>CM026264.1:47178736-47891334 GCA_014851425.1 Senna tora
TAGTTCCACTCTGCTTCTGAGGACAATCCCTAGCAAGGTGGCCCACTTGGCCACATTTGAAATAAGCTCCCTTCAGGGTCTGGTAGGTACCGAAATGATTCTTTCCACATTGACCGCATTGGGGCCTCTGACTCCCCGTATGCACCCTGCTATGAGCCCTCTGACCACCCAGATAGTTACTCCTTGCCCCCAAATCTGTGGTAGTCATCGAAGGCTTCCCTATAGGCCTGCTGGGTCCCATGAGAGCTGGGACTGTGGTGGTACCACCTGTCATCTTCTGCTTCTTCTTCCATCCTTCTTGGTTCTTATTTCCTGCTTGATTTCTTCCCTTGGGATTGGCTGGCGTCCCAAATCTCCTCCTGTTCTCAATGACCCTAGCACAATCAGCCGCCTGTGCAAGAATCTCAAATTCCTTCCTCTGTGGTAGTAGAGCTATAAACAGTGGCTCCACTAGTCGCTGTATGAACCTCTTGATTTTAGCTTGTTCATCTAGAACTAACTCTGGTGCAAACTGAGCTAGCTCCGTAAACAACAACTCGAACTCTATAACCGTCATACTCAAAGTGATCCATAGATCTTCAAACTGTTGCCTCTTTGTATCCCGCTTTCCTTCTGGCAAAAACTGGTATAAGAATGCTCTCTCAAAGTCCTCCCACCGCATCGGGCTGCTCGTGTGGCGTAGCGGCCTGTAGTGACTCCACCCAAATTCTTGCAGCACCCCTCAGTTGGAAGGAAGTAAGCTTGGCTAATTCTTCTCCAGGGCATCTCAGCACTCACCCTATACGGACCATATCACGGAGAAAACGTTAAGGATCCTCCTTCTCATCAGTGCCGCAGTAGGTTGGTGGGTTAAGCTTCAGGAACTTAACCACTGGTAATTCTCTGCGAGCTCCCCTTTGCCCTCGGGGTGCATCTCTTGGTAACCATATTCTCCCCGGTTCTTCCACCATTTCAATTTCCTGATCTTGTGGAATCACTTCTTCATTAGTGGCTAACTGCTGCACTTCTTGCTGTATCTGTTGCCTCATCTCTGCCCTCAACTCTTGAAACCCAACAGTTAACATCTCAACAATAGATGGGGCACCGGTTTCGGGTTGGGGCTCCAACGATTGACGCCTAATCTCTCTTCCCTGATAGGCCCTCCCTCGGCCACGAGCACAACCTCGGGGTCGGCCCCGTGGAGCGCATCGATGCTCCATCAGAAGTCTCGGGGATTCTTCCACCCCGGGTAGCCGCTCTAGTTCTTGGTGGCATCCTTGTACTACACAAGGATTTAACACTCTATGAGACCCCTATCACATATCATAATTAGGGAAATAATTTTAGAAACGAAAACTGAAACAATTTCTTGGATACTCCCACAAGTGCTCGCTTAACTCCGGTGTTATGCCCAGGATCATAACGACGGTTTAAGCTGACACCCGGTCATACCATAGCTCTACAAACTTAAAGAAAATAACAAGGCTCTGATACCAACTTTGTCACGACCCCCACCCGGAGCCACGTGATCGGAACAAACAGACGGCCTAACCCTGAGTCTGTTAGCCTTAACACCTATTTCATTTAACTATCATTCCCATTCGCGTACACACATTATCAATATATATGGCTCACATCTCCTGTGTGTCCTATCTTACACCTGCAATCCACAGCCAAGTGCTACTTCAGTTTATATGTATACTCAAACACACATAATATATATCCGTCATATACGTTGCCACACACTCCAGTGTGTGACATATTCTATTCACATGCAAATTCGTATACATAATAGTAATATGTCCCCCAAAATAATCCTGTCTTTAAGTATGTGGAGCTGACATTTCTAGAGTATACTAAACACAAAGTGTAATCAATTTATTACAATATCCAAAATAAAATCAAAGCCACCCACGGAGACAAAATGTGAGTGCAAGCATAAAGTCGCCTTCACTGAGCCGACATGGAAGCCTGACCGGTACCTGTATCTGAAAAAAATAAACCACTAGAGGGTGAGTCAATGACACAGTAAGTGACTCTCCCATCCTAGGCATAGTAGCGGGTACCACTACGACCGGGAAGGGGAGAAACCACATTCACATATGCATACACTATAATTCATCTTTGATAATTATATAATTGTTCTCGAGCAATAGAACATATACAAACTCTACTTTAACCGTACCACAACATACATTAACCATGCATATTGATATACGTGTATCGAGAAGCACCGAACACATAGATTAACATCCAAGTGCGGTTCACCCGCCAAACTTATGTACCTTTGGTTACCTTGTTGCCGCTGTGACGTGTCGGTCCTCCCTATCTATCCCGATGCACTATAAGACTTAACCTATCGTCATGGTTGGTTGGATTTGAAATATAGTAATTTAAAAACAAGGTTTCCTCAACGCCACGTCAAAACAACAATCAACATCATGACCTTTTTATGAAAATAACTTTGTCTTGACTTGACGTCACGCGAGGATACCGGCCATCGTCATGACATGTTCAAAGAAAAGGAAATCTAGTCATAGTGCATACCAAAGACATTGAGGGTTTACACTAATGTTGAGTACCTATACGCACGGTATCTTACATCGATACGCATAGGCACATGACCCATTCCAGGATCGTCTCCATGGAATGTTGTGTTAGGTGGCGCACCCCGGCACCAAACCGCCGAGGTGTCCATCTACATCGGCACTTTCCGGACCATCATCTCGGGAAGCCCGCTAGGTTCAATCCGGACCAACTCAATAGATTAACCAACTAGTAATGGTGGCAAACTCCGGACCGGCTCAAAAAAGTATCAACAAGTGTATATATACATGAAGGGAATTTTGAACCTTACCCAACGAAATGCCAACATGAAGGCACTTTCCGAACTTGACCCGACGGAAAGCCCTTACCCTTGGTACCATACATGTTATTGGGGTGCTTTCTATGTTCCAAAAGAGTCCTAGGTTGATATACTATCCATTAGCAACTCATTCCAATAAGAAAATCATGATTTAAGAGGTGGAGGCATGATTTTTGGAGCTCACCTTAAAGAAATTCGAAAATTGAAGTTTGGGGAAGTTGCCCAAGCTCCTTGAGGCTCAACAATGGTGGTGGAGGCTTGTAGGAGTCTTGGCTTGGTGGGAGGAAGCAAGAAAATGAGGGAGAAGTGGAGGATTCATCACTTTCTTCCTTGCCCTAGCACATAAGAAAGGAGAAGTAAAGAGAAGAAGATGAAGAGAAGAGAGGAAATGGCGTAGTGCTCCTGGAAGTGAAACAAAAGTGTTTCATAAATTGGGTAGGATTTAAGGGTAATTTTCGGCAATTGACAACTTTTGGGGTAGGGTGAAATAGAGTTTTGATTGGATTCTCTTAACTATATTTATTTGTAGGTAATAATAGGAAATTTTTGAAATTTTTGGCTAATCATAAGCCTATTAAAAATAGTTGTCATTGAGTGTCTTGCAGATGAAAATTTCCTACCCAGTAGAATTTTTATTTTCGAAAAATTCTCAAATTTAAACTATAAGCTTTGAATAATTCATATGACCACTTTTAAACAAAATTATAATTTTTCTACCTAATTTTCATATTTATTTTAATTTCTTAAATTCTCAACTCTAAAACAATTAAAATCTTAATTATACCCCTAAAATTTTATTTAACTCTAAAAAATTTATTTTTATTTTCTTTAGCCAAAATTCTTAACTTCAATTTCACAATTTTATCAATTTCATATTATCCCATCAATTCCTATTTAATTTTATTTATCTTTATGTATACACAAAATTATTAGTTATTTCTCTTGTTCATTTATTTATTTATTTTGTCCTTACATTCCAACTCCAAATGATGACCATGTTAAGTCTTACTATACACAATTGACTTGATTCTAAAAATACCCCTCGGGTACTACATGGGACAAGTTGAGCTAGGCTTTCTGCAAAAATGGATTCTCCTCGGTGAAGTATTGTTACCATCTTTTCAAGAATTTCTTATGCCTCTTCTTTGACTTCTAAACCTAGCTCTTCCTTTGTGCTTCCTAATGGCTTATGGAATTCCATTTGGAAGATAAAGATCTTGCCAAAAGTCAAGCATTTTTTTTGTAGAGGCTTTGCTCTAACTCCTTTCCACTCAAGGAAAACTTATTTTTAAAAGAAAAGGTGTAGTCTTTCTCCACTCTGTCCAATATGTGAAAAAGAGCTTGAAACTGCTAAATATTTACTGTTCTTTGATTGGTCAAGAGCAAAAGGTGTAGTCTTTCTCTACTCTGTCAAATAGGGATTAAGATCTGCTAAAGTGTAGATCCAGTAAAGTGCATAAATTGCACAGTCTAAGTCGTTGGATGAGATAGTTACAGTGCGGACACGAATCTCGATTCTGGATCATGCACTTTATGCACTTACACTTTACTTGATCCAAATTCGTCCAATATGTGAAGAAGAGCCTGAAACTGCTTAATATTTACTTTTCTTTGATTGGTCAAGAGCAGTATGGCTTAGTTATGCTATTTCAGGAAAGTTTGATAAATCTAGCATTAGAAGATAGTTTAATCTTGCCTCTATAAAATTTTGAATAACTCTTATGTGTTCTCAAGAATATTAGAAAAGCAGTTTAGTTCAACTTTCACACTATCGAGACTATTTTACAAGGTTTAGAAGAATGTTACAATCCTGCATTTGGTTTAACTTTCATATTCTACGGAGTGTCTGGTAGTTTTTCAAATATGCCATTGACTGATTTTTTTTAATTAGTAACTTATCATTCAATAGCATAATTTGCAAAATTATTTTAACTTATATTAGTTAACATTAATAATTATATTCTTATATTATACTTGTTTAAAATTTAATCTAACTTAAAAAATTCATAGCAATTTATGGAATGCTCCTTACAAAATTCATACCTTTTTCTTCTTGATTTTCTTTAAATTTGTCTCATTTGAAGCTATCACGTTAAACTTTATTATTGTATTTTATACTACATACATACACATATCTATAGGCAAAAACTCTATTTTGATCTTTAACATATAACATTTTTCTCACTTTGATCCCTGATGTTTACTCAGTCTCAATTTAATTCCTCATGTTTATTATTGATATATAGAAAGCCCAAAGAAATAATAATATAGATATATTTTATATATCTCTGAAAATCCCAAATCCCAAATCCCATAACTATAAATACTACAAAATTACCTTACTCCTACCTATATTTGCATCCTATCTTGTAGATAAAAACAGAAATTTAATGGAATTGAACATGGGACCAACTTACGGTTAAATTAAAATTCAACTACAAAATATTAAAAACACTAAAATTCAACAACTATAACTATAAGGCTTAATTTATATTTGTAGTGAAAGTACATGGACCAAATGCATAATTTTACCTTTTTTTTTAATTCACAGGAAAAGTAATTTTACCTATTTTATAAATTGAAAAAACTACAAAATATTTGATTTATTATTATTTTAAATTATAATAAGAGAGAGGCAAGGGTTTAATTGATGAATGTTAATTAGGTTGAGGGTAATTTAGTAAATTTCATACGTGAAAATAATCTCATCCTATGAGCTTATAATAGTATCACGCCCTTAAGTGAGATTAAAAAGTGATGAAACATGGGATTACAAGATTTTTTGGGTTATTTTTTTAATCTATATACCAAACACATAATTACAATATGTCAAAAGTTATTTTTTTTAATCCGTATATCAAACGCTTCCTTAGTGTTGATGTTCCTAGTATCTCCTTTTCTTTTCAAAATGCTTTTAGATTAAATCATTCTTGTGGTCTCTATAGTTTCACTCAGTTATTAATTAGATCCCTATTGTTAAAAATTAGTAATTGAGTTTTTATAATTTAATGAGTTTTTAATTTAGTCTTAAGTTTAAATTTTTGTCAAACATTTTTTTTTTCAAAATTGTCAAACATTTTGTTAAATCTTGATTATATTCTAATTAAAGATAATCTTAACATTATAAATGTTCTCATATTTAAGTCATTTCATTCCATATATTTAAGTTTTTTAAAAATCATTATTTATTTTTTCTTACCAGTAAATGTATATATTTAGAGTGATGTTAGCAAATTTTAATACAATTTAACAAAATTCGATAGTAGAAACATATTTAGAAAATTGTTAGATTATAGGAACCAAAATAAAAAATTTGTAAATACCTAATTAAAATTTGAGTGAAAAAATATAAGGATTATAATAGTAATTGAGACAGTACTGAAATTGGTGCTTCTGTTTGTTGGGTGCATAGAGAGATTGCTTGCTTGCTTTGGTGGCTTGTGAGGATGGGAAAAGAACGATAAACAAGAGAGGTATACTTCCCTTTGCTTTTGCTTTTGCATTATACAATTTTATGGCATTTTAAGTTTAAGGTTATGATTTTCTCATTTATTTATATTTTCTTTTCATTTACTCAGGCTGGGTTGATTTTTATTGCAATGGAGATTTGTACGTCCTGTACAGCTAATATTGTGAATCAGCTCGTGTGTGGTGCAATAAGGGAAGCTTCTTATTATGTCCGCTTTAACAAGTATGTTAAAGGCCTCGAAGCCCAGAAAGAAAAGTTGCAATCCAAAATAGATAGTGTTCTAGATCGCGCTAAAGAAGATAGGAAGAACACTAAGACAATTGTAAAAAGTGTTGATGAATGGTTGAGTGAAGCTGACTCCCTCACAGCAAAAGTGGTGGAGTTAGAAGAAAAAGCCAAACATAAAAGAATGAAGACATCTTGTCTTAACTATTGCCCTCCTAACTTGATTAGGCGTTATAGTCTTGGCAAAAAACTTGAAGAGATGACCAAGCAAATTGATGAGCATACTAAAATTGAATTCTCGGAGGGGTTTTCTCGACTTGCATCACTTGTAGGCATAAATTACTATTCTTCGGATGGTTTCCTACAGTTTGATAGTAGGAAGGAGGCTTATGGTAGACTTTTGGAGGCACTAAAAGATGATAAGACTCACATGATTGGATTGTATGGGATGGGCGGGTGTGGGAAAACGACTATGGTTATAGCCTATATAAGAGGAACTCTCAAACATATTAACAATCAGTTATAGGTTAAAAGTACTTTAACGAAGGAGTTGGATGAAAAACGATCAAGGCCTTCACACATCTCTCAACTTCTTGTCTCGCCTTTCGTCAGAAGATGAAGCTCTATCTGATGGACTTAAAGCTATAATACACTCTTTGCACCAAGAGTTTTCAAGCATGTTGTATTCTTTCAAGCAAGCCTTTGGTAAAATCAACAAGTTTTTAGTGCTTGATGAAAGTGTTAATGTATTAAGATTTTTCTGTATACTCAAAAAGTTGTAGAGTAGTTTATGTATGCTATTTTGTTTTTGATTGACAAGGAATGGTTGTCCTTACTCTAAGGATTTATGTTCCCTTAAAGTAAGTAGTTGGTATGTGTTAGGTTTGACCTTTTTATGAATTATGTAAAAATATGTCTTTTGTAATGTGTTATCCATATAAATGTTATCTATGAAAAGAACCTTCTCATTAAAAGGGTTTTCCACTTCTCTGCGTCTCTGTTTTTCTGCTTAAAAACTCTTACAAATGGCATCAGAGCTGTAATTCTTAAAGGGTCTTGTGAGTGAGATAGTGAGTGAACTTTTCTTGTGAGTGTTTGTAAGGTGAGAGATCAAACACTGTGAGGAGTGGGAGAGATGGCTTCCAGCAGTTCACTAGGGACGGGTCCTCCAATGTTTACAGGAGAGAATTACCATATTTGGGCAATCAAGATGAAAGCATACTTGAAGGCTCAGAGTTCATGGGATGTGGTGGAAAGAGATACTGAACCACCAGCATTAAGAGCTAATCCAACTTTAGCTCAAACGAAGAAACATGAAGAAGATGTTGCAAGAAAGCCAAAAGCCTTAACTTGCTTGAATTAAGCCTTGTCTGATGTGATCTTCACAAGGATAATGGCATGTGAGAGTCCAAAGGAGGCATGGGACACACTAAAGGCAGAATTTGAAGGTAGTGAAAGGGTGAAAACAGTGAAACTCTTAAATCTGAAACGGGAGTTTGAGATGCTAAGGATGAAAGAAGGAGAAACAGTAAAAGAGTATTCTTCAAAGCTCTTAGATACTGTAAACAAGATCAGACTCCTTGGGGAAGATTTTAGTGATCTGAAGGTGGTGGAAAAGATGCTCCCGAGTCTACCAGCAAGGCTTGAGGCTAAGATTTCTGCAATTGAAGAGTCATGTGACTTAAAAACTCTTTCAGTTGCAGAACTTATTAGCAAGCTGCAAACTCAAGAGCAAAGATCAAGCATGAGGAATGAAGCAGTAACTGAAAGGTCTTTTCAAGCAAGGTTGAAAGGAAAATCATTTGGTAAAGATAAGAAGAAGCATGGTGGAGACAAGACAGAAAAAGGGAAGACAGCTATGAGCTCTAAAGAACCAAGAAAGCGAGGGAAATTTCCTATTTGCAAAGTGTGTCAAAGGGATAACCATCTTGAAAAGGATTGCTGGTACAAGGGGAAGGGGCCTATTCAATGCAGGTTTTGCAAGAAAATGGGTCATATTGAAAGAAATTGCAGAATGAAGCAAAAACTGAGTAATGAGCAGCCCCAACAACAAGCAAATTTCACAGATGAGCAAGAGGAAGCTGATGATAGGTTATTTATGGTCTCTCATTCAGATCAAGGTTGTTGTGACCAAACATGGTTCATTGATAGTGGATGCACTAGTCATATGTCTCGAGATGAAAGCATATTTAAAACTTTGGATAGAACAATCAAACCAAAGGTTAGACTTGGAGATGGAAAATTGGTTCAAGCTCAAGGAAAAGGTTCAGTTCAAGTGCACACTAAGCAAGGTACTAGATACATTCGTGGTGTTTTGTTTATACCTTGCTTGTCTCAAAATTTATTGAGTGTTGCACAAATGCTCACAAATGGATATTCATTATCTTTTAAAGATAAATTCTGTTCCATCTATGATCTTGATGATTGTTTGATTGCAAAAGTCGGCATGGTTGATAGAGTTTTCCTATAGACTGGCATGAGATGAGTGATAAGGTGAATTATATTGTTAAAGATGAGTCTTTACTTCGGCATAGAAGGTATGGCCATTTTAATTTTGCTGCTTTAAAAGGCATGCAATCAAAGGGTTTAATCAGAGATATGCCTAAAATCTCTGTAGTTAGTGATGTTTGTGACTCATGTCAGTATGGAAAAATGCATAGGCTGTCATTTCTAGCAAATGCATCATGGAGGGCAAAAGAGAAGTTAGAATTGGTTCACACAGATGTCTGCGGGCCAATGAGCACAGAATCACTCAACAAAAACAAGTATTTTGTGCTCTTTTTGTTGATGATTTTTCAAGAATGACTTGGGTGTGCTTCATAAACAGTAAGTCACAAGTATTTTCTGTATTTAAAGGGTTTAAGTCCAAAGTTGAGACTCAAAGTGGTTGCAAATTGAAAAGGTTAAGATCTGACAATCGCAAAGAGTATACTTCTAATGAGTTTGAAAAATTTTGTGTTGAAATGAGAATTAGCCACCAATTAACAACTCCATATTCGCCTCAACAAAATGGAGTTTCGGAGAGGAAAAAAGAACTATAGTGGAAATGGCAAGGAGTATGATGGCTGACAAGAAATTACCACTGAAATTCTGGGGAGAGGCAATTAATACTGTTGTGTACTTGCTAAATAGATTGCCTACAAAATCAGTTGCGGGAATGACACCAATTGAAGCATGGAGTGGTGTCAAACCTACTGCCAAACACTTGAAGCTCTTTGGTTCTGTTTGTTACATGCATGTTCCAGCAGTGAAAAGGTCCAAACTGGATCAAAAGGCTAAACAAGGTATTTTTTTGGGTTATGTAGAATTTTCAAAGGGGTATAGGGTGTATAATCTGCAAACTCAGAAAGTTTCAGTGAGTAGAGATATTTTAGTGGATGAAGATTCATATTGGAATTAGGAAAAAGGTAGTGTGGACAAGGATGATAGTTGGAAAAGAAGTTCATCACTTCCAGCTCCACAAGAAGAGGATTAATTAGCTGCTGAATTTGATGAAATCAAGTCTGATGACTCCTCAACAGATTCACTTGTTCTTAAAACTAAGTCCTTGTCTGAGATTTATGAAAGATGTAATCATGTGGCCATAGAGCCAAGCTCTTCCGATGAAGCTGTCATGAAGGAGGAATGGAAAAGGGCTATGGAGGATGAGATGGAAATGATTAAGAAAAACAACACATGGTGTCTTGTGGACAGACCAAAGCACAAGAACATCATTGGTGTAAAGTGGGTATTTAGAACAAAATTGAATCCTGATGGTTCTGTACAGAAGCACAAAGCTAGATTGGTTGTTAAAGGGTACTCACAGCAGGCTGGTGTTGATTATAGTGATACTTATGCACCGATTGCAAGACATGAAACCACAAGACTTCTTTTAGCTCTAGCAGCTCAAATGAGATGGGAAGTGTTTCATTTAGATGTGAAATCAGCGTTTCTTAATGGTGAATTAGAAGAAGAGTTATTTGTTGAACAACCAGTTGGTTTTGAGATTACTGGCGATGAAGACAAAGTGTACAAATTAAACAAAGCTTTGTACGGCCTTAAACAAGCCCCTAGAGCCTGGTACAACAAGCTTGATTCACACTTGATGAAGTATGGCTTTGTAAGGAGTGAAAATGAAGCCACCATGTATGTTAGAAAGGTTGCTTCTGAAAAATTGTTGATTGTATCTATCTATGTGGATGATATGTTGGTGACAGGAAATGATGTTGAAATGGTTAATGAATTTAAGAAGGAGATGGAGTCTGTCTTTGAAATGTCAGACCTTGGGCATATTACTTATTTTTTTGGGAATGGAAATTAGCCAATTCAACTCAGCCATTTTCATTTCTCAAAAAAGGTATGCCTTGGATTTGCTAAAGAAATTCAAGATGGAGAGAAGCTGATGGGCCTCTCACAAAGGCCACGTACGCTAGAAGGAAACGCAAGGAGGATGGGCCTTCCACTGAGGAGTCCACCATAGGGCCAGAATAGTCAATTCTGTCACCAGGTATCTGTCCCTTCCTTTTATGCTCCTGCTGCAATCATTGGAGGACAGCTTGGATTTTAGGACCATTGTAAGGAGAGCCCTGCCTCTCGAATGTCAGGGAAGCTTTTACCTATTAAGCCATTGTATTTTCGTTATCTTTCTTAGCTAAGCATTTCTCTGCTACTGCTAGTGTAAGAAGCCCATTCTGGTGCATCCATTTACCCTACTATTCAATATAATACAGAGTTATTCACTGCTCACCATTTTCTTTCTGTTCTGCCTTATTTTATTTGCCACTGTTTGGTTGCTATTGGTTGTTGTTTTATTGATTCCTGCGTGCATTTTGGGGGTTCTATCACTTTGGTATCAGAGCGGTTGCTTTCCGGGGCATGGTTAGCACGAGAATGGAAGGAAGAGTGGATTCCGTGGAGGCGGAGATGGGTGCGATGAAGGGGACTATGGGAGTGATGCAGAAAGATACCACTGAACTGAAGGAGTGCTTTCTGGAGATCAAAGAATCACTAGGAAGGATGGAGAATGGGGCTAGAAAGGATAGAGAGTTTCAACAATCTGAATGATCGGGTTCTCATGAAGAAGAGAACAACTGGGAGCAGCGTGTGTAGGATCTGAATGGGAAACAAGGGGGCAAATACCGTAACCTCGAGATTCCCTTATTCGATGGTGACGAGGCGATTGGGTGGCTATTCAAATTGGAGCGTTATTTCTCCTTGAACCAGATGCAAGAGGGAGAAAAGCTGGAGGCGGTGGCGATTTGTATGGAAGGGAAGGCCTTGAATTGGCTTTAATGGTTGGAGACGAGGATGAACATCCAATCATGGAGTGAGTTCAAGAAAGAACTCTTGCGCCGTTTCCACCAATCTCAGCAAGGGAACAACTATGAGATGTTGATCGCGCTCAAACAGAGGGAACCGTGGCTGAATGCTGAGAGCAATTCGAGCTGCTGTCGGCGCCACTAAAGGAAGCTCTGGAAGAGATGCTCATATGGGCTTTTTAGAATGGACTGAAGGAATAGATTCGGGCCGAGCTTAGGATGATGAAGGCCCAATCACTATTGGAGGTCATGGACCTATCTCACAAAGTGGAAGAAAGGAACCGGGTTTTAGCTAAGTGTAGGGAGGAGCACGAGAAGGCTAAGGTGATTAGGGTAATACAGAGTTCTCATACCCAATGGGCTCCCACTAAGCCCAATTCGGGTAAGACTCCAGCCCAAACCGAATTGAGCAGCAAATTGAATACGACCACTCAACCCAATCGGGGTACCGAGAGCAAACGCACGGAGGAGAAAAATACATCTTCAAGCATCGCGAGTATTGGGAGGAGCAAGGTACGGCGATTGACGCCAGAGGAGGTCGCGGAGAAGCATCGATTGGGCGAATGCTTCACTTGTGACGAGAAGTACAGCCCTGCGAACAAGTGTAAAAACAAACAATTGAACATACTCATCATGTCGAGTCCAGTAGAAGATGGGGAAGATGAAATCCTGCTAGAGGAATTTTACGCTAAAGGAGAGAGGGAAGACGCACACAGTGGGGATGGGGCTTTGATGGCTTTATCGATGAATTCCATTGCGGGTCTCACAGGGGGCCGAACCATGAAGGTTAGTGGTAACTTGAAAGGGGGAAAATACTGATTCTGATAGACAGTGGAGCTTCCCAGAATTTTATTTCTTCTTCTCTGGTTTCAAAACTCCAACTTCCAGTAAAGGGGACAGCGTCATATTCAGTTACTGTGGATGTTGGACATAAGGTGTAAGGAAGTGGTATGTGCAAGGCAGTTCGGGTGGAGGTATAGGGTACTGAGATAGAGCAAAAATTTTACCCGTTTGACCTTGGAGGAGTGGACATGATACTGTGCATTACATGGTTGGAATCGTTGGGAGAGGTGAAGGTCAATTGGCGTTTGCTGACTATGAAGTATCGTGTGGGGGAGGCCTTGGTTTGTTTAAAACGGGATGCTTCTTTGGCTAAAACTGAGGTGTCTTACAGGTCAGTGTTGAAATCCATCCGCAAGGGTGGGCAGGGATTTATGCTGGAGCTAAGTAAGATGGAGTCTCAAACCGAGGTTAAGTCTGAAACACAAGAGGTCTTCGGTGAAGTGCAGGTGCTGTTGGATGAATTCAAGGAGGTGTATGAACCGCTTAAAATCCTTCCCCCAAGGAGAGCACGGGATCACGCAATATTAGTTAAGGAAGGTACGGTGCCACCTAATATACGACCCTATCGGTATCCCCATTCTCAAAAGACAGAAATAGAAAAGCTTGTGAAGGAAATGTTGGCAGCAAGGATCATACGGCCGAGTAGTAGCCCTTTTGCCAGTCCCGTTTTGCTAGTTAAGAAGAAGGATAGTAGCTGGCGGTTTTGTGTGGACTATAGAGCTCTAAACAAAGTGACTGTGCCTGACAAATTCCCGATACTGGCCATTGAGGAGTTATTAGATGAACTGGGAGCAGCCACAATATTCTCCAAGTTAGACCTGAAATTGGGCTACCATCAGATTCGTATCAAGACCGGGGATAAGGAGAAGACTGCGTTTAGGACACATGAAGGGCATTACGAGTTTATGGTGATGCCGTTTGGCCTGACTAACGCCCCTTCAAGTTTTCAGTTTTTGATGAATGATATTTTTAAGGAACATCTGCAGAAGTTTGTATTGGTCTTCTTCAATGACATTTTAATTTACAGCCCGGATGCGGCGACGCACCTGAAGCACCTCAAAATGGTTTTGGGAATTTTGAAGAACAACCACCTCGTCATTAATGTGAAGAAGTGCGAGTTTGGTAAAAGTAGGCTCGAATATCTGGGACATATTATCTCGGCTGGGGAGTACAGGAAGATCCTAGCAAGATAGAAAGCATGATGAGTTGGCCAACTCCAAAGGATTTGAAGAGTTTGAGAGGGTTCTTGGGGCTTACCGGAAATTACAGGAGGTTCGTGAAGCATTACAACAAAATAGCACTACCGCTCCCTAACTTACTGAAGAAAGATGCCTCAAGTGGAATGAGGAAACCAAGAAGGCTTTTGAGGAATTGAAGACAACCATGATTACGGTGCCGGTGTTGGCGATGCCGGATTTCTCACAGCCCTTTGAACTAGAAACTGACGCATCAGGGACTGGTCTTGGGGCAGTGCTAATGCAGAATAAAATACCAATTGCATATTTCAGCCAGTTGCTTTCTAACCGGGCCCAGAAGAGCTCGGTGTATGAGCGGGAATTAATGGCCATTGTCTTCGCAGTTAGGAAATGGCGACATTACTTGTTGGGACACCGGTTTACAATCTGAACTGACAAGAAGGCGCTTAAGTACCTGCTCGAGCAGCGCATCATTGATCCGGATCAACAAAAGTGGGTCTCCAAGTTGATGGGGTATAACTTTAAGATACAATACAAACCAGGAGTGGAGAATAAGGCAGTTGATGCTTTGTCTAGAAGGCATGAGCCTCTGGAGCTTAAAGCATTCTCAGTTTGGCGGGGCGACGAGTTTGATGAGTGGGTAAAAGAGGTTCAGAATGATGAACAATTGACTAAGATCAAGCAACAACTGATCTCCGGGGAGAAACCACCTGCAGGGTATGCTCTCCAGAACGGGTTTTTGGTGTATCACGGGCGATTGGTTATACCCAAGGGATCACCGTGGGTAGCAAGGTTGATTCAGGAATTCCATTCGTCACCAATGGGTGGGCACTCCGGTTATTTGAGAACCTACAAGAGGTTAATGGAGAATGTTCACTGGGAGGGAATGAAAAGAGACGTACAGGAGTACGTGGCAAAGTGTGAGAATTGCCAGAGAAACAAGTACCAAGCTATGAGCCCGGCCAGATTGTTGCAACCTCTACCGGTCCCTCAACAGGTGTGGGAGGATATCAGCATGGACTTCATTACCAAGCTGCCAAGATCCCATCGTCATGATACTATTATGGTAGTGGTGGATAGACTGACCAAGTATGCTCACTTCATTCCTCTGGCTCATCCCTTTTTCTGCCAAAGAAGTGGCGGGGAAATTCACTAGAGAGATAATACGATTGCATGGGTTCCCGAAGTCGATAGTATCTAACCGAGACCGGGTGTTTGTGAGCCATTTCTGGAAAGAGTTGTTCAAATTGTCGGGCATAACTCTTAAGTACAGCTCGGGGTACCATCCGAAGACAGATGGGCAAACGGAGGTGGTGAATAGGACCCTTGAGACTTATCTAAGGTGTTTTGGGCGACAAGCCCAAACAGTGGGGAAAATGGCTCAATTGGGCCGAGTACTGGTTCAACACTACTTTTAATGCGTCCACGGGAACCACACCCTTCAAGGCAGTGTATGGTAGAGACCCGCCAACCTTGTTCAAGATGGAGGACTATGAATCACCGGTGGAGCAAGTCAATGAATAGATCAAGGAGAGAAATTTAATGTTAAATGAGCTGAAAGATCATTTGCTGAGAACTCAAGAGAGAATGAAGCACTATGCCAATCAACACAGGCGTGATGAGAAATTTGAGGTAGGCGACTTGGTTTATCTCAAGCTAAAGCCATACAAGCTAAAGTCCTTAGCAAAGAAGATTTGTGAGAAGCTGAGTCCTCGGTTTTACGGGCCCTACAAAGTGAAGGCAAAATATGGGGCAGTGGCTTACAGGCTGGAGTTGCCAGTAGCAGCAAAAATCCACCCGGTTTTTCATGTCTCCCAGTTGAAGAGAGCTGTCCAGTCTACCACCCCGACGCAAGACATCCCATCTTTCCTCACCGAGGAACTAGAGCTTCAAGTGCAGCCCGAAGAAGTTAGGAGGGCAAGGAAACTCACCATTGGAGAGGTTGAGGTATTGCTAAAATGGGAAGGATTACCGGATTGCGAATGCACTTGGGAGAACTATGATGTTATTAAGGAGCAGTTCCCACAATTTCACCTTGAGGACAAGGTGAAGCTCTTAGGGGAGGGTGATGATGGGCCTCTCACGAAGGCCACGTACGCTAGAAGGAAACGCAAGGAGGATGGGCCTTCCACTGAGGAGTCCACCATATGGGCAGAATAGTCAATTCTGCCACCAGGTATCTGTCCTTTCCTTTTATGCTCCTGCTGCAATCATTGGAGGACAGCTTGGATTTTAGGACCATTGTAAGGAGAGCCCTGCATCTCGAATGTCAGGGAAGCTTTTACCTATTATGCCATTGTATTTTCGTTATCTTTCTTAGCTAAGCATTTCTCTGCTACTACTAGTGTAAGGAGCCCATTCTGGTGCATCCATTTACCCTACTATTCAATATAATATAGAGTTATTCACTGCTCACCATTTTCTTTCTGTTCTGCCTTATTTTATCTGCCACTGTTTGGTTGCTATTGGTTGCTGTTTTATTGATTTCTGCGTTCATTTTGGGGGTTCTATCAGAAGCAAACCTGTTGCAACCCCATTAGTACATAATGAAAAGTTCTCCAAGATTAAGAAAGGGAATGATGTTGGTCCAAGTTATTATAGAAGTCTGGTGGGAATTTTATTGTATTTGACATCTTCAAGACCAGATTTTATGTATGCTGCAGGGGTACTGTCCAGGTATTTGAAGGAACCGGGTCAAGTTCATCTAGGTGCTGCAAAAAGAGTATTGAGATACATTAAAGGGACTGCAGATTTTGGCCTTTGGTATACCAGAATTGATGGAGCAAAATTAATTGGATACACATATAGTGATTGGGCTGGGTGTCTTGATGATATGAAGAGCACTACATGTTATATTTTTTTCAATGGGCTCTGGAGTATTTTCTAGGCTGTCTAAGAAGCAAGAAGTCGTGGCACAGTCTACTTACATTGCCACTGCTGCAGCAGCAAACCAAGCTATATGGCTAAGGAAAATGCTAAATGATCTTCATCAAACTCAAGAGGAGGCTACTGTAATAAGGGTGGACAATCAGTCAGCAATAGCTATGGCCAAAAATCCAGTTCATCATGGACATACAAAGCACATCAATGTGAAATTTCATGCAGTAAGGCAAGCAGCAAAGGAAGGAAGTGTTGAACTTGTTTATTGTAAGTCTGAAGAACAACTTGCTGACATAATGACCAAAAGTGTTTCAAAAGGAAGATTTGAATTTATGAGAATACAGCTGGGAGTATTGAAGAAAAATCTTAAAGGGGGAATGTTAATGTATTAAGATTTTTCTGTATACTCCAGAAGTTGTGGAGTAGTTTATGTATGCTATTTTGTTTTTGATTGACAAGGAATGGCTGTCCTTACTTTAAGGATTTATGTTCCCTTAAAGTAAGTAGTTGGTATGTGTTAGGTTTGACCTTTTTATGAATTATGTAAAAATATTTCTTTTGTAATGTGTTATCCATATAAATGTTATCTATGAAAAGAACCTTCTCATTAAGAGGGTTTTCCACTTCTCTGCGTCTCTGTTTTTCTGCTTAAAAACTCTTACAGAAAGAGATAAATGTATGGAGGAAGATTGGCTCACCGAAAGGTGGCCGCCCTTTCTCTTGTTTCCAAAATGTCCGAAACCAAGAAGTTTATGAGTGAAGCTCAAGAGAAGGAAGCGAGGTTAAAGGAACATATCTCGAGGTTGAAGAAAGAAACACAAGATTGTGAGGCTGAGGTGTTGTCTCTTGATGAGCAAAAGAAGAAAAGTGTTTCAGAAACTAAAGAGTTGAAGAAAGAGTTTGAGAGTGTGAAGAAACAAAAGGCTATTATTGATGCTAGCTAGAAATCTGTCTTAATGTGCTTTGTGATTCTTTATTTTCTATAGACCACCTTAAGTTTTCAATTTAAAATTTCTCAGTAAGATTGTGAAATCTGAAGTATTTTATATTAACTTGTTGAATATATTATCTTGAGTGTAACTCTAGAGTGCATGTTCAATATAAAGTTCTGTCATCTCAAAAGTTGCAACTTTTGAAGGTTCATATTTCTATTGAAGATTTTCTTATGAAGTCTAATTATTTTGCACGGATAGTTAATGCATTAATCTTTGCAATGAGAAAAATGCCAAATATGTTCACTTGCCACAAACACTAGAATAAGTCACTTTTTTATGGCTTTTTTTCTTTCTTTCTTTCTTTCTTTATTTCCCTAGTAAGGTATGCTATGGTTATATATATATATATATATATATATATATACTCCACTCACTCCTTCAAAATGTTTAATTTACTCATTTTCTTAATAAAGCTTCATTAAGAAAGCAACATGTGAAGGATAATGGATGAAGCACAAAACAATGTTTCATAGACACTGAAATGCTACATGGAGGAAAGAGAAGTTGCATTATTAATTTATTATACATCAATGGATGGTACAATATAGGACATCAAAGAAAAGAGAAAGACATAGGAGTGAGTCCCACGTCATGAGGTAGTTTTTGAAGGATAAAAGTATAATTCTCTACATTGATTTTGTTTTATGGGTTTTCCATGTTAATAAGCAGTACAAGGAATGTTCTTCACTGCTCCACAATTGACAATCATGTTGAATTAGTGGTCTATGGATTTTTGGCAGAAGGAAATTTTATAGATTAGCCATACCAAAATTTAGCCATGTTTTTGGATTAAATTATTAATGATGTTTGACATATAGCCAACTTTTAGAAGTTAAAATCCCACATCAAAATATATATGCTTTTACCAATATTTTTACTACGAAAATGTAAAATTTAAAAGGTGCCCACTTTTTGTCAAAGATTTTCAAAATTCTAAAACTACAAAGTTTTCTCATAAATGAAATTCTTTATTTAAATTTTCAAAAAATGAGAGAAAGTTAGACATATTTTTTTATAGAAAAGAATACATAAAAAATGTAGGAAATAATTTAAAGTGAAAAATAATACAGAATGGAGGAAAATGGAAAAAGAACGATTTTAAGTGTATAATTATTTCTTGGATATACTTGGATCAATGAATTTCCTCCATAAAAATTACGCGACTAACAAGAACAGTTTTATTTTCAGTTTCAAGGCTGTATGAAATTGGATCCAGTGTAATTCCCTTCCGTGCAATTCCGGTGCAATTCCTATAAAATACACATTTTTACTTTATTTTTGAAGTACTAATACGAACTCACACTAATAATAATCCACTATGAATAGATTAGAGACCAAATTAATATCAATATTGACAAATATCATCACCTTAAATGGATTAGGGATCAACTTGTTATTAATATTAAAAAATAGTCTCACGAGGCTATTTAGTGATGATATTTATCAAAATTGATAATAATTTCATTCCTAATCCATTCATAGTGGGTTATTGTTAGAGTAAATCCGTATTAGTACTTCAAAAATGATGTAAAAATGTATATTTTATAGAAATTGCACCGAAATTGCACGGAAGAAAATTGCACTGGATCCAAACTCCGTATGTATCTATCATACATTCAATTGGACATTAAATATAAAGCACCAACTAGTCAAACCATTGAATTTTTCTGTTTGGTTCAATGTTGATTTAAGTTGGATTTACGCCTAATATGTTTTTTCATGTCATTTTAAAGTTATAACAATTTTATATATTGATCTTGCCAGTAAGTTTGTAGATACAGTAATACACCAAGCTCGTTATTTCTTCCAATTCAACTATATATGTTAAAGATCTTGAAATAAAAAGTTAAATATTTACATTGGTGTCAAAGGTATATGGGTGAATTTTAAATTGGTTCTAAATGTATTTTTTGTTTCATATTGGTCTCAAAAGTATGGGATATATTTTAAATTAGTCCTAAATATTTCATTTGTTTCATAATGGTTCTGTAAGTTTTTATTGTGTTTTAAATTAGTTAAATCGTTACATTCCGTTAGTTTTTTCCGTTAATAATTATGTGATACACTGATGTGCTATCATTCTGACATTCTTTCTTTTATCTGTCATAATCTCTCTTAAATGGCTAATAACTAGCTATTAAAGATAAAAATTTTGTTAAATATAAATAATTTGGTAGGATTCTCCACGGTATTATATAAGGCTATGTTTGGTTCAATTCCAATCAGTGGAATTGGAATCCAATTCCATAAAAAACAAAATTTTTTAGTGTTTGGTTCGCTCCCTAAAATTGAGAATTGGATTCCACGGAATTGGGACAATTCCACAGAATCCAATTCTCAATTCCATAAAGTGGGTTTTGTTTGGTTGGACATGGAATTGAATTCCACATGGAATTGCACAATATTCTAGGGATTATTTAGTTTGGTTGAGTTATGTGGAATTGGAATTGAATTACGTGGAATTGGTTTTTTAGAATTGGGTGTGTAAATTTTGTGGAATTAGATTGTGTGGTATTTTGGAGGAATTGAGATAAATTTTGTGGAATTGGGTTTAAAAGACATTTTTGTCCCTACTTTCTTTCTCTCTCTCTTTACTGTTTTTTATTTTTTATAATAAATATAAAAAAGTAATTATATACTAAAAAATATAATTAAAAAAAATATTTATTTAATATTTATTAAGGAGCAAATTAGTCTTTTTACCTCACATTTTTTTATAAACTTTCAATTCCATCTTTTCATACCAAACACACTTTTTCAATTCAAATAATTCAATTCCAATTCCATCTTTTCATACCAAACAAATTTTTTCAATTCAAATAATTCAATTCCAATTCCAATTCCACTTATAATCCAATTCCATATTTTTTTTCAACCAAACGTAGCCTAAGTGTTTTAAAAGAGAAGTTTTTTTTTAATTACCGTTCAAAGGCCCCTTATCTCTACTCATGCGTTTCCACCTTTTTCCACGGTTAGAAAGGTAAGGGTATGGTATAAATGTATGGATGTAAAGTATTGTAGAATAAAGAAAAGTATTGTAGAGAAAAGTGAGAAGAGAGATAGAGAGAAAAATTATGAAAGAAAAAAAGTATGATAAAAAGTGTGTTTGGTATGCATAAAATATTATGTAAAATTTTTTTTGGGAATCGTAAAACATTATAATTGTTGGAGCAGCAACCTGAAAATAAGAATAAATACAAAAATAGGAGAGAATAAATTTGTTAAAGAAATATAAAATGCATGGTACCGGACTGAGGCACGGGTATCTCGTTATCTCTAAGGTAATTCACGTCTCCCACGAGTTGATTTTGCTATATCACCCGGTGCAGGGGTACTTAGACGTGTTACCTCCAGGATACAACAGCCCCGTACTCGCCTGTTTGTCTACAACCTCTGCACGTAGGAGGTAGACATGACTCTGTCTCTCACACCTTTCTCTACCCAAATAACACATATATTAGTGTTTTTCACACATACTCACTCACATTTCCATGGATATTTTTCTTATACTCAAATTGTTATGTTCACATATCCTTCAAATAACTTGAGTCTCATATTTATAGATAAACAAATTGAGTAACGTTGCTAGGTAGCTTTAAAATAATTGAATATATGAATTAGTGTTATCCGTTGCAAGCATAAATTCATCATCCTCAACGTTCTTTATATTAAATTTGGTTGAAGACTTGATACATCCAGCAACGCATCCCTCAGCATTAATTATTTTAGTTGTAATATTTATTTATTTATTTATTTTTATAATAATATTCCAACAATCCCCCACTTATTATTATAAATTAACACACATATTTGACATTTGTTTTTACATTTGGATAGAGACAAATTATTATGCATAATATAGATAGCTAAATTGCCTTGAATCTATATTTAGCAAAAATATATATCTTGATCCAAAGTCAATAGTGGTATTCGCCTTGAAATATGACTGCTTAAGGGAGACAAGACATATATTATGCACATAATAATTCAGGTGCAATATATGAACCCTAGCCCGCACATTATGCGGCCGTATACGCACCCTGTTTCTTGAATGTGTTTCAAGAATATATGCCTTTTTATATTCTCATAGGAGCGGCCCCACTCCGTCACATTCAAATAGGGGAATTCTGTCAAGGGTGCTCCTGCAATTAAGACACCCCACTCTTATAGAGTTACAGACTTCATCAAGAGATTTTGAAAACTCAACCTCACATGTCTGTCACGACCCCCTATCGGACGTCCGTGACCGACACGGGAAGTAGGATTTCTCCTATCCCGTAAGCCTCTAATACCTTATTGGCATTTTCACATGTTTATAACTACCCATTTCTAGTACAAACAATATATAATATTTATGGTCATTCATATCCGGTGACCTAAGTAACGTGCAATCCACGGCTCGCTCAACGCCGCTTCAGTCTATACATATACACATAATCACTCACACGTACATATAGTATACATATTGATCACGCGCCTCAATGCGTGTGATCTATCCTATTCACATGCGGAAGCTATATTTTCATACAATCAGATATTCAGCCACACATACGTATAATTTACATATTGATCACACGCCTCAATGCGTGTGATCTATCCTATTCACATGCGGAAGTCATATATATTTAAACACATGATATATAGTATATCATAGCCTATGTTCCCATCACCAAGACCTAACTTTAATCTGTATGAAGCCGACAATGCTAGAATTCAAGTATAATATATATATATGTATACACAGCAGTTGTATACGTACAAAAGCTACGCCAAAAAATGGATTTATATATATATATATATATACATAGCCAAAATACTACCGACGCGAACTAAGCGTGCGGTCTTCAGATCGGTCCGCCTCCTTGAGAAGAAGTGGACGCGTGCCCGACGCCCGAACCATCTGTATCTGAAACATGTAAACAGGGGGGTGAGTCGAAAAGACTCAGTGAGGAACTCTCCCATCCTTGGCGTAGCATCGGGAACCACTACACCTGGGGGAAGGGAGCAACCACAACCACATGCGCATGAAACAGATTTATATTGTGACCTTTAATATGATCAGGCAATCAATATATCATATTCACAATTAAAATCATAGTTCATGCTTCTAACATATTTATTAATCCGCATGTAAATCAATCATAAACATATAACATATGGTTCCATAGTTAACTTATGCTTGTGCACGTAGGCACTCACTTTCTGTCTCCCGCATTACGCTAAGAGAAATACTGGCCCGAAGGCAATTTCATGTACGAACCTGGTTGATCACACCAGGAACTTTCTGACTCCAAGGCATGCTTAGAGTAATAGCTGGCAACTTGTCTGACCCCGGTTAAACCAAGGTAATGGTCACTATGTGACATACTTACTGTTAACTGAATCCTGTCTGTCCAACCAGGATAACCGACTCGATCTACCCGAACTAACCTAAACAAGTTCAACTAACATATTCGACCTTGAAAGACGCCCTATTAATAACTCACTGAATATTACACGTGTGAATTAGTTAGGCCTAGTTTCCCCTTTTCAATTATGCAACCCTCTCACTCACATTCAGCAACCTAGGTTCAGTTTTCCTCAACAAACCATGCGAACAAGGTCTTAACGGTGACGATCGATGTGATTGGTTTCTAATATTACTGAACTCCTCACATATGAAATTATGAATCAATCCTACCCACGGTAACATATAAGGCTCAGTGAGCCACAATAGCACATATACACCTTAAGATTAATCATATAAGCACATATACTATTGCACGTTGACTGCTTACTTGCAAATCATACACGTGTAACACAAATTTATTCATATAAATATATCTCATATATCAATTTGTACAAATTAGAGCAAATCACATTTTCCACGTAGTCATCCAACCCTGTGGGGCAGGGATGGGAGAGCCCCTCACCTCGTTGGCCCTCCTGATCAGTCCTCGGAGTGCCTGGAGCTCCTATTACCCTGTGGTGCCCTATTCACATATATATTTAAGAAATTTAGAACGTGTAATTAAGCATCTACCATGCACATGTCATGCTAATGCTTATGCACCCTCTAGCTATTTTCCAAGAACTAATTATTTAGTTCGTTACGTCGTCTTATCTGCTCTTTCTGAAAGTCCAGAATGCCCCATATTCGACTTTCACACTTTCGAGCCATTTAGAACCTCTAATTGCTTAGGTTAGAGATTTCCACTTGTCTAAATTTCCCTTCATGTGTTCATATGGGTATTTAACTAACAAAAGAATTAAATTCACGGTTCAAAAGAGGCTTAAGCTTACTCATTCCACCGTCTCCCTTATTCGCCGAGTAAAAGCTTAATTACTACCTTTTAATTATATATAAAAATATAATTGGGTATAATTAGAGCCTTGGAACCAATTTAGCGGGTCTTAGGTGTTTAGGTGTCCAACCCACCGCACAGCTCCTTACTGTACGGTGGCTTAGTATTTCGCCTCTTTTTCACCGGGTTCCAATTGAGATGGTAAATACTCGGGTTTTATTCCTTTGTATATTTCCAATATCTATAACACCTATACTACTCCAATCCAAGCCTATTCATGCATCAAACCAGCAAAATTCAATTTATAGCAATTTTCTAACTAAATTTTCCTAATTTCCATACCCGGTTAAATTCTACGGTTTAACTTCGATTCTGAACCTCACTAAGCTTTCAATAACACCCACTAAGCTCAACTTTAATCCCGGAATGCCCCGATTGAAAGAAATTGAAGCAATCCTAAAATACCCAAAATTGGAGAAATTGGGGTTTTAAAAGATTAGGGCTTTCTCACCTCGAATCAATCGGCTAGAAGGCTAGTGAGTGTTGAGAAAAGACTCCGGTCACATTCTCCGGCGAGAATCCGGCCAGTTCCCGGCCCGTCGAGCTCTTCCTCCCTCTCCTTCGTGCGTCGACGCTGCTTCTACCTTCTTCTCTTCTTCTTTTTTTTATGTTTTTGCGTTTTGCTTATCTTGCTTTCTCTTTTATTTTTAAATTGTGTGTGTTTATGGGAGAATGGGGGTCATGGTTTTGACCCCCATTTTACATATTATATATATTTTTTTTCTTTTGCTTTTCATTTTTTTTCATTTTTTTTTAATTTTATATTTACTTTCTTTTTTTAATTAAATAGAAAAACTTATTTACTTGTCATATCCTCTCTTTTTTTCCCTCGTACTTTTTAATCCTCTTTTCTTTTAGGTTCTAGAAAAATTATAAATATTTCCTATTACTTCTTCTTTATTCTATTTTTAACCCTATAATTCTTTAATTTAATTTATTTTTCTTTCTGAAAGAAAAATAAATTTAATAATAATGAAAATAATTAAATCTAAATATCTCGGATATTACAATATCATTGCAGGAAAATGCACTTACATCATAAGGATAAATTAAGAGTCGAAATTCTTTTAAATGTGCATTTCAACAGCCACTCTATGATTTGTTCGTCCCTTTGAACCAAGTTCTTAGGATCTCTACTCACAAGGTAGGGTATCCTCATAGGTTGCTTTTAATCCATACGGGCTTTATAGATTCATCCCCCTCAATGTACACACACCAGATTTTTTGACTATAGCTATAGTTTCAGAAAAAACAAAAAAATCAAAGAATCTAGTAATGACAGTATTTATCACAATAAGTGATCACAATTTATTGGCTCCAAAAAATCTCATAATTTTTATTGAAGGGTATTCCAAAATTCACAAAATATATTTTTAATATATTGTTCCACCAAATAATATTACTTGTTAATAAAATAAAATATTAATCCATTTAAGGAACTTTTCAAACTCAATAATGTGACCACAAATTAATTATTGTTGTATATCTTTGTACAATAAAAAAATATTTAATTAGCAATAAGTGCTTATTAAATTAAATTAAGCACATCATCATCTCTAATTTAAGATGGTATCATCAATTTAATAAATTAATCACAAATAAATATATGTTTAATCTCACAATATCATTTGGGTCACATATTCAAAACAAACTTAGTTCTAAAAAATGAATAATGTAATTCACATTATAAATTGCATAGCAATTTCTCACAATAAAAATATACCATCATAATTAAGGTGAACTCAAATTTAGGATATATCCAAAAATTTATATATTGTAGAGTTATGTGACGTGTACAGTTCAGTTTAGTAGTTAGGGTATTTTACCTTATTGCCCTTCAGTTAGTTAGAGTTGTTAATAGTAGTTTTTTTACTCTTTTACCCTCATTAGTGTTTGTATATATACTCTGATCAATGATTAATAAAGTTATTAGCTTCATTTCATATCTTCATATTCTCTGGTGTATCATGGTATCAGAGCCCTGTACGATCCGAGTGGAGTGCTTAGTTTCTTCTTCCTCGTTCTGCTAACGTGTTCTTAGCAGTTCATTGCTTTCTTCTACAATTGGATCTGTTAACTTGTTCTTAGCAGATCGTTTTCTGTTTTTCATATTTTTTTTCTTACAGTGATTTGCATCGCTGTAAGTCCTGCTTTTTCTTCTACCTCGTGTTTCTTCCATTGAAGCTTCGGTCTGTTATAGTTAGCTCAGATCCAGCATGGAGACACCGAAAGTTGACAGTAAAATCACCAAACCGAGTTCCGATTTTGCTGTGGAGCTGAGTAGAAGACGAGATCCATATTACATACATCCATCTGACAATACTGGAGCTCCAATTGTAGTGAACTTGCTCACTCTTGGAAACTACTTGATCTGGAGTAGATCAATTCGCATTGCTTTAAAAACCAAGAACAAACTTGGTTTCATTGATGGATCTTGTCCTCCGCCTAAGGACACTATGTCTGATGAGTACCTACGGTGGAGTGATGCAGATTCGCCAGTGATTGGCTAGATCTTGGATTCTATGACTAAGGATTTAATGGAGGCGTATATGTTCACTTCTCCTGCCAGGCAGCTGTGGCTTGAACTTGAAGAGAAGTTTGGAGTTAGTGACAAGTCAGTCATATTTTGCCTAGGAAAGCAACTTATTCATACTGTGCAAGGTATTGATTCATTGGCTCTATATTCTAACAAACAAAAGAAGTTACTAGATGAGTTGAATTGCTTATCTCCTAAATCTCCATGTGTTTGTAATGGTTGTACATGTGGAAGATACAAGAAATTACATGATAAAGTAGAGTCTAATGATATTTTGACATTCTTGTATGGATTGAATGAATCCTATGATAGCATTGTAAGTACTATTTTACTCATAGATCATATGCCTTCTTATAATAAAGTGTATTCTCTAGTTGCTAAAATAGAGTTACAAAGGAGTATAGGAGGCATGTCAGTTAGTAATATTGAAGCAAATACTCTAGCTGTTAAAGCTTCTGAGTATGTGAAGTTAGGAGGATATGTAGATAAAAATTCTGGAAAGAAGAAGGATACTAGTAAGAAAACAGATAGATTCTGCAATTTTTGTATTAGAGCAGGTCATTTAGAGGATGCATGTTTTAAGAAGCATGGCTATCCTAAGTGGTTCAAGGAGAAAAAGAAGTTGCAGCAGAGTATTGTACTGGCAGCAAATAGCAATACCAATACTGAAGCTGAATCAAGCACGAAAGGTGCAGATTCATCACAATTCTCTCAGTTGATTCAGATGGAGATTCAGAAGTTTCTCAAGGGGCAGAAGGCTCCAATGGAGAGCCCTGTGAATGCTAGCTATTTTGCTGATTTTGCTGGTAATCTCTTAATTTCTAAGTCTAATTTTGTTGATTACAAAAACAAATGGGTGATAGACTCAGGAGCATCAAGTCATGTTACAGGTAATTTGGATTTGTTGAAGAATTTAAGAGCAATTAGAGGCTTAAATACAGTTACTCTTCCAGATGGCAGTGTTAAAACTGTTAAATCAGTAGGTACTGCAGAACTAACTGATAAATTGAAGCTGCAAAATGTGTTGTTTGTACCAAATTTTAGATACAATCTAATTTTTGTCAGTAAAATGGTTACTGATTCCAATGTAGAGGTGAAATTTCATTCATCTAGCTATGTGATGCAGGACCAGTTGAGTAATCAGATCATTGCTGAAGGGAAGCTGGAGAAGAATCTCTTTGTATTGAGCAAAAATTCAAATGTTGTTTTGAATAATGTAGATAGACAAGTGAAGGATGCTTCATTGTCTAGTGGTAAGAATAAGGTGGGTGTATGGCACAATAGGATGGGTCATCCGATCCTTCTGCCAAGGTGATGTTGAAAATACCTTTTTTGGCTAAAGGACATGCAAGTAACGTTTGTAATGTTTGTCATTTGGCTAAACAAACTCGATGGCTTTTCCTTTAAGCACTATTACAACTTCTCAATGTTTTGAGTTGTTACATGTTGATTTATGGGGACCATATAGAGTGTGTTCTCTTTCTGAAGCACAGTATATGTTAACAATTGTTAATGATTTTTCTAGAGCTGTGTGGATTTTCCCAATGACTAGTAAAGTACAAGTTACTAGCTTGTTAGATAAGTTTTTTAAGTATGTGGGAAGACAATTTAATGCTGTAATTAAGAAGGTCAGAACTGATAATGGTTCTGAGTTTGTGGGAAGACAATGTCAGGAACTGTTTGCTAATCAAGGCATTGTGCATCAAAAGAGCTGGGTTCATACTCCACAACAAAATGGTGTCGTGGAAAGGAAGCATCGTCATCTCACTCAAGTAGCTCGAGCCTTACTGTTTTATGCAGGATTAACAAATAAATTCTGGGGAGAGGCAATGCTCACAGCTACTCACATTATTAATAAGTTGCCTACAAAGGTACTTAATTGGCAGAGCCCTTATGAGGTAATTTTTTTGTAAGCCTCCTGATTATTCTTTCATGAGGACATTTGGTTGTCTTGCCTTTGCAACTAACACAAATCCTCATAAACAAAAATTTGATGAAAGAGCTCGAAAATGCATGTTGATTGGATATGGTGTTGATTGTAAAGGATATAAGCTTTTTGATCTTACTAGTGAAGAAGTATTCACTTCCAGGGATGTTTGTTTTTATGAAGATCTATTTCCATTAAAAGGAAATAATTTGGATGATGATTATACTTCTGTTCCTATGCCCTGTGTATACATTGATGATGATGATGACTATGTGTCTACAGAAGTGCCTCCCATAGTTCAATCTGATGATTCTCTTTCAGATTGTGTTGTTCATCCTGTCACAGATATTCATACTGGGAAAGATACTAGTACTATTGAAGATACTAATGCTTTACCCAACTCAGTTTCTGCAGAGATTGAGCATGCTATTCCAGTTTCTAATGCTACATCTCAGTTGTCAACTAGAAGGAGTACTAGAGACAGAAAGCCACCTGTGTGGATGAACAACTATGTGAACTGTGTTATTCCTACTTCTTCCTCTCATACTCCTCAGGCTCATCCTTTTACTAATCCAATTTGCTTTTCTGACTCATATATGAGTTTCTTAGCAAATATTTCTCAGGTGCATGATCCTTCCACATATAATCAAGCCAAAGGAGTGTCTCATTGGGAGGCAGCCATGAAAAATGAAATTGATGCCCTTGAGCGGAATCATACATGGAGTTTGGAGCCTTTACCTGCAGATAAGAAGGCTATTGGCTGCAAATGGATTTATAAGACAAAGTTGAATCCAGATGGGACTGTTGAGAGGCATAAGGCTCAATTAGTAGCTAAAGGCTTCAATCAAGTTGAAGGTATTGATTATTTTGATAGTTACAGTCATGTTGTTAAGAATGTTACTGTACGATTGTTCCTTGCTGTTTCTGCTACTAAAGGCTGGCCATTACATCAACTTGATGTAAATAACGCGTTTCTTCATGGCTATATTGAAGAGGATATTTATATGAAACCTCCTCCGGGATATGAAGTCAAGGATGGAGAAGTTTGCAAGCTACACAGGAGCTTGTATGGTTTAAAACAAGCGTCCAGACAATGGAACATAGAACTTACCAAGAAACTTGGTTCTATTGGATTTATCCAATCTATTAATAATAATTGTCTTTTTGTCAGGAGTACCAAGGATGGTTTTGTTGCACTCCTTTTGTATGTGGACGACATCTTATTAACTAGCTCTTCTGTTGAGTTGATCACTCAGGTAAAGGAATTTCTGCACAAATCCTTTACTATAAAAGATATGGGAGCTGCTCGGTATTTTCTTGGTTTAGAAATTGCTAGATCTCAGTCTAGCACATATATAAATCAATGCAAATACACACATTAGATTTGATTCAGGAGGTTGGTCTTACAGGGTGTAAACCTGTTGATGTTCCTATGTATAAGACTCACAAATTCTCTTCTATAGGAGGCAAGAAGTTTGAAGATCCTGAGAAATATAGAAGGCTTATTGGTAGGCTATTGTATCTTGGTTTTACTCGACCTGATATTGCTTTTGCTACTCAACAACTTAGTCAATTTATTCATGAGCCTCATGAACAACATTGGCAAGCAGCTCTACAGATTCTGAAGTATCTTAAAGGTTGTCCTACAAAGGGTCTTTTTTATCCTTCTGGTGGCACCTTTTCTCTTGAATCATTTTGTGATGCAGATTGGGCCTCTTGTATTGACACCAGAAGGTCTTTAACGGGTTATTGTGTTTTTCTGGGAGGTTGTCTTGTGTCTTGGAAGGCCAAGAAACAGTCTATTGTCTCTCGCAGTTCCGCTGAAGCAGAATATCGAAGTCTTTCTGCCACAGTTTGTGAACTGAATGGGTTACTTATCTTCTTGCAGATTTACATGTCAATGTTTCTCGACCAATCACTCTTTATTGTGATAATCAAGCTGCGATTCCTATTGTGTAGAATCCTGTCTTCCACGAAAGGACCAAGCACATTGAGAAGATTGTCATTTAGTTCGAAATTCTTACAAAGAAGGCTTTATTAATCCCAAGTACTTGGCTTCACAGAAATAGCTTGCGGATGTTTTTACAAAGTCCCTTAATGTTGCACGTTTTGGAGAAATTGTTTCCAAGTTGGGTCTGGATGATTTCTACCAGGATCCAACTTGATGGGGGGCTGTAGAGTTATGTGACGTGTACAGTTCAGTTTAGTAGTTAGGGTACTTTACCTTATTGCCCTTCAGTTAGTTAGAGTTGTTAATAGTAGTTTTTTAACTCTTTCACCCTCATTAGTGTTGTATATATACTCTGATCAATTAATAAAGTTATTAGCTTCATTTCATATCTTCATATTCTCTGGTGTATCATATATACCCCCACTATTGATGGGTATTGTGTCTCTCACAAGAATTTCACAAATGTTTATAATTACCCGAAATAAATAATATTCTTGTGGCGCTGTTAAAATATCACATATGAATTTTGAAAATTCATTTTTGTGAAAATATCACAAAATCCACAATTATGCATGCATACATATCCTCAAATATTTCTCAAAATAAATTTTGAGGTATTACCAAATCTCATGACAAATTTCTTTGTCACATATGGCTTAAAAACCGACAAAAATATTGCCCTTAAAAAACGTCATATATTATAGAAAAAAATTCTATAAATATATCTCTAGAAAATTAAGCTTATAAAAGCTTTTCATATTACATGAAAATTTTATAGGATAATTTTATTACTCCTCTAAATATTACATCCATAAAATATTCATTAACTCACAATTATATAGAATATAACTTGGCTTATAAATAAATATAAGAGAATGGTTTTGAAACCATTTCACGAACCCAACATATAAGCCAAAATATTCCTATACTTATTTTTATAACAATAGTATACATAAATTTCTTCCCCTTATTGTTATAAAAATAATTGAGCAAATTACACTGTCCTCCCCTGAGAGATGTTGAAATTACAATGCCCTCCCCTCTAGTTTGTAAAATTCCACTCCCCTCCCTTAAGAGATTAAAAGTCAATACACTTTAGTCCAAAAGTTCACTTTCCAATAAAATAAATGTCAAAATCCCTTTTTTTTAATATATTTTAATTCAAACTTATTTTGGGACCAAATTACCCTCTCAATCAAAGCAAATGAACATAGGAAGTTTCAATGTTGTTTAGATATTATTTTTTTATCTTTTTTGATAGCTTTCTTATTAATATAATATATTTAAATTTTTAATAAAATTAAATTACAAATTCATCTCAAAAATTTATAAATCAAAATATAATTAGTAAAAATCTGTCCATTATAAGTTTTTTGTAATAAATTTTTTTGAGAAAGAACAATTTATTTATTTGAATAAATAATAGTAAAAAACTGTACTAGACATATATAAAAAATGAAAATTTTATTATAGATTTAAATATATATGAATTTTTTAAATAAATTTATAATTAAATTTTATTATGAATTTAAATGTATTATATTTTAAAAATTGTTCTGTAAAAACGTTTATTATTTATATTTCGATATATAAAATTTTTAAGTAAATTTATAATTATTTTATTATAAATTTAAATATATTATATTAATAAGAAAAGCTAACAATAAAAAAAGATGAAAAATAATATTATATATGGACTATATGATCACACAATTCATACGTTTATTTTCTTGTGTTGTGAGGGTAATTTGGTCAATAAATAAGTTTGCATTAGAATATGAAAAAAGTAAAGGTATTTTTACTATTATTTTATTGGAAAGTGGTCTCTTGAACTAAAGTGTATTGACTTTTAATCTTTCAAGGGAGGGGAGTGTAATTTTACAAACTAGAGGGGAGAGCAGTGTAATTTCAGCATCTCTCAGGGGAGGGCAGTGTAATTTACTCAAAATAATATGATTTATTTTCTAAGACAATATGACATATTTAAATAATGTCAAAATATATGTCCACCAAAATACATGCCAAAAACCCTTGTCATAAAATTATAATATTTTATTATCATTATTTGGCCTTCGAAATTAATATAAGTTTTGGATTTAACACAAATTTAATGATTAACCCAAAATTATATTTTATAAAAAACACATGGTGGCAACATATATGTGATTCTATAAAAATTAATTTACTCAATAAAATTTTTCATAGTACCACATTTGTTTTAATAATAAACCTCTTAGCACAAATAAAATTATAGACTAAAAATGTGTCATTTCAAGAAAAATATTTCCTTGCCCCTCACAAATAACACATACCTTATCTTGGGAGAGAATCAACCATGCACCTTTGCATAATTTCGATTTATGCAAATTCACTATGCAATTAAAACCTCACAAAAAGTATATATGAGAAATATCCATAAATAAATATATGAAATCATCTCATAAAAATAAACAATTTAATCGGTTGCATCTCTCTAAAAATAACATAACAAAACCAAGAGTATATCAATACTTCAAAATAAGATGCTATATATATATATATATTATACTTTGGCATCTCAAAATTATATATAGTGAAATTTTTTTCACAAATATATCTCAGAATTAGTGAGCAATTAAATATAATATAAAGATTTATGAGCTCACAAAAATAAATCATGATACCAAAAATATATATATTTGAGTAGTTCACCAGCTAGAACTCAAATACTTATTCCCCAATTATTCTTATTTTTCTCTTGCTGCTTTATGGAGATTAGTTATGAATTACCTTAAACTTGTTGGAGTAGCAATATGAAAATAAGAATAAACACAAAAAATAGGAGAGAATAAATTTGTTAAAGAAATATAAAATGCGTGGTACCAGACTAAGGCACGGGTATCTCGTTATCTTTAAGGTAATTCACGCCTCCCACGGGTTGATTTTGCTATATCACCCGGTGCAGGGGTACTCAAACGCATATATAACAGCCCAGTACTCGTCTGTTTGTCTACAACCTCTGCACGTAGGAAGTAGGCAGGACTCGGTCTCCCACACCTTTCTCTACCCAAATAACACATATCTATATTAATATGGCTTTGGAGTTTTTGGTGTCACACAAGCAAAGTGTGACACCAAAAAAATAACTTTCCCACTAAAAACAACTACTCAATAAATAACTTCTCATGAATAACTTCCCAATAAATAACTTCCCAAGATTTAATAAATTATTTAAAATATAATTATTATATTTTATTTTTAAAGTTAAAAAGCTATTAAATATTTAATATTTTATTATTTAAATCATAATAATAATAATTTTATATTATATATTTTAAAATAAATTAAAAATAAATTACATGCACGATAGTGCATGCGAAGCCTCTAGTATATATATATATATATATGGCTTTGGAGTTTTTGGTGTCACACAAGCAAAGTGTGACACCAAAAAATAACTTCCCCCTCAACTTCCCAATAAATAACTAACTTCTCAATAAATCTATATCTATATTTATAGCTATATTTTATAATTAAAAAATACAAAAAAAAATGATTGGAGGATGTGGTAGAGAGAAAACAAGTATGATAAGTAGTTACTAAAAAAATAGAGAAGTGCATACCTTCTTATTTTTTAATTTTTAATTTTAAATTATGATAAAAATTCTATTTAAAAATTTAAAAAATTTTAAAATATAATAACTATTTTATATTATATTTTATAAAAATTTAAAAATAAATTAAATGTATGCACGTAGGTGCATGCGAAGCCTCTAGTATATATATATATATATATATATATATATATATATATATATATATATATATTTATATTTATATATATATGGCTTTGGAGTTTTTGGTGTCACACAAGCAAAGTGTGACACCAAAAAAATAACTTCCCCCTCAACTTCTCAATAAATAACCAACTTCACACAAAATAGTTATATTTTATAATTAAAAATACAAAAAATAAATATGATTGGAGGATATGGGAGAGAGAAAACAAGTATGATAGGTAGTTACTAATAAAATGACGAAGTGCATAACTTCTCTTTTTTAATTTTTTTATTTAGAATTATGATAACAATTCTATTTAAAAATTTTAAAATTATCAAATATTTAATTTTTAATGATTTTAAAATATAATGACTATTTTATAAAATATTTTTAACAAATTTAAGAATAAATTACATGTATGCACGTAGGTGCATGCGAAGCCTCTAGTATATATATATATATGGCTTTGGAGTTTTTGGTGTCACAAAAGTAAAGTGTGCACCAAAAAAATAACTACTCTAACATGCGAATGATGTGTGGACTACTCTAACAATCTAATGGTATAAATATAGAGAACTCTTTGTACACAATCTAGAAGAAGTTCTCTAACAATCACATTTTTTTGGAGTTCTACACAATCGCATTTAATCACAATCTAATGTGTGATTTCTACACAAATTAGATTGTTAGAGTAGCATGCGAAACCTCTAGTATATTTATATAGCTGTGGACCCTTCCCGTCAACGGTCTCCCAAAATAGCTATTTAATTAATTAAAAATAAAATAAAAATATGATGTGAGAAGATCATGGGAGAAAGAAAATAGGAGAATAGTGGTAGTGGTAATTTTGTTTTTAAAAAATAATGATTGTGGTACTTATCAAATAAACTAATTTTTAATCTTTAATTTATTATTTTACAATTAATAATAATTTATTTTATACTTTGTAAATTAAAAATTTTTTTGACATGCACGTAGGTGCATGTGAAACCTCTAGTATATATAAATGGCTTTGAAATTTTTGGTGTCACAAAAACAAAGTGTGCACCAAAAAAATAACTACTCTAACATACATGCATTATGGGTCATAACTTCCCATGATCTCATTTAAAAATATAACAATCTTATTTAAAAATTAAAAAAAAATCAAATATTATAATTTGATATTATTTTGAAATATCATTATTATTTTATATAAAATTCTTTTAAAAAAGAATAAATTACATGCACTTATGTGCATGCGAAACCTCTAGTATTATATATATATTTAGTGTTTTTCACACATACTCACTCACATTTCCATTTCCCGTGGATATTTTTCTTATACTCAAATTGTTATGTTCACATATCCTTCAAATAACTTGAGTCTCATATTTATAGATAAACAAATTGAGTAACGTTGCTAGGTAGCTTTAAAATAATTGAATATATGAATTAGTGCTATCTGTTGCAAGCATAAATTTATCATCCTCAACGTTCTTTATATTAAATTTGGTTGAAGACTTGATACATCCAGCAGTGCATCACTCGGCATTAATTATTTTAATTGTAATATTTATTTATTTAATTAATTTTATAATAATATTCCAACAATGATTATATTTTACTGTTTGCTATCCTTACCAAACGAACTAGGGGTGTTCAAATTCAATCTGATCCAATGTCAACCGATCCGATCCGATCCAATCCAATCCGATCCAATAAAATTCAACGAAACCCGATCTTTGATTGGATCAATTGAATAGCTTCGGACAAAATCGAATGGATTGGATCGGATCGATTATTGGATGAGCATAGGTATCATCCAATCCAATCCAATTATTAATATTTTAATTATATATATATATATATATATATATATATATATATATATATATATATATATATATATATATATAATATTTTAATATTTAAATAAAAAAATTAAAATTTTATTTGTATGCCCTGGTTACTTTAGACTTTATGTTAATTAATTTACATTTGATCTGCTTTAATTTATTATAACTCCATATTTCTTTTATACTTGCATATTTTAGAGCTTGCATAAGTTAATGTTAGTTTGGAAGATCTGTAGATATGATAATTTGAAAGTTGCAAGATCAAGGTAATTAAGTTATCTTTTTTTTGTTCTAATTGATTAGTTCATATATGTTTCAATGTTTGTAGTATATATTAAATATTTGTTCTATATTTGCAGTTAATATGATCGACTTGGAAGTATCACTCTTGCAAATTTTCATAATTGGAAAGCAATAGATTGCTAAATTTGATTGTACTCTTTAAATATTAGTATTGTGTTTGAATTATTAATTTTATACTATTTAAGTCTTTATTTTGTTTGGATTGTGCTTGAATTATTAATTTTAGTTTGCACTCTTTAAGTCTTCATATCAGGACTTGGAAGAATATATATGTGACTTTCAATTTTTTTATTACATTGAAAATCGATCAACCAATCCAATTCAATCCAATCCAATCTAATATGATTGGATTGGATGAAGCATTTTTATTAGATTGATTAGATGATGTTTTCATCATTCAATCCAGATTAGATCGGTTGAAATTGTTCCAATCGATGCAATCCAATCTATTGAACACCTCTAAAACGAACCCTAAATGTGACTAATGCTCCTAGGCTATTAAAAAAAAAGATTAATGCTCCTAGGCTGCTCTATGTGTCTACATGACCTTAGCATTTTCCTTCTTATTCATGCGGGCCCAAGTGCCTTGTGAATCTAGAAAAAGTAGTATTTCTTTGAGAATGTTTGTATAATACCATGTTAGAGGCATTAAAAATGAGAATATTGGAGGAAATAGGAATATGAATAGAATAAAAGTGGATAAAAAAGTATGGATAATATGTTTTCACTATATTGCAAAAAGTAAAGTTTATTTAGTGAGCAGAACGTTAGAGGGGATATTGGATTGTCTTCAATATTATCTTGCAAAATATTGTTAACAAACATGCCTTTGGTATTTATTGATGGTAAGTGGAGTTATGAGAAAAATAAAAGAGAAAAAAAAAATTTCCTTAATTTTTCTCTTTTAATTTTTTTTCTCTTTATCTCTTGTAACTCCATTACCAAATGCAGAGAATTATTGAAAAATTCATTCTCCTAAATGTTTTGGAGTATGTGTTTCCCTGTTTGGTTAGTGGGGTGGAAGATATAATATTAAATATAATCTAACATTACATCCAATATTCTTCCTACAAATGTGATGAAATTATGTTTTTGTCCTTACTTTTTTATCAACTTTTATTTCATTCCCACTTTTAATGTAAGGGTAAAATGGTTATTTTACCCACTTTTATTTCATTCACATTACATGACATTAACATTAGACATGTATCCATTTTCTCTAACATTCTCATTCCCATTACCTTTCTCATTCCCTCACTCATTTTACATACCAAATGGGAGCACATGGTAGTTGTATATTAAATAACAACTACGTACAAATTTTGAAGACTTGATTTTTATAAGGGTATTTTTAATATGTTTTCTTATGACATATATTAAGATTTTATTTATTTAATCAATTAAATTTTTAAATATTAAAAATTATTTTTTAAATTAAATTTTTATAAATTTTAGTAAATGATATAAAAAATTTGATTTTAATGGTTGAATTTATCTTCACATTCACGTTTGTATTTAGGGATATTTAGGGATGACAATTTTACCAGGATCCAACAGGTGCCTGGAAAATTTATCTGTTGGGTTGGGGTTTGGATATTGAAAAAATGAATCTGGGTCTGAGGATTTTAACGAGTAAAAATCTAAATCTAGAGACGGGTAAGGTGTATTTACCCCGGACTCGAATCGGTGATATAATATATATAAAAATATTTTATATATAAATATTTAATATAAAAATATATTATATATCATATCAAATTGTGTGATTGAAGTTTGTTTTTCTTAAATTTAAAAATAATTAAATTTATGAATGTGTGTTCAATATTTTTTATTAAAGTACTTGTAATGAAAGTAGCAAATTTTGTAGAAAAAATAGTAAATTTTCCAGGTCCGAGGCTGGGTCTGGGGATCTAAGTATTCGATGGGTTCGGGGACGGGTATCAAATTTCATACCCGGTCGAGGACCAGTCTGGGGATGGAGAAAATATTGATTACTGGGACTGAGGACGGGAAATGCAATATTCTACTCAGATTCTACCCATTGCCATTCCTATATGTATTGTCGCTGTCACTCTGCACATACTTCATTATATATTGAATGTTGTGGGTCCTCCCCCAAATGATACATTCACTTTCCAGCCTTTGCTCCCTCCATCACCCACAACCACAAACGTCAGAAATAATTGGAAAGGTAAGGGGAAAAACAAAAACAAAAGTGGGTGAAAAGTAGGAGATAATTGAATGCATAGTGTTGAAGAAATGGACTAATATTGTAGAGTTATTAATAGTTCAAACTTATAAATGTTATTTTTTATTGGATCTATTAGGAGATCTGTACTAAAATATATTTTTTTAAAATATAAGATGACATAAATCTCAAGACAGATTCAGTAACTTACAACTAATAAATTTGAACTCTTAATAACTCCAAACAATCACTCCGAGCAAATTAACAATTCCAAGTCCATTTATGTTTTGGTGCACGTGGTAGTTGTATATTAAATAACTACTAATTTAATTAAATGAAGGTACGACCTACGTACAAATTTTGAAGAATTGATTTTTATGAAGTCGTCTTCGTCCATAATAATTGAGAATTGAGATATCTCTCTCAATTTGAAGTGTGAAAGATAGCTCTCTCACAGAGATTGGAGACGAAGAAGAAGCTTAAGCATCCATCCAAGCTTTTCTTTTGAAATTGCTAAGAAACTATAATCCAGGTAATTATATATTTCCTCTTTTTTTTGTGTTATTTTTTAATTATGTGTTTCTCCATCACCATCTTTAACCATTTATATGTGTACCAATACAAACTCTTTTATACGAAATTTCTTTGAATATATATTTGATACATTTTCTTTTACTGGTTTTGTTTGCAAAACCTTAACTATTATCACCCCTTTGGTGTTTCATTACTTCTAACTATTTTCACTTAATATATATTCCATCAAATATAAATTAGGAACTTCTCGAGTGAATTAATTAAGGGTTAGCAATTAGATATAATTAATTTAAGGTTAAAATTAAATGTACCAAATAACTCCTCTGAATTATAGCTCACTCCATTAATTTTTTTTTCTAAAATCCTAACGGCTCAAATTATTTGGGGGGGCTTTTTGTACAAATTATAGAGTTTAAGAATTTTTTGTATTTTAGTATAACTTAATTTTGTTCACATTTCACTAATTTGTTAGGATTTTACATAAAAAAATATTATAAGAAGGTTTTTTTCTGTACAAATTACAAATTGTAAAGAGTTTTAGGTTATTATTTTTTATATAGTTGAGAATAATCTGTAGAGTTCATCTCTTTCCCCACAGTAAAGTGTAGACCATCTAAATTCATAATTATTTTACATTTTGTCTATTATTTGAGTATCAATATAAATGTATGTGAAACTTCAATGAATCTAATTAACTTTTAAAAACATGAAAAGTAATTTGTTCATTGATTGGGACGATAAATTTGTATACAGGAACAAAAAGTTATAGGAGTATCTGAGTATGAATATATAAGTAAATTTTTTTTAAAAGCAAATATTACTTGATTTTGATTGATGTATGATTATATAAGTAAGTTTAAATAGTGAAAGGAGTAAATGATGAATATTAAATTATTTGAATGAACTTTTCAAATTTATAATTTTATGTAAGGTTTAAATTTTTATTAATACTAAAAAAATACATTTAACCAAATTTTCAGTCCATAATACTGAATTTTTAGCCGTTCAATATGGGTAATAGGTCACTAGAACGTCACTGTCTGAACTAGTCGTGAATTTTGATATAGAATCACAGCTAAACATGTAAAAATCATGAGTTTTAAAAAAATTATTTCAACTGATCCAATCCAATCCGTTTAACACCTCTAAAACGAACCCTAAATGTGATTAATACCCCTAGGCTAATGAAAAAAAAGATTAATGCTCCTAGGCTTCTCTATGTGACTATATGACCTTAGCATTTTCCTTCTCATATTCACGCGGATGTTAGAGGGAATCAGAATGAGAATATTGAAGGATATATGAATATGAATAAAATAAAAGTAGTATTTCTCTGAGAATGTTTGTTTACTTTGATGTTAGAGGGAATGAGAATGAGAATATTGAAGGATATATGAATATGAATAAAATAAAAATGTATAAAAAATTCTTGACCAGAGGGTGACATTTAGAAATGCAAATCTACACATCAGGACATTAAGTCCTTTATTTCCCGCCGCCGTGACAAGTTACTGTGCATATTTAACTCGCATTAGTAAGCTGCGAGCTGATGTAAATGACTCGTTTTTCACATTTACGAGTCCAGGCATTTGACTTGCATTTGATATCTGCGAGTCTAACTTGGATCGCAGGTAACAACTGCGAGTCTTTTTTATTCACTCGCATTTGATATCTGCGAGTCTAACATGCACAGTAACTTGTCACAGCGACGGGAAATAAATGACTCAATGTCTTAATTGTGAGATTTGAAGGACAAAATTGTCCTCTCTGGTAATTAATCGAAAAAATTATGGATAATATGTTTTAACCATATTACAAAAAGTAAGGTTTGTTTAGTATGTAGAACATTAGAGAAAATATTGGATTATCTTCAATATCACCTTGCAAAATATTGTTAACAAACATGCCTTTGGTATTTATTGATGGTAAGTGGAGTTATGAGAAAAAAAATTTCATTAATTTTTCTCTTTTAATTTTTTTTTCTCTTTATCTCTTGTAACTCCATTACCAAATGCAGAGAATTATTGAAGAATTCATTCTCCTACAAACATACCTTACTTTTTGTAATGTGATGAAATTATGTTTTTTTTCCTTACTTTTTATCCACTTTTATTCCATTTCCACTTTTAATGTAAGAGTAAAATGATCATTTTATCTACTTTTATTTCATTCACATTACATCACATTGACATGAGACATATATCCATTTTCTCTAACATTCTCATTCCCATTACCTTTCTTATTCCCTCACTCATTTTACCTACCAAATGAGAGCACATGGTAGTTGTATATTAAATTACGTACAAATTTTGAAGACTTGATTTTTGTAAGGATATTTTTTACATGTTTTCTTATGACATATATTAAGATTTTATTTATTTGATCAATTAAATATTTTAATATTAAAAATTATTTTTTAATTAAATTTTTATAAATTTTATTTCCACTTTTAATGTAAGGGTAAAATTATTATTTTATTCACTTTTATTTCATTCACATTACATCACATTAACATAACATATATACATTTTCTGCAACATTCCCATTCCTATTACCTTTCTCATTCTCTCACTTATTTCACCTACCAAATAGGAGCACATGGTAGTTGTATATTAAATAACAGCTTAAATGAAACTACCTACTTCCTACAAATTTTGAAGACTTGATTTTTATAAGGGTATTTTTAATATGTATTCTTATGACACATCTTAAGATTTTATTTATTTGATCAATTAAATTTTTAAATATTAAAAATTATTTTTTAAATTAAATTTTTATAAATTTTAGTAAATGATATAAAAAATTTGATTTTAATGGTTGAATTTATCTTCACATTCACATCTGTATTGTGACTATCAGTCTGCACATACTTCATTATATATTGAATGATGTGGGTCCCCCAAATGATACCTTCACTTTCCAGCCTTTGCTCCCTCCATCACCCACAACCACAAACCTGAGAAATAATTGAATGCATATTGTTAAAGAAAATAACCTCTCGTTATTTTTTTAAAGTTGATGAAAAATCAACAAAAATGAGTTTGTGTTTCTATTTGGGTGCGTTTGGTACAAGAATTAGATTTTTAATCTCGGGAATCCTAATCCCACATTCCTAGGATTAAGATTCTCGGGAATATTAAAATAACTGTTTTGTTCAACTTTCATAATTTCAGAATTATTTTACAAGCAAGTATTAAAAGTAGGTATTAATAGTTATTAATTAGAGGAGGGATAATTTAGTAAAAATAGGCATTAACTGTTTGATTTTTGTACCAAACACGAGATTACAAGATACCGAAAAAATAATCGAAGACTTAGATTTTAGTACGTGGTAGTTGTATATTAAATAATAGCATAAATGAAGGTACGTACTGGTTAGTAGTTACTACATACAAATTTTGAAGACTTAGATTTTTATAAAGTCGTCTTCTTCGTTGATGATAATTAAGAATTGAGAAATCTCTCTCAATTATATTTCAAGTGTGAGAGATCAGATTAGATTACTGAAAATGAGAATGATGGTGGATGTTACAGACACTGGAGAAGAAGGTTAAGCATTCAAGCTTTTGTGCTTCAATTGCTGAGAAACACAGGTGATTATATTTTCTCTTCTTTTTTCTTTTATTTTTTAATTATTATTAAAATTAATAAAACTATTTATTATAAGCATACAATTATTTAAAAGTCATTATACTTTCATACGTGAGAAATAATTGGAAAGGTAAAGGGAAAAACAAAAACAAAAACCAAAAAACAAAAGTGGGTGAAAAGTAGGAGATAATTAAATGCATAGTGTTCAAGAAATGGGGTAATATTATAGAGCTATCAATAGTTCAAGTTTATAAATCTGTTAGTTATTAGATCTATCTGGAGATCTGTACCAAAATATATATTTTTTAAATTTAAGATGACATATATCTCAAGACAGATCCAACAACTTACAATTGTAACTAGTAAGTTTAAACTCTTGATAACTCCAAACAGTGACTCTAAACAAATTAACAATCCCAAGTCCATTTATGTTTTGGTGCACGTGATAGTTGTATATTAAATAACTGCTAATTTAATTAAATGAAGGTACGACCTACGTACAAATTTTGAAGACTTGATTTTTATGAAGTCGTCTTCGTCCATAATAATTGAGAATTGAGATATCTCTCTCAATTTGAAGTGTGAAAGATTACTGAAAATGGTGGTGATGGATGTCACAGAGATTGGAGAAGAAGAAGAAGCTTAAGCATCCATCCAAGCTTTTCTTTTGAAATTGCTGAGAAACTATAATCCAGGTAATTATATATTTCCTCTTTTTTTGTGTTATTTTTTAATTATGTGTTTCTCCATCGCCATCTTTAACCATTTATATGTATACCAATACAAACTTTTTTATATGAAATTTCTTGAGAATGGATCCAATGCTTTGACTCTTCTATGTATTAGTATACTAGGTCGACTTTTTTTCATTATTTTCTTCATTTTTTTATTTAAATTTGAGAAATTATAAATTTTCTAAAGAATATCAAAAGTATGAAAGATATAGATACAAAAAAAATTTAAAACTCTACATAAATCGAGATTTACTATGAGTGGATTATGGACTAACTTTTTAGTCCCTAATAAAGCTGGTCCCTAAACCATTCACGGTAGGTTCTTATTTGTGTGAAAATTTTTATTTTTTTTATGTCTATAACTCTTATTTTTTAGAAAAAATTTACAATTTTTCAAGTTTAAATAAAAAAAATGAAGAAAACTATAAAATAAAGTCGACCTAACATACTAATACATAAAAGAGACAAGCACTAAATCCATTTTCAAATTTCTTTGAATATATATTTGATACATTTTCTTTTACTGGTTTTGTTTGCAAAACCTTAACTATTATCACCCCTTTTGTGTTTCATTATTTCTAACCATTACTACTCTATAATATTTTAACGGTCAAATGCCCATTTTGGTCCTCTATGTTTCACACAAGTTCTATATTGGTCCTTTATCTTTCAAAAGTTTTATATTGGTCCTTTATGTTTCTCAAAAGTTTTATATTTGTCCTTCAGGTTCCATTGAAGTTCTATATTGGTCCTTTATGTTTCATTGAAGTTCTATATTGATCCTTTATGTTTCATTGAAGTTCTATATTGGTCCTTTATATTTCATTGAAGTTTTATATTAATCCTTTATGTTTCATTAAAGTTTCATATTGGTCCTCTCAGCATGATTTTATTTTTGGCTTAAACGACGTCGTTTGAGTGTTTTTAGTGTATCTAAGGCCACGCCAGCTATCTGATAAACATATGAGAGATTATGTATCCACCTCGGCACGCCACGTCAGCAGTTAACTTAAGAAATTGATGAAAGTGGACGGAAGGACCAATTTGGAACTTCTTGCAAACATAAAGGACCAATTTAAACTTTTTGAAACATAAAGGACCAATATGAAACTTCGTGCAAACATGAGGGACCAATTTGGAGTTTTGACCTATTTTAACTTAATATATATGCCATCAAATATAAATTAGGAACTTCTCGAGTGGATTAATTAAGGGTTAGCAATTAGATATAATTAATTTCAGGTTAAACTTAAATGTACCAAATAACTCCTCTGAATTATAGTTGATCATGTGCAAAACTTTCTCAACTGTAAAATTTGACGTAGAACCTCCTCAACTTTTGTAATTTGCGAAAATCACTCACTCCATTAATTTTTTTCTTCTAAAATCCTAACGGCTCAAATTATTTAAAGGTTTTTTTTCTAAACAAGTATAAAGTTTAAGAGGGTTTTCCTATACAAGATATAGAGTTTAGGGGGGCTTTTTGTACAGATTATAGAGTTTAAGAATTTTTTGTATTTAAGTATAAGTTAATTTTGTTCACATTTCACTAATTTGTTAGGATTTTAGATAAAAAAAATTTATAAGAAGGTTTTTTTCTGTACAAATTACAAATTGTAAAGAGTTTTAGGTTATTATTATTTTTATAGTTGAGAATAATCTGTAGAGTTCATCTCTTTCCCCACAGTAAAGTGTAGACCATCTAAATTCATAATTATTTTACATTTTAATTTGTTTATTATTTGAGTATCAATATAAATGTATGTGAAACTTCAATGAATCTAATTAATTTTTAAAAGCATGAAAAAGTAATTTGTGCATTGATTGGCAATTGGGACGATAAATTTGTATACAAGAAAAAACAAAAGTTATAGGAGTATCCGAGTATGAATATATAAGTAGACTTTTTTATAAAGCAAATATTACTTGATTTTGATTGATATATGATTATATAAGTAAGTTTAAATAATTGAAGGAGTAAATGATGAATATTAAATTATTTGAATGAACATTTCAAATTTATAATTTTATTTTCATGTTAATTATAATTTATTGTTTTTTTCATTGGGTTTTTTATGTTAATTATAATATATTACTTACTTAATATATTATTATAGTGTATACTTTGTGTGTGTATACATATACAAATAACTCTTTTCATTTTTTTTATGGATATAACTTTTCTTCTTTATTTTGAATTATTTAATAATTCTACAGTGTTGACTAACAAATTTTAAATCTTAATAAAAGTGTTAAATGACTAAATGGTCTTTTTGGCCCATTCCCATAGAAATCAGATGCAAATCCTCTTATCCTTAGAGAAGGGTTTGGGATTTCCTAACTTTGTGGGACTTGGAATCCCAATCCCTCGTCTTAATTGATATCATTCCCTCTCACTCCCTCAAAATTTCATAAACCAATCATAGGCTATAGACTACAATATATGATAGAAGTATAGTAATATTATAATTTCAGTATTTATTAATTTATTTATTATTTTTTAATATTAATAAGAACTCACCTTAAATTAATTAAGGTTTAAATTTTTATTAATATTAAAAAAAGTACATGTAACCAAATTTTCAGCCCATAATACTAAATTTTTAGCAGTCCAATATGGGTAATAGGTCACTAGAACGTTACTGTCTCAACTACTCGTAAATTTTGATATAGAATCACAGCTAAACATGTGAAAACCACGAGTTTTAAAACCAACTTTTCTCATCCTTGTGAGCTTCCTTCTTACTCGAGTGGCAACCTATCTTCCCTCTAGAAAGGAAACTTTTCTTCCCTACGAAGCTCCTCTTTCCAACCAAACATATCCTCATTGGGAAGAAAAGTTTCCTGTTTTCTATTTCCCACTTTCCACAAACCAAACATGCACTTACAGTACACATTGGTTGCGTCTTATGCTATTAATAAAAACATTTTTTGTTTTTTAATAAAAACATATTTTTCTAACTGATTTTTTGTTTTTCATTTAAAAAATTAAATATATTTTTAAGAATAAAAATAAAGCAATCCCATAGTTTACCATCTTATAATTAATATAATAATAAAATTCAAATAATATTACTGAAAATGGTGGTGGCTGTCACAGAGATTGGAGAAGGTTAAGCATCCAAGCTTTTATGCTGAAATTGCTGTGAAACAAAGGTAATTTTTTGTTCTTTTGTGTTTTATTCTTATTTATTCTTATTATTGTATCTGTAATTCTCTTTCTCTCTCTCTCTCTCTCTCTCTATATATATATATATATATAACAATTATTAATAGATTGTCTTTTTTTTTAAAAAAAATATTAATAGATTGTGTTTGATGAGGGAAAACTAGGGAATGTGAGAATCTGCGCCTATTCATTCTTTATTGATGAACTCAAATTTACAATTTGTGGAAAACACCTCCTCTGTTAATTTTTGAAGTTATGTCCAATGCAATTTTCTCCCTTCAAATCTTATAAAATTATTTTAAAATACATAATTTTACTTCATTTCTAAAGTAGTTTTGTGAGCATTTGGGCTAAGTTTTTATTTTTCAATCATAATTTTTTTTTTCCTAAAATCCTAATGGCTCAAATTATTTAAAGGTTTTTTTCTGAACAAGTATAAAGTTTAAGAGGGTTTTCCTGTACAAGATATAGAGTTTAGGGGGGCTTTTTGTACAAATTATAGAGTTTAAGATTTTTTTTGTATTTTAGTATAACTTAATTTTGTTCACATTTCACTAATTTGTTAGGATTTTAGTTAAAAAAAATATTATAAGAAGGTTTTTTTCTGTACGAATTACAAATTGTAAAGAGTTTTAGGTTATTTTTTTTATAGTTGAGAATAATCTGTAGAGTTCATCTCTTTCCCCACAATAAAGTGTAGACCATCTAAATTCATAATTATTTTACATTTTGTCTATTATTTGAGTATCAATATAAATGTATGTGAAACTTCAATGAATCTAATTAAGTTTTAAAAGCATGAAAAGTAATTTGTGCATTGATTGGGAGTTGTGACGATAAATTTGTATACAAGAAAAAACAAAAGTTATAGGAGTATCCGAGTATGAATATATAATTAGACTTTTTTTATAAAGCAAATATTACTTGATTTTGATTGATGTATGATTATATAAGTAAGTTTAAATAATGGAAGGAGTAAATGAAGAATATTAAATTATTTGAATGAACTTTCCAAATTTATAATTTTATTTTTATGTTAATTATAATTTATTGTTTTTTCATGGTTTTTGTCCCATTATAGCACTTTCTAATATCTTATTATTATCATTATCACTTTCAAAATATTATTTTCCAATCTATACCAAACGCACTGTTCACGTCCCAACTCGTCGTTGCCAACGACGAATTGGGAGTCAACAGAAAAGCCTCCAAATTCACCTTTGACTGGTCAGCTTTGCCTACGTGGATGCCACGTGCCCAATTCGCCGTCGAGCCCAAATGGAATCTCCACTGTTTGACTAGACGGTTCACTGAACAGTGCAGATCACGGAAAAAGCTGCGAGATTCTGCACGCCCAATTCGCCGTCCCCAACGGCGAATTGTGCTCACGTTGCATGACTCCATGCATAACCCCTACTAAAACCCTACTAAAACCCTAACCAATTCGCCGTTGGAAACGGCGAATTGGGTGAGAGTTTTTCGGTTTCCCGAGCTGCCTTGAGACGTAGGTAGGCTGCTGGTCACCTGCTCCCCCTGCATAACCTTCAATCAAAGGTCATGCATTGAAAGGTCATGCAGGGGCTTTGGGATGTCTCCCTCCATTTTCTTCACTTCCCTCACCACTATATATATACACCCACATTCACCATACCCCACCACCTTTACTAATCTTCATTTTTCTTCACCTTACAACAGCAAAATCAAACTCTATTCTTACAGTGATCATCCAACTTCACGACAATGATGACTGATGGATTCATCGTTTGTATCTACCAAAACGCCGACGTATGGAAGAAGTCCAACGGAGTGGCGTTCTGTGGCAACAACTTTCCAATAATGACGAGCCTCAGTAGAGCCATCGATTTTGAAGGTCAGATGCAGGTGGTGCATCAGACATTAAGACTTCAATCGTACCAATTCAATCGTACCAACAGGTGTCCCACTTGATATATAGGATGCCTTATGTAAGCGATGGTGTGAGATTTTTCCTCTGCCAATTGATGGACGACGGCGGGATGAATCAAATGTTTGTCTGTCACACTTCGTGTCTTCCGTATTACCCATGCCCATCATTGAGATCTGTGGACAGATAACCGGAGTACTACAAGATTCTGTCGGCGGGGATTACATTCCCGAGGCGCCTCTGCAAACCGTTGTGTCTCAGGAATTTCTCGGAAGTCAACCTGCTGCAGGTGATGACGAATACGGAGGTACAATCACGGAAATAGAGCGACTCCTCAGCATACCGGCAGCGGCCCCGAACGACGTCATCGGGGACAAAGAATATGAAGATCATTTAATGGGAAACGACATTGAGGACGAAGATTACGAGGAAGAGGATCCTAACGACTATGAACGAGAGGATCCCTACCAGTACGAGGAAGTTGACGTGGGGCACATTGGCAGCTCCAGCGGGACTGAATTCCGCCCCACTCTACACCAATCGTAAATAAATCTTTCTGGCATGCGAGGGGCGTCGTACGACAATGAAATCACGGGCATTAGTACATGGACGGAGGATGAAGACCTTAGAAGCGGGTTGGTCTTCGCGGACAAGGATGGCGTTCAGGATGCCTTGAAGTTGTTCTCCCTCAAACGCCACGTTGACTACAGGGTGACGCGCTCAGCAGAAAAATTCATCGAGTGCAAGTGTGTGCACCACGCCAAGGGTTGCAAATGGAGGGTCCGAGCAAGTTACAGGGTGGACCTTCAGCTGTGGATGATTTCCAGATACGACGGCCCCCACAGCTGTGCATCCACAGTGATCGCGAAGGACCACCCGAAGCTCGACTCGGACATGATAGCAGGCTTGGTGACAGAGAAGGCAGACATCCCCATTTTTTTAGTGGTTGAGACCGTGAAGAAGGCAAGGGGCTTCACCGTCTCGTACAAGAAGGCATGGCGGGGGAAGCAGAAGGCCATAGCCCGGGTGTACGGTAGCTGGGTGGCTTCGTACAACAAGCTGTCGAGTTGGATGGCGGCTATGCAACAAGCCATGCCGGGGACAGTGGTGTCGTTCCAGACCGTTGACATGCCGGGGGACGACAGCGTAGTCTAGTTCAAACGTTTGTTTTGGGCGTCCAAACCCTGTATTGATGCGTGGTGGCAACTGAAGCCTATGCTGCAAGTGGACGGGACGTTCCTGTACGGTAAGTTCTCGCTGCTGATCGCGATGGGACAGGACGGAAACAGGAACATTGTCCCCGTCGCGTTTGCACTCGTGGAGGGGGAGACCGAATTTGCGTGGTTGTAGTTTTTGTGGAGGCTCCGAGAGCACGTCGCAAAGGATCGCGAGGTGTGCTTGATTTCTGACCGCGGAACCGGATTGCTTGCGGCTCTAGAAAACCCGGGAACTGGTTGGCAGCCACCGTTAGGGCACAACGTGTTCTGCATCCGCCACGTGGCAAGCAACCTCAACTCCAAGTTCAAGAATAGGGTGATCAGGGCATTGTTGATGAAGGCAGGCCACGAGTACACAGAGCGTGGTTGTCAGAGGAGGCTGGACAGAATCTGTCTACTGAACAAAGACGCTGCAAATTGGATTGATAACATTCCACGACAGAAGTGGGCTCGTGCATACGACGAGGGTCGGCGTTGTGGCCACATGACGACGAACCTCGCCGAATGCATGAACGGAGTCTTGAAGGGGGTCCGCTGTCTTCCAGTCACGGCGCTGGTTCAAGCGACATTGTACAAGGTTGCAGAATTTAACATGAGTTCGGGCTTTACGTTGATCCAGTGTATAAGCTGGAAACCATGCTCGTGGCATACAACCAACCGTTTCATCCCGTCGGGGGAGAGGAGTACTGGCCCCATGTCTTAGGCAGACCAGTGATGCCCAATCCACAAGCGTTGCGCCCGCCAGGACGACCACGATCAACACGGATACGCAATGAGATGGACTGGAAGGAGCTTGGGAACAAGCCAAAGTGTAGCATGTGCAGAGTCGAGGGACACACCAAGAAAAAATGCCCCAACAAGAAGCCCATGCAACCATAGATGTAATTTAGATTTTTAATTTAATATAGTTTTTGTACAAATGAATTATCCCTAATGAAGTTTTTTTAACCATAGATGTATTTTTAACTATTAAGTACTATTAATTTAACCATAGATGTATTTTGTACAAATGAATTATCACCAATTAAGTTTTTTTAACCATAGATGTATATACATAATTTAATTTACTTTTTTTAAGTTTGTTTAACTCATACTTTTTGGTTTAATTCATATGCAATAATTAATTCATACGCTTTGGTTTAATCACATGCACGAGTTTGGCCTGAAAAATGACTGTATGATTTTGGCCTGATTGGGAACAAATGAATAATCACCAAATAATTTTGCAACAATTAATATGACAAAATATATCATTATATTAATCAAACGGCCAGGCGTCGCACCTCATAATCGGGCAGGAGAGAGACTTTTTTTCGCCAACTCCTCACCCCGCGATGATGCAGCCCTCGTGCTTTCAGAGAAGGAGACTGGGAATTTGTCTTCCCTGGACTTCTGACTAATTTGACCAGGGCGGACGAAAACTCAATTCTATCTCCCTTTTATCCTTGTTCGTATTTGGTTGATCGTTACATTCGGACCTGGAATAATATTTAAGACTGTTAATAACGCAATCAGAGAACTTTAACTGCTTCAATTAAATGTGTCCTTCAGGATGACGCGTCTGATCTACACGATGCACCAACCGATCAACCAAATACGAACAATGGAGCCGTGGCCTTATACCATGGTGCAAGTGACCTTGCCAAAGGACAATAAGGAAGACAGCTTCACGTGACTTTCCATCTGTTAGCAGGATTGGCAGTTCAGGAAAGCCGAACCTGCGACTGTGAGCGCAATGCTAAACGTGTAGGCATGCGCAAACAGTTGCAGATTCAACCATCCTGAACATCCAATCCTGCCGACAAACGGAGAGTCAAGTGCACTGCTTTCCTTCTTGTTCCCTGCAATGGCCCAAGCATCATGTCCTAAGACTACACCTCCCATGAACATATTTGGCTGAACGTCGGGTGTATGTATATCATCCGGCCATATCACCAACCCTATACGAAAGGGCATGAGGACGTCAAGACGAACAACAATAATTAAAGGAGTTACGGTAAACTGACTACAGTTATTAACAGTCTTACCTCACATGTCCAAAACATTCGAATCCGAACGCGGGTGGAAATTGGAGGCCAAATCCCCATGCGCATATAAAAATAATTCACTAATGATATGATGACAGGGCGAAGACAGTGACCGACGCCGGAGAATGGATGTTGTAACTCCACCACGCATGCATGATTATGAGAATGGAAAGGATGACATGAGGAGAGGATGACGTGAGTGTAAGTGAGGATGAAGAGAAAAATCAGTGTGTGAGTGTAAGAGAGTGGGGTTGTGTGAATGAGTGGGTGGAAAGGGAACATATGGTATTTATATCGTGAATTTTTTATTCCCAATTCGCCGTTGGGGGTCCAGAATCTCGTAGCTTTTTCCGTGATCTGCACCGTTCAGTGAGCCGTTTATTCAAACAGTGGAGATTCCATTTGGGCTCCCAATTCGCCGTTGGGGACGGCGAATTGGGCACGTGGCATCCACGTAGGCAAAGCTGACCAGTCAACGGTGAATTGGGAGGCCTTTCTGTTGACTCCCAATTCGTCGTTGGCAACGGCGAATTGGGACGTGAACAGTGCGTTTGGTATAGATTGGAAAATAAGATTTTGAAAGTGATAATGATAATAATAAGATATTAGAAAGTGCTATAATGGGACAAAAACCTTTTTCTTCATAGGGTTTTTTATGTAATTATAAATATTACTTACTTAATATATTATTGGCTAAAATGCACATACACCACCTGAGTTTTGGGTCAGGGGCACATAGACCCCCTGAGTTTTCACATTGGGGCAGAGACACCCCTTCTGTTAGGGTTCCCTGAAAATTAAGCGTTAAGTGCCACGCTAGCAAACATGTGAGGGCACATACACCCCCTGAGATTTCACTTTGGGGCAGAGACACCCCTCACACATGCTTGCTGACGTGGCACTTAACGCCTAGTTTTCACGGAACCCTAACAGAAGGGGTGTCTCTGCCCCAAAGTAAAAACTCAGGGGGTCTATGTGCCCCTGACCCAAAACTCAAGGGGTCTATCTGCATTGTAGCCTGTATTATTATAGTGTATACTTTGTGTTTGTATACATATACATATAACTCTTTTCATTTTTTTATGGATATAACTTTTCATCTTTATTTTGAATTATTTAATAATTTTAGAGTGTTGAGAGTAACAAATTTTAAACCTTAATAACAGTGTTAAATGATTAAATGGTCTTTTTGGCTCATTCCCATGGAAATCGGATACAAATCCTTTCATCCTTAGAGAAGGGTTTGGAATTTCTTAATTTTGTGGGACTTGGAATCTCAATCCCTCATCGTAATTGACATCATTTCCTCTCACTCTCTCAAAATTTCATAAACTGGCATCATTCCCTCTCACCCCCTCAAAATTTCATAAACTAATCATAGGCTATAGACTACAATATATGATAGAAGTATAGTAGTATTATAATTTCAGTATTTTATTTATTATTTATTATTTTTTAATATTAATAAGAACTCACCTTAAATTAATTAAGGTTCAAATTTTTATTAATACTAAAAAAGTACATGTAACCAAATTTTCAGCCCATAATACTAAATTTTTAGCAGTCCAATAAGGGTAATAGGTCACTAGAACGTCACTGTCTCAACTAGTCCTAAATTTTGATATAGAATCACAGCTAAACATGTGAAAACCACGAGTTTTAAAACCAACTTTTCTCTTCCTTGTGAGCTTCCTTCTTACTCGAGTGGCAACCTATCTTCCCTCTAGAAAGGAAACTTTTCTTCCCTACGAAGCTCCTCTTTCCAACCAAACATATCCTCATTGGGAAGAAAAGTTTCCTATTTTCTATTTCCCACTTTCCACAAACCAAACATGCACTTACAGTACACATTGGTTGCTTCTTATGCTATTAATAAAAACATTTTTTGTTTTAAAACATTTTTTGTTTTTTAATAAAAACATATTTTTCTAACTGATTTTTTGTTTTTCATTTAAAAAAATTAAATATATTTTTAAGAATAAAAATAAAGCAATCCCATAGTTTACCATCTTATAATTAATATAATAATAAAATTCAAATAATATTACTGAAAATGGTGGTGGCTGTCACAGAGATTGGAGAAGAAGGTTAAGCATCCAAGCTTTTATGCTGAAATTGCTGTGAAACAAAGGTAATTTTTTGTTCTTTTGTGTTTTATTCTTATTATTGTATCTATAATTCTCTCTCTCTCTCTCTCTCTCTCTCTCTATATATATATATATATATATATATATATATATATATAACAATTATTAATAGATTGTCTTTTTTTTTTTTTAAAAAAAAAATATTAATAGATTGTGTTTGATGAGGGAAAACTAGGGAATGTGAGAATCTGCGCCTATTCATTCTTTATTGATGAACTCAAATTCACAATTTGTGGAAAACACCTCCTCTGTTAATTTTTGAAGTTAAGTCCAATGCAATTTTCTCCCTTCAATTCTTATAAAATTATTTTAAAATACATAATTTTACTTCATTTCTAAAGTAGTTTTGTGAGCATTTGGGTTAAGTTTTTATTTTTCAATCATAATTTTTTTTCCTAAAATCCTAATGGCTCAAATTATTTAAAGGTTTTTTTCTGAACAAGTAAAAAGTTTAAGAGGGTTTTCCTGTACAAGATATAGAGTTTAGGGGGGCTTTTTGTACAAATTATAGAGTTTAAGATTTTTTTTTGTATTTTAGTATAACTTAATTTTGTTCACATTTCACTAATTTGTTAGGATTTTAGATAAAAAAAATATTATAAGAAGGTTTTTTTCTGTACGAATTACAAATTGTAAAGAGTTTTAGGTTATTTTTTTTATAGTTGAGAATAATCTGTAGAGTTCATCTCTTTCTCCACAGTAAAGTGTAGACCATCTAAATTCATAATTATTTTACATTTTGTCTATTATTTGAGTATCAATATAAATGTATGTGAAACTTCAATGAATCTAATTAAGTTTTAAAAGCATGAAAAGTAATTTGTGCATTGATTGGGAGTTGTGACGATCAATTTGTATACAAGAAAAAACAAAAGTTATAGGAGTATCCGAGTATGAATATATAATTAGACTTTTTTTATAAAGCAAATATTACTTGATTTTGATTGATGTATGATTATATAAGTAAGTTTAAATAATGGAAGGAGTAAATGATGAATATTAAATTATTTGAATGAACTTTTCAAATTTATAATTTTATTTTTATGTTAATTATAATTTATTGTTTTTTCATGGTTTTTGTCCCATTATAGCACTTTCTAATATCTTATTATTATCATTATCACTTTCAAAATCTTATTTTCCAATCTATACCAAATGCACTGTTCACGTCCCAATTCGTCGTTGCCAACGACGAATTGGGAGTCAACAGAAAAGCCTCCCAATTCACCTTTGACTGGTCAGCTTTGCCTACGTGGATGCCACGTGCCCAATTCGCCGTCGAGCCCAAATGGAATCTCCACTGTTTGACTAGACGGTTCACTGAACAGTGCAGATCACGGAAAAAGCTGCGAGATTCTGCACGCCCAATTCGCCGTCCCCAACGGCGAATTGTGCTCACGTTGCATGACTCCATGCATAACCCCTACTAAAACCCTACTAAAACCCTAACCAATTCGCCGTTGGAAACGGCGAATTGGGTGAGAGTTTTTAGGTTTCCCGAGCTGCCTTGAGACGTAGGTAGGCTGCTGGTCACCTGCTCCCCCTGCATAACCTTCAATCAAAGGTCATGCATTGAAAGGTCATGCAGGGGCTTTGGGATGTCTCCTTCCATTTTCTTCACTTCCCTCACCACTATATATATACACCCACATTCACCATACCCCACCACCTTTACTAATCTTCATTTTTCTTCACCTTACAAAAGCAAAATCAAACTCTATTCTTACAGTGATCATCCAACTTCACGACAATGATGACTGATGGATTCACCGTTTGTATCTACCAAAACGCCGACGTATGCAAGAAGTCCAACGGAGTGGCGTTCTGTGGCAACAACTTTCCAATAATGACGAGCCTCAGTAGAGCCATCGATTTTGAAGGTCAGATGCAGGTGGTGCATCAGACATTAAGACTTCAATCGTACCAATTCAATCGTACCAACAGGTGTCCCACTTGATATATAGGATGCCTTATGTAAGCGATGGTGTGAGATTTTTCCTCTGCCAATTGATGGACGACGGCGGGATGAATCAAATGTTTGTCTGTCACACTTCGTGTCTTCCGTATTACCCATGCCCATCATTGAGATATGTGGACAGATAACCGGAGTACTACAAGATTCTGTCGGCGGGGATTACATTCCTGAGGCGCCTCTGCAAACCGTTGTGTCTCAGGAATTTCTCGGAAGTCAACCTGCTGCAGGTGATGACGAATACGGAGGTGCAATCACGGAAATAGAGCGACTCCTCAGCATACCGACAGCGGCCCCGAACGACGTCATCGGGGACAAAGAATATGAAAATCATTTAATGGGAAACGACATTGAGGACGAAGATTACGAGGAAGAGGATCCTAACGACTATGAACGAGAGGATCCCTACCAGTACGAGGAAGTTGACGTGGGGCACATTGGCAGCTCCAGCGGGACTGAATTCCGCCCCACTATACACCAATCGTAAATAAATCTTTTTGGCCTACGAGGGGCGTCGTACGACAATGAAATCACGGGCATTAGTACATGGACGGAGGATGAAGACCTTAGAAGTGGGTTGGTCTTCGCGGACAAGGATGGCGTTCAGGATGCCTTGAAGTTGTTCTCCCTCAAACGCCACGTTGACTACAGGGTGACGCGCTCAGCAGAAAAATTCATCGAGTGCAAGTGTGTGCACCACGCCAAGGGTTGCAAATAGAGGGTCCGAGCAAGTTACAGGGTGGACCTTCAGCTGTGGATGATTTCCAGATACGACGGCCCCCACAGCTGTGCATCCACAGTGATCGCGAAGGACCACCCGAAGCTCGACTCGGACATGATAGCAGGCTTGGTGACAGAGAAGGCAGACATCCCCATTTTTTTAGTGGTTGAGACCGTGAAGAAGGCAAGGGGCTTCACCGTCTCGTACAAGAAGGCATGGCGGGGGAAGCAGAAGGCCATAGCCCGGGTGTACGGTAGCTGGGTGGCTTCATACAACAAGCTGCCGAGTTGGATGGCGGCTATGCAACAAGCCATGCCGGGGATAGTGGTGTCGTTCCAGACCGTTGACATGCCGGGGGACGACAGCGTAGTCCAGTTCAAACGTTTGTTTTGGGCGTCCAAACCCTGTATTGATGCGTGGTGGCAACTGAAGCCTATGCTGCAAGTGGACGGGACGTTCCTGTACGGCAAGTTCTCGCTGCTGATCGCGATGGGACAGGACGGAAACAGGAACATTGTCCCCGTCGCGTTTGCACTCGTGGAGGGGGAGACCGAATTTGCGTGGTTGTGGTTTTTGTGGAGGCTCCGAGAGCACGTCGCAAAGGATTGCGAGGTGTGCTTGTTTTCTGACCGCGGAACCGGATTGCTTGCGGCTCTAGACAACCCGGGAACTGGTTGGCAGCCACCGTTAGGGCACAACGTGTTCTGCATCCGCCACGTGGCAAGCAACCTCAACTCCAAGTTCAGGAATAGGGTGATCAGGGCATTGTCGATGAAGGCAGGCCACGAGTACACAGAGCGTGGTTGTCAGAGGAGGCTGGACAGAATCTGTCTACTGAACAAAGACGCTGCAAATTGGATTGATAAAATTCCACGACAGAAGTGGGCTCGTGCATACGACGAGGGCCGGCGTTATGGCCACATGACGACGAACTTCGCCGAATGCATGAACGGAGTCTTGAAGGGGGTCCGCTGTCTTCCAGTCACGGTGCTGGTTCAAGCGACATTGTACAAGGTTGCAGAATTTAACATGAGTTCGGGCTTTACGTTGATCCAGTGTATAAGCTGGAAACCATGCTCGTGGCATACAACCAACCGTTTCATCCCGTCGGGGGAGAGGAGTACTGGCCCCATGTCTTAGGCAGACCAGTGATGCCCAATCCACAAGCGTTGCGCCCGCCAGGACGACCACGATCAACACTGATACGCAATGAGATGGACTGGAAGGAGCTTGGGAACAAGCCAAAGTGTAGCATGTGCAGAGTCGAGGGACACACCAAGAAAAAATGCCCCAACAAGAAGCCCATGCAACCATAGATGTAATTTAAATGTTTAATTTAATATAGTTTTTGTACAAATGAATTATCCCTAATTAAGTTTTTTTTAACCATAGATGTATTTTTAACTATTAAGTACTATTAATTTAACCATAGATGTATTTTGTACAAATGAATTATCACCAATTAAGTTTTTTTAACCATAGATGTATATACATAATTTAATTTACTTTTTTAAGTTTGTTTAACTCATACTTTTTGGTTTAATTCATATGCAATAATTAATTCATACGCTTTGGTTTAATCACATGCACGAGTTTGGCCTGAAAAATGACTGTATGATTTTGGCCTGATTGGGAACAAATGAATAATCACCAAATAATTTTGCAACAATTAATATGACAAAATATATCATTATATTAATCAAACGGCCAGGCGTCGCACCTCATAATCGGGCAGGAGAGAGACTTTTTTTCGCCAACTCCTCACCCCGCGATGATGCAGCCCTCGTGCTTTCAGAGAAGGAGACTGGGAATTTGTCTTCCCTGGACTTCTGGCTAATTTAACCAGGGCGGACGAAAACTCAATTCTATCTCCCTTTCATCCTTGTTCGTATTTGATTGATCGTTACATTTGGACCTGGAATAATATTTAAGACTGTTAATAACGCAATCAGAGAACTTTAACTGCTTCAATTAAATGTGTCCTTCAGGATGACGCGTCTGATCTACACGATGCACCAACCGATCAACCAAATACGAACAATGGAGCCGTGGCCTTATACCATGGTGCAAGTGACCTTGCCAAAGGACAATAAGGAAGACAGCTTCACGTGACTTTCCATCTGTTAGCAGGATTGGCAGTTCAGGAAAGCCGAACCTGCGACTGTGAGCGCAATGCTAAACGTGTAGGCATGCGCAAACAGTTGCAGATTCAACCATCCTGAACATCCAATCCTGCCGACAAACGGAGAGTCAAGTGCACTGCTTTCCTTCTTGTTCCCTGCAATGGCCCAAGCATCATGTCCTAAGACCACACCTCCCTTGAACATATTTGGCTGAACGTCGGGTGTATGTATATCATCCGGCCATATCACCAACCCTATACGAAAGGGCATGAGGACGTCAAGACGAACAACAATAATTAAAGGAGTTACGGTAAACTGACTACAGTTATTAACAGTCTTACCTCACATGTCCAAAACATTCGAATCCGAACGCGGGTGGAAATTGGAGGCCAAATCCCCATGCGCATATAAAAATAATTCACTAATGATATGATGACACGGCCGAAGACGGTGACCGACGCCGGAGAATGGATGTTGTAACTCCACCACGCATGCATGATTATGAGAATGGAAAGGATGACATGAGGAGAGGATGACGTGAGTGTAAGTGAGGATGAAGAGAAAAATCAGTGTGTGAGTGTAAGAGAGTGGGGGTGTGTGAATAAGTGGGTGGAAAGGGAACAGATGGTATTCATATCGTGAATTTTTTATTCCAAATTCGCCGTTGGGGGTCCAGAATCTCGTAGCTTTTTCCGTGATCTGCACCGTTCAATGAGCCGTTTATTCAAACAGTGGAGATTCCATTTGGGCTCCCAATTCGCCGTTGGGGACGGCGAATTGGGCACGTGGCATCCACGTAGGCAAAGCTGACCAGTCAACGGTGAATTGGGAGGCCTTTCTGTTGACTCCCAATTCGTCGTTGGCAACGGCGAATTGGGACGTGAACAGTGCGTTTGGTATAGATTGGAAAATAATATTTTGAAAGTGATAATGATAATAATAAGATATTAGAAAGTGCTATAATGGGACAAAAACCTTTTTTTTCATAGGGTTTTTTATGTAATTATAAATATTACTTACTTAATATATTATTGGCTAAAATGCACATACACCACCTGAGTTTTGAGTCAGGGGCACATAGACCCCATGAGTTTTAAAACGTTGCACATAGACCCCCTGAGTTTTCACATTGGGGCAGAGACACCCCTTCTGTTAGGGTTCCCTGAAAATTAAGTGTTAAGTGCCACGCTAGCAAACATGTGAGGGCACATACACCCCCTGAGTTTTCACTTTGGGGCAGAGACACCCCTCACACATGCTTGCTGACGCGGCACTTAACGCCTAGTTTTCACGGAACCCTAACAGAAGGGGTGTCTCTGCCCCAAAGTAAAAACTCAGGGGGTCTATGTGCCCCTGACCCAAAACTCAGGGGGTCTATCTGCATTGTAGCCTGTATTATTATAGTGTATACTTTGTGTGTGTATACATATACATATAACTCTTTTCATTTTTTTATGGATATAACTTTTCATCTTTATTTTGAATTATTTAATAATTTTAGATTGTTGAGAGTAACAAATTTTAAACCTTAATAACAGTGTTAAATGATTAAATGGTCTTTTTGGCTCATTCCCATGGAAATCGGATACAAATCCTTTCATCCTTAGAGAAGGGTTTGGAATTTCTTAATTTTGTGGGACTTGGAATCTCAATCCCTCATCGTAATTGACATCATTTCCTCTCACTCTCTCAAAATTTCATAAACTGGCATCATTCCCTCTCACCCCCTCAAAATTTCATAAACTAATCATAGGCTATAGACTACAATATATGATAGAAGTATAGTAGTATTATAATTTCAGTATTTTATTTATTATTTATTATTTTTTAATATTAATAAGAACTCACCTTAAATTAATTAAGGTTCAAATTTTTATTAATACTAAAAAAGTACATGTAACCAAATTTTCAGCCCATAATACTAAATTTTTAGCAATCCAATAAGGGTAATAGGTCACTAGAACGTCACTGTCTCAACTAGTCCTAAATTTTGATATAGAATCACAGCTAAACATGTGAAAACCACGAGTTTTAAAACCAACTTTTCTCTTCCTTGTGAGCTTCCTTCTTACTCGAGTGGCAACCTATCTTCCCTCTAGAAAGGAAACTTTTCTTCCCTACGAAGCTCCTCTTTCCAACCAAACATATCCTCATTGGGAAGAAAAGTTTCCTATTTTCTATTTCCCACTTTCCACAAACCAAACATGCACTTACAGTACACATTGGTTGCGTCTTATGCTATCAATAAAAACATTTAATTTTTATTGTTTTTTGTTTTAAAACATTTTTTTTTTGTTTTTTAATAAAAACATGTTTTTCTAACTGATTTTGTTTTTCATTTAAAAGAATTAAATATATTTTTAAGAATAAAAATAAAGCAATCCCATAGTTTACCATCTTATAATGAATATAATAATAAAATTCAAATAATATTACTGAAAATGGTGGTGGCTGTCACAGAGATTGGAGAAGAAGGTTAATCATCCAAGCTTTTATGCTGAATTTGCTGTGAAACAAAGGTAATTTTTTGTTCTTTTGTGCTTTATTCTTATTTATTCTTATTATTGTATCTGTAATTCTCTCTCTCTCTCTCTCTCTCTCTATATATATATAACAATTATTAATAGATTGTCTTTTTTTTAAAAAAAAAAATTATTAATAGATTGTGTTTGATGAGGGAAAACTAGGGAGTGTGAGAATCCGCGCCTATTCATTCTTTATTGATGAACTCAAATTCACAATTTGTGGAAAACACCTCCTCTGTTAATTTTTGAAGTTAAGTCCAATGCAATTTTCTCCCTTCAATTCTTATGGAATTATTTTAAAATACATAATTTTACTTCATTTCTAAAGTAGTTTTGTGAGCATTTGGGCTAAGTTTTTATTTTTCAATCATAATTTTTTTAGTCTCCTAATTATTGAAATAATTTTTTTTAAGAGAAAAATATTTAAACTTTCTTAGAGTAGGTAGAGAAAGATAAGAGGCATAGATCAAGTAAAATGTTAGGAAGCTCAACCATAGAGGTGATATATCTATTAAGAAGATTGATGGAGAGATACTAGATATCTCATAAGGATCTTTATAGAGTTTTTATTGGTTTAGAAAAGCCCTATGATAGAGTATCGATAGAAGTATTAAGGAAGGCTTTGGAAAAGAAAAGAGTTTGTGTGGCTTATATCCTAGCAATCAAAACATGTATGATGGGTCACGACTTGTGTGAGAACACAAGGTGGATTCATGAAGGATTTCCTTATAACCATAGGACTACATCAAAGATCAGCTTTGAACCCTTACCTTTTTAATTTGGTATTGAATGTGCTCACTGAACATATACAAGAGGAGGCAACACCAAGGTGTATGTTTTTTGCTGATGATATAGTCCTGGTTGGAGATTCTGAAGAAGAAGAAGAAGTAAATTAACGAAAAATAGAGACTTGGAGACATTTGAATTTTGTATAAGTCGAAGCAAAATATGAAATGTACATTTAGTGGTAGGGAAACTGATTCTAGGGATGAGGTGAAACTTGGAGATAATTTCATGCAAGAAGTTACAAGTTTTAAGTATTTGGGAACAATAACACAAAATAACGGAGAAATAGATGAGGACATAAACCATAGGATCAAGCAGGATGGATGAAATGGAGGAAGGCTTCATGTATTATTTGTGATAAAAAATACCACTTAAACTTAAGGGAAAATTTTATTGCACAGCTATAAGACCTACTTTATTGTATTGGGCGATAAAAAGCCAATATGAGCATAAATTTAACGTGGCAGAAGTGACAATATTGCATAGGATGAGTGGTCACACTAGAAATGATAATATTAGGAATGATTATATTAGAGAGAAAGTTGGGCAACAGTTATCATAAAAGTTAGTTGAAACACGCCTTAGGTGGTTTGGTCATGTATATAAAGAAGGCGGCCATTAGAGGCTCTTGTACGTAGCCAGCTGGAAGATAGCCCAACAACTAGAGGTAGGTAAAGACCAAGTAAAACAATAGAAAAAACTATTAGGATGGATTTAGCTATTAATAACCTAATCATATAAATGAATAAAGACATAATATGTTGGCGTTGCTTGATTCATATAGCCAACCCCACCTAGTGAAAAACGGCTTTGACTGTTGTTGTTATTAATGATGAAGATGGCTTATGATGCTTGCTGGTACTCGTGGGTGATTTATTTTGTTGAAATTGGTCTTTTGGAATGAGATTTTGTTCAAAAAAATTTTTGTGTGTTTTCTATAGGTCTGATTGCAACCTACTTTTTTACTGGTCGCTACCAGAGCCTCTACAAGTTGCTTATTTCTGGGCAGACATTCATACGGGTTGCAACCAATTGGAAACTTCTTCCAGAAATTCATACTGGTCGCGACCCAAAGTTTGAATGGGTCACGACCAACTGTGAATTTCCAGGAAGAAATCTTTAAGTACTTTAATGAATTCTTTCAGTGATTAAGAAAGGTTCTATCCTCCTTAGTTGTTTGGGGAAATTAGTGAGTGGCATCTATGCTTTCACTAATTTCAAATAAATTTAAAATAAAAAGAATATAAAAAAGTTTCCTTTAGGTGGCAAAAGAAGCTCAATCTACCTCAACCACTTTAAATAATAAGTAAATTAAATTGAGAAGAATTAAAAAAATATATTTAAATATATTCTTAAGAAAAACTCCAATTTTCTCGCCCATGGTTGACATCGTTATCAATTTGGCTCTTCCATCGTAATAACCCTTAAATACCAAGACATAAATAATGGCATAAACTTGTCTATGTATATATATATATATATATATATATATATATATATATATATATATATATATATATATATATATATATATATCAAATTTAAGAAACATATATAGGCTTCCGTGTTATTCTTTTTTTTCCTCTCCCCAGTGAGAGTCATTCGTGAGCTTGTCTCAGTCTCGTTACTTTTACTACTTCCTGCTTCCTCTTGATTTTTAGGGGAAGTTTTCTTTATCATCTGTGGTTCCTTTTTCCTATTTGCTTGAGTGTTTTTTTAGCATTTTCTTGGGCGATTCTTCGTCTTTCGCCTTTGTGCATGCTTTGCCAAGCATGGATGAACAAGGGGAAGAAGAATCATGTGCAATGGTTCTGGATTGGGATGAAGGAAGGGCTAGTAGAGTTGGTAGAAAGGCTCTCATAGGAAGATTATTATTGAAAAAGCATTTTAATAAGAATTCAATGTGAAATATTCCTCTTTCGCCATTGATTGTTAAGCCTTGGTTACTAGATGTGACGATCACTGAGATTGACCTGTAGTCTTGCTTGTTTTGGATTCAATTGCATAATCTTCGTCCTTTGGAGAGATTTAGTGTGGGGAATGCAATCAAGCTTGGAGGAATTTTGGGGAAGGTTTTAGCAATTGAAGACCCATTTGATAAACTGAAAATAGCTAGGACATCGTGCGAGTTAGGGTTTTGATTGATACAAGAGCTCCCCTGACTGATGGGATTTTGTTGAGATGTCTTAGTCGAGTTAACTTATGGTGGAAATGAAGTATGAGAGATTACAACAATTATGCTTCAATTGTGGGATTATAGGCCACAATTCGAAGCAATGAAATAACGTGAAAGCAGTTTCATTAATCCATCCAGGAAAATATAGATATGGCCCTTGGTTGGGCACTTATACTATTAGATCTTCACCACGAATCCTAGAGCTTGAGGGACATGAAAAGGAAAATAGAACTGAATCGAGTCTCTTGGGGAAGATGAGGTGTGTGGAAGATAAGTGAAGGGCAGAGCATGAGGTAAAGGGTAATAATTAGGTGAATTTCATTGGGGAAATAAGGGTTAAGGTAGTGGCAATGAGTAGGGTTGTTACTGCTAATTCAGTTAAAAGGGAAAGAAGTTCTGCTAAAAGACTTACCTCTTACTCGCTGTAAGGTGAGAAAGTTAGCAATAATGGATATGAATGAAGCACTAAAGTTTAATGTGGGGGTATCATCTATGAAAGAGAAAAAGGAAGTTATTCCTTTGTCTCTGAATTTCAATGGAAACTTAGTTGATGTTCATTTGATTTTAATTGAAGGAGATGAGTACTCATGAGAATTGTTTCTATTTGGTAGTCTTAAGAAGAATATTAATCTGTATGGCTGTGGTGGATGGCTAATGAAAGCCATAAGGTCACCATGAGTATCCTTGCTTGGAATCGCCAAGGCCTAGGGATGGCCTTGACAATCAAATCCCTTATAGATCTAGTCTCTAAAAATAAGCCTTATTTAGTTTTTGTGATGGAAACTAAAAGTAATAAAAAGAAACTTGAGAAGTTAAGAATGAGTAGGCTTGGTTGTCAATTTAGTGATTGTTGAACCAGAAGGGATAACTGGCGGTTTGGTTTTGTGGTGGGTGAAGGAAGTGAATGCAATACGAGTTTTTAGTTCCAAGAATCTTATTCATGTTGATGTTTTAGATGGTCTTTTTAATTTCATGGGGTTTATGTTTTTTTATTTGTGGCCTGTTGTAGAGTTAACGAGAGCTACTTTTTAGAGGAGAAAAAAGACTGTGTAATTCTGTCCAAGGCCATTGATTGTGTAGTGGTGATTCGAATGAAATAGTTAGACAAAGTGAGAAATTTGGGGTTAGAATCAACTATAGTAGTCGCTTCTTAATCTTCAAGATTTTCTAAGTTGTGAGATGATTGTCATGGGGTTTAATGGATCCCAATTTACTTGGGCTAATGGAAGGTTAAGGTAAAGACATATAAAAGAAAGGCTGATAGGGGGTTATATCACATAAACTTCAAAGTTAACTTTCCTAATGCAAAGGTTTTCCATTTCCGTTTTCTTGGATCATACCATTGTCCTATATTTCTGAATCTGAATTTTGTGGATGTATGCACTCCTAAAATTTTTAAGTTTGAGGTCTTGTGGATAGATCATCCCAACTTTTTGCACATTAGTAAGGATGCTTGGAACTTTGTTTAGGAAGGAGACAAATCTCACTGGTTGATCTTTTTGAAGAATATAGAAGAGTTCAAAACAACTTTGTCTTCTTGGAGTGCCAACGCTTTCCCCAAAAACAAGAAGGAAGTTAACTGATTATTGAATTCACTTCAGGAATGCAGAGAGGGTGTGCTGATCGAGGATAAAGCTAATAGAGCTAATGCTGTTACAAAACAAATTGAATATGCTTGGTGTAGATAGGAATTGGTGGAAAAGATCTAGAATTAAATGGTTAGATGCTGGGGATAGAAATTTTAGATTTTTTCATGCTACTACTACCATTCACAGAAGGGCCCAAAACATAATCCTCATATTAAAGGATGATAATGGCATGTGGAGAGAGGCTAATGAGGGCATTTTAGATTGTGTTAAAAGGTACTTCGATAATATCTTTGCTCATTTTGGCCTAAGGATATGAGTGAGGTTCTTCAATTTGTGACTAAGGTAGTAAGGTTGTTTTTGAAGTTGACAATGAGTCTTTAGTGAAGCCAATTTCTTGTGTGGAGAGTAAACATGCTGCCTTTCAATTAGGAATGATGAAGGCTCTCGGACCTGACGATTTTTCAGATGTTTTCTATCATCATTCTTGGGATTTCATTGGTGAGCAAGTCTATAACGCAGTGAAAAGTTTTTTTGGTACAGGGTGTGATATTGGAGAAATGAATGAAATCCATTTTTTCTTGATTCCTAAGTTGAGCAACCCTAAAGCATTTAGTCAATTTAGACCTATTAGTTTATGTAACTTTTGCTATAAGAGTATCTAAAAAATCATGACTAGTGGGATGAGACATTTGCTTCTCAAGTTTATCTCATAAAATCATGAGAATGGATCCTATGCTGGACAGCATAGAAAAGTAAGGTGAGAGAGAGTGACACATAAATGGGTCCCACACATAAGTGGGGCCCACATGTGGGACCTACTATGTGTCACTCTCTCTCCTTACTTTTCTAAGCTGTACAGCATAGGATCCATTCTCTAAGATCATAGGGCTTTCATTCATGAGAGACAGATTTAGCACATGATTATTGCCCATGAGGCCTTCCATTTTATTAAGTCCAAAAAGAACGCAATCAGATGTGATTTAGCTATGAAGATTGATATGAGTAAAGCATACGATATAATTGAGTGGGACTTTCTAGAGCAAGTACTTTCTAGAATGGGTTTTTGCAACAAATTAGTGGAGCTTCTAATGATGTGAGTTTCCTCTATTGGTTTCAATCTCCTTTTATCTGGTACAAAGGTGGTTGAGGTGTTACCTAAAAGAAGGCTTAGGCAAGGGGACTCCTTATCCCTTTATTCATTATTATAGCCGATGTCCTTTCTAATATGATTTATCACTTTGTGGCTGTTGGGGATCTAAAGGGCATTAAATTGGCTAGAAATTGTCCTACCCTCTCTCACTATTTTTTTCCCAGATGATTCCTTCTTCTTCCTTCAAGCTAATAGTCAAAATTGTGCTAAAATGAAGAAGATATTGGATAACTATTACATGGCTTCTGGGAAGGTGGCAAATATGGGTATGTCTTGCCTATTTTCTCACCTATTACCCCTCACTACCTAATGGAGGAGTTGATTAACTATTTAGGCATTTATGATGCTAATAATAATGGTAAATAAGTATGTGGGGTAAATCCAAGAATGAGGCATTGGCTTTGGTTAGAGATAAGTTGATTGGGAAAATTCAAGATTGGAGGACTTGTCTTCTCTCTTGTGCTGGGAGAAAATTCAAGATACGTTGGTTGTAGCTAATATTATCCCTACCTTTCCCATGTCATTTTTCAAGTTTCCTAGAAAACTTGTGATGCCCTAGATGAAGCTATTGCTAAGTGAGAGTAAATGAGAGAAAATACTGAGTTGTTTCTCATTAGAGTGAGTGAACCAATTTATACAGAAAGAATGACCTATCTAAGGAAAGAAATAATAAGGAAAATAATTGATTACAATCCTAATCTAATCCTAGACTTAATGGTCAAGGATATACACAATATTCTAATTAATTACAGAATATTCTAACATGTGCAAAGACAGAACATGTTGCCGTCGCTTGATCCATATAGCCGACCCTACCTAGTGGGAAAAGGCTTTGATTTTTATTTAATTACAGAATATTCTAACACTTCCCCTCAAGCTGATGAATGGATGTCTTCCATGCCAAGCTTGTTGACTAAAGTCTGAAAGTTATTAGTAAACAGACCTTTGGTAAGCACATCTGCAAGTTGATCATTAGAAGAACATATGGAGTGCATATGAGACCGCTATCCAGCTTTTCCTTAATGAAATGTCGATCAATCTCAACATGTTTAGTGCGATCATGTTGAACTGGATTATGAGCAATATTAATTGTTGACTTGTTGTCACAATAAAGCCTCATTGGTCCTTCCCAGGTGATGCCCAAGTCATCAAGGACAATCTTGAGCCATAGTAGTTCACATATACCAAGTGCCATTGCTCTAAACTCCGCTTTTGCACTTGACCTCGCAACCACAATCTGTTTTTTACTTCTCCAAGTTACAAGGTTGCCTCCAAGGAAAGTAAAATACCCTGTAGTTGATCGTCTATCAATAAGTGATCCAGCATAATCTGCATCTGTATAGGCTTCCAAAGTCAAGCTCTCCCCTTTCTTAAATAGAATGCCCTTCCCTGGTGCACTCTTCAAATATCGAAGGATTCTATGAACTGCCTCTAAATGAGATTCTTTGGGATTAAGCATGAACTGACTGACAATACTTACAGCATAAGCTATATCCGGTCTAGTATGTGATAGATAGATTAGCTTACCCACAAGCCTTTGATATGAGCCTTTGTCAACCAATGCTTCTTCAGGTGCATCATATAAGCGATGATTAGGCTCCATCGGAGTTTTGGCTGGTTTACAACCCAATTTACCTGTCCCTGTCAACAAGTCAACTACATACTTTTGTTGGGAAATAAAAATCCCATTTTGAGAATGAGCCACCTCAATACCAAGAAAGTAGTTGAGTCTCCCAAGTTCTTTAATCTCAAACTCCTGCACCAATTGATTCTTCAACAGGGCAATATTCTCAATGTCATCTCCAGTGATTATAATGTCATCACCATACACTAAGAGAATAAATACTCCCTCTGAAGAGGAATGCCGTATAAATAAAGTATGATCACCCTGACTTTGCTTATAGCCCATATTCACCATAGCTTTGGTAAATCTCCCGAACCATGCTCTTGGTGATTGCTTGAGTCCATACAAGGCCCTTTTTAAATGATAAACCATGCCTTGCTTAGAACTTGTATTGAATCCCGGAGGAACCTCCATGTAAATCTCCTCCTCCAATTCTCCATGCAAGAATAAACTTGTAATGGGCGAGCAGTGTCCAAAGTCTGGTTGGTCTGCAAATTAAGGTCTGGGTCAGGACTTATTTAAGGAGGATCAGAAGGTTGTTGAGGCTGTAAAGCAGGATCTATTATTTGAGGACATAGAACAGGTAACTCAGGGAATGGACTATATTCAAGGTTGGCTTGGTCCTTTTGGGAAGAAGTCTGAGTAAAATAAGGGGTAAGTTCAGCAAATGTGACATCAGCAGATACATAATATTTCCCAGTTGGAGGATGATAGCATTTATAACCTTTTTGAGTGGATGAGTAACCAAGAAAGACACACTTGAGGGCTCGAGGATCAAGCTTACCTCTATCTGGAAGGTGAATGTGAACAAAGGCAACACAACCAAAGATTTTAGCTATAAGTTTATTTGAGGCATTGAAGTTTGGAAAAAATTCCATGAGAACTTGCATAGGGCTTTTGAAATTAAGCACTTGGGTTAGAAGTCTATTAATCAAGTGAGTTGATATTAAAATGGCTTCCCCCCAATACTTTTGTGGAACATGATTTTGAAGCAAAAGGGCTCGTGTGCTTGAAAGAAGATGACAATTTTTCCCTTCAGCAACCCCATTTTGTTGTAGTGTATGGACACAAGAAGATTCATGGATGATACCATGGTTTTGAAAAAAGGGCGAAAGAGATTGATTGAAAAAATCTTTCGCATTATCAGAACGAAATCTTTGTATCCTTACCCCGAATTGAGTTTGAATCATATTATAAAAAATAGGGAATATAGAACTAACATCAGATTTTTGTTTGAGCAAATAAATCCAAGTCACATGAGTATAATCATCAATAAAAGATAGAAACCAACGAGCTCCAGAAATGTTAGAAACAGTAGATGGTCCCCATATATCACTATGAATCAAAGAAAAGGGAACAGATGTTCTACTCTTACTAACAGGAAAGGAAACTCGTTTATGTTTAGCAAGTTCACAAACTTCACAATGAAAACCCTCAATAGTTAATCCTCTAAACAAATAAGGAAACATAACTTTTAAAGTTTGAAATGATGGATGTCCAAAACGTAAATGATAAAGCCAAATTTTTTCTTTATTGGTTTTAAGGGAAAGTCTATGAAATGAATGGGATGACAAACTTTGAACACTACGTCCTTTATTACAAGTATCAAGATAATATAGACCATTCCGCTCCTTAGCATGTCCAATCATCCTCTTCGTGCCCTGTTCCTGGAAAACACAATGAGTAGGATGAAAAATTGCACTACACTGAGAGTCATTAGTAAGCTTATGAACATAAATAAGGTTAGTGCAAAGTTTAGGAACAAGAATGACATCTTTAAGAGTGATGGAATCATTTAAGCAAACATTTCCTAGGCCAGCTACAGTAGTAACCGATCCATCAGCTATTGTAATTTTGCGATTGCTAGAACATGGTGTATAAGAGGTGAATTTCTGAAAGGAATTGGTCATATGATCAAAAGCCCCTGAATCAATGATCTAGGTATCGCAAGGAGCTTTATCCGAAACATTAAAAATAGAAGAAACATGAGGTGAAGACTGAGAAGATATACCTGAGAATACCAAAGAGCAAGTACCTGAAGTAGAAGGTGTTGCTTGAGTGGCAGTAGAGGATACTGCTAGATTGCCCAACAAACTCTTCAGCTTCTCAATTTCCTCAGCATTCAAGTTGAGAACATTGGTTGTTGGTACAATTGTAGAATCCGAAATAGCCACATGAGCCTGACCTTGCCCTCTCCTTGTGTTATGAGGTTTTCCATGAAGTTTCCAACACTTTTCTTTTGTGTGGTGAGGCTTTCTGCAATAAGTACACCACAAAGAACTCTTGGTTGGATCAATTACCTCAGAATTTTGCACATTATTTTTCGTCATAAAAGCAGAACTTTCTACAGGCTGGGCTTCTATCATTACACCCCTCCGTCCTTCTTCAGCTAAGACAATCGAAATTGCCTCATTCACTGGTGGTATTTCATCCTTGCCAAGGATCTAAACTTTCACAGCATCATATTCAATGTTCACACCTGCAAGAAAGTCATAGACTCTTTCCTTCTCCAAGAAAGCCTTAAAGGTAGCTGCATCTTTGCTTCCCTTGATCGGGACGCATTGATAGTGATCCAACTCCTGCCATAAGCTCTTCAAATAGTTAGAGTACTCAGTAATGGACATATTACCTTGCTTGACACGGTGGATTTTGGTCTTCAGCTCATAAATCCGAGTGCCATCATGAACTTTGGAGTAGGTTTGCCGAATAGAGTCCCATATAGCTTTAGCAGATGTGAGAAAAATGCACGTATCACCTATCTCCGGTGCCATAGAATTCACCAGCTAAGACATAATTAGGGAATCAGCATTATCCCAAGCTTCAAATGTCGGATCGCTTTTCGCCGGTCCTGTACCGAGTAAGTGGCTCAATTTTCCCCGACCTTTGAGGTACATATGAACTAATTGAGACCACTTCAAGTAATTCTTCCCATCTAACCGATAGGCAGTATTAATGGGAGGCAAGTCATATGATCCGAGAAAAACGTCGAAACATGAGCTGGAACAGCCGGAACAGTAACTCCGGTACTGTCACCGGTGGCGGATGACGTCGACATTGCAGGGGTTGGCTGGAAATACGCCGAGAGGAGGAACAGAATCAACGGCGACGGAAGGCGGTGTCTCACGCGCCGGCGCGTGGGAAACGGGTCTGTAGATAAAAACAGAAATTTAATGGAATTGAACATGGGACCAACTTACAGTTAAATTAAAATTCAACTACAAAATATTAAAACCACTAAAATTCAACAACTATAACTATAAGGACTAATTTATATTTGTAGTGAAAGTACATGGACCAAATGCATAATTTTACCTTCTTTTTTTTAATTCACAGGAAAAGTAATTTTACCTATTTTATAAATTGAAAAAACTACAAAATATTTTATTTATTATTATTTTAAATTATAATAAGAGAGAGGCAAGGATTTTGTGAAGAAGAGAGGCAAGGGTTTAATTGATGAATGTTAATTAGGTTAAGGGTAATTTAGTAAATTTCATAGGTGAAAATAATCTCATCCCATGAGCTTACAATAGCATCACACCATTAAGTGAGATTAAAAAAGTGATGAAACATGGGATTACAAGATTTTTGGGGTTATTTTTTCAATCTATGTACCAAACACGAAATTACAAGATGTCAGAAGTTATTTTTTTAATCGGTATATCAAACGCCTCCTTGGTGTTGATGTTCCTAGTATCTCCTTTTCTTTTTAAAATACTTTTAGATTAAATCATTCTTGTGGTCTCTATAGTTTCACTCAGTTATTAATTAGATCCCTATTGTTTAAAAATTAGTAATTGAGATCTTATAATTTAATGAGTTTTTAATTTAGTCTCAAGTTTAAGTTTTTTTCAAACATTTTTTTTTTCAAAAGTGTCAAACATTTTGTTAAATCTTGATTATATTCTAATTAAAGATAATCTTAACATTATAAATGTACTCATATTTAAGTCATTTCATTCCATATATTTAAGTTTTTTAAAATCATTACTCATTTTTTCTTAACATTAAATGTATATATTTAGAGTCATGTTAGCAAATTTTAATACAATTTAACAAAATTCGATAGTAGAAACATATTTAAGGTTATTATTTTATCATTTATTTATATTTTCTTTTCATTTACTTAGGCTGGGTTGATTTTTATTGCAATAATGGAGGAGATTGCTACCTCTGCTACAGCTAATATTGTTAGTCAGCTCGTGTGTGGTGCAGTAACCGAAGCTAATTATTGTTTCCACTTCAACCGGTATGTTAAAGGCCTTGAAACCCAGAAAGAAAAGTTGCAATCCAAAATAGAAAGTGTTCTAGATCGTGCTAAAGAAGATAGGAAGAACACTAAGATAATTGTAAAACGTGTTGATGAATGGTTGAGTGAAGCTAACTCCCTCATATCAAAAGTGGTGAAGTTAGAAGAAAAAGCTAAACATAAAAGAATGAATACATCTTGTCTCAACTATTGCCCTCCTAACTTGATTAGGCGTTATAGTCTTGGCAAAAAACTTAAAGAGATGGCCAAGCAACTTGATGAGCATACTAAAATTGAATTCTCTGAGGGGTTTTCTCGAGTTGCATCACTTGTAGGCATAAATTACTATTCCTCGGATGGTTTCCTACAGTTTGATAGTAGGAAGGAGGCTTATGGTAGACTTTTGGAGGCACTAAAAGATGATAAGACTCACATGATTGGATTGTATGGGATGGGCGGGTGTGGAAAAACGACTTTGGCAAAAGAAGTGGGTAAAGAAGCACAACAACATTTTGGTAAAGTTGTCCTTGTGACTGTTTCTAATGACATAAAAGTTGACAAAATTCAAGAAAGTATTGCAAGCCAACTAGGTTTGAAATTGGAAGAAAAAGAGGAACCAGAGAGAGCTAAGCGCTTGTTCATGAGATTAACTAATGGAGAAAGGCTTCTCTTAATTTTGGATGATGTTTGGGTACAGCTTAATTTTGAGGCCATAGGAATTCCTACAGGTGAAAATCAAAAGGGTTGCACAATTCTTATAACTACACGACAATATGGTGTATGCACTTCAATGAATTGCGGAAGAACAATTTTCTTGAAGGTTTTAAATGAGGAAGAAGCATGGGCTCTATTTCAAAAGCATGCTCAATTCTCTGTTGACAACTCTGATAGCATAAAAAGTGTAGCAGAGGAAATTACAAAACAATGTGGTGGCTTACTGGTTGCAATTGCTGCTGTGGCTAGCACTTTAAAGGGAAAAGAGCCATTTGAGTGGGAGGAAGCATTAAAAACATTGAAAGATTCAAATCTACTGGAGATTGAAGAAGGCCTACAAAGTCCTTATGCTTGTCTTGAATTAAGCTACAATAAATTGAAGAATGAAGAAGCTAGATCACTCTTCCTTTTGTGTTCTGTATTTCCAGAAGATTATGAAATTTCTCTAGACCTTTTAACAATGATTGGAATAGGCCTAGGGCTGGTTGAGGAGTTTCAGTCTTATACAAGGGCAAGGAACATTGTTCGCAAAGCGAAAAACAAGCTTACGGATTCTTGTTTGCTGCTGGAAGTTGAGGAAGAAGTGAATGAAGTCAAAATGCATGACTTAGTTCGTGATGTAGCGCAGTGGATAGCAAAGAAAGAAGGCAAGTTGATCATGGGACCAGAAAAGAGTCATAAGGTGTTAAAAGATGATTTGATTATAAAAGATGCCAAGATAAGATATTTATGGCTTGATGAAGTGGATAAATTTCCTCATGAGTTAGATTGTCCTGAACTTGAATTTCTTTATGTCTCTACGAGGTCACAACATGATGTGGATGTAACAAATGAATTTTTCAAAGGGCTGAAAAAACTGAGAGTTCTGTATCTTAAAAATCTTTCAGGAAATGTTATTCTACGGTTGTCTAACTCAGCCCATTTGATAAATAATCTTTGTTGCCTGATCTTGTATGGATGGTCATTAGGTGATATATCTATTATAGGAAGCTTAGAGAAACTTGTGTCTCTTCGATTATGGTATTGTTCTTTTGATGAATTACCCAATGGAATTATACTACAAAAGAAATTGAGATTACTAGAATTACGGAATTGTGAAATTAACAAGAATCCTTATGAAGTAATTGGACGATGTTCCCAGTTAGAAGAATTGTATTTTTTTGGAAACAGAGGAAAAGATTGGGAATATCAAGAAGGCCAAAATGTTGCTGAGTACTTTGACAAAGTTCGCATCACACCAGCATTGGAGAGGTATTGTATAGATTTAGGAAAATGTTATTATGATCGTGACGTAGAAGATTTTCCTAAAACAAGAAGTTCACATATTGAGGATTTTGATGCTTGTGTCTCAAATGCAACAATTAAGGATCTTATGCAAAGAGCAGAGTTTCTTTCTTTGGGTGGAGTTAATAAAAGTTGCAAATATATCTTCCCAGACATAGTTGAATCAATAGGAGGGGGTTTGAATGCATTGACTAGGCTTACACTCTGTAATTCAAAAAATATAGAGTGCATGATAGACAATGCAAGTCATTTAAGCCTATTGGGAACCATCTCCAATTTAACTCACCTTGAAATAAGAAGCATGAGGCATTTGAAAACTCTTTATTATGGTCAACCTCCAGAAGGCCTTTTCGCAAAATTAGAGGTTCTAGAGATATATGGTTGTGACTCACTTGTGCATATAATAACAGATGAAGAAGCGAAGGAGATAGTTGTTGATTCTACAATTGCATTCTCAAAATTGAAGACACTTTTCATCAGAAGTTGCAATCAAGTAGAATACTTATTTCCTATCTTTTTTGCTCGAAGCCTTACAGAATTGAAAAAGTTAGAAATTGAAGACTGTTTTTGGTCATTCCAATTATGAAGATCAATATCCAAAAGAGTTACAGTTCATTGAGTTTTCTGCTTTAAAAGAACTCAAACTCCTACACTTGCCAAGTTTCATTAGCATCTTTCCAGAAAATTATCATCCAATGTGGCCGTCTCTAGAATCCATGAGAGTTTTCAGATGTCAACAATTCAACAGCAGACAAGCGGATCATATGGCTTCTGAGGTAATGCTTTTTCCAACATGTTTTTTTATGAATTACAATATAATGTTACTTTACTGGAACGTGATGCATGATTTCTTTCCTTTTTAATTTTTTGGTATTCTTATTGGAAACTCAATAGTGTATAAATATATAAACATATAATATAATTAAAATAAATGAAACATATAATGTTTACTACAACCTGTTGCTTTTCTTCCTTTGCCATGGCCGCCATAGATGATAAAAAAACATGTTGGAAGAAGGGGAAAATATAAAGAAAGAAGAAGTGAGAAACGAAAAGAAACAAAAATAAAGAAACGATTCTGCCATTGGTTTTGTGAATAGAAAACAATGAATGAGAGAAAAAAAATAGAAAAAGAAAGAAGAGAGATGAGAGGTGGGAGCATTGAAGAATGGAAAAGAGATAAAAAAAGACACTTAATGAAAAAGTTTATTGTAATATAATAAAACAGAATATATTGGCGTCGCCTGATCCGTATAGTCCACCCCGAATTAATGGGAAATTAAAAGGCACTTATTGTTGCTATATAATATAATAGTTTAACATTGGTAGGCAAGTGAATAAATGATATATAAAGATAGGGTTTATCTAAGGGTACATGTTAAAGTTTCGCACATGATTGGTCAATAGAGTTTTTTAACATTAAAAATTAGATAAATCTGCCCTTAGGACACATGTTAGATAAATCCTTAAAAATATAATTTAAAATATAACAAAATTACATGTATTATACTCTTTAAAAAATTATAATACATATAATTATATGTACTAGATTAATATATATCTATGAAGCACAAACATTGACATAGGGACATACCAAATTCTTAAAATTATAAGACACGACACAACATATAAGTAAAATATAAAAATATTATCTATTAAATAATATTAATATGTATATATTGTAATACCATTACCAATTATGAGTAAAAATAGATAGAAGTAAGAAAAGTTTTAGATTTAAAGAAAAGAGAAGATGCTCAAGAAAAAATCATACAAGATACAACAACACAACAAATACGAGAGAAGAAGAAAGGAGAAGAGATAATAGGCGGTAGAAAAAACAAAAATGGGTTGGATAATGAAACACACTTTTTAGCAAATAGGAAGAGGAAAACCAAATAAAATGTACACTTTAGTGTATATGGAGATAGATCGGAGACAAAACACATTTTACCGCCTTTTGTTTTCTTTTTTTGTTTTAAAAAATTCAACTTGCCGTGTCAAGCGGGTGCCCAAACCAAGAAAAGTATTATTTTTATTTGGACATGTACGGAGCGTGTCGTACGAGTATCGGTGTCCGACATGCCAAGATGCCGACACGCCTGCAAATTGAAGCGTCCGTACTTCATAGATATATACTTATTGTAAATGATTTATTTATTTAATTATATTTATAATATTATATTAATATAAATAAATATAAGTAGAGTAGTTAAACAACAGTTCGACCATAATTAAACTTTATGTACCCATAAAAAAATTTCATTAAATGCTTTAATTATTAGAATTTGATAGATTACATACTTTTGCAGGACCTAACGAAGATGATGGTCACCCATTTGGAAAATTTAAAAACCGTTTCATTACACAATGTGAAAACAGATGTTATCTTCTCTCTGGAATGGCTTTCTATCAATGGAATAGTAGTAAATTTAGGCTTGCAAGATATTTCCTTAGTTAATCTACCTGAGTTGAGGCATATATGGATGGGTCCCAAGGATATCATTGGCCTTCAAAATCTTGTTGAATTAGACATTCAACAATGTGTACACTTGAAAGTTATCTTCCCAGCATCCATATTGAGAAGCATGCCGCAATTGACGATGCTGAGTATCAATAATTGTGAGGAATTGGAGGAAATCATTGAAGAAGAAGGAAATCAGAATGTGTCAAATCCTCAACTTCTCTTCCCACATCTAACCACCATCATCATCAAATATTGCCATAAGTTGAAACGCCTATTCTCTGTCTCCACATCCCATGTGCTTCCAATACTAGAGACTATGTGGATAGAGGAAGCATCCCAACTGGAGCAAGTATTTGGAGATGAAGAAGAAGACACAAGAGACATGATTAGAAAAGAGGCTTTGAAGATGACTCCACAGTTAAAATTCCTAGCTCTTGTTAAACTGCCCTCACTCACTAACAGGGGACATTGGATTCTTGAGTTGCAAACAGTGAGATACCGTGTTGTGCATAAATCTCCAAAACTCAATTTGACTTCAACTCATAATGCTGCGGACTTGCATAAATTGCGCGCAGAAATGAAAGGTATAATGCACTGCTCAATAACATCATTTTGTTAAAAATATTATGCTTAGTTGCTTATATTTAACTGTGTTTAAACTTAAAACGGGCTGATCCGATATGCCTGTTGAGTTAGCCCATTTTTATCATGGATTGGAAATTTCGGTTCGTTATCTCTGTTATAGTAGTGTTTGCCTTGTTTATATTTTAATTTTTCATATATTCAAAAGCATTTTTATTTATAAGATTATGAAATAATATAAATGAAATGTTTTAATTCATTTTTTTTCATATATCATGCCAATTACTTTCTCAAATATACTTTTACCTTCAACTACATTTGCTATTTTTTTTTTGTAGGAGATTTCGCGGATATATATTGGGACATACATTATTTTATGGAAAGACTTTTTGAAACTGTAAGTGTACTAAGCTCATTTCACTACTTATATATAGGATCATATGCAAAAGAATGCCTTGTCACTTTCCCTTTTGATTCTTACTATGTATTCATTAATTTTTACAAGCAGTTGCTGAATGAAAGATCGACAAGTGAGCCAAGTTTGACAAAACAGCAGGCATTTGGAGAATCAGAAATTACTAATAATGAAATTTGTCAAGGAAATAAAGTAATCCTCTAATACACTTGAATGACTATGAATATTGATCTTTCTTCTGTTAGTGGCATATAAGAGTTTGATTAACTATATCTTTTTTGGATTTGATGTTGCTCAGTAGAGGTATTTGCAGCTATTGAATAAGCTCTTTAAGAATATGCATGACTTCTTAACACTAACCATTTTGGTTATAACATCTAACGTCTATATATTCATTATTTTATTGAAGGATTTGGAGAATGAAAGATCAGAAAATGAAACAAATTTGAAGGATCAAAAACAACCACTTGGAGAATATGAAATTCCTCAGCAAATTAAAGTAATGCACAATGCACACCTGATTAAGTGGATCATGTTACCTACTACAAATTAATATTTTTCCTTGCTATACAGAGAGTGAAACAGTCTGAAGAAGAAATTCAAAGTGCTCAAGAAGAAAATATATCAGAAACTGAAAAAACGGTAGTAGCATCTCTGTCAAATGATTCAATTACTATATGATTGATCACTTAAATATATTTTTACTGATGTGCATAACGTTAAAGGAAGTATCGAAGAAAGTTCCACACATGAAAATGTTAAGACAGTTATTTCTCCTATTGATAACCATTATCTATATAGCTTTAATTTCAGATTATAAGATATTCTTTTATAGGAGTTTATTAGGTACAGTGGAATTGGAGTTCAAGTTAAGAATAAAATCTTGAATGTTTTAAAGTTGGTGAAGGGTCCTAACCTATATATAACCTGTACATATGCCTGGATGTGAATCCATCAACTAGAGTATTAAAAAGTTCTATACGTAAGAACTTTCAAACATACTGTCTCTTAACAGTTAGTTATTGTCTGAAATGTCATTTAACTGATATAGTATTAGGGAAAGAGTTTTGAAAACATGATAAATTTTAATTTCTTAATAAACCAAGCCAATAAGAGTTGAGCTTAAAATGCTGGACCTCTATTATGGTTTCATGTGAACTTTCAAACATACTAGTGGATGAAAAACAGTCAAATGGATCTAAAAACTTTTATAGTTTTCATGTTATCAAAAGTCAAAACCAAAATTTAACTTTAATGTAGTTTATTATCCAATCAAAGTACTCCAAAATTTCCTCTCATAAACCCTGAAAGAGGTTGGGAGGTGATAATATATATATGAAAGCATTTACAAATAATGTCTTCTTCATTAAGACTAACCATTCTGATTGTGATAATATATTCGTTATTTTTTTAAGGAGTTGGTGAATAAAAGATCAACTAGTGAACCAAGGTTGACAGAGCAATCACCACTTGGAGAATCTGAAGTTACTAATAAAGAAATGCCTCAAGGAGCTAAAGTAATTGCATATAATCCACACTTGACTATTTTCATTATTCTATAGACTGTAACTTAATTATTTTCTTTGCTGCACAGAGTGATAAAGAGCTTGAAGATGAAGACCAAAGTGTTAAAGAGAGAAATATATTAGAGAAAACGGTAATAGCAACTCTATCAATTGATTTAGTTGCTATATGACTTAAACTCACATATATATATTTAGTTGCTAGAGCATTTCCTTCTCTTCCTAAAGCATTTCCACATGTAGGGTTTGTTTGGGAATTATGAGGGGAAGGGAGGGGAGGGGAAGGGAAGGTTAACCTTCCATATGTCCTCCTCTTGTTTGGGTGTTGATACCTCCTCTAAAATACTCCAATTTGGAGTATCTTGAATTTGTGAAGGAGAAGGATAATGGAGGATTAATGCTTGATCTTCCATTATCTTCTCTTCCAATTTTCATCTTCCCAAACAAGGGGAAGATATCTTGAAACTCTCCCCTCCCCTTCCCTTCTCCTCCTTAATCCCCAATCCAAACATAGCCGTAAGCTTTATATGGTATTTTTGTTGGCCTAAAAGTTGTATAAGCAACCTTCTACAACTTCTGTTTGCTATACAGAGTGTAAAACAGTCAGAAGATGAAAATCCAAGTGCTAAAGGAAGCATTGAAGAAAGTTCTACATTGGAGAATGCTAAGATTGTTATTTCATCAGCTCATTCAAAACCAGAAAGCTCACTTGAGGCTTGCCCATTAGCTTCTTTTCCTTCTAAGGCATTTCTACATGTAAGCTTTCTACTGTTTCTAGTGACCTTAAAGTTTTAGTAATTTCTTTAATGGCCTACTATGTCATTTTGTAATTGGCCAAAACAACTCTGGGTGATTAATACTAATAACCATTATCTATATAGCTTTATTTTCAGATCATAAAACAAAATCATTTAACAGCAGTTTATTAGGTACAGTGAAATTGGATTACAAGTTAAAAATAAAATCTTGAATGTTTTAGAGTTGAAGGATCCTAACCTATATATAACCTATACATATGCCTGAATGTGTATCCATCAACTTGAGTATTAAAAAGCTCTATAGGTAAGAAGTAACGGCGCCGAAATATATCCTATATCTTAGGAGTATATTTTCGGTCAACCTCTTCTCCTTTTGAATTTAATATTTTGATTTACCCTTTAGGTAATTAAATTTTGATGCTTAGGATCTTGTTTTAAATTTAAATATTCAGATTGTATGTATCTTATAGTGGTGTTTGGTATTGTTGCGGTTTTCAATTTTATTTTGGAAAAAAAATTGAAAACTTGTTTGGTTGAATGAGTTTTATTTTCAATTTTGGACTTAATATCAAAACATAAAACACCATATAGGAAACCACAAAATGTGGTTTCCACAAATTTCATTTCAGTTTTTTTTTCAACCACCACCCACCACCACCACTGATCACCACCACCACCCACCACCCACCACCTGCCACCAACAACAACCACCCACCACCACCCCTCACCACCAACTAACACGACTCACAGGGAAGGGAAGACAAGGTAGAAAGAGAGGCATCCATTTTGTGAAGTTTGGAGAGGCTTGGATGTCCCAGACGGTTGTGGAGGAGAGATGGAGAGCAACTGGTCACGCACACAATAGGGGATGGAGGTGAAAGGTGGTACAAGCCTTGTGACTCACGTCCTGCGCCAATCATCCGACCCATACTCCGATCCTTGATAGAAACACAATTCTTAGCAAAGGTAATGGAACAATTGTGTGAGTGAGTCAATTTACTAACAGAAATAAGATTGTAAGGAGATTCAGGAACATAAAGAACAAAATCAACAAATAGGGAAGGAAGTATTTGGGCTTGACCAATCCATGTAGCAGCAGTTTTAGAACCATTTGCCAGAGTAACTAAAGGAAGGGAAGAGGAACTAGAAAGATGAGTAAACAAAAATTTATTACCAGAGATATGTTCGGAGGCACCCGAGTCAAGAACCCATGATCCAATGTTAGGAGAACGAGCAAGGCAAGCAGTTACATTACCAGTTTGCGCAATTGAGGCAGCCACAGATGACTATTTGCCTTGTTGGTACTTGAGGTACTCTTTGTAATCATCACCAACTAAAGTAATAGTCTCTGAAGAGTGATCATTAGATGTCTCTGATTGAGCAATGTTGACAGGGCGAGGAGGTCGACCATGGAGTTGATAGTAACAATCACGAGTATGTCCCAACTTGTTGCAATGCGTACACTGAGGACGTTTGTGACCACTATTGCGTCCACTGCCTCCTCCACCTTTGTCACCAGTGTGAGATACCAAGGCTAAAGAATCAACAACCGAAGAAATAGTATGATTTTCAGTTGAGGCTCGTGAGGAAGAAATACGCACCAAACGACCAATAACATCATCAAATGTGGGAACGGTGGAACCTCCCAAAATTTGATCTTCAACACCTTCAAGGTTAGGGTTTAAATGAATCAAAGTCAAGACCATGAAGAATTTATCCCATTGTGCATCCTGATCAGTAATTGACGTCATGGAAGGCATTAAGGATCTAAACTCATGTTTTAGAGCCTCCATCTTACTTGCAAAGGTGGTAGTTTCCGAGGTCTGGTGTTGAAGCTTAACCAGGCTGGATAAAACGTCATAATAACGTCGAATATCATTATTATAAACTATGGCTGCCTTGTTCCATACACTATAAGACGTCTCATATACCTGATAGGTGGACAGGAGTTGAGGATCAAAAGAGTGTCATAAAAGGGAACAGAGTTGAGCATCAATCATTACCCACCTAGGCTGATCTTTTTCAGCAATTTCAATGTCACACTTAGTTAAATGGTCTAGGTATCCCTGACCTTTGAATCATAAGCGGACGGAGGCAGCCCAAGATTTGTAATTTGATGCCCCACGCAATTTTTCAGTGGTAATAGTAGGTGTACTACTAATAACATTAAAGAAGGTACTGGACTTGGAGTCTGTCACAGTAGGTGAAGCCATGAGAGAAAAGTGTCAAAACAAAGTGTGAGGAAACGAAAAACCAACCCCAAAAACGTGAGGAAGACGACGCCAAAAATGGCGGCACGCGTCAGAGCGTGAAATTTCAAGCGGACTGGGCGGCGGCGCGTGGAGGCGCGTGAGGCAGCGGATGACGCCGAAAAAAATGGGGTTTGGCTGGTCGGCGCCTCCCGAACACGGTGGTATGGCGCGTGCTCCAAGAAGATGCTGAGAAGCTATCAGACTAAGGAGTCCGTGGTGGACAGCCAAGAGGCAGGAAAAAAAATTTAGGGCTGGAGAAAAAAAACACAACCACATACAGAAAAGAGGCGGAAGCGTACAAGAGGATTACAGTGGCTTTAGTACCATGTTAAGTGAAAGAATTTCTGTGTATTATTATGAGAATACCATAGGTATTTATGCAAGAGAAGAAAACCTATTCTAGGAAGTAAGAATAATTACAATAAATACAATAGATATGATAAATCAAGGTCAGCTATCCTAATTGATACACATAATCCTAGAATATTCACAACACTAATCTAGAAGATTCACAACAGTTTTCATATAAAGGATCTGATACGGGGGCGCTCCTTCTTCAAGGACAGACTAACGCAGGTCTCTATGAATGGCCATCCATCACAAAAAGCAATCCACCACAATGCAACATAACCACCACTTTCAACCTTTGGCATAGAAGATTAGGCCATCCCAGTCCTAGAGTCCAAAATAAGGCCTTGAGCCAGTTATCTATTCTTGTTTCTAGTTTTGCTCATTTTCTTTGTAATTCGTGTCAATCTAATAAAAGTCATAGACAACCATTCTCTTTTAGCACTCTACATAGTACTTCTTCTCTTCAAATTCTATATAGTGATTTATGGGGTCCTTCCCCAATTACCTCAATTGACAAAAAAAAGGTACTATGTCATATTTGTAGATGAATTTTCAAAATATACATGGCTGTACACTCTTCAAGCAAAATCAGAAACACCAGAAATCTTCAAAACTCTTCACACAATTCTTGAAAATCGCTTCCAAACCAAGGTTGTCTCCCTATCATTTAACTGATATAGTATTGGGGAAGTGATATGGGAAGAAAGGTTGACCTTCCCTCACTCTATATATCTACAGTGATGCCCTATAGAGTACTACTATCCTGTACAATATCTGGCTACTTATTCAATTTTTGCCATAGGAGTTGGATGAAAAATAGTCAAATGGAGCAAAAAATTTTATGGTTTTCATGTTATTAAAATTCAAAACCAAAATTTAACTTCAATGTAGTTAATTATCCAATCAAAGTGCTCCAAATTACGGTTGCTTAAGTTAACATGTATTTCTAGCTCAAGACTATTTTTTCTTTTACTAAAACCTTATTTTGGTACCTCATATATGTTTATTTTCTCAATTTAGTTCTTCATCGTTCTCAACTTGGTTCCTCACAAATGCTCATTTCTTCAATTCATTCCCTCATATTCATATTCTCAATTTGGTTCCTCACAAAACAAATCATTATCAATTTGGTCCCTCGAAAAACAATTTGTTATCAGTTTGGTCCCTCTTTTGGTTGTTGTTTACATATTAATGGATTTGATGTGGTAGATTATTTGGTGCTGACTGGATAAAATTTAAAGTATGCTAAAAGAATCCATTAGTTATTTAAACGGCAATCAAGCAGAAGGACCAATTTGATAATATCTGTTTTGTAAGGGAGCAAAGTGATAACTACTTGTCTTATGAGGGACAAAATTGATGATGCGAATCTGTGAGGGACCAAATTGAGAACATGAATATGTGATGTGAGGGGCTAAATTAATTAACTATATCTTTTCGCATCTAGTGTTGCTCAGTAGAGATATTTGCAGTCATATGGAAACTTCAACAAATCCTAAATTAATATAATAAGCCTTTAAGAATATGGATGCCTTCTTAACCCTAACCATTTTGGTTCTAACTTCTAACTATATATTCATTTTTTTATTTAAGGAGTTGGCAAATGAAAGATCAGCAAATGAACCAAGTTTGATGGATCAAAAACAACTACAACAGCCAATTGGAGAATATGAAATTCCTCAGCAAATTAAAGTAATGCACTATGCACACCAGATTATGTGGATCATGTTACCTACTACAACTTACTATTTTTTTCTTCCTTTTTTCTTTCTTTTGCTCTACAGAGAGTAAAACAATCAGAAGATAAAATTCAGAGTGCTCAAGAAGAAAATATATCAGAAACTGAGAAAACGGTAGAAGCATCTCTATCAAATGATTCAATTACTATATGATTGATCACTTAAATATATTTTTACTGATGTGCAGAATGTTAAAGGAAATATTGATGATTGTTCCACAATGGAAAATGCTAAGGCTGTTATTTCTCCTCCTAAGGCATTTCTACATGTAAGCTTTCTACTGCTTTCATTGGCCTAAAAGTTGTCAAAATTTCTTTTATGGCCTACTACGTCATTATATAATTGGCTGAAACAATTTTGGGTCATTATCTATATTGCTTTACTTACATATTATAAAAAGAATTCTTTTATAGGAGTTTATTAGGTATGGTGGAATTGGATTACAAGTTAAGAATAAAATTTTGAAAGGTCCTAATCTATAATTTCCCAATTTTTTAGAGTATATAATTTGTCAAGATAATCTTAAGCATTCATCAACCTCAATAGAAGCACCTTGAAATTAACACACTATCTCTAACTATTTGGAGGTGTATTTTCTTTATCCTATGCAGTTTATTAAGATATTCTTAAATTGCCTTATATTTCATTCCATGCTCCTTCTCATAGTTTAGCCTCTATTAGAAGTCACAGAAAAAAAAAACTTTTTGCTTAGTATTTGATGCTATGACTTAGCTATAAATAACCTAACTAACCATAGAAATGTGTAAAGACAAAACATGTTGGCGTCGCTTGATCCATATAGCCGACCCCACCTAATGGGAAAAGGCTTTGATTGTTGTTTTTTTTATGCTATAGCACATAACACAAATACTTTGTTTTTTTTTCAATCCAATTTTACTTCTTTCAATCAGAGTCAAATTAATATCAAGCAAACTGAGACAGACATTGATAAAGTCACTGAACCCAATCCTATAATAAATCTTCAAGACTTTGAAGATGATGATGATGGTCAAATACAAATATCTGCAGTTTCTTCCATAAGAAATGACTTTGTAGAAAAGGCCCTATCAGACTTGGAAGTCTCCTTGAAGCTGCCTCTTAAGGACATAGCCATCTCAGAGGCCAATACTCTTCACATTTTGACTCTTCTCAACTTCTTGTCTTGCCTTTCCTTTGAAGATGGAGCATTATTACCCCAAGGTCTCAATGCTATAATAAAGTCTTTGCACCAAGAATTGCCAAGCATTCTATATTCTTTCAAGCCAGCCTTAGCTATGATCAACAAATTTCATGAAGCTCAAGAGAAGGAAGCTAGGCTGAAGGAACAGATCTCTATGTGGGAGAAAGAGATCAAAGAAACAACAGAACTCAAGAAAGAGTATGAGAGTGTGATGAAAGAAAATGTTGAAATGTTGGAAGATCAAACAAAAGCCTGGCAACAATTGTTTGAAGTTGATTATAAATGGTCGGTTCTGCATAGTCAATTTCAGCAGAAAAGCATCGATGTGCATACTCGTCGAATCATACATTCTACGTTTGAAAACGTAACTGAAACCAATGAGGATTCTGAGTTTCAAAACTTGACTGAGGTATATATCCTCAATCTCACTTCCATTGATCTTTCTTCTTTTTGTGACATATATGAGCTTATAATACACACAGGATTATGTCATTCATTCTATAAATTGTATTTGGTGTTGGTCAGACTCTCAATGAAACAACACTTGGTTTAGGAATACCTAGAACCATGGAAACTTCACGCGAAACTGTAAGTGTACTAAGCTCGTCTCAACATATATTCGTACGAGTATCTTCGTAACACAAATCATTATGATTCTAACTATATATTTGTTAATTTATATAAGGAGTTTGTGGATAGAAGATCAGCTAATAATGAAATTTCTCAAGGAACTAAGGTAATTGCATATACAACAAACTTGATTATGTGTATCATTCTATGGACTGTAACTTACTTATTTTTCTTTGGTACACAGAGTGATGACAAGCTAGAAGATGAAGACCAAAGTGCTAAAGAGGGAAATATATCAGAGGAAACGGTAATAGCAAGTCTATCAGTTTATTTAATTTCTATATGACTAACTCACATATGTTTTTACTGCTGTGCAGAGTATTGTGAAAGGGAATATTGAAGGTGGTTCTACATCAAAGAATGCTGAAGCATTTCCACATGTAAGCTTTCTAGTTGTAGTAATATCTTTAATGGTTTCCTTGTGGTATTATATAATTGATCAAGATATTTTAGGTAATTAATACTATACTAATAATCATTTTATAGAGCTTTATAGATATTGGCAAGTACTCTTGAGACACTTTTTCTTTTCTTTTAAGAACCAGTTAGAGTCTAGAAGTATAACAACATCATAAGTAATTTTGGACAGAAAGAAAAGAAAATAAAGGCAAAAGTAATTGGAAAATTGTTACTTGACATCTATTGGTATATATATTCAGCTTAATACTAATGCTTTCTTCTATTAATCAGAGTCAACTGAATATCAATCTATCAGTTCCTATTGTTGCTACCACCAAAGATGAACTTGTGGCAAAGGCCATTTCAGACATGGAAGTTTCTATGAAGATGCCTCTTAAGGATATAGCAACCTCAAAGGCCAATAGCCTCCGCCTTCTAACGGCTCTCAACTTCTTGTCTTGCCTTTCCTCGGATGACGGAGCTCTACCTCATGGACTTAAAGCTGTAATAGACTCTTTGCACCAAGATTTTCCAAGTATTCTGTGTTCTTTTAAGTCAGCCTTTGCTAAAATCAACAAATTTCCCAAGTTTGAGGAACATATCTCTAAGCTGGAGAAAGAAATAAAAGAATGTGACAAGAAGCTATCGTCTGTCGAAGCGAAAAAGAAGAAATATGTTGCAGAAACCATAGAGCTGAAGAAAGTGTTTGAGAGTGTGGGAAAAGACAAGTCTGAAATGGAGAAACATCAAAGAAAAGCTCAACAACAGATATTACAGGATAACTATAGATGGTCCTTTTTATGTAGCCAATTTCAGCTGAACAACATTGATGCTAGAAATCTTGGTTAATGTTTGGGGAGGTTTCAATTCATTTGTTGGAATGTTTTTCACTTGAATTTCTGAATTAGACCCCAAAGTGTGATATATTTCACTAATGTTGTGTCATCTCACTTTAACTCACAGTATTGAAGTTTATCCAAATTTTCCCATTTTCATAGTTTGCATGCTTTGAGTGCATTATACATACTAACTTAAATTTACTTACATATAACATATTCTTAGTAAATGTTTGCTTAATAAGTCCAACTATAACTCTTACACTAAATCTTGTTGGGGAAAGAAGCTTCATTAAAGTAGGAAGAACAGAGTGCAAAAATAGAGGAAGATGTTAGTCCCTAACTCTAAACCTTACATCCTATGCCTTTAATAAAATGTCTAACATGTTCTCTTATTTTGTGACATAAAATATTATTTGTCAAGAAGATGCTAATTTTTTTGGGGGTCAAATTTATCTAAATTTAGAACTTGATTGTCTTCCTTTAAGGTGGATAAGTTTTAAAGTATAAGAAGCACCTAACCAATTAATTTTGCTATAAAAAAAAAAAAAGTACTAATGACTCGCAATTATTATTAATTCAATTGTTAGTACGTTCTTTACGCAGAAACGGAAAGGGAAAGGGAATGCATTTATTGGGTTTGTTAGTAAAAGTTGAGAATGGAAATTGAATGGGAATGTATTAAAATTACCACTTTACCCCTTATATTAAAATAATAAAAAGAAAAGAAAGTTATGATTGTATCAAATCAAAGGGTATAATAGACATTTTGTATTTTCTTTATTTTTTTTAATTATACACACTTTTCAAAATAAAAATAAAAAAATGAATAATATGTGGGGTCCACATTTTTTTTTTCCATCAACTTTTTTCCATCCTAAAGAATATAACCTTAGGACTAGTGCACCCAGCACTAAGTGAATTTACACAATAAGTCCTTATTCATAAAAAATAAATTAGCTACTACAAAACCACTATTATTATTGCCTTGTGTTGGAATTTAACAGTCAGTCCAAATTGAGATAATAATGTCTTTCTAGCTTGAACATTATTAGCATTTATCACTATCACAATTTAAAAATTGACAAATTTCTTTTCTTTCAAGCTTTCCACCGTTTCTTTGAGGCTCACATCCAAAGGAATAAACTCAATTCCTAATGTCTTTATCTTTTCTTTGGAAACCTGAAACTTTGGCATCAAAGGTTTATCATCCGCACACCTAACAAATTTGTTGAGAAACCACAAGAAATGAAGTTAGCAAAATTCAGATATTGAAAAAGAAACTAACTTGAACTAATTAGATTTGTACCTAAAATTTTAAGTAATCTTAAAACAATAGAAATTATTAAACTTACTTCTCTGGAAGTTGTAATGTTGGATATAGGTCACGTAAAATCATGACAATGTCTGAGTAATGAGGCACTGATTCAACCAAACAATATCTTCCAGTAGCAGAAGCAATTTCAAATGCTTGAGTATGAGCATTTACAACATCTTTCATATTGTTCCATCCAAAAGTAAGATTTGGAAATGTTGGTGGACATGCTTCAAGCAAGCATCATTGAATCAAAATTGAAGAAAAAGTAAATTCCACTGAAATCAAAGATAAAAACCTTTAAGGTGAAATGCTCAGATTGGTCCTAAAAGTATAGGGTAGGTTTCAAATAGGTCCTATAAGTTTCAATTGTGTTTCAAATTGGTCCTGCCGTTACAAACCATTATATTTTTCTGTTAAGTTTTGATATCATCATTGTCCAGTCAACAAAAAAATCCAAGTCATCAATCATTGCCACGTCATCATCTTACTCTTTCTTTCTTTCTTTCTTTTTTTTTTTTTTTGCGTTTCAAAGTGAATGAAGGGTATTGTGTGAAAATTGAAGAGTGAATTAGAAGTCCGAAACGCCAAAAAAAAAATGAAAGAGGAAGATGATGATTTGGTAAGAATTGATGACTTGGAATTATTTTTGTTGACTGAACAATGATGACATCAGCACTTAACAAAAAAAGATAACGATTTGTAACGGCAGGACCAATTTGAAATACAGTCAAAATTTATAGGACTAATTTGAAACAAATGAAACATTTAGGACCATTTTGAAACTTACCCTATACTTTTAGGACCAATTTGAACATTTGACCAAACCTTTAATTATTCTCAATCAGGATTTGAAGTTCTCATGCCTTGCAAGTCCTAAGAGAAGTGATCTCCTAACTTGTTTATATATATAGTTTAGGCAGGTATTATCTGTTAGTGGTAATCTTGTTCGTAACAATGTAGGTATTTAATCTAAGCATTTATCCTAGAAAATATTCAAACTTTGATTTATCACATAAAAATTATACTGGATAAGAAATTTTCATCTGCAAGAGGCTCAATGACAGATATTTTTAATAGGCTTATGATTACCCAAAAAGACGGCCGGAAGAGGCTCCGGTACGTAGAGTTGACCAAATGGAAGATAACCTAATAACTAGAGGTAGGGGAAGACCAAAGAAAACAATAGGAGAAACGATTAAGAGGGATCTAGCTATAAATAAATTAACTATAGAAATGTGCAAAAACAGAACATGTTGGCGCCGCTTGATCCATATAGCCGACCCTACCTAGTGGGATAAGGCTTTGATTGTTGTTATGATTACCCAAAAAAATTCTAAGCTTTCCTATTTTTACCCACAGTTAAATCTAGATAAAAATTTGCATTAAAAATTCATTTTACCATATCCCAAAAGTTGCCAAATGGTAAAATTACCTTAAATCTTCAACCCAATTAATGAAACACTTTTGTTTCACTTCCAGGAGCACTACGTCATTTCCTCTCTTCTCTTCATCTTCTTCTTTTCTTTACTTCTCCTTTCTCATGTGCTAGGGCAAGGAAGAAAGTGATGAATCCTCCACTTCTCCCTCATTTTCTTGCTTCTTCCCACCAAGTCAAGACTCCCACAAGCCTCCACCACCATTGTTGAGCCTCAAATAGCTTAGGCAACTTCCCCAAACTTCCATTTTCGAATTTCCTTAAGGTAAACTCCAAAAATCATGCCTCCGCCGCCTCTTAAATCATGATTTTCTTGTTGGAATGAGTTACTAATGGATAGTATAAGGACTTGTGCATTGTCTACTCATGCTAGAAATTATGTCTCAACATAGATGTATAAAAGTTGTACACTGTATATCTGATAATGTGGTGAAGGTTATAACCATGATATGTTGTTGTGTGATTGTTTTAATATACCTTGCATGTGAATTGTGATTTTCACCCTTCCCCTATCGTAGTGGTGTCTACTACTACGCCTAGGATGGCTTAGTCCCTCATTAGTCGTATGACTCACCCCTCGTTTGTTAATGTTTTCAAAGACAAGTTCAGAACAAGTGATAGGTCTCGGATTTGCAAGGCATCAGTTCTCAAGGCCCACATTTTCTTCATGTGGGTGTTATGTCGATTTAAATTTTATTTTATTTTATGCGTGTATAAGTCTAAGTAAGAATTTAGAGGTCAGCTCCATTAGTCTAGAGGCAGGATCATGCACATATAAAAAGGTTTATTTATGATTTGTAAGAATTATAGTTTTCATATTGATATCTGATTCATGCATGATTAGTTAAGTTGCACGACAGTAGGCTTACAAGCCGGGGGTCCCACCTTTGGTCTGTGCTAGTAGCGTGCTCCCCGAAGGGGGTCGTGCAAATATATATTGGTCCTTCCGTCCAAGTCCCTTACTTTCTTCCGTTAAGTGTTGATGTGGCTTGCTTAGCTAAATACTTTCTCTCTCCTATGTGACACTTTTGACTGACGTGGCATATGACTCATTTTTATTTCCTAATTTTTTTTCCTTCATCTTCTTCTTTCTCTTCTTCCTTATCAGATGTGTTTCTATTAATTTTTTTCCCATTTAGTTTTTTCACCAATTTTCGAAGTCATATGTGTTGCTTCTTCCTAACAGCGTCTACGTCATTAACAGCTAAAATTGATTTTTGTTGTGGTGTTCGGTGATGGAAACTCATCCATCTATCTTTTCCTAAGGGCCCATTTGGTTTACAGTTTTGTGGACGTAATATGCGATGTAATTCAACATTCCCTCCAACATTCTTCCAACCAAACATACCTTACTTTTTGCAATGTGATGAGATTATATTTTTGCCCTTACTTTTTTCCCCATTTTTATTCCATTCCCACTTTTAATATAAGGGTAAAATTGTCATTTTACTTACTTTTATTTCATTCACATCACATTGACATGACATTTTCATTCCTTCAACATTCTCATTCTCATTACATCCAATATTCCACTAACCAAACATACCTAAATATTGTTTATAATTGTTGCTGTGAAATCATTTGAAAATACTTTCAACTACATCACATGCAAAGAAATTGGGCAATGGTATTTATGACTTATAAGTATAGAGAAACTAGTTTTTTCCCGTGTACGGGAAATTTCTTAAGTTGTGCTTATAAGAACGTTAAAGATGTTTATCATTTATAGAAAATAATATAATAAACAATGTGTGTTGATAAAACAACCACAACAGTTGATAATGGAAGACCTCTTTATAGTTACTATATGAAGAGGTAACAAACTGGTACACCATATGGTAATGATCCTATAATATTATAAAAACTGTGTACTATTTAAAATTCAAATGTCAAAGATGCAATATTTAATTAAAAACTAATTTTATGAAGTGATATATTTAATGGGGATCGCGTTGGTCAATATAAAAAATTAATTTCTAAAGCAGTAAAGTTAACTTATCATAGACACAAATAATAAACGTTGAAAAAATGGAATGTCATGGAACATGCAATTTTACATTTTGGAAGACCTCTTTGTATACAACATTCGATGTTTTGTTTCGTAGATGGTCATCCTTATTACAAACCAATACCTTGAGACCAAATTACTTTCGAACACGTGAGATAGCTATATACAATTGTCCATGGGTAAATTCCAAACGTGGAAGATATAACCCAACATTAGATAAAGTCTGTCTCTGACTCTTATTGGTAGTCATTACAAAGGATAATACAATTGGAAATTGACGTCGTTGAAATTTAAATGGCAGTCTATAATCTGATGGAGAGATAATCATACGTGCAATTATGACACTTTCACCCGCATATTTACCATATATGATTGTAGCTTCAATAACGTACTTACACAGTCTTGCAACAATTAGTCGAGTTCCATTGCACAAACTCATAGATTTATATCAATGTTACGAAATAATATAATAGGAGCACCAACCTTCAGTTTCAATTGATGATACTGGAGACCAGAGCTATATATTATGTTGAGAAATTCAGTTGTGTACACATTAGCCAATTGAGAATGTAGATATTGATTTGATATGCTATCTGAACTAAGATACGTGCTTTCTTCACCTGGCAGCAACGAAAGCATGTAGTCATTAACATATGTAACATCATCTAAAGTAGGTGTCAAAATTGTCCTTTCACGGATCAAAATATCAATGGGTATAGTTATCTCTTTCTCTTCATCGTTCAAAATTTCTCCAATATCACCATCATCAATCTTAAGAATTCAATCAGCAAACTCAACTATATCATGGTTTTCGGAATCTGTATTACCTGTACCAAGCCTCATGTTCTTTGTCAATGTTAGAACATTGCATTAATCCCAAATGTATGATGAATTTAGAGATGATAAGACAATATCTTAATGCGAACCTCTGGGAATTACAAGCAGTATTTGTCTAGAGTCACCACTGAACACAACAACTTTGTCACTAAATGGTTTATTATAACAATTTGAATTGTTATTTCCACATATATTTTTGAGAGTCTTGTCTAAAGCTTCAAAACAAAACTTATGTGCTATTTTTGCTTCATCCCATATAGCAGACATGAATGAGAGAGCTAACCTGAGGAAGATGCGATTCACTGTGAGTTCGCAAAGCCCTTTCCGCGAGGGACTGAGAGTTCGTGAGTGAGACTAGAGAGTAGCCCTTGCCGCTCGCCGTTGTCGGTTGCTCGCCTTCTTTAGTTTCTCTTCTTTCTTCGGTGGTGTGTGTTAAGAGTATAATATAATCAGGTATTTTAGTTATATTTGGGTTCTGTTGTTATGAGTTAGTTATAGTTAGTTGTGGGTAGTTTAGTCTATTGACTTAGTTTAGTAGTTTAGTTCTGTTTTGTATATAAAGGCCGCTTGGCTGAGTCTTAATACATGAAGCATTCATTCTTTACTTTTTCTTATCCTCTTCATTCTTATTCTCTGCTTCTATTCTCTAAGTGGTTCTAATTCTAATATGGCATCAGAGCCAAAAGACCCAGAAATGGGATCACGATCCAACTCTGGAGAAAGCAAGGTAGAAACAAGAAACTCACAAGATCCTTCAAGCTCAACTGAGATGCCCAAATTCACCTTGCAGAATTTTCCTCCGCCACTTTCCACCAAATTAGATGACCTCAACTTCCTCATATGGCGTCTTCAGGTGGTTACAATTGTTAATGGCTATGATCTCTACAACTTTCTACTTGGAGGTAAGCACATCCCCTCTCAAATTCTTTCTGGAGGAGATGGCCTCCTTAATCGACCTAACCCAGAATTCCTCAACTGGAAACGTCAAGACCAAGTCTTGATGTCTTGGATGCTCATGTCCATGTCTGAAGGAATGGTGTCACGCATGGTTCAATGCCACCATAGTCATGAGGTATGGAGCACCACTCACGAGTACTTCGCCTCTCAAACTCAAGCCAGACAACGACAACTATTCACTCAACTCAGAAGTACCAAGAAAGGGAGTCTTGGTATGAATGACTATCTTCTGAAGCTAAAGAAAGTGGTAGATGCTCTTGCTTCTATCAATCAACCAATCTCTGACCGTGATTACATAGAAACAATTTTTCATGGTCTTCCCTCTGAATATGAGGGCTTTATAACCTCATTCTCTTTGAAAGATACGGAGCATACAGTTACACAAGTGGAAGCTTACCTTCTTGCGCATGAAGCAAGATTAGAGGCTGCCAAGAATGACTCCTCTGATGCAATCTCGGCTAATCTTGCACAAACACAGTCAAGAAATCCCTCTCAAAATAATCGAATGCAGCCCAACATGACCCAAAACTCCTTCAACAATAGAGGTGGCTTCTCAAATCGAGGCAACAATCGAGGTAGAGGACGATCTCGTGGAGGCCATGGAGGAAGACGCACACTGTGCCAAGTATGTGGAAGACTCGGACACATAGGAGTCAATTGCTATCACCGTTTTGATCAATCTTACACAGCTGCAACACTTATGCAAAACCAGAATTCACAGATGCAGAATTCTAGACCCACCAACCCTCCTACACAAAATGCGTCTGTCGAAGCTCTCTTGGCCACTCCAGAGACCCTATTCGATGCTTCTTGGTATCCGGATAGTGGTGCCTCCGGCCATCTCACGAATGATTCCACAAATTTGCAGGAACAGCAAACCTATACTGGGCATGACACAGTTCACACTGCTAACGGTAATGCAACAGGTTTGGCAATTTGTAAAGTAGGCAATTCTGAAGTTTACACACGCAATCACAAACCACTGCTTTTAAAGGATTTGTATCATGTGCCTAGTATTTCAAAGAACCTTATAAGTGTTTCTAAGTTTTCTAAAGATAATGAAGTCTACTTTCAATTCTTTTCTGATCATTTTCTTGTTAAATCTCAGGAGTCACACGAACTACTACTCAAGGGTAGAATGACTAAGGGGTTGTATGTTTTTGACTCATTACCTCTCAAGCATAAGGCTCATCATAATAAAGCTGCTCTTTCTGTGAATATGGCTACTATTGATCAATCTAGTTCTAGTTTGACTTTATGGCATTACAGGCTAGGACACCCTTCCATAGATACTGTCAAATCAGTTCTTTCTTCTTGTAATATTGCAATCAATAAGAATAATAAAGATGCTGCCTTTTTTTGTGAGTCTTGTTGCCTTGGTAAACTATCTTCAAATACTTTTCCAATCTCTGACTCAATATACACTAGGCCTTTGCAATTGATTCATTCGGACTTGTGGGGACCAGCCCCTACAACTTCTTCTAGAGGTTTTAAATACTATATTTCATTTATAGATGCCTTTTCACGCTTCACATGGATTTATCTTCTCAAGTCTAAATCAGATGCTTTTACTGCTTTCAAACAATTTAAACTACTAGTTGAAAATCAACTAGACACAAAAATTAAAGCCCTTCAAACTGATTTTGGGGGTGAATTTCGTGCATTTATACCCTTTCTTAATGAACACGGCATTGCACACCGTATTATTTGTCCACATACACACCAGCAAAATGGAACCGCTGAGAGAAAACACCGTCACATAACTAAAACAGGGCTAACTTTGCTAGCCAATGCTTCACTTCCTCTTAAATATTGGGATGAATCTTTTATCACTGCAGTATTCCTTATTAATAGATTGCCCACTCACGTGTTAGGACACAAAACCCCCTTAGAAGTTCTCTTTGGACATAAACCCAATTACACCTTTCTAAAGGTCTTTGGGTGTGCCTGCTTCCCTCTACTTAGAGCATATAATTCACATAAATTTGCCTATAAGTCTACTAGGTGTACCTTTTTAGGCTATAGCCCCTCTCACAAGGGCTATAAATGCTTAGACCCTACTGGACGTGTCTACATTGCTAGAACTGTAAAATTTAATGAATTTTCTTTTCCTTTTAAAGATAAATTGCATACTGACTCATCTATTTCTATGCACCATTATTCACATGATAACACTTCATCACAATTGCCTACTTCTTCACGTGATAATGTGTCTACAAAATCTACATCTCTACCTACTTTACCTATATCACATGTCTTACCTACTACATGTACTACTAATTCTTCACATGGTGCTTTTCCTAGTGCAGCGTGTCCTCTTACAAGTTCACATGCTCTTACAAGTTCACATGCCCATTTTTCAAATAATGAAAGTGACATCTCACCTCAATGCCTACCTACCCGTGATGCTTTGCTCCATAGTGAAAGTGACTCTCCTTCACGTGTCCCACCACACAATTCAAGCCCTTTAGTTCATGATAATGACAATTCACCCAATACAAATTCTTTATTTCATAAAAATGCCACCACACCCCAATGCCCACCTAATGAAGACACGCCATTATCCACTATAAACCCACCCGTGACCCACACTTCTTCAACCATTGGACAAACACCTTTATCCAACACAACCACTAATCTTCATCCCATGGTCACACGGGCAAAGGCTGGTATTTTTAAACCCAAAGCCTTTCTAGCTTCAACCGAGCCTACTTCTGTGAAACAAGCTCTCCTTGATCCAGCCTGGACATTGGCCATGAATGATGAATATGCTGCCCTCCTTCGCAACAAAACATGGTCCCTTGTCTCATTACCACCAGGAAGAAAATGCATCGGGTGCAAATGGGTTTTTAAATTGAAATACAACCCTGATGGTACTGTTCATAAGCACAAAGCTCGCTTAGTTGCTAAGGGTTTTCATCAAGAAGCTGGCTTTGATTACTCAGAAACATTCAGTCCCGTTGTCAAACCTTGCACTATTCGTGTTATTCTCACCATTGCCATTTCATATGGGTGGCCTTTGCAGCAAATCGACTTCAATAATGCCTTTTTAAATGGTGACCTTCAAGAGGAAGTATACATGTCTCAACCCCCTGGATTTGAGCACTCAGATCGTACCCTTGTTTGTAAGCTTCATAAGGCCCTCTATGGTCTTAAACAAGCCCCAAGGGCTTGGTTCGAGAAGCTTGCTTGTGCTCTCAAAGGTCTTGGTTTTCGTTCTGCAGTTTGTGATAATTCACTCTTTGTTCGCCGTACTCAGAATTCACTTTTGTTTATACTAGTATATGTTGATGATGTAATCATCACAGGGAATTCTTCCACTGAGATACAACAACTTATGAGTAGCCTCCACTCTCAGTTCTCTCTGAAAAGTTTAGGCTCTCTTCACTACTTCCTTGGCATTGAAGTTATTCCCGCCCAAGATGGTGCTCTCCTACTTTCTCAATCAAAGTATGTTAATGACCTCTTAGTTAGAGCAGGCTTGGAAAATTCCACACCTCAGAAGACTCCAATGGTGTCAGGACTAAAGCTCTCCAGTCAGGGTAGTGAACCCTGCTCAGATCCTTCTCTTTACAGATCTATTGTTGGAGCCTTACAGTATGTCACGCTGACAAGGCCTGAAATCTCCTTCTGTGTTAATAAGTTGTGTCAATTCATGCACAACCCTCAGTTGACTCATTGGCAGGCAGCAAAGAGGGTTCTTCGTTATTTGAAAGGCACTTCTAGTTACGGCTTGCTGTTTAAGAAAAGCACTACTTTTGATATGTTTGGGTTTACAGATGCAGATTGGGGCTCCGATATGGATGATCGTAGGTCCACCAATGGGTGGTGTATTTATTTTGGTGGAAATCTGGTCTCATGGGCTTCGAAGAAACAACATGTTGTTGCTCGGTCGAGTACCGAAGCAGAGTACAGAGGAGTTGCCAACGCTATTGCAGAAATGCTATGGATCAAGTCTTTGTTGTCTGAGCTTTTTGTCAAGTTGATTGGTCCTCCTAGGCTCTACTGTGACAACCTTAGTGCTGTCTTGTTGTCCGCGAATCCAGTGCTTCATTCTCGTTCGAAGCACGTAGAGTTAGATCTTCATTTCGTCAGAGAACGTGTTGCTTCGAAAGAGATTATTGTTAGTCATGTTCCAGCTTCTGAACAAACCGCAGATGTCCTTACTAAGGCGGTGTCTAGCAAGGATTTCTCAAATTTTCAAGTCAAACTTAGAGTTGTAGATCCCACCACTCTCAGTTTGAGGGGGAATGTTAAGAGTATAATATAATTAGGTATTTTAGTTATATTTGGGTTCTGTTGTTATGAGTTAGTTATAGTTAGTTGTGGGTAGTTTAGTCTATTGACTTAGTTTAGTAGTTTAGTTCTGTTTTGTATATAAAGGCCACTTGGCTGAGTCTTAATACATGAAGCATTCATTCTTTACTTTTTCTTATCCTCTTCATTCTTATTCTCTGCTTCTATTCTCTAAGTGGTTCTAATTCTAATAGTGTGGGTTTGTCGATTTGGATGTGGGTTTGGAAATAGAGGATTTGGGGGAAAACTAGTCGATTTAGGGGGAAAAAGAGCGCCTGAATTTTTATTTTGTCTACTTTTATTAAATTAAATAAAAGACTATGCATTTATAAGTTCAAAAGAAGCATTGCCACGGTGGTTAATGTTATTGTTGGTATCGAGAAGCCTTGTGTTTTTTATAAGAACCCATGGTTGCGAAAACGAAATTCCTTTCTACCTTTTATAAGAAAATTTTCATTTTGCAAAAGAACATTTCAATTTCTACCTTTTATAAGAAAATTTTCATTTTGCAAAAGAACATTTCAAAGAATTGAACACGGGCACAAATGAAGAAATACATACTGCTACCACTATTACTAAATTAGAAGTTGATCTACTGTTTGCATTAATAAATAATTGTTTAACGTAAAATAAAAAATAGGGCAATTTTGTCTACGGAAAAATCCATAGCTAATCCGTAGCTATGTTGCATTTATTTTTTTAGATTATATTTTGCTACGGAAAAATGTTGTAGCTAATCTATAGCTAAAATGAATTTTTTTTTTAGCAAATGTATCTACCACAAATTTTCTTAGCTAACAAAATTAGCTACGTAAATTTCCATAGCTATTCCGTAGCTAATTTTTCCTGCCTTTTCGCGCCAAATGTTTTTTACCGAATTTGCTAGGGATTTATTTTCCCTAGCTAATTTCTGTAGCTAAATCAATTTTTTCTTGTAGTGTCATGCAAGGTGACGATAATCTAGATGCTCCACACAGACCATGCATCATAAATGATTTGATAGCTTCATACAATGCAGGATGCCTCCTGAGGGTTGAGAATCCCAACAAAAATAATTGAATCAATTAGGCTTGTTGTATTGAGTTTGTCTTCTAAAGACAACCATATGAGTATGTGTGCATGCGGAAGCCCACGTTTCTAGAACTCAATAGTGTATATATCTGTATAACAATTTCATAAGAGCTTGTATTAGAAAAAATAACATAAATACCAAATGTTTCAAAATTATGTATATATAAAGAAATGTAAAAATACTTGCTCTGCATTTTCCAAACAACATATCTCTTGTAATGTCCTTGATCAACATGTTCAGTTTTATCTTGAATATACATGAGATTAAATCAGGCCTATCTTTAGGCCTACAACGTAAAGTCTCAAATAACTTATCTAACTATGGCCATTTTGGGTTGCATGTAAATGTTATGAATAAATTTGGGAATCCAGTGGCTGTATAGATGGTCATTGCATTTTGAAATTTTCGTGACTATATCTTTGGCTTCCAGTAAATGGTAATGGCAAAATAATTCGCTTCCCAATTGAAGCAGACGAAACCTGGCCTTTTGTTAGTGCATTTGAGAGAGCACCATAGTGTTTAGACCGTAGTTTCTTCTGATGGAACCTTACGAATGATGTACGTTGTGCTTCGATCATTGTAAACGGATCAACTATGAATTTTTGTGTCAACTTTTCAACCTTAAGTACTATATTGAACTCATTACGCCTATCCTGTAGTTTGTATGCAAAGTACTGTCTTAGTGTAAGATTCCTCTATTTCCGATCTTCAGATATTGAACCATCTCTGTACAATATATTTTCATGATATCCATCTTCGCCCTATGGGAACAACAATGAATATTGCATCGGCAAATACAATAGATGAAGCTCATCTATATGCTTAAGGATGCCATATCTATTTTCGACAATAATATCCCTCTTACCTCTTTTCACGTTGAAGTCACCAACTATAAGAGCCGCAACCTCTGATGCTGTTGGGAGGTTATATGTTCGAGGATCCAAATTACGCTTTCTGATCAGCCTTAGTTTGATATTATCTACATTTGAAGATCTAGACAGCTCCTTAGCACTTCTTTATTGCATTACTAATGGATTGCATTCATCTAGCATTTGTGTAATCTGCATGATCAGAGTGGCATCATATTGATAGTCGGCTCTGCTTGAACTACATAATGAGTATAAGATAATAAGATCATTTATAAATTAAACATATAAACTGGTAGTTATAGATATATACCCTGCACTGTGTGCACGGTTAAACACTTCATTATAGAATGGTCAACCTTGTCACCCATAGAGGTAAACGCATGTTATAGTTTCTTATTTGTTTCATAAATTCTTCACTCCTTGAATCTTTCCTAGCAAATAATCTCTTCGAAAACTTTGGTGGTTTCTTGGCAGGAGGGAGTTTAACCTTCTCTTGCATGCAACACAATGAGAATTTGGGATGCGTAGCATTTCTAGACTTTTTGCCAGGTTCCTCAAACTATAACATCGCACCACAAACCTCACATTCATATGTAGGGAGACCAAAGTCACAGTAATCTGCATAGTTTTAGTTATTACTTGTATGTTTCATAGTAATATTTTTTTTTCATGAAATTAACAGCTATTATGTTAATATGATTTTGAATGTAAACCAATAAGAAATCAATATGATTAGAAATGTTCACCTTCATTCAATGTATGATTGACATGTTGGTATCCATCATTGTTAATTGATGAATTAACATAACCATTATTTACATTTGACAATGTACAAATGTTTGATATGTACATAATAATTAGGAAGTAAGCCACTTTGATCCATAAATAATTAGCATATTCCAAGTTAAATAGTTGAAATTCGATAAAAGATACTTACCTTGTGCTGAAACTAACATACACCAAGCAATACGTCCTATATCAATCCAATTTACCAATTGTTAAGATAACAATAAAAAAATTATCATTACAAATACAAAAAAAGATTATGTTCTAATAACAATGTACTTTGAGTCCTAGCAAGTGGTTCATCTGGAAAAACAGTATGATTCTGTTATTTAAGTTGCTTACTTCGAGCCAGCCGTGATTGTACCTCGACGTCTATGTTACACAAATAACAAATATTTACGCATGTGTTAATTAAAAATAATATCTATGAAATCATGAGATGAACATATTGCTGACGGAGTTAGGTATGCAAATCATATGTGAATTTAATTGTGTGTTTATAAATGATTGAGGTCTTTCATTAATACTTTGATGTATATGGTACATTAATAGTAACACCGCTAAAATGTACAACAATTGATGATAACGAATAATTAATTTATTTAATCTAAAATATAGGAGTGTATCATTAGTCAAACTAATGATGTTTTATTGACGTCGTTTAGCAATAATCTTCATCCTTTGTTGTCTTTTATATGTTAACATTATCCATAAATGCCAATAAGAAATCAGAAATTTTACCATCACGCATTTAATTCTTATAATGAAACATTTTAATGCATGACATAATATTGTGAAGAGAATGCAAACCAAGAGTATGGGTAAAAGGGGCAAGGGAAAAAGCTTACCAATCTTCTGACAATCTAGCAGCCTTTCAGAGCTAAAAATCTCGATCCATTCAACTGAGGCCAAGCCTCCTATTTATAGTGACCACCCTGCATCTATTCCGGGAAACAAAATCTGACCATTTCTGACGCGTACGTCGCGACCTAAAAGTCAAGGGGCTCGCTACGTATTGATCTGATTGGATTCATCCATAAATGCGTTGGGGGTCGCGACGTAGAAATTCATACGTCGCGATGGCCTCTAACCTGGCGTTTGGGGGTTACGACATACAAAATCGATCGTATGTCGCGACCCACAAGTTTATATTTTTCTCTTCTTTTTTTCTTTTTCTTCTTCTTCTCTTTTTTTTTTTTTTTTTGCTTTCTTTCTTTCTTTTCTTATTTCTATTTTTTATTTTATATATATATATATATTTTTTTTGACTTTTGGCTTATTTATTATTTTTGTTGTTTTTGATTGCACCTTTTGGGGCCAGACAAAATGCGGTGTCCACAAATAGAACAAAGTTAATGTTACAACCAATAAATGCCCATATGAAGGTATGTTTTTCGTAACCTTTGTATGCTGCGAAAGATGCTATGTGGTTAGCTGTTGATAAGATCCCAGCTGGACATCAATCAAGATGTAAATGGTTAAATGTGAGAATGTATCTTACCTTTCGTAAGAATTACTTGTACTAAACTATAAAAGTTTATATAATAAAAGAGACATAAGTATTAAACATGGACTTAATAAGCTTACTGTAATTATTTAAATTTCCAAGTATGTTCAACTAATATTTTGATAAAGACAAAACATATTAAGTATTAGAACAAACCTAATAATCAAACAAGAACACTATGAGATGAACATCGTAGATAAAATAAATTCAAGTTCTATCATATTCAATGCAACACATTGAGTTGTAAGGCAAGAACAAAACACAATACGTACAAAATGATGGTGTGTTTCGACTCAGATGACTCGAATCATTTTCCTTGCCTGCACATTGCAAAGCAAATAACTAGAATAAAAAGTATTGAATATGACTTGTAATACTACACAAAGTGAAAAAAATGAGTGACATTATTAAGACATGTATGACCTTTAGAAGATTTAAGAATCCCACTGAACCGTTTGTTGCATATTATATCTTTGCATTGTCTTCCATTATGTGATTCAAAAAAGGAATAATCATTATTTTAGTTATATAAATGAAATTGTATTCATTTAATAAATACAAAATTAAAAAACAACCATATGCTAAACGTGCCCTGATTTGCGTAATTGTTAACAATAATTATAAATTCTATAACCTTTTGCAATATCAGGGTGTATATGGATATAGGAGCGCGAAAATTGTGTTGTTTGTCCTAAACGATTTGAGATGTATGAAATTAACTAATCTGGTATTAAATCATGAGTTGCATAAGCATGTAGTAAACAATACGACAAATAAATTAGGTTCAAAAATTGAAATGTAGAATAGTACAAAAAAATTAATTTATGCACCTTGAAGTGGTTGTGCACCATCAATGTTTCTAAGAGACGACTGATCCAATATGTTGCAATGTTGACTGAGCAGACCTAGCATTAAATGATAAATAATCTCAATTATCTACCCATTCAACATACCTATCACATTGTATATAACACAAACCATTCCATCAATATGAATAAAATGAGAACCTTTATCTTTCACTGAATGTGTGGCAATATCTGATACACTTGATTTGGTGATTCCAAATTTTTTTGAAGAAATCCCTAAAATTGTTACAATAACGATCATAGACCATTTCTTTGATCATGTACATTTTATGATAGCAATGGAATACATTACTCTTTTTTAAATATTGGTAACTTTAAGGGCATGGAATGTTCTATTGCACACGACATAATTTTTATTGCATTAAAAGTATTTATACCATAACTACGATATAATTTCAAGAACTTAATAAATGGATGACTAACTTGTACAAAGACAAATTATATATTGTTCATACCATCCGTAGTGGTGTATAGGTGCCGGTCAGTGCATTTTGAAATGATATCCTTCATTCGCTTTGTTTTACCTTAAGGTCAAGATACACAAAATATTAGTTCAAGTGTCATGACACATAAGTCGAAACAATCAAAGCTTAATCATAAGTCTATTGATGGTTACACTACTAGAAATTAGGGCTTTAGTAGCTAGTTTTTAGCAGCAATTTTGTGAATAGCTAGTAAAAAAGCAATATTGTAACAAATTTTAAGTTGTTACTATAGATACTACTTTTAGGCACAATTTACTTACAACTGCTGGTAAACAATTTTATTATTGTAACAATTATACCTGTTACTAAAGGACAATTGCATCGTCGATGTTAATAAATATACAGATTTACCATATCGAAAATTTCCAATTACGTAAGTTTTAACCTGAGAGCGTCGATATGATGTGAACCTATCAATTATCGACAGATCATTAGTCATCCTTTGGACGGTAAATGATGGGACATCATTCCACTGCAGTATTTTAACAGCCACCTTGAAGACAAAAGTTTGTCCTGAAAAAGTATTGAGTTTCATAGGCCAAATTGTCTGGTGACCACCATTTAGTTCAGTTCAGAGTATGTATAGTCAATTCAGCATGTTGGATGTGTATATCGTAATGTATGAAAAAATAAAGAAGGGCAGGTCAAGAGTGGTCTCACTATATTGAGAGTATAAATAACTTGTAAGCATTCTTTATGGAGCTCGAATGCAGACATTCCAAGAAAGGTGGAGACAACATGATCAAACACAGTAATATTTGTAGTACCTAACTCGTCCATGACCATTAGCTCAATTTTATAACTATGTAGTGGAAAGGAAGGTTGATGGAAAATTAATTGAAGAACAATCAGTTAACAGATTTGACTCATTCATGTAATAGTCATTAAAAGTTTAGTGTAAAATCATACCAAGTTGTAGCAGTGTTAACCAACCCCTGGCATTTGTTACAGAAGAATATATTCTCATCCGGCTCCAATTTTTTAGCATACTTCTTGCAAGCATCGTAACACTACCTACAATCACTTTTAACCTGCAAAACCTCTGCCATAATGCATAATACAAAAGCATAGAAGGAGTGATAAAGATCGTCAACCATTGATGGAGCGATGCCATTGAATGCTACTTCAAGAGGAGACATTGTGGCACACCTAATATTCACTTTTGGTTTAATTGGGCTAGCAAGGTCTTGTGGCTGAAGACCTTCGCGAAATTGTATGAGCTTGTCGACGTCAGAGTTGATGAACACACGCGTTGTAAACATTGAATTTGACAAAAAAAAAAGAACCGCTATACTCCTTGATCTTGCAAAATTGAATGGCAACCACGATTGCACCTTCAGAATAGTTGGCCATGAATTCAACGATCTAGTTAGCGTAACGCCCCCACATTGTGACTGGCAGCGTCTTCCTCCTACATTTGTTAGCTTGACAAGGTTATGATTTGCAAATAAAAATTTAAACAAACAACATAGCCACTACTACATCTACGGTTTAGGGTCATGGACTCCCTGTGCATCTTCAAGATCTAAAGTGATTTGTTTGATCTTTGGATCACTGGATGATGACTGAGGCTCTGAGATGTTACATATACGACCAATAAAATCTATAAAAAAAAATCATGATACATGTCAATATACGTGAGTCAAATGACGAAACAATTTATGCAATGATAATAAAACAAATTTAATTCGTTGACTTATGACACTACACCAACTAATATGTTGTGGTCTAGATCATTGGAAAGAATTCGTTCAACCGACACAAAGTCAAATCCGTAATGATGAATTGATCCATCATCATCGGACTGTGCAACTCTAGAATTAAATTGAAATGTCAGCTTGTATGAATGGTTCGTGGCATGAAATGAAGTGTTGGAAGAAACAACATTAAACCCACTTATGATGTATATGCCACCCTCTTTGAGAATATTTCGGTACTTATTGGTGAAAACACTCTTAACCGATACACCAATCTTCGAACCCTATTCACATAGGTAGACGTTGACCTAATTTGGATATGAAAAAGAATATCAAAACATAATTTTTACACACCATCTAATGATACATACATTTCTGTCGCATAGTACCATCTCCATTCCGTGATGTGGGTATGTTTTGGGGTATGGAGGCATATCCCAAATTCTAACGGCGCGGACCTTGAGCGTCCAATTAATTCGCGATCTATGGATATGTTTAACTTCGCCGAACACTGGATTCATAACATGATCGGGTAAATTGAGGATGAACAAATATCATATACAGGGTGCCAAACCATATGTAAAAAAATGATATATGGATAGAGCAAACTAACTCTTAAAGCTTGAAATATAGAATCAAGTAAATGTAAAGGAAATAAGAAAAACCAAGAGGACACACCTTCAATTGTACATGGGTGATAAGAGATTGGTAAGATAAATGTCAAATGTGCTATTCAAAGTAATCATTTTTATAGTAGTTCATGTAATTGTTGGTCATGCTGAGGTATCGGAGGTAATTAAAAAATAATGATTGAGGAAATGTAACTGTTATTAATATTTGCATTTGTGGTTGAAATATTGATGCCAATATATTTCAAATTCATCATCACTAAATGTATAGCTGAAACGTTAGGATACAGATGTCAAACGACTAATGTAACATAAGATCACCCAATTAAATGATTCGAACGTTTTTACTTGAAATGTATCGTGTGTCATCCACGCGGTTTCCGTAACTGATGCATGAGTAAATCAGTTATGAATTACTTGTTCATATAGAACGGCTTCACCAACCAATTTATGAAATAAAATTGTCAAGACGTCAAATGCGCTGTCATAATTATGTGTAATGATTACATTTATTAACAGTCCTTTTTTTGGAATCGTGGATGCATTGGTTTGTGCTGCCATGTTGGCATTGCGTGGCTCCATGGACATTAGTTATATAAATTGATTTATGCCACACGGATTAGTTTCAAATACGAATCTTTGCCAGCTAGATAAGTAAATCCAAGTATACTTAGAGGTGTGATTAAGTGGCGTTTGAGCACACAATGCTCTATGATTATGTGGCAAGCATTGGCCTAATGAAGTTTCCTTATATATATTAATAGATATTTTGGATCTATAATTGCATTATGAGAAAATTCAAGCACTTAACAAACAGTCCATGTGTACGTCAAGGAGCACATATATTTGATGTGTCATTTGAAAATATTTCTTTATTAATTGAAGTTATTTTTATGTTTAAAAAATGTTAATTTTTATTCATTTTTTATTTACATTTATTTTGTATTCACATTTAATTAGTATTACAAGTTATCTATATTTATATGGCTGTGGACCCTTCCCATCAACGGTCTCTCAAAATTTTTTTTACTAATTTATTAAATACAAAAAATGATAGGAGGATGTGGGAGTGGGAGTGGGAGGGAGAGAGAAAGTAAACATGATCGGTAGCTAGTGTTGAAACAAATAACTTCCCATAATTCAATTTATTATTTAAAAAAAATGATAATTATTTTAGTTTACAAATTTAAAAATTATCAAATATTTAATATTTTATTATTTTAAAATATAATAATAATTTTATATTATATTTTTTAAAAATTAAATTACATGCACGGTACCGTGCATGCGAAGCCTCTAGTTATTCATTATTCATTTGGAGCAACATTATTTTTTTTATAATTATTTCATTTGTATTCTCATTATTTTTGTTTGAATATTTTGGCGTCTCTTCATATAATTGACTGTGCAGTACAATGTTCAATTAATTACACAATTATAAACAATTAAATATATGTATAATTTTGACATTGCATTTTGTAGAAAGTAATAGCTAATATCTCAATATCAATTATGTTGAAGAATTTAGTCAAAGCACAAATAATTTTTTATTATATATAATTTTTTATATCTTCATAATATATTTACAAGATTCAAAATAATTATTGTGTAGTTCTCAAAAAAATAATTAGTATAGAAATATATGTATAATATTCATTAGACCTGATCATGGGCCGGGCTTGCGGGTTTTTTTGCTCAAAAGTCAAGCCCGGGCCCGTATAAAATGAAAAACGGACCCGGATCGCCATATTTTGTACCATAATTTTTTTTTATAGTTTGTTTCATGTTTTATGTAACATACAAATATATATTTTTTTCTTAAAAATAGACAGTTAAAAGATTTTAATGTATTATATATATATATATATATATATATATATATATATATAGGGAAAAGTACATTTTATACGGATTGTGTATGAAGATATACATATTTTGTATCCATAATATATAACAAATTACCCATTCTAAGAGAGCTTGAATTTGCTACTAATTAATTGTGTGAAGAAAATGGTACACGCACTCTAGGAAAATTAGTGTAATGCTAGTTAATTGGAAGTTGGAAGCTAGTCTCTCCTGTAAGATTGAATTTTTGAAATGTTGAAATATGTAAGATTGAATGAATCAAATACAAGACCTTGGACATCAAATATTAAAACAAGTTATCAATTTGGTTGGTATTTATTCTATACTAGATTGTGTTTTTTATTTATTTTAATGTAATATATATATATATATATATATATATATATATATATATATATAAGTATATATACGGGCCGGGCTCATATTTGTATTTTACTGGGCCGGGCGGGCTTTAAGGCCCGTGATAAGGTCTAATATTCATATATAAACATCTTCAAAGACTAGTTGTAATGTAATTGGATGTCATGACAAATTCTGAGGTTGATCTTAACATTTTTTAATCTAGTCAAGAGGAGGAAGACGAATAAATTTTAGGATTTAAATTATAAAATTATTAGAGATACTAAAAATATAAATATTAAAACTTTAAGGACTTAGAGTGTAATTGGAGATAAAAATACAAAAAAAAATTTAAATGTTAAAATTAAGTATAATTATTATAAACATTAGGGCTCAAATTATAAAAAGAATGTGACATCCGATAAAATTGGAACAATACAGAAGATTAAATATTATAAATATAATTATTATAAAAAGATTAAATTACAAATATAAAAAGAATATGAGATGTTACATGTCATTTAGGCTCCATTTGGTATAGGTTAGAATTTGAGTATGTAATGAAATGACACAATTTTCAAAAAACACACATGTTTGATATAGTTCTTGAGGTTTGTTAATAAAATTGCAATGTAGGGCTCGTTTGTGGTGGCCTTTGAAAATTGTTTATTTTTAAATGATTTTTTTTAAATGAATTTTGAGATAAAATTCTGTAAGAGAGAAGTAGTTTGTGTTTGGTAAACTGAGTTAAAAAGTACTTTCGTCAGTAGCTCAAAAACCGTTTGTGTTTGGTAAATTTGTATAAAAGAGTTTTTTTGAATGTAAAATTACCAAAAAGGGCATGAATAAATTTATAGTATTATTAATGTTATTAAATAGATAAATTGCATAAATATTTATTATTGTTAAGTTTTATTAGCAAATAAATATAAAATGTTAACTAGTTTTTTTTTTTTTTGGAGTGAGAGAGAAGTGATGCAAAACAGCGTCGTTTTGCTGAATTGGAGTGAGAGATGGTGTCATATCATCTAAATATGACACGTAGGAGAGAGGGTGTGCCACATAAGCCTTCCACGTCAGCATTTAACAAAAAAAATCAGACGGAGTTATGCTGGAGGACCAATTTTGACCAAAATAAAAACGTTGAGGACCAAAAATAACTTTTTGAAACGTTGAGGACCAATATTAAACTTGGTGCAAACGTTGAGGACCAAAAGAGTCATTTGGCCAATTTTTTTTTGAAAAGAAAGCAAATTTTCTAACTTTTTATGTTTGAAACAAGAGTTGTTTTCAAACTTTGGGTACAAAATATACCGCAAAAAAAATTTAGGGACGAAATTGAAAATTGGTGTAAAGTATGGGAACATTTCTTTTTGGCCCGTTAAGTATGGGAACATTAAAGCTGCCTTTACCTAACATTTATGATGTGGATATATAAGATAGAAAATTTAGATAATAGATATGATAGTTATCAAAATATATCTTTATAATAATAAAAAATATATATTACCAAAATAATATATATATATATATATATATATATATATATATATATATATATGTATGTATGTATGTATTTGAATGTAACTTTGATTACAGTTATTTTATATGATCATTGGTCTTACTATACATCTATTTAATAATTAATAAAATATAAAATAAAATATATGATTGGATGAGAGGTGAAAAAAGTAGAGATAATATGTAATTAAAAGAAAAGTGGTGAGAGAGAGATTAGAGATAATTTGTAATTAATATAGAGTTAAAGTTGTGATGGACATGTAACCAAAAAAAGTCGTGGAAACCTAAATCAGACTTGCCTAAAAGTTGGTTTGACGGGACGGCTGCTTCTACAGCCTTCAATAATTGTGAGATTGTTTGTGACAAACATGATATGTGCTACAACAGTAGGTGATGAAGTTGCATTTATTACGATGGCAATACAAGGAGTAACAACCATGAACTTATGCAAACGATGAGATGGTAATTTCTTATGAGTAATAAACAAAGTTTAGAGACAAAATTAAAAATTAATGTAAAGTTTAGGGACACAAAAGGTGTTTTTGCCTAAAATGTATAATGTGGAGACATAAGATAGAAAAAAAGTTTAGATAATGGATATGTAGTTATCAAAATATATCTTTATATTTAATATAATTTTGATTACAGTCATTTTATATGGTTGTTGGTCTCACAATATATTTATTTAATAATTAATAAAATATATGATTGGATGATAGGTGACAAAAGTATAGATAATAGGTAGTTAAAATAAAAGTGGTAAGAGAGAGACTATAAATAATTTGTAGTTCATATAAAGTTAAGGATAATAACATATAAACATATATGATGTCGTGCAACCCTATTTTATTTGTAAATATATGTACAGAATTCATATATAAACATTCTTAAACATATATTTATTGTGTAAATATAATTTATTTGTAATTAATTTGTAATTTAATATTTATTTTAAAATAATATATAAATATCTTTAAACATATCCCGTGCATCGCACGGGTCGAATACTAGTACAAGTATAAATTAAACTACAGTTAGTTCTAAATTATAACAGGAATGACTTAAATACAAATAACGGTTAAGTACAAGGATTCAATTGTAAAAATTTAAACTATCGATTAAAAATTGGAGTAAACTATAAGATTAATAAATTAATTTAACCAAAATAAATATCAATATTAGAAAATTTTGGAATTTTTTTTCTTAAATTTAAAAATTTGCAAATGAATAAAGCATGTTTGATTAGTGAGGTTAATTTGGATCCGGTTAGATAATTTTATCGATTTGGACCATTGATTGACTGCAATATAATTTTATCTTAATTAATTAACAGTTCAGATTGACTGTATCAAGTAACTTTACCTAAAATTAATTTACTTGATCTAGTTCCAATTAATCACATAGATTAGCTAGTGATTCATGTGCACAACAGAAGAGATTCATTCACGGAATTAATAGAAGAGAAAGATGCTACCTATATAGTCCCTACTCCCTATTTCCCTATGTTATCTCAAACCTCACTTCTTAAGGTAATATCCATAATCTAGGGGCTTAAACTATTTTGACGTTGCCCACGTGTCCTTCTCTTATTGGACGGTTACCACACGAGACTCAACCTTGACTATACACGACCCAACCCAACCCATTCCATTTTCCAACCCTCCTTCCCTCCTTCACTCTCTTCCTCTTCCCACGAACACCAGAAGTAGGTGAAAAGCAAGGCACAATCTCAGATTCTCGCATTAACAAATATTGTTCCTCTTACCTAATCCAATTGAAAAGTGCGAGAAAATCATCGAGAAAGTGAGGGAAAAAGATAGATAATATATATATACACAGAGGAGGAGAGCTTGTGTTGTGAATAGTTCAGTTCATTTCCTTTTTCTTTCGAAGGGAAATGGTGGGGAAATTGAAGTGAGGGGTGAATCGTATGTCCACATCGAACTCCAAGGTTTGAAAATTTGCGTCAGATCTCGGCGATTTGTCGTTGTTGTAGCTGTTAACGTAGTCGGAGCTCACTTGTGGATTTGAAATGTTGAGATTTTTGGGGTTGGATTTGAAATCTGTCGCAATGAAGGTGTTTCTTTAGTGATGCACTGTGGAAATGTCGGCTTCTTTGGCGTCTTTTGAGCGCCCTCGACCTGGCGCTTCCAATACGGTATGCTCTCTTCTTCTTGTATTTGGCTCCGAAGGGAATAAATCAGCTTGAAAGAAAATTTTCCATTTGGATTGCAACGTTTATACTTTTGCTATTTGCTGAGCATATAATTAGAGTTGGGTCAAATAATGCGGGAACAGTTTATTTATTATTGAAGAAAGTTGAGTAAGCCCCCTAGTGATTTTTTGTAAAGTGTGGACTTTGACTAGGAATTATGTGAAGTGTACATCACTCAGTTTCAGTGGTGGTTTAAGTGATTGGTCCAAATTCAAATTCGTTGATTCATAAGCTGCAAAAGAGCTTAATATTTTCCCAGTTGTGTACTTTTTTAATTTCCTACCAATAACTTTCCAAAATTTTGGACCATGATCTATAGGTGTTAGCATAATACCTATGTATAATGTAGTGATAATGAAAGAGACTCAAAGAAATAAATGCATTGGCACAAAGAGGAAATGATGACTAACTCTGTTAAAACTTGAAATTTGTAGGAAGTCTGTGAATAACGTTAGGAGAAGGACGCAATAGGTGCTACCTGACTTGACTATAGGCTTGAATTGTTAAATAGAATAATGTAGGGAGTAAAGTGAATATATTCTGTTGCCATTTCTGTATCAGTTCATTAAACAGGGCCCTAGTCTTGTCAGTTTGATAGAATCTTTCTAACACTTAGTATGAAAGAGGGTGATTAGAAAGAATAAACACAAGTGGTAAAATTAAAGTGCAGGATCTGAACACGAGAATTAGCCACTAAGGAAAAAATATAGAGAATTAGAGAAGAAAGGAAACAAGTGGTGAACTCAATGCAGAATTTAAACAATGAATTAACCAACTTGGAGAGTCCTTAGGTAGGACAAAACCCCAATACAATGATAATAATTCCAAAGACACTAAATGAAATTAACCTAAGGGTATTTATAATGATCATACCCTACTACTCCTAAATAACATAATATTAATTGCAGAAAAAAATATAGTATATCATTCTTTCTCGACTTTGCTTTCTTTTCGTGTGGGCGATGGTACTCGTTTTCGTTTTTGGGAAGACCATTGGATTGGTGAATCTACTTTTATCGAACTCTTTCCTCGTTTATATGGTTTATCTTCTCTTCACAATGCACCAATTGTTGATTTCTTCATAAATCAGGATGAACACATTTCTTGGAACTTCCACTTTTCTAGTGTGCAATGAGATAATTTCTGTGTGTATTATTATGAAAAGAGAATAGGAATTTATACAAGAGGAGAAAACCTATTCTAGGAAATAAGGATAATTACAATAAATACAATATATCCTAATTGATACACATAATATATCACTAATTGATACACATAATCCTAGATATTCACAATAAAATCTAGAAGATTCTCAACACTCCCCCTCAAGCTGGAGCATATAAATCATAGGCACCAAGCTTGTCACATAGGTATTTTATCCGAGGACCTCTAAGAGATTTGGTGAAGATATCTGCCAGCTGATCATTCGAATTAATAAATCGAGTAACAAGACACCCTGATTGAATTTTTTCTCTAATAAAGTGACAATCGATCTCAATATGTTTAGTCCTCTCATGGAATACTGGGTTTGAGGCAATGTGCATAGCCGCTTGGTTATCACATACCAGTTCCATTTTACCAATGTCTCCAAATTTCATCTCCTGAAGAAGTTGTTTCAACCATAGGAGTTCACAAGTTGCTAATGCCATGGCACGGTACTCAGCCTCTGCACTAGACCTTGCAACTACATTTTGTTTCTTGCTTTTCCAAGAAACTAGGTTTCCACCGATGAGAACACAATATCCAGATGTGGATCGCCTATCATCTGGTGAACCAGCCCAATCTGCATCTGTAAAGCCAATGATTTGAGAATTCCCTCTGTCCTCATATAACAGTCCCTGGCCTGGCGCTCCCTTAATGTATCGAAGAATTCGAACAACTGCATCCCAATGATTATCACATGGTGATTGTAGGAACTGGCTGACTACACTTACAGCAAACGATATATCTGGACGAGTGATAGTGAGATAGTTGAGTTTTCCCACAAGTCTTCGATATCTCTCGGGGTTGTTTATCAACTCCCCCTGTCCTGGATAGAGTTTGACATTTGGATCCATTGGAGTCTCAACTGGTTTGCAGTTTAACATACCTGTCTCTTCTAATAAGTCAAGCGCATACTTTCGTTGTAAAATGGCCACACCAAAACTAGATTGGGCAACCTCAATTCCCAGAAAATATTTAAGCTTTCCCAAATCTTTAGTTTGGAAGTGGCTGCACAGATGTTGTTTTAGTTGAGCAATGCCTAAATCATCATTGCCTGTAATAACAATGTCATCCACATAGACAACTAAGTATAAGCACTTGCCATTTGAAGTATGGCGAAAGAAAACTGAGTGATCAGCTTCACTTCGAGTCATTCCAAAATCTTGAACCACAGAACTAAATCGGCCAAACCAAGCTCTCGGTGACTGCTTGAGTCCATAAAGAGAACGACGAAGTCGACATACTTTCCCACACTCCCCCTGAGCAACAAAACCAGGCGGTTGCTCCATATAAACTTCTTCTTCCAAGTCTCCATTGAGGAAGGCATTCTTAATATCCAGTTGATGAAGTGGCCAATGATTAATAGCTGCAATGGATAGGAAAACACGAACGGAAGCAATCTTGGCAACAGGAGAAAAGGTATCACCATAGTCCAATCCAAAGATTTGAGTATACCCTTTAGCCACTAAACGAGCTTTTAGTCGTTCAATTTTGCCATCAGGACCAACTTTAACTGCATAAACCCACCGGCAACCAACTGGGGATTTTCCAGGAGGAAGTGAAACCAAGTCCCATGTACCATTAGAATGTAGGGCAGTCATCTCATCAAGCATAGCTTGCCTCCAACCCGGATGTGCAAGAGCTTCATCTGTAGTCTTAGGGATAGAAACAGAATCCAAAGAAGACACAAATGCATAATATGGAGTAGATAAACGATGATAGCTCAAGAAATTATAAACAGGGTGAGGATTACGGGTGGATCGAGTACCTTTATGAATGGCAATAGGAGGACTAGCAGGTGGCGGTTGGACCGGAGTAGGGGGTGATTCAGACGAAGGCAGTGAGTCAGGAAGAGTAGCTGTAGGCTCAGGAGGCTCAGGACGGGGACGGCGATGATATGTCAGAAGAGGAGGACTAGGTATGCCTTGGGGTAAGGCCTCTGGAATAGTAAAAGGAACAGGAAGGACTTCGATCACAGAAGGACTGACAGGCGTAGAAGATACAAAGAATGGGGAAGACTCAAAAAAGGTCACATCAGGAGAGGTGAAGCAACGTCGAGTGGTTGGACAATAACATCGGTAGCCCTTTTGGAGTCGAGCATAACCGAGAAAAACACACTTGACGGATTTCGCTGCAAGTTTATCTTTACCTGGGGTTAAATCATGCACAAAGCAAACACAACCAAAAACACGGGGAGGAAGATGATAAAGAGGGTCGTTAGGAAACAACAAAGAATGAGGGATTTGATCATGCAAGACAGAAGAAGGCATGCGATTAATCAAGTAACATGCAGTGAGAACAGCGTCACTCCAAAAATTAGTAGGGACATTATGATGAATAAGCAAAGTACGAGCTGTTTCAATAAGATGGCGATTCTTACGTTCAGCTGTCCCATTTTGTTGTGGGGTATGAGGACAACTGGTTTGATGTAAAATCCCTTGACCGGCCATAAATGTTTGAAAAGGTGTAGACAAATATTCTTTAGCATTGTCAGAACGCAAAATAGAGACAGAGGTATTAAACTGAGTTTTTATTTCAGCAAAAAAGTTTTGGAAAATGTTAAATACCTCAGAACGATTTTTCATCAGATACACCGAAGTACAACGAGAATAGTCATCAATAAAGGTGACAAAATATTGAAAGCCAAATGTAGAAGACACGCGACTAGGACCCCAAACATCAGAGTGAACAAGTTGAAAAGGAGATGAAGATTGACTATTAAGACTAGTAGAAAAAGAGCTACGTGTGTGTTTACCTAATTGGCACGACTCACAAGGGAGGGCAGACAAAGTAGAAAGAGAGGCATCCATTTGGCGAAGTTTTGAAAGGCTTGGATGCCCCAAACGATTATGGATAATAGATGGAGAACAACTGGATGTGCACGCAACTGGGGATATAGGAGGTGAAAGGTGGTATAAGCCTTGTGACTCTCGTCCTATGCCAATCGTCTGCCCCGTACTCCGATCCTGAATGGAAACACATTGATTAGCAAAGGTGATGGAGTAATTGTGAGATTTAGTCAATTTACTAACCGAAATAAGGTTGAAAGGAGATTCAGGGACATAAAGAACAGAATCAACAAATAAGGACGGAAGAATTTGTGCTTTACCAATTCCAATAGCAGCAGTTTTAGAGCCATTGGCCAGAGTTATAGATGGAAGTAAAGATGAACTAGAAAGATGGGTAAAAAGATCTTTATTACCAGAGATGTGTTCAGAAGCACCTGAGTCAAGAACCCAAGGTCCAATATCTGGGGAACGAGCAAAGCAAGTAGTAATATTACCAATTTGGGCAACCGTGGCAACCACAGAGAACTCAGAAGTAGGAGCCATGGCCATGACAGTATACTGACTTGGGATTGACACACCAAAGTCTGAGATAATGGCCAACTGACCTTGGAAACGAGACCAGAAGTGTGACGCTAGGGCAACACTTGAAGCGTCGAGAGCAGCGGAAGACGGCGTCAACGATGAAGAGAAGAGTGTGAAAAACGAAGTTGGAGATAACTACGAACTCACACCGGAATAGGGACCAGAACACGCCGAGAAGCACAACGGTGCAGAGAACGGCGGAAAAAGCTGCCGGAAAAAGGCCTCACGCGCCGGCGCGTGGCAGCTCCGGCGAACGGTCGGACGGCGCGTGGTGGCGCGTGCGGCGGCGGACGGCGACGGGAAACTGGGGTTTGGCCGGTCGGAGGCTTCTGAGCACGGTGGTCCGGCGCGTGCTCCAGGAAGTCGCCGGGAAATAGGCAGATCGGAGGGTGGCCGAGATGCACAGTGGAGGAGGAGGTGTTTAGGGTTCAAGGCTGGAAAGAAAGCACAGCCGTGAATGCTATTCAGGATCGACCAGGCTCTGGTACCATGTGCAATGAGATAATTTCTGTGTGTATTATTATGAAAAGAGAATAGGAATTTATACAAGAGGAGAAAACCTATTCTAGGAAATAAGGATAATTACAATAAATACAATATATCCTAATTGATACACATAATATATCACTAATTGATACACATAATCCTAGATATTCACAATCAAATCTAGAAGATTCTCAACATCTAGAAATCTTAATGATAGACTTACAGAAGATGTTATTTTGTTATTAGATATTCTTGCTCCCTTTCGAGCCTCTTCGGTTCCTGATAGCAGGATTTGGAGTTTAGATTCTTCGGGCTCATATACTTGCTCTTCGTTTTTTAAATACTTGACTAAAACCCCAAATCCTAATTCTAATCTTCTTCCTAAATCGTTCTGGAAAGTAAAGGTTCCTTATAAGGTAAAGGCTTTTGTATGGACAATAATAGAATTAACACTAATGATATGCTTCAGACTCGTCGTCCCAATAAGGCGTTGTCACCGGATGTGTGTGTCATGTGTTTTAGAAGGTCTGAGACGAATAGCCATCTTTTTTTACATTGTGAAGTGGCAAGGTCTATGTGGAGTACGCTGTTTGGTATATTTGAAGAGAATTGGGTATGTCCGGCAAACCTGGGTACCTTTCTGGGTATTAAATTTGTGGGCTTTGGAAGGAATAAGGAACATAAAGCTCTTTGGCAATGTGCAGTTTTGGCGACGCTATGGTGTCTTTGGCTGGAAAGGAATGCTAGGGTCTTTAATAATAAATTCCTCTCACCTCATCTGTTGTGGGATAGAATTACTTTTTTGTCTTCTTTATGGGCTTCGTCGAATGGTCTGTTTAGAGGAATGTCCATTATGGATATTCAAAGGAATTGGAAGGCCCTACTGAGATAATGTTTTAGTTTTCGTTTTATTTTTCCTGAGGACTGCTTGTCCTCGTGTTTGTAATCTCATTTTTTCTTTAATACAATTTCTTTTTTCTATCAAAAAAAAAAAATTGCAGAAAATATAATAAATACATAGAAAAAGTAAATAAAAACAAGTCATTCTGAAAGTAGTGGGTGAGTGGCTTTAATCTACTTCGCAGCCCTATGATCAGACTTTCTTACTCTTTTGAAATTTTTTTAGCAATTTTTATCCTTGTAAATAGATGGTGTATACCATTGATCTATAATTTAGTGATCTTCCATTTATGCACGATTAAATATGTAAAAAATGTTATGATTTATTGAGTCAGTGCTCTTATACCCGTGTCAGGTTTATGTGATATGTGTCTCTTTCTCTCTGTCTTTTCTTGGGGATAGATTGATGTTTTGTACTTTGGAGTTGGAGCTTGATTGTCTTGATTTCCTTATTCAACATTTTTTAAAAATATCTTGACTTTGGATTAGTCATGCCCCACCTTGGTGGCTTCTGATTAATTTTCATTTAAAGAACTAATTATACATTTCTAGATACATAATAATATATCTATCTACTTGTGGTAGGTTAAGCATTATACTTACCTTCTTACCTATCCATAGCTATAACTCCATTTTTTTGTTGTTTATTTGAAATTGTTATTGGAATATTTGTAGGTTATAGTCTTTGAAGTTTAGTTTTCTAGTTCTTTGTTCTTAAGTTTTTTTGGTGGGCTTATGGTCAATGGTCACAGATACTCTCTGTTCATGGGATATATCCTCTTTATTTGGGTATTTGTAATGAATTATTGGACGTTGATTTTATTTACTTTTAACTACATATATAGAAAAGGAACTATGTTAGTTGATTGTTTTGGGTTCAAAGGTTATGATGGCTTGGAGTGGTTTGGTGGGTTGAATGTGGAAACTCAATTTCTTTCTTTCATGGCTTCATTAGTTGGGTGTACCTGAATGCCCTGTTACTGAAAATGTCTAAGCATTTGGATGGTTGGGAGATTTTTTTAAAAAAATCTTTGGGGGTTGCATTATTCTTTTTTAAATTTTGCTTATTATTTTTCTCTAGCTTAAGTAAATGAAAAATTAGAGATGTGGAGATAAGCTTTGGAGACATGATTTCATATAAGTCGAAGCAAAACGGAGTATGCGGAATGTAAATTTAGTGGAAAGGAAGTTGATTCTAGGGATGAGGTGAAGCTTGGAGATCATTTTATACAAGAAGTCACAAGTTTTAAGTATTTGGGAACGATGATACAAAATATTAAAGAAATAGAGGGCGTAAACCATAGGATCTAAGCAGGATGGATGAAATGGAGTAAGGCTTCGGGTGTTATTTGTGATAGAAAAGGACCACTTAAACTTGAGGGAAAAATTTATCACACGGCAATATGACCTGCTTTATTGTATGGTATTGAATGTTGGGCGGTAAAAAGCTAACATGACATAAATTCAACGTAGGAAAAATGAGAATGTTGCGTTGGATGAGTGGTCACACTAGAAAGGATAGGATTAGGAATGATTGCATTAGAGAGAAAGTTGGGGTAGCACCTATCATAGAAAAGTTAGTTGAAACACGCCTTTGATGGTTTGGTCAGGTACAAAGAAGGCCGTTAGAGACTCTTATACGTAGAGTTAACTAGATGGAAGATGGCCCAATAGTTAGAGGTAGGGGAGTACCAAATAAAACAATAGGATAAACTATTAGGATAGGTTTAACTATTAATAATCTAACTAAAGAAATGAGCAAAGACTGTTATTGCTTGATCCATATAACTGACCCCACCTAATGGGAAAAGACTTTGTTTGTTGTTGCATTTTTCTCTTGCTTTGAGGCTAGAGAGGGGAATTGAAAGCTTTCTTCAATCAGGTGTGGGAGCAATAAAAAATGATTATCCTTGTTAGTTAAATTGGGAGGTTTGTTATAGGCCAAACAGGGAAGGGGTATTTGGTCTCCAAAAACATTGCATTCATTTGTAAGTTGCTGTGGCATTTTCCATGTACAGATTCTTTATGGCATCGGGTCTTTCAGAATGAGTATGGTTTAGATTCAAATGGGTAGGATAACAACCTGGTAGTCAATGCAACTCGTGCACTTCTGTGGAATTATGTGTCTCATGGGTATGCCTTTCAAATCTCTGATATCTTTTAAGGCCAGGGGATGGCCGTTATATTAGATTTTTGGGAGAATACTTGGGTAGGAGATGTTTCAGTTCTTGAGGACTTCCTGAGTCTATTGTCTTTCATCTTTACATAACTCTCCTATATAAAGACTTTGGTCTTTATAGGATAATACTGACCTTTGGAACTTCCATTTTGTAAAAGATCTTACTGTTAGGTTGTGTCAAGAACTACAATTACTTTTTTTTCTTCTTGAACCCATCTTTCCTTCTTTTACTTTGGATAAGAGAGTTTGAAATATTGATTGTTGTGTGTATTCATGTAAACCATATGTTCCTTTTTGCTTGTGCTCTTCTACTTGGGAAAGCTTTCTTCTTTGAGAAGTCAACCTGGAAATCTATAGCTCTGACAAAGGTTGAGTTGGTTATCCAGACAGCAGTACTTGATTAATACTAATAACGTTTAGCAAATTCATAGGCCATAGCCTCATACAGATTTGTATAATGTACATGGATATTTTTGAATCAATGGTTTGTTTATTTATACGTTTTTGGGTGGTAACTTCCTTATGGAATAAGCGTTTTGGGGTCTCTGCCAAGAAATGGGTGAGTCCCCTCAACTTAGAGCAGTTTCTTGTAATTTGGTTTTAAGGCCTTTGATGGAGAAGAGATAGAATGATTTTATGGCAGTTTGCTTTGGGAACCCTTGTTTGGCGTGGAAAATTCATATTTTCAGGGGTGCTTTCATGCCTTTTAATATGGGAAAGGATTATGTTTGTATCTTCTCTCTGGTGCTCTTTTTGCCTGTGGTTTCTTTTAGTGAACATCTCTCATATGTGCAGAGGGATTGGTTTTCTTCATAACGTCTTTAATATGGTGTATCTCTCTGTTATATTCCTGTTCAGCTTACTTTCTTTAGGAAGAGATTTTCTGTGTTCTTTCATTGGGAGGATATCTTGTTCTCTTCTTCTCTATGTTTCTCATTTTATAATTTAATATCTTCTTTCATTAAAGGAGAAATGTCTATTAAATTAAAATTGGGTGATTGGGAGGCTTTATATTTTTCTTAATATTTTCTTTTCCTGTTTTGTTTGTTATATTAAGGAGGATATCCTCCTTTCTTGAAACCTCTTATTTTTTAAAATACAGTTTTATTTTCTGTACAAATAGAATGAGTATCATTATATTTCCTGAGATCAAGATGTTGGAGTTGGTGAACACTTGAGAAACTTTGAATCATTCAATCCAAAAAGAAACTCTGGAATATGCTGCACCATGTAGAAGTTTATAAACTACTAGCTTCTTGATCATGTTGAGTGTTTCTTACCTTTCAATGTATTTCCATTGCAAGTCTCACCTGTTTGATTTTAAATGAGTTTTAATTAGAAGTTAGCTTGTGGTTATTTGTCTAGGTTCCTGACATATGGTACATTTGGCAGGTTTTTAGAAGTGGCCCACTTTTCATATCTTCTAAAGGTTGGTTGCCATGCCTTTTTCCTTGTTTACTTCTCTTTCTCTTCTGTAAGGAAGGTTTATTTTCTAAGGTGGCTCTTCTGTTTTAGTTTTTAGTATAGTGTATGCCACATATCCAAATATCAAATGATATATATTCATTTGTTGTCCTGTTCTGAACTTTTGTAGGAATAGGCTGGAAGTCTTGGAAGAAGCGGTGGTTTATTCTCACACGAACATCATTGGTTTTCTTCAAAAATGATCCTGTTAGTATCACTTAAATATGTCCAAGTTATTTGATCATTTTTACAACGATTTCATTTTTCCCTTGTTTCATATTCTTTCTGTGCTTTCTGTATGATTCCACTCTGGATTAAGCAGATACTTAGGTATATATAATGAATTTGCAGACGGAAAATAATACGTGATTAATTGAACTTTCCAACCTATCAACATCAGATATACTTTGTGCTGATTTCTTTTACTTAATAGTTGTTGTTAGAGGGTAAGAACTATGTAGTGGTTTTATAGCAATATTCAAACTTCACTTATATGACTCCTCTTTTTACTGAAATACATGGGAGTTACAAATTTGTGATGTTAGAATTAGTAATCGTCTTTATTTTGATTTATCATGTAGAGTGCCCTTCCGCAGAGAGGCGGTGAAGTAAATCTGACATTGGGAGGTATTGACTTAAACAATTCAGGGAGGTATGTGTGGTAATTAAAATATATTTTGCTGTAACATTCTCATGATCTGTTTTATAATCCTGTGAATTGTATCTTCCAGTGTTGTTGTTAGAGAAGACAAAAAGCTGCTAACAGTCTTGTTTCCAGATGGGCGTGATGGGCGAGCATTCACTCTCAAGGTGCTTCATTTACTATTACAATTTTAGGGGATGTGATCGAAATTTAATTATAATTACTGGTTATAGGCTAGTAGCCATGTAAATTGTTTTCATATGTATGTTCTGCATTGTTTTCTCAAATATCAGGCTGAGACATTGGAAGATTTATATGAATGGAAGACAGCTCTTGAGCAAGCCCTTGCACAAGCACCAAGTGCTGCCCTTGTCATGGGACACAATGGGATTTTTCGTAGTGACGCAACTGATTCTATGGAAGGGTCTTTCCATCAATGTTTGTTCTTAATCTTCATTACATTCTTAGCCTTTTGTTTAAGTTTAATAACTTATTTCTATACTCATTTTGCTTTGTTATTCACTGTTTGTCTTTTTGTATAGGCTTCTTTTTTTTTAATTTCTATTACAATTTTATTTGTTGGTTTGTCTAGGTTGCTGTTGTTCTTATTTTCACTTATTTTGTATTGTTCATTCAGGGAGGGACAAACGCCCGGTTAAGTCTTTGGTTGTTGGAAGACCTATTCTGCTTGCACTGGAAGACATTGATGGAGGTCCATCCTTCCTTGAAAAAGCTCTTCAGTTTTTAGAGAAGTATGGTAAGTCGTAATCTTTAAAATGGCTGTCATTAGCTTGTATTGCTGATGCATTTCATTTCACCTGTTATCGTTCCACATGTAATCAATTGAGGTTATGTATTTAGTTTTATCCCCTGGTAATTAATTTGTTGAAAATTGAAAACTAAAAGATTTTGGATATGCACGGTGTTAATGCTTAGATACGCACTTTAAGGCTAGGAGAGATTCTTGGAGATACTATTTTGGAGAACCAAAGTGCGTTTGTGGGCAGTAGGCAAATTCTTGATGCAGCCTTATTAGCCAATGAAGTGGTAGAGGATGTAAGGCGACGAAAACATAAGGGTTTGGTGTTTAAGTTGGATTTCGAGAAGGCTTATGATAGGGTAAATTGGGATTTTTGATAAGGTCCTATGTCGGAAGGGTTTTAAGGATAGATGGAGGAGCTAGATTAAGGGTTGTCTTTCCTCTGTTGCGTTTGCTGTTATAGTTAATGGTCAGCCAAAAGAATGGTTTAAGGGGTTTCGAAGTGTTAGGCAAGGGGATCCACTTTCTCCGTTCTTATTCACATTGGTTGTGGATGTATTGAGTCGTATGCTGTCTAGGGAAACTGAGAGGGGTAATAAAGGGCCTGAAGGTAGGTAATGACGATCTGGAGATTTTGCATTTACAGTTTGCAGATGATACCATTCTCTTTCTAACATAGGATAATGAAAACTTTCAGAATGGGCTTTCTTTGTGTTGTTATTATTTAATATTATTTACCTTTAGTAATTTATTATTTACTAATTATTTACCTTTAGTATTTTTAGTTCATTTAAGCTTTTAATTATTAGTTATCTAGTTTAATTTTTAAATTAGATATTAGATATCTGTTTGTTACCCAAATCTGATCTAATAATTTAAATTAGATTGGGTCCTAGTTTAAGTGGGATTCTAGTGGTTGACTTGTAACCATGGTCCCTATTTAACCTAATGTTAGCTTATTAGGCATCAAGCTCATCAATTAATAAAATAACAAGCAAGAGAGACTCGTTTTTCATCACTTTTCTTCAAGTCTTTGAAGTTATATCAGGACTTCGTATTAATCTCAATAAGTGTGGGATTGCGGGGATTAATGTAGAATATAGTTTAGTGGAGAATCTAGCCGGTATGGTGGGTTGTGAGGTTTCGCAGTGGCCTCTAACCTACTTGGGAGTTCCGTTGGGCGGGAACCCCAGGCTGAGTCTTTTTGGGATCCTGTGATTCATAGAATTTCCAAAAGGCTTGAGAGTTGGAAAGGAGCCTACTTCTCGTTGGGTGGCAGGATTACGTTAATTCAGGCTTCGTTGTCGAGTATCCCATTGTATTATCTTTCTTTATTTAAACTTCCAGTTAAGGTGGCAAGTAGAATTGAGAACATTATGAGAGATTTCTTATGGTCGGGGAAGGGTGATTGTAAGAAAGATCATTTGGTCAGTTGGGAAGTCTGTTGTAGGGCTAAGGAGGATGGTGGATTGGGTCTAGGTAATTTGGTGTCTAAAAACATTTCTCTAGTGGCCAAATGGCATTGGCGGTTTCCTTTGGAGAGAATAGCTTGTCCTCCTTGTGTTCACTTGTATATTTTCTCTTTAATAAATTTCTGTTTTTTAATAAAAAAAGAAATGCATCTGATGGTATAATTAGAGATAAAAAGAATTATAATGCATGGAACGTGTTATACTGATTATTTCAGTAAATGGTTTCTGTTGATTCAACCATACACTATTTACAGGAATTAAAGTTGAAGGAATTCTGCGGCAATCTGCAGATGTTGAGGAGGTAGATCGAAGAGTTCAAGAATATGAGCAAGGTATCAATGCTTATAATCTTTAACTCCCCAGTACTCTCAATCTATGTGAAACTGAAAACTTAGTAGGATGTTTGAGAATGGAACTAGAGATAATGGTTAATAGTCCCAAGGGTTTTCAACCAGTATGCAAGTGAAGAGAAATGATATGGAAAGATATGAAATTTGTAATTCGTAGAATGCAAATTGTTAAAAGTGACAAAGCATCCATTCTGTTTGCATGTGTAATACTGAATTAACACCATCATTTGAGCTTTTATCATAGGCAGGCAACCTTTTGACATACGAAAAATCTTGAAAGATGCTGTTGGACCTTAGATTGTTAAGCATGTCTTTTATTTTTCTTTTCAAGCATGGATTATGAATGCCTTATTTTTACTGATTTTTTCAGGCAAGAATGAATTCACTTCTGATGAGGATGCCCACGTTGTGGGTGACTGTGTTAAGGTATTTATATTGGTTTGTTAATTTTTTTTTTTGTCAAATGTCCATTTTGGTCCTCTATGTTTCACCCAAGTTTTAAATTGGTCTTTTATCTTTCAAAATTTTTATATTGGTCCTTTATGTTTCATTCAAGTTCTATATTGGTCCTTTATGTTTCATTCAAGTTCTATATTGGTCCTTTATGTTTCATTAGAGTTTCATATTGGTCCTCTCAGCATGATTTTATTTTTGGCTTAAACGACGCCGTTTGGGTGTTTTTGGTGTGTCTAAGGCCACATTAGCTATTTGATATACATAGGAGAGATTATGTGTCTACTTCGGCACGCCACGTCAGCAGTTAACTTAAGAAATTGACGGATTTGGACGGAAGGACCAATTTAGAACTTCTAGGAAACATAAAGGACTAATTTAAAACTTTTGAAACATAAAGGACTAATTTGAAACTTGAGTGAAATATAGAGGACCAAAATGAACTTTTGACCTTTTTTTTTTGCCGATTATTGGTTTGTTAATTGAAATCTTGTTCAGTTTAAGAAAATGAAATCTAAACCAAATTATATGTTGAACATACCACAATGAGGAGAAAAATCTCCATTTAATGTTCAACATGTGCTCTAGGATTGCTTGCTGCTGGTATCTAAGCTACAAGTCTCTTAACCTTGGGAAACAGAAATTAGTTGGAATGTTGGATCAATTTTTTTCCGAAGGAGATTCTAAGATTTCTAGGACTTTTCCTGTCCACCATCTTATTTTAAATAAAAGAAATTTTTTTTATTAAATGGAAAAGAGCATGATACAGAAATGTAAAATCTAGAACAATGACGTCAACATAGAAGTTAGTGTTGGTGTACCTGTGCCCCAAGGCTGTGACGAATATCCTTATTATTAGTAGACCAGAAACAACGGCTAAACAACTAGAGTTAATTGAGTAATTCCCTAATTACTGATTGTACAATCTTTCCTCAATGGTTGTGGCCTTACACTCTTGCCTAGCTTAAGGCAGTAGATCAACCATGCATCCTTTTGTCAGCTTTAAGGGTTAATAAATTTCTAATCCAGAAGCTGCTCGTATTTTTTATTCAACTAATAACATATGGATTCTGGAAATTTGTTTTCTAACTTTTTTTTGTTGGATTAAATATTTTTTGAATGGTAACCTACTAACTTGATGGCTTTAATTACAGCATGTATTAAGGGAGCTGCCTTCATCTCCAGTTCCAGCATCATGCTGCACTGCTTTGTTGGAGGCTTATAGTAAGTTTAGCTCTGTTATAATTTCTTACATTGTTTAAGTTTTTAACTGTAATCAGAGAATAAATGAGTTTCTGTATATAGTGCATAATATGGGGTACATATATATATATATAAGAGGAAACCCTAAATTAGAGATTTGAATCCTAGTAGGACACTAAGTCCTAGTTAGCTTGATCTAATTATCCCTATACAATTATTAATATATCTTAAACTGATAATATATATAATATATGTATAACTCCTAACACTCTCCCTCAAGTTGGAGCATAGATATTAATCATGCCCAACTTGTTACAAATGTAATCAACTCGCACTCAATTCAAGGCTTTGGTGAACAAATCTCCTAACTGCTCTCCGGTCTTCACATATGCTGTGGAAATCACCTTCTCCTCAATCTTCTCATGTACGAAGTGACAGTCAATCTCAATGTGTTTAATTCGTTCATGAAAGACTGGATTAGATCCAATATGAAGTGCAGCTTTATTATCACACCATAACTTTGTTGGGAACGAAGTCTTCAATCTAGCTTCGCCCAAAAGTTGCATTATCCACAATACCTTACTGGTTGTTTGAGCCATAGCCCTATACTCAGACTTTGCACTAGAACAGGAGACTACATTCTGCTTCTTACTCTTCCATGAAATTAAGCTTCCCCCTATAAATACACTATATCCTGTTGTAGATATTTGATTTGCCTTGGTTTCTGCCCAATTTGCATCAGAGAAACATTCAATATTAGTGTGTCCATTATTTCCATACAATAACCGTGTCCCGGAGCACCCTTCAAGTAACACAGGATTTGTTCCAAGGCTTCCCAATGCTTGACTGTTGGGAATGACATAAACTGACTGACAATGCTAACATAGTAAGCAATGTTTGGACGAGTAACTATGAGGTTATTCAATTTCTGAATCAATCTTCTATATCTCTCAGGGTCATCAAATGGTTCACAGTCATCTTTCAAGAGTTGCAAGCCAGGAGTCATTGGTGTGCTGCAGGGCTTGGCTCCCAACTTTCCTGTTTCTGCTAGTAAGTCAAGAACATACTTTCTCTGGGATAAGAATATACCTTTCTTGCTCCTTGTGTTTTCAAATCCCAAAAAATACTTCAATGGCCCCATGTCCTTTGTTTGAAATTGGGACCGAAGGAAGGACTTAAGTGAAGAGATGCCTGAATCATCATTTCCTGTAATTATAATATCATTCACATACACAACTAAAAGGATGATGCTTGTTTCAGTCTTATAAAACACATTGAATGGTCGCATTTGCATTTAAGCATCCCATACTTCGTAATACCTCACTGAACCTTCCAAACCAGGCCCTAGGGCTTTGCTTCAATCCATACAGGGCCTTGTGAAGATGACAAACCTTCCCAAACTTCCCCTGAGCAACAAATCCTGGAGGTTGCTCCATATAGACTTCCTCCTAAAGGTCACCATGCAGAAAAGCATTGTTGATATCCCGTTAGTGCAAGGGCCAATCATAAGTAACAGCCATAGAGATAAAGATCCTGATAGAAGTAAGCTTGGCCACAGGAGAAAAGGTATCGGAATAATCAACACCATAGGGCGGTGCGGTGCAGTGTTGTATTCGTCTCAAGGTAAGTCTCTCTGCTAGGGTTCTACATAGCTTACCTTGAGCCACCGCTGGAGGGGTTGCCGTCGTCAGAGCCGTTGGGTCTCATCGTCGGGATCGTCGCCGTCGGTGCCAGCTGTCGGTACCGTTGCCGGTGGCTTTTGACGTCGGAAGGTTCACCGGAAATCTCTGCATGTGTTTTCCTCTTCTGTTTTGATTGGTGGACACCTTAAACCTCATCATAATGTTGCCAGCGACTTCCAGACGATGACGACGGCGATTTCCAATCACTGTTCACGGTGGGCCACCAGCTTTTGACGGTGTTTTCTATTCTTCTGTCCGTTTTTGCTGTTTTGGTCGGTTTTTGCAAATAGAGACTGCCTTTGCACGCTTCTGTCCGGTTTTCGTTGTGAAGGGGGTTATTCGGAGGTACTTTTCGCTCCGTTCTCGGTTCTCTGGGTACGTGGGGGCTGTCCATCCTTTCTCCGGTGCTATGGGGGTGCTGTTTGCCATTTTTTCTGCTCTTTATCACGTTTGGTGGTGGTCGTTGGCTTTATCAGTACTGTTTGGCTAGAGGAAGGCTTTCGGGGAATATGGTGGGAGCATAGTTATGATTTTCCTGGCTGTTAAGGATGGGGATAAAGCATTTAGTAATTGAAGCTAAAACGTTTGACTTGTCGTTGGAGCATTCTGGCTCTTACTTCCGACTTACCATTGTGGAGAGTGGTAGGAGGTTTCTATTTAAGGTGATACTGGGGAGGGATGCTGCGTTTTGGTTGATGTCGGCGGCGCAGAAGTTAAATAGTGGTCGATGGTGTGGTTCAAGTACCAGGAGATATCGTGACAAAGACAAGCTATACTTAGTCTATGTTGGGGAGATTGGTAGGGGCAGATTTCTTTGCATTACGGAATTTTTCAATGGGGGATGAAAGGTCTCCTTAATGGTGCCGGAGGGATTACACGGTGTGGGGTGGCGGCAAGTTTCGAATGCGTTGACTTCCTTGCTTGTCCAACTAGTTACAAGGGACACGAGGTTGAGAGGCAGTTCCCAGGATAAACCTTCCTCTTGGGTTTCGGAGAATGTTTCATATGCTGATATAGTGCAGAACCTGACAGGTGTTGTGAGGAGTGTAGGGAGAAGGGATAATAACGGTTTTGATGGTCTCAATTGCAACGATATAAGGGAGAACTTGGCACCACAAAACAATTTCAAAAAACTCCTAAGACACACTTGGATCCCAATGGGAAAAGGAGAGTGGAATGGGTCTTAGAAAGAAGGGTTCCGCAACCTAGAAGCGCTTTGAGGTTTGCCTTCAATAAAGGTCCTCCAGAAAGTCATTAGTCTCAACATCGTTTTGTTATGCAACCAAAGAAGCGAGTTAATTGGGCTTTGTAGGATACAACTCAAAAGAAGGGTACCAAGATGGTTAATGAACCAAGTGTAGAGGCATTGGGTCAGGTTAAGGCCCAAAGTTCTCTTGAGAAAGTAGTGAATGCTAGTGAGGGAGGTGGAAATGAGTCTATCAGACCTTTGGCATTGACGTGGGTGGCCAAAGGGGTAGATAAGGGAAAGAAGGTGACAGAGGTGACGGATAGTGTATTGGGAGCTGCTTCTGGCGAGGGAATGATTATAATTCAAGTACTCATGCCTCTTCAAAAGAGAAGTGGGTAATTCAAGAGGCGGGCGTAGGCCCAAGTTGTTTTGGTACAAAGGTGGAGATGACAAACCATTCATTCTTTGACACGGAGCCCTTATCTTCAGATACTTCAGACACGGAAACTGTAGACGATGACTCTCCTATTTCTCATTTTGAAAATGAAGAAGGGCTATTAATTGAGCAGTTAGAAAAAGAATATGTGGAAGAACAAAAGCATCAAAATAAGGAGGCTGAAGTTCCCCATGATGGTTTTGATTTAATCTTTGGAGGGGTAGGTGAAGAGGCTACGTATGGTAAGGGAATGGCCAAGGGGGTGGAGCAAAGTACTTTGAATCAGCAAGGCATCCTTTCTAGGCCTCCGGCAATTAGTTTGACTGAGGAGAACTCTATTCATTTAAGCCAACTAGGGGGTGAAAAGGATAACCGTGATCCCCAAGCTCTACTGGATAGTCTTAGTGATGTAGGACAAGATAGAATAGAAGAGATTATTGGGGAGAAAAGAAAGAAAGGAGGGAGAAGAGAAAGGGGGGAGGAAATTGATAGACGAAAGGAGGGAGAAGAGAATAAAAGGGAGAAAGGAGAAATAGAGAGAGGAGTGAGAACCAACTCTGAAAATTATATTCTATTCATCAAGTCTGCTTACAAAAGAGAGAGGGCTGACTATATATAGGCACCTCTTCCTGCATTTTCTATTAAATTTTTGAAAATTAAGTTAATAAACAAGGAAAACTCATGAGGCAATGAAAATTATTGGTTGCAGTTTTTTTTATTTTAAAAAATACAGTTTTTTAAAATCTGGCTTTCAATACCAATTAATTTTATAAAAAAAAAATTGCAAAAGATAAAGGAAGCCATTAATTTTTAAAATTTTATAAACAATTACTTATAATTACTTGTTAATAATTTTATAAAAATTATTAGTTGTTTTCCTAAATACTATTAAGTTAAAAGGTCTAATTGGCTTTAGAATTTGTTAAAATTTTAATTTATTTATATAAAAATAATTATAAAGATTAATTAATAATTATAGACAATAATTAATAATAACATCAATGCGGATGAAAACTTGAGCACTATATATTCGGTCATGCATAATGTATCCACGGTTTTCAATATTGCAGGAGGAGATTTTGGTCAGAAAAATGGAACATTGAAAATCTAAAAAAAAAATTAGCCATTTGTAGGACACTTGTTAACATAAAATAGCTTTGGACTGAAATGTAGTGCTTTTTTATGTGTGAGGGGAGGGCTATGTAATATTTCAAATGAGAGGGGAGGGCAGTGTAATTTCATGATCTCTCAAGGGAGGGCAGTGTAATTTACTCTTAGTTTTTCTTCTTTGAGGACTTCTTGTCCTCCTCTTTTGTATTCTTATTTTCTTCCTTAATAATATTTCTTTTTCTATCAAAAAAATCAGCACCATAGATTTGTGCATACCCTTTGGCCACTAACCAGGCTTTAAGACGAGCAACGGAGGCATCAGGGTGAACCTTGATTGACTGTAAATACCCACTTGCAGCCAATTGCTTTCTTTCCTACCGATAAATCTACTAGCGACCATGTACCGTTATGATCAAGGGCAGAAAGGATATCGGTGTTTTTCTCCTGATCCTAACCGATATCTTGTGTTTGCAGACGTTACATTTCATGATAGTGTGTGTACCTTTCTTTCCGTATACTCTGCAGGATCTCGCACAGGGAGAGAATGATGACTTGTACGGAATTTTGATGTGAAAATAACAGAGTGTACCTTTCTACCTTTCTGTTGTTGACTTATGGATTAAGCACTGTTAATGAAAATATGACGTCAAAATTCACATTAGACACTAGAAAGGGATAGATGAAACATTAGACATCAAAAGAAGGAAATGTCAAGGCAGTCATAATTCACATTATACATCAAAACATTTTGAATATAATTTAGTGAATTTTAGCCTTGAGAGTTTTTTTTTTTTCTTGAATCCATGATTTAATACAATAGCAACAATCAAAACCTTTTCCCACTAGGTGGGGTGCTATATGGATCAAACGATGTCAACATGTTCCGTCTTTACTCATTTCTATGGGGAAAATGCTTCTTTTCTAGTGAAAGCACTTTCTTCTTCCTACTAAAGTGAATAATACCCAGTTAATACTTGTGTGAACTCAGACATTATAGGTTGAATAATTATCTTGTGCTAATTGATGTCCATAAATTTGTCCTTTTAAGAACATTCAACCTTGCTTAATTTAAGATTGTATCTTATTTGTGACTTCTATCTCTCAGATTTTTGGTATACCGGTAATTCTCCTTGACAATCCCATTTGAATCTCACCTTGTTTTCCTCACCCTGTCTTTGTTGCACTTGCATCTGTCTGTAGATTGGGCTTTGCCTGAAAATTCTAGTCCTTTGTTTCAATTGAATTGTTGCCTATTTTTTTTCCTCAATCCCTAATGTGAAATCAGCTTATTCATGAATGAGCTAATTTCATGATATGCATCAAAGGATTGCAAGTTTTCTATTTGATTGTATTGATGTTTTGAAGATACTTCATGCTAAGAATAATGGCCACAAGCTTTATCTGTAAATTTTATGCCTCTAAAGGGAGCCTTGCCTTTTTTCAAATTGATTGTGTGAGCAAATTGTGACACATGCAATCTTGTTTCTTGGGAATTCTGGGGCATCTAGAGGTGCTGAAATATACTATCATGTTAGAAGTCCAAGTGATATGAAATGATCTTATTCACATTGTCAATTTCACTTTATGCTGTTAAACATTTAGGCAGATGCGTGTTAATTATTTTTCTGCAGATCATATGTTTAGCATTATACTCATAGATCCTTTTAAAATGTCATGCAAACTTCTCATATTGAATATCTGATGTGTCTAATGTCCTAGTTCTTTTTTGCTCCCTGAACTTTTTACTTGTTAAGGCTACATCGCTTAGGTTTGGTTTATAGATATGAATCTATGCTCGAATTGATGTTTTATGTACTTTTTTATTTGACAAGAAATTGATAGGAGGGAAGCTAGGATCAGTGCAATGCGCTCTGCTATACTGGAGACGTTTCCAGAGCCAAATCGACGTTTGTTACAGAGGTCGTTTCTCTCTCCCTCTCCCCCCTTGCTATTCCGCTCTGGGTTTGGTAGATAATATGTTTCTACATTTTTTTCCTTTTACCTATGTCCTTGTATTTACAATTCTGTCCATGAATGATTATTTTGCAAGTTTTTTGAAATTTGCAGGAAAATATTTTAAGGTTTAAATGTTTATATTAGTTGAAGATAATGGTAGAATGGTTAAAAGAACTAGACTTGAAAAGAACAAAATCTAGTAATTTTTTCTGGAGATCGATTATGTTCTTGGTTGATGTTTTGTTATGTTCTTTGAGAGTAATCTCAAAGTCTTCCAAAGTTAGAGGTGTATATGTCAACGAACAAAAGTCTTTTAAAGGTACATCAAGAAAGAAAAGGAAGAGAGATGGATAGAGATAACATAAACTTTCTTATGCTTTAGTGAATGCTCAAAGTGCTGAGATTGGAGTGTTTTTCTTGTGACAATCTATAGAGGTTGGTAAGAGGCCTGGAGGGAAAAGCTTCATAGAGATGTGCTGTGTAAGTGGACACTTATTTTATTTATGCTTCATAGAGGCTCCAATTAGCTGGACAAGATGATGATTCAAATAATTTTGGAAAATTAATTCAATTCTTTTGGATCTTTAGTTTAGATTATGGGTCAATCAATAGTCCACATCTATCTGTCCAGTATTCTTATATGTTGGAACGATTCTTGTTAGAATGTTTGACTCTGTCACATGATGATTTCTTTCTTCTTTCTTTAATGGCAGTAATGTGCATGTTTACATCTTACAAACTTGAGCTAGAAATAGCACTTGAATTCACTTTGATGTCTTGAGATGTAAAGCAATGTGGTGTTTAAGAAAATATTCAAGTGTTCAATGACAAGGTTTGTCAGAAATATAATCTTGTCTATATCTCTACTTTTGCAGAATTCTGAAGATGATGTATAAAATTGCTTCTCATTCTCTTGAGAATCGGATGACTCCATCTGCTGTGGCTGCTTGCATGGCACCATTGCTCTTACGGCCTCTGCTAGCTGGAGAATGTGAAATGGAGGATGAATTTGATACTAATGGTGATAGTTCAGCTCAACTTCTTGCAGCTGCTAATGCTGCTAATAATGCTCAAGCAATTATTACCACTTTGTTGGAGGAGTATGAGAATATTTTTGATGTAAGATACTGTCAGTCAACCTTTCGTTGCTTTTTAAGAAACGGGTGGTTAATTGCTTTTTGGTTTGTTTTTCTTCAATAATTGTGCACGTGACTTTAATTTTATTGCTGCAGTTATGCTATTCTCAGTCTGATTGATCGTAATGGGTTATTATACTGCATTTCTATTTGTCTCTTTTTCTATATATAAAGATATGTAACAGGCTATTAAATTTTGGCCACTCATAGCATGGGTACCTAACTGCCTATTGCAACTAGTATAAACAGGTCAATTTGTCCGAATCTAGAACCTTTAATTGGCATAGTCTTCATTCAAAAAGTCATGGGCATTAGCTGTCAAGTTTGCAGCCAATACAAGTCTTGACCAGTTGTAATGAAAATGTTTTTAAATTTAACCTAATTTTGTCAGTGGCACATTCCCTCAGATTGGTTCTTAATTTGAATTGATAAAAATTCAAATTCTTAAACCTTGTACTTTTTCTTTTATAATAGAAGAAATATAAACAAAAAAGATCTTCAATTAAAAAAAGGAGCTTAGTTTCTAGCTGTTGTTTCAGGAAGAAAATACACAGAGATGCTCCATTTCAGCAGATTCTCGGATTGAAAATAGTGAGACTGAAGAATCCACTGATGATGATAATATAGATGTGAAAGACAACGGTTACCACGACGCAGAGAATGAAGTTGATCAAGAGACAGATGATGATGCTGACCGTGTGCACAGTGGAAAAATGAGCGAAAGTAGTGGTTATGCTGGCAGTGATCTTTATGACTATAAGGTTCTCTCTCATCCAGGCGCATATTTCCGTGTTTCTTTTCACTTCGTTTGTCTGGTGTAAATGTAATTTTATTTATCAAACAAAAAAAAGGAGAACCCTCTACTGCCTTGATCTACTATGGTACATCTGCACATATTCAATTTCTACTCTTTATCGCCTTGTCTTTTTCCAAACTCATTCTTCTTAGAAAAGGTACAACAAGGAGAGAGGGAATAAAAGAATTTCAAGCTTTCATATTTTGGGTCATTGATTCAAATCAGATGTGTGTTCACAATTCACATATAATTTTAATTAAACCAGAAAGATAGGGATATGGAGGATAATCTCTCACTTGAATTATCATTATTGTTCCCTTTTCTTCGGCAGGCATTTGGTGGTGATGATTCTGACGTTGGGTCCTCCAATAGTTACCATGCAAAAGCTGAGAATGCACATATGAATGCTGATACTGAAGTTAAACATTCTGAGGATCCAAGCAAGCAGAAAAAAGGCAATGAAAACTCAGTTGATAAGGATGCTCCAAATGTGTTGTCTGGCTCCGAATCTTATCGGTCTATGGGTGAGATTTTATCTTCAATGGATCCTAGTAACCATTTATCTTCCCTTGGGAATGAATCAGGTTCTGGGAAGCAAGCTAGTAAAGCTAGTAACACAAATTTCAGCTCTAAGCGTTCAACATTCTGGGGAAGGGGAAACGTGAGTTGTTTTTATCAAACCTTTACGGCATTAAAAACCTTACTATTATTTGAAGCTTTGTTGTCCATTCTTCACTGTTAACCTTTTTTCTCTATTCCTTTTCATAATTTCAGAAAGTATGTTGTAGGAAGAACTAAGATGGATAAGAAGGAGGGAGGAGGGTGGAGGAGAGAGATAGAGAAAGTTTGGCTAAAAATTATAACAAGATAATCAATGTCCAAGCATATCATTGAATAGGATTCATAATAATCCAAGTGTAACTATACCTAAATAATCCAAATTCTATTAGGATAAGAAATCCTAACTTGATTCTCTAGTGTTCCTGATCTTTACAGGAATGTTTAATAAACCAAATTCATGGTTAATAATCCCTGAACTCACAAATTATAAATTAAACTTAACTCTTTGATCAATACAACTAAAGCTCTAGTCCATTTTTTCTAGTAAAATGAGAAGTCGTTACAAAGAGAGTAAAAGAAACATACAATGATGAAGAAAATGACGTCCTCACTAAACAAAACATGAATAGAACGAGAAAATCACATTAATGTAATAAAGCCCTTCGATTCTGCTGCATTTATGACAGGGAACCCCTTAATAAGTTCATGAATTTTATATCTTAGAAAAGTCAAGAGAAACAATTTTGCAAATAACAAAGGAGAAGACAGAAACCTTTTGGAGATTCTTGTATTGGACTTCTATTAAAGACACCAAAAAGTAGCTAAGGATCACATCTCCACAATACCTTTCCCCTTCAATAGTTGATCAACAATTGTATCTCCAAACACCATGGAGAAAACTATGAATCTTTAAAAGGGCGAAAAAAAGCATTGTCTAAAACCAAATGTACTTGGCTGCTGTGCAATGTGTAAATAAAAGAGCACCAGTCAGAGAGCTATTGCTTCATTCATGCAGTAGCCCAATTTATTGCATCTCCCATATATTTTATTGCACTTACCCAATTCTTTGTTTATGGTGCTTTATCAGATGATCTGTCTATTTTGAACATTCTATCTATAGTATACAAGAAAGGACTATACCTCCAAGGCTCTAACATAAACCATAAGCTAATCTAGAGTTTCTAGACTAAAAATGTTTGTCATTTTTAGAGGCTAAATTATGTGCTATTAATTATTTTATTAGTTAATGGTGTGCAACTTTTAGGTGATGATTCAATTTGAAAATGTCTACTTATAGTAGCATATATAATTGAATTTCATGATAGAGAAACAAAACAATTGTACAATATTATGTATAATTGTCTTTTAAGTTAGATTTTTAACATCTGATCATGTAATCTGATTTATACAGGTGAGAAGGACGCCATCAGTGGAATCTGTTGATTCTTCTGGGGAAGAAGAGTAAGATATTATTTGCCTTTTTGTTTTCCTTCTAATGGTTATCCCCTTTCCCTGGACTGTGGTGTTAGTATGTGTTCTGCCTAGAGTTGCAGTAATTTTAAAAAATCCCACCCCCAGGCCCTGGCAGAATTTGTAGTTGCTAGTTCTTGTTGGATTTTCCTTGAGCTTCACCATGCTTTTTGCATGTGTAAATTGCTTCAGTGTCCTCTCCTTTTTTTTCTCCAAGAGAGAAATGAACATTAAATACTTTTTCTTTCTTTTGTTTGTTTGTAGGCTTGCTATTCAGAGGCTAGAGATCGCAAAAAATGATTTGCAGCACAGAATTGCAAAGGAGGTATATTATTGTCGTTTGACTCATTTTATGCCAAAATATTAAATATGTATATCTCATTCTTTATGACCTTGGTTATCTTTTAATTTTAGGCTAGAGGAAATGCAATTTTACAAGCAAGCTTAGAGAGAAGGAAGCAAGCGTTGCATGAGCGGCGCTTGGCACTTGAACAAGATGTAATCTCCTTCACTGATATATCTATCCCTTTCTAGTGTCTAATGTGAATTTTGACTGCCTTGATATGTTTTGCTGACTCTTATGTACTTTGACTTTTGTTGACATGATTTACTTAGCCTTATTTATTTTGTGCTTATTTCAGTTGTAGGCATTATTTTCTAAATTGGTGCTAGTTCTAAGTTCTAACTTCCCCCTCCCTACCAAAATTGCTTGGCTGGAGTGCAGGATAGATAGAATTGACTACAGTTATCTCATCATAAGAACTTCAGAATGTAATCATTGTATTTTCTTTTCCACCCCAAGTTTTGTATAAGTCAAAGTAAAAGGGAATATACGGATGAAATGGAGGGAAACTCCATGTGTCATTTGTGACAAGTACCACCTATTCTTGAGGGAAAATTTTATCACACGGCTATAAGACTTGCAATGTTGTATGATATCAAATGCTAGTTGGTAAAAAGACAACATGAACAAAAATTCAATGTTACAGAAATGAGAAAGTTGTGTTGGATGAGTGGACAAGACACACTTGAGAGGATAGGATTAGAAATGAATGCAATAAAGATAAAGCTGGAGTAGCAGCTATCATAGAAAAGATGATATTGTAGAAGCTTGACTTAGGTGGTTTGGCATGTATAAAGGAGACCTATAGAGGCTCCTTTAGAAGGAGTAAATCAGATGGAAGATGGTCGAGTTAGAGGGAGACCAAAGAAAACAATAGGAGAAATTATTTGGATGAATTTAACTATCAACAATCTAACTATAGAAATGAATCAGGATATGTTGGCAGTACTTGATCTATGTAGCTGACCCCACCTACTAGGAAAAAGGCTTCGATGTTGTAGCTTGTAAGTTAAGCTTCCTATAGAATTCAGTCCCAAGAAATGGGAACATATTGTTACAATGTTGTCTATTGGATTGTTCATTGTGGGAATTATATCTACAACTCTTTATTTTATACTCCTTGTTTTGATTTCTTCTATTTCTAATTCCTATCTTCTTCCACCCTCAACAATAACAACAATCAAAGCTTTTTCTCACTAGGTGGGGTCAGTTATATGGATCAAGCAATGCCAGCGTGTTTACAGTCAAACTTTTGAAAGTTTTCCTTTCTTTCTGGTTTTTTTATGTATGAATGCTGCTACATGTATATTGTTTTTCCTCCATGGAAGAGATCTGATTGATTTGTGACAATAAAGGTTTCAAGATTGCAAGAGCAGTTGCAAGCTGAGAGGGATCTTAGAGCTGCATTAGAAGTTGGCTTGAGCATGTCTTCAGGACAGTTTTCCAGTTCACGTGGAATGGATTCCAAGGTTTATATAAATTCTTATTTACATTTCTTCCCTTACAATTGCTTTTGCGGTACACATAATCTTACAAAACTTAAATATATGAAGACGAGAGCTGAACTTGAGGAGATTGCACTTGCTGAAGCTGATGTGGCCAGGTTGAAGCAGAAAGTTGCTGAACTCCACCATCAGCTTAACCAGCAAAGACAGCATCACTATGGTTCACTTGCTGATACATCTGACCGATACCAACACATCCAAAATCCTCCTCAGCAGTGAGTATTCATATTTATGTTAACTTTAATGTTTGCTTGGCTGCTCATGTCGAGAAATTAAGAAATCACTATGGTTCACTTGCTGAGGGTTTATTTTTCTAGTAGGGAAGGGATATTGTTTGCTGCAATTTCTGAGGAACTTTAATTTAGCCCCAGTTGCACATGAACTGCACCTGGCACCATTAACTCATGCCTCATGGCATTGAGGCTGGAAATATTGCATTTCTTGTGTTGTAAATATTTCAATTTTTCTTGGTTTCTTAGTAAGGACTTCTTTGTATGCATACTTTAGTTCAATTCCAGTGCATTTTTTCCAATTAAAATTTCATTTGTGGACCTGAAATTTAGTTTCTTGTGGTTTTCTAGACTCTGCTGTATAAATGAAAACTTGATCAACTTATTGCATCCTTCTGTAATTATGTAAGTGCTCTCTGACTTGTGCAGGAGATTTCTTCAGCAAGATTTTGATACAACCCTAGCCTTTTGTAATCATGAAAGGAAACAAAGGACTGAGGTATGTGTTATAACTATGGTTCAATTTATAACTTCTAAATATATATATGTAAGAAAGGCACAAGTGCATACGTGGCAGATTGATTAGTTTTCTCCTATTTTATATTCCTCTGCTGTGCCACTTCCCTTTTTGTTCTTATCTAACCTTTTAACCTCTTTCCTTTATTGTACTCCTGTGATTGTTTGTGAAAATGTTAACTGAGTTGATTCTAAATCTAATGAACAATCTATTCTTGTTACAAAGTTATTCGTCTGTCACGGCTTAGAATAAGTCATACGACAAGGGCAGGTCCATAGGTTATCCTAATTTGTAGAAAAACATTTGCTTTCTATCACCTACTTTTGGTTTTTTGTGGAAAAATTATAGTTAAATTATGACAATGCCAAATAGGAATTACTGCTTCTGAGTGAACATAGCCAGATAGATAAGTAATTCGTTTCACTCAAGGTTCCTTTACTGAAAGCATCAGCAAGGAGGTTGGAGTTTGGCTCACTTATCTGGAGTGAAGTTTTATGATCCTTCATTTCTTTTCAACAGGAGAATTTGTTGGGTGCGGATTGGCGAAATGTCAAAGGACAAGTATTGGCATCTGGTAATGGTAGCAGGCAGCCTTCTCGGAAGCAGTTTGTAGACTCAGCAAGTCCATGTGATTCTAAAAGTACCGAGGCATCAACAAGCGTGTCTGTAGAAGATCTCGGTGCTGTTGATTCTGCCTCATTTCCTTCCACATCAAGAGCAGCTGAGGTAAGTATTAAGCTCAACAAATTCGGGCATAGCAGATTCTATTGAGTTAACCTCATTATTTATGGAATTCGTGATTATGATGAATTCTTTATACGTTGTTATGAACTTCACGACTTTGCATGGAAACTGTTGCCAATTACACAATCCGCTGAATATTTTTTCTTCGTATAAATGATTATGTGCTGACATAGTACCTCTGCTTCCAGGTTATGGAATATTCAAGACATCCGTCTGTCGCATCCTCGACCTTAGTTGAATTAACTACTCGTCTTGATTTCTTCAAGGAAAGGCGCTCCCAGCTAATGGAACAGCTCCATAACCTCGATTTGAACTACGGTTAGGCAACTCCCCAAGATTTCATCTGTAGATCATCATCAATGTGGTGGAGTATCCAAACTGATGCTTCATCAGATCGTCAGGGAAGAATTTTTGCTGGCAGTTTGTATATCCTTTATGTTCCCGTGTCATCTTTAATATTTTGCTTTCCTTTTTAGAGTTTTCTGTTATCTTTTTGGTTGTGAGAAGGTCATTTGTGTTTGGATGAGAAAGTCTTTCCTTTTAGTCATCAGGTTGTTATTCATTATTGTTTGTTAATGTTTCTATAATTCCTTGTATCTTTAGGGAAGGGGTTGGAGGTTGGTGTAATTATGCGTTGTGTTAATAGCTTGGTAGTTATCTTGTTGAACAAAATATCTATTATGAGGAAATTTTACTTCCTTTTTAGCAAATTTCTTTGTACATAGTGATATGTATTTGCCATTTTGTTTTGTCACCTATATGTTAAACTATTATATTGTCAATGAGGATTGGCTCAATCGTTAGATAATGCTAGTGATCCTTTGGGTGGCATACAAATGGAGTTAAAAGGACATTTTTTGTCATCCTTGTAGGATTTTTCCAAGGATTAAAGTTATTATGTACTTCTTTATATCTTTGCTCAGGTTTTTCAATCAGAATAAAACATGTAAAATACTCCTTTCAATTAATTTTCAAATGGTCTTTTTAGAGCAGCTGATTAAAGGGATTGGAGGGTTTTGTAGATGGAAAATAGGTCTTTGCTATGAAGTTTCACTAATCATAGACTTTATTTATATTTTCTTTTTTTAATGATTGGTCATGCACAATTTAGTCTCATGTATTCTCTCTCCATCCATGATTGACCATATAAGTACTTTTTGTCATATATCTTTATCGAAGAACTTCATAGCTAACTTCACTTGAGTTTAGTCTTGTTCTCTCTTCAATAAATTTGTTTTATAAATATTATCCTGTCTTTTGGGTATGGTAATTCTACGCTGTAATTTGGAGGTGATGAGTTCAAATCTTGAAAAAAGTTTGTATACTCTTGACACTTCACATGATAGGAACCTTGTGCTGTTCTTTTTTTTTTTTTATGAACATTTGTCAATTGAATGTTATGGAATGTAAGCAGGGAGAATTCTAACGTTAGTCTCTTCTCTCATCTGCCTATTTGATTTTATCTAAAGTACGCAATGTACACCATAAAATGTTTGGTTCAAAATTAATTTTACTCTTATCAAAAATGTTTAATTCAATGTATTTGTAAAATTTTCAATTACATTTATCGCCTTCAGGTTTTCTTGAACTTAACAAAATTCAATAGTCATTTTCAGTATACATTTCATAAATAAATTTGATTTAATTTTAGTAGTAGCTATGGAACATCTTAATGAGATTGAGATTTGGCAGTAAAATTATCGTTTCAACATCTGACAGTACTATAAACTTAGGAAACTACTTGTATTGATTAATTGCTGTGTGATTATTAAATCAACTATGAGCAAATCTAATCGTCAATTTTTATTAGATATTGCAGGCCACTAACACGTTAAAATCCAAACCAGCTATTTTTAACAATCTATTTGTTAAAACATGGGTGAATTTGGGGAGATTGTTTTAGGGTGCACATTTGCAAATAGTATATTACATGTATTTTTATGATTTTTTTTTAAATTTTTACATTATATTTTATACATATCAAACACTTTTTATCATACTTTTTTTTTTAAATTTTTCTCTTTATCTCTCCCCTCGCTTTGCTCAATCGTTCCCTTAGAGTATTAAAAATTTAATAATTTATCTATTCATTATTTATCATTTGTTTATTTTATTTTATTTTGCCCTGAATATCATTTGTTTATTTAAAAGGGCTCTAATTTGGATTATTTGAATACAAAAGGAAAAAGCTCTATAAAATATTTATTTGATACACATTGAATATATGATAAAATAAATATTGAAGAATGAGTATTGATCCTAAGAATTTTCTAACAAATGCCCCTTGAACCAATTTTTTCCACTTCCACAAATCAAGCTTCTAGATCTAGAATTTTTCTAACAAAGCAGGCGGTAATATTAGCCATTCTTCCTAGTTGTGAATTATAGAATGAAAATATTCACTTTCAAGGCTACACAAGTAAAATAAAAGCTAAATGACAATAATTTACCATGGAAAAAAAAATTAATAAATGCCAATAGCATACTGCATACAGATGCTTCCCCAATTTATCCAAATGAAATGGTAACGTAATTAGAGCTACAGAACTTGACTACTGCTCTGATCAACAAATTTTCACTGAGCATGAAAACCAAAAGGGACCAAACAACGAGAGCAGTAGAAAGAAAGAAAACCAAAACTTTTTCCTTTCCATTTTCCTTTGCACTAACTATCATGATAAAATGTCAATCATTTTCTACCATCATGATGCAAACTCAATACACAGAGTTAGGCTTCCATCTGTATATTTTCTTTACATGGACTTACAAAAGCAAGCACTAGCAGCTACATTATATGTTTCAAGAGAATCCTGCATTACACAGGCACTCGTCTGCCTCTATAACGGTCGAACAACTGCAAGTAAACAGAACATAGGAAAGTTCAGTTAGAAAATGCAACAAATTATATATAAAAATGGTAAGGTTATATAACATGCTATCATACTGGGGGAAAACTTCTACTTTTTCACATATCATTCAACAATCTATAAATAGTTATAATGCCAATGACTAGCATCATAGTTGTCTACTTGTCTTCAGGTGTCCTGATACTTGTATAATATTTACAAAGCTTTCCCGATTCACAATTTCGAATCAAGTGTTTGACAAAAAAACATTTAAGTATAGAAATCAGAAGAATCCAAGAAATAAATTCTTATGACAAGTGAGCTGCAAGACAGATTTTCAGGGAACTTGCTATCCCAACCATTTTAGTGCCAGATATCACACAATGACAAAAGGAGTGATAGGTAAAGATAATATGGCACAAAAACATACCGATCGAACAAATGGTTGTTGAAACAACCAACCGAGAATGGGAATCTTCTGCAAGAAAACAGCTAACGTAGGCCAGAAACCACTGCAAAGTATAATCAATCATTAATTTTAAGCATTGAAACAAACTCAATACAGCATAAAATTTCTTTCAAATTCCATCTAACCTGAAGAGTACTATGAACCCATAAGCCTCCAGAATCATGCCCAGAATAGGCCACCCTATTACAAGAATGAAGAATCCAGTACCAAATGAAATTGTTCCCTAAAAAACCAGCAAAAAGGAAGTCATTAGAGAGGATCAAAAAATTTCCCACGAAGAGAGCAAGAAACATTAAGTAAAGTGAGTGTAAACATGTAATAAATTTACCTTGAAATTACTCCTTTTCATGAAGAATTGCATAGTTGATTTCAGTCCAATGGTTAAGGACACTCCAGAAACAAAGAGGATCTAATTTGAATGGCACAAAAAAATAACATATTATTAGAAATGGTGTCGCTAAGCAAAAAAGGTCAACAACTTAAACAGGAAGCTTGTAATAGCGTGGAACTTACATTTCCCATGGCTAGCAATCCCTTGTCGAAGAAGAATACAATCCCAAGGAATGAAAAGAATATACCAAAGCCAGTTAATCCTAATCCAATCTCTGTTTCAAGTGCCAATTCAATTGCATACATCAAATTAGATATAATCATAGAATTGTACAAAAAACTTACAAATGAAACTGGTGTAAATACAAACTACACAAGGTAGAAAAAAAAAAACTGACATATCACATATGGATTATGGATAACATTCACATTCTTCTGCCAGCAAAGATGATAGAGCAAAACAAGGCACTGATGTATGTTTCAAAAAGAATTCAAAGTTATTCTTTAGTCATTCTAACATGTATACATCTCAAGAAAGTATTCTGCCTCAGAATCTGTAGATATCAACATTGTGCACTTAGATACAATCATGTACACAAGGAATTTCCTTCAGGGGTATATTAGCAGTTGTGCCTGGGATACTGCTGTAACTTCTAAATCATCAATTGCAATTAAATGATGTGGACATTTAGAACAATCACTATTTCGTAGTTGCAATTCTTACTATTGGCTATAGAAGTGGATAATTACAATTAAGTTGTTAAAATAATTATCTGCAATAGTTAATTTATTGCTTGAAGACATTGTTCGGAAACTATAATCATTTTGAAAATAGATGGCAGCATTAAGTAAAAGCATTTTTGAAACTGAAGCACCAAAAATGAAAATATTTGTATGATTGAGACTCTTGAATCAGTCATTTCCAATCCTCATGTCGCCACATCAAGAAATCCAAGAGATATGCAAGGTAGAGGAAGATAAGAAGCAAAGGCAAATCAAATAGCACCACATACAAGTTTCTCAAAACTCTAGATCACGATACTGAATAGTAAGATCGGATTAAGGATCAAAATATCCTATCTCCAATAAAAGTTAAAATTAAAAGCCCTTCCTTTCTTGCTTGAATTCCCTTGACTACACCTAGACCCTCTTCTTATAGAGGAAAACACATTTGGTGCTGTGATATCTCACCAATGGTCTTCAACAAATGAAGTCGAAAATCAAACTAATTAGGAATAGGAAGACTATGAGTGTTTAGCTGATTTTATGATTTTCTTTCCAGCTCACATTTGACCCAATCGTAGAAACAAAGAAAAATATAGAAAAGCCCTAGTCCAAAAGACCAAAAAGATCATAAAGTACTAGAAATTAGATCCTAGTTTGATTCTAGAAGATTAAGATTTTTCATATGTGAGAATCTTGGGTGTTTTGGGAACGTAAGATCATAAATGAAAATTAGATCAAGATCTTGACAACCTTGCTAGTGTAAACCAAAATCAGATTAAACTTCCCCCATGTAATATATAAATGAACTATTGCATGCTGACAAGCTCTATGATCATCGGTCCTCTGACATCTCAAAATATCATAATCATTTTATACAATGTTAAGATTGACAGTATAAATAACCAGATTCTACTTACTTTTTCGATCATTCATCTCAAAGGTCACCATTTTATTAGATGCAGATGTTCAAATGCTTTTCCTTCACTGAAACACATACAAAAGAATTCAACTCAGTTAATATATGAATGAGAATTAATATTCAGCTTGGACAGATAGATTCATAGAAGATCATTCAGCAACAACACCACATGGGGAAACCTTATTTCAGAAAATATATATATATATATATATATATATATATATATATATATATATATTTATGCTAGGAAAACAGACCATTATGACCATAACAAAAAATAAATATATATATTCTGCTCCTACTGAACAAAGCAAGTCACTTAAAAATTTTTCAGTTCATCCTTCCATAAAATATCAGACAGGTTTCAAATCCTGAAATGAGTCATGATAAGATGCACGCTTTCAAAGCAAATGTACTGGCTACAATGTCAGTAAACAAGTTAAAAAGAGCAGCCAAAGTCACTTCACACAGTGTTCACACAGAAAACATTCATATAAATGCATAAATCACACTACACACACACATATATGTATATATTGCAGGAATACAATTTGCAAGTCATTATAAATTTTAACCAATGAAAGTAACAAAATACCATCTCATTCAAAATACAATAAGCCCATAATCCAGCAGAAATCAAATTGAATAGTTTATCCAGTTAGTGGCTTAGTGAATTCTGTAAGAATAATTTCAGCTTTCAAATTCTTCCATCTTTTGGAGTAGCATTAATAACTTATATTTGGCATATCTATATGTTTAAACCCCATACATACGCACTTAAAACTATGCCCCAACTTGAAAGCAAATATTTAATGCATATTAAGAAATGACCATCCTATGATCGAAGCTTGCAACTTCAAAACCCAATCCATGGTTCAAAAATTGATAGTTGTAACCCTCTATTTTCCTGAAGCGATCCCCAAAGAAAATCGGCAATCCTAGAAAGTAGGAATTAGTTCCTATATAAATTAACACAGTACAAAGCATTAGATCTACCAAACTGATTCAAATTACTTAACATCAATATAATGTTATCAACGAGTGCCGTATAAATAGTTCCCCTGAATAAAATAAACAGAAACACATGAAACTTACAAACTAGGAAACTAAAATCCAGCTGAGCACAACAATCCGTAAGAGAAAGTTCCCTAATCAAAGAGAGCGAGAACTGAAACCAGTATGAACAATTAAACCATAGTGAAGGGTAACCAAAACGTTTGGATCTTAAATCTTGGTTTCCGCAACAGAAAGAATACCGAATACGAATCCAAGCAGACACAAAAAAGCAGAAGTTTAAGATTTACATACAGTAAGAAATTCAGACAGAAAGAGAGGGAGAAGAAAAGGAGAGCTCACCGATTGCCGGAGCGTCGTCGCCGGAGAAGGTGGTGATGGTCAATACGAAAGCTGGGGTTCGCGGATTCGGAAAGGGAAATGGCTAAACGAGAGAGAGAGAGGGCGCGTGAAGAACTTGTGATTTATTTTTCACTGGTTATTTCTTTCGTTGCTCGTTATTTATTTTGAATTTTTTCTGAAATGATTTTCTTTTTTTTATTATGACAATGAATTGATTTTCTTTTTTTTTTGAAATCCATGAATTGATTAATGATTTGATAGTTTAGGGATAGGGATAAAATTTTAGTACCATCCTACTATTATTAAGACCTTGAATAGTTTGAGGATCAATTGATTGGAGGGATACCGTACTATTGAACATCTACTGTGGTATTACTTCAATATATTTCTCCAATTAGTTGGTCTATAATCCATTCAAGGTAAGGTCATAGTTAGTTTTTATTAATATTAACAAATGGTATCGCATGATTGGAGGAGTGCACTCAAGTTTTGTAGTACGGTAATACTGAATCTTTATCCATAGTATAGATATTCAGTAGTACCATAATATTAAACTTCAACCCTCTAATCAGTTGATCCTTAAATCACAGTCCTTACTGATGTGAATTTCTATTAATATTAATAAATAACTTTACATAATTTAAGAGATATATCAAAGCTCAATAATACAGTTGTATTTAATTTTTATCCGATTTGATGATGCTATTTAGCCAATAGATAGTGAATATTTATGAAACACGCACATATTATTATTGTTATTTTTATTAAAATTTTCTTTCTTACTTAGAAGGAAAGGAAACGATCTTGTCGAAAAATAAAAGGAAAGACAAAGGAAATTACTGAATTAGTCAATCAGGGATGGCCTTGGTCCATGGAAGCAAGTTAGGGCCGGTTTTTAATTGTGATTTTTATTTAACTATTTTTTTACTCGTTAACAACTTAAGATATACATGTTGTCTTATTCTTACCCATTTTGTAATGGATTGTTTAAATTGTTCAAAGCGATTGTCAAAACATATAAAAAGAATATCAATAAACAAAATATCTATTTATAGACATGTTTATTGTTTACTATTTGGCAAAATTACTATTTTGGTCCTTTACGTTTCACCGAAGTTCGATTTTGATCCTCTATATTTAAAAATATTATTATAAATCTTCTATGTTTCGAATTTTTTTAATATTGGTTCTTTTTCTTAACAGCGTCAATTTCCTCTATTAAACGTAGCACTGTCAAAACGAGCTCGAGCCCACGGGCTAGCCTGGCCCGCCCGCTAAATGGGCGGGCTTGGACAATGCAAAATAGGCCCGTTTAAAAACGAGCCTAAACAGGTTAGCCCGTTTGAGCTCGCGGGCTAAACGGGCTAGCCAGCGGGCCCCGTGGGGCCCGTTAAAAATTTAAAAAAAATAACAAATTAATATTTATTTGTTTAAAATTTATATAAATATATATGTTTTATGTAATTTTATGTGTTAAATAAGAATTTTATTATAATAATGTGTATAAATAATTTAAATTAAAAAAATACTAATTTTTAAGTAAATATATAATTTTATAATAATTTTTTAAAAAAATATAAAAAGTGGCCCGCGGGCCAATACGGGCGGGCTTGGGCATCACTTCCCAAGCCCGCCAAGTAAACGGACCGGCTCGCCCTGGCCCATTTAATGCCGGCCCGTCACGGACCGGCCCATTTTGACACTACTAATTAAACGCTAACGTGAATCGCTTACATGACTCGAGTCTCTTCCTTACATGTCTATTTAAGCTGATGCGGCACTCCATGTCACTGGCCACATCATCACCTCCTCCTTCTTCTTCTCTCTTGTTTTCTCCCTTTCTCTCCTTTATCCCGCGGCCTTTTAACTTCCCTCCCCTAATACATACCCAAACCATCAATACCCACGTCACAGTGCCCGTCAATAATACCAAAACTCGAATCAATCAACACCTCAGAGACCAAATCGCTATGACCCATGACTTGCGATTGCTCAACACATTGCTAAAACAAATCCATAACAAAATTTACTTGGTTTTCGAGCTCCAGCAGATCCGTTCTGGGCATCGAGCCATGAACTGAGAAGTCATCGTCACCTCACACAAAAATAGTGGACTCAAATTGCTGAGAGAATTCACCATCATGACCGCCGCCGCCACGGCGACGAGCGTGGAGGGAATGATCAGGCGGTGGGAATTTGGGATCAAAAGCATAGAAATCGAAATCGTTATGGTACTAATAAGGGACGGAATCGAGAGTTAGGGTTTGCTCGGGAAGGTGAGGATCGTCGTTTAGTTTGTGAAGGCGAACCATATTGATCTGTATTGTACTGGCTTTCTCCTCCCTCAAAGTGATGGTTATTAGCCTCATTGCTATGTTCATTGGCTTTGTGATGCAGCCTTATCTGAAACTTGTTGAGAAAAAGAGATGTATGAAGTTCTCCATTAGCTATGATCTCACAGATCTTGACAAAGAGGAGAGTCTTTATTTGGTTGATTAATTTCTCTTGATTCAAGAGAGATGGGAAAAAATAATGTAGCCCAAAATAAAATGATAAGGTCCTTATCATAATAGTCTAGTTTCAGCATTCTAAAGAAGGCGACAACGTGGCCAGTGACGTAGAGTGACACGTCAATTTAAATGGACATGTAGGAGAGAAACTTGAGCCATGTAAGCGGTCCACGTCAACGTTTAACGGAGGAAGCTGACGGTGTTAGGCAAAAGGACCAATTTTGACAAAATTCGAAACATAGAGGACTTATAATAACATTTTTAAACATAGAGAACCAAAACTGAACTTTGGTGAAACATAAAGAACCAAAATAGTGATTTTGCCTTTACTATTTGGTAATTTGGTTAGAACATATATCATCTATAATGGGATAAAAGTTCATTATTACAATATTACTTTAACTTCGATGTAGGATTAGGGACTAACTAATTAGATGTACTGAAATTTAATACTACCATACCACTGAACATCTCCTCCTATAATGGAAATTAAAAGATCTCTTATAAATATATTGTGTAATAATAAGTTTTTTTACTACATGTACAATTTAGTCCCTGAAAAATAGATCTATTGACAGTTTGGCCCTTAAATTATTCTGATTACTTAACTTAGTCCCTGAAAGATTAGCCTATTGTACAAGTTAGTCCATCCGTCAAATGCCATTAACAAAAGTGTTGACGAGGAACGTTAACTGCCCACATGGTACCGTTGATTATTAACTATACAAATTAGTCCTCAAAATATTATATTGTCATACAAATTAGTCCTTGAAAGATTATATTGCCATAAAAATTAGTTCTTTAAAGACTTTTATTATTTTATGTCCATAAAATAATAATTTGTGTAAGATAACTAGAAGGTTTTTCATACAATAATAATCTACTTTACACTTTTACAACGTCAGTTTGGTGAACGGCTTTAATCTCCATTCTTTCCTTGAAATCGGTGGGTGGCGGTGTGGATTGTGGGGTGGCGTTTTATGAAGCTAATTTGAAACATATGTTTGATCAAATTAAAGGATTAGTCGAGGCAGTGCCCCAGACACCAGGCGGGCAACCAAAAAAAATTAAATTAGTTATAGTTCAATAAGTTTTTGAAATGCACGGAAGACGATCTCAAAGGGAGGTCTTTGGAGGACATACTTGAACTAGATGAAGGATCCAGGGTCTACATACTTACGAATGAGATCATAGCCCACGCTGTTCGCTCGGATGATAGTGTTTCTAGATTGTGGAGGATGAAGGAATGACAAGAATAGTACGGATCTGGCGAAGGATGGAGGCCTAAGGCATGTTGATGGTGTTTTTAAACAGAGAGAGAGAGAGAGAGAGAGAGAGAGAGAGTTCTAAGAGTGTAGTAAGCTCAATGAGAATAAAGGATTGATAATTAGATTGTCAAAGCATGAAAAGAGTCGTTATATACATAGGCATTTAGTAAGACGAAGTGAGCTTAAGTTAGTTAAGCCGCATGAGGGTGATCAGTCAGCAGTTCAATGACCCAGACTTCCACTAGTTCAATGACCAGCTCGAGGGTCTAAAGACTACAATATGTATCTATATATATTAAAAAAATAATTATATGTCAAATGTGAGAAGAAAGGGGTATAGCCCAAATTAAGACCCTGTTTGGTAGGCTATAATTTAGCCATTGTAAAGTAAATAGCACGAATCCCAAAAAAAATCATGTGTTTGATATTCCTTCCGGTTCACAATATTTGTTTTTGAAGGTAAATACACATAGACCAAGCAAATTATTGGTTCACATAAAAAAAATAGAGAAAATGAGATAAAAATACTAAATTATCCTTATTAAGTTATTTCTACTTACTCTTTCTTCATTAATCTTATTTTGGGAATAGGTAGGGATAAAATTGTAAAAAAATAATTAATGTTCTTTTGATTTTGTAAAACAACAAATATTTTGAAAAAATAAAAACCTCCAACAAAGCAGATATTGTGAAACGGAGGGAGTATGTTTTTTAGACAATATAAGCTAATTGCATTGTATTCCATCTTTCCAACAACCAGCTACATTCACATAACATCAAATATGCTAGGTAATCTATCTTAATTAATGTAAAGTGAAATGACCGAGTTACCCCTCCTATTTTGTACATTTTCTCAGCCCCTCCCACCACCACCACCACTTTTTTTTAATATAAAGTTTTTTTATTTTTATAATATAATATTAAGGACATTTTGATCTTTTGGTAGATTTTACTATACTGATTTATCTCCTATTTTGTTGCATACCAAACTTATTTTTTATCTTTACAATTGCATCCCTTCCCTTTATGTTCCTTTTTCTTTCCTTCCTTTTATATCCCTTCCTTTTACATTCCTCCCAACATATATAGCATAAAGTGATAGAATTTGGTTCAATGTTAATGAGCCTAAGCTATGTAGTAAAGTTTAGACTTGTATACTTAGATACTCTCGTATAATTTTTAATTTTTATGATATGAAGTTCTAGTCCAATTATGACTTATAATAATTTGGAAGACCAATAACATCTCAGAAGAATACATCTTGGTACACTTCTACATCTAAATTTCTTCAGTTTGACATAATTGAATTCTTGGTTCAATTAAACATGATATATTTGGGATGTTTTTCCCAATACCAAAAACAACATCACTATTTTACATGTAATATCACAATACAATAATTACACACCTTCAAAGTGTAAAAAATAAAAGCCTTTGATAATATTCATGTAAGATTACCTTTAGTAAGACAATATGCGTGAAAAATTAAAAACAAAAACAACATGCTCTAGTCTCAAATTTTAATGATGTATTATAAAATATATAGAAAGTAAGACGAATGCTGAGAACAAGAGATTTACAAGAAATAAAGAGTTGCACTTGTGATATACTTTTGTCATTATCAAGTGACCGTTCCGGATTCGATTTGTGCATCATCTTCCTTCTCGCCCAACAAAGTGGTATCAAGAGCCTTGGTTAAACAATGTCTACTTTGAAGATTGATATTGAGAAATTTGATGGGAGCATCAACTTTAGTCTATGGCAAGTTAGAATGCGTGCTGTGTTAACACAAAATAGCCCAAAGAAGGCTTTGCTCGAAAAATCAAAGAAACCTGCAACGATGAGTGAAGATGATTGCAATGAGATGGATGATAAAGCCCTCATTGCAATTCAGTTGAACCTTAGTAATGATATTCTTCAAGAGGTTCTTTTTGAGAAAACATCTGCAGATTTATGGGAGAAGCTTGAGAAGTTGTACTTGACTAAGTCTTTAGCCAACCGATCGACTGGTTTAGAAGCAACGACTCTTTAGCTTGAGAATTTCATAAGGTACATCCATCAAATCTCACATTAGTGAGTTTATTTCTCTGATCAATGACTTGAAAAATATTGATGTGAAAATTGATGAAGAAGATCAGGCTATCTTGTTGTTATGTTCTTTGCCGTCATTGTATAAGCATTTTCGGGGAAAACCATGATTTATGGTAGAACAAAGCTTAAGTTTGATGATGTTGAGTCCTCTTTATTGAGCAAAGATAAATTGGACAATGAACTTTCATCTAGTAGATTTAATGAGTCATCTTCTACTTTGACTGTAATAGGAAGAACTACTGAGAGGAATTCAGGCAATAACAACCAAAGAGGTAGATCAAAGTCTTCATCAAAAGATTTCAAGTGTTATCATTGTGGTGAGTCCGAGCATACAAAGAAATATTGTTGGAAATTGAAGAAGGAAAGGAAAAGGGCCAAATCCAAGACTAGAGATGGTAATAAGAAGGAGGAAGAAACAAGCGAGCAAAGTACAACTACCGTTGAAGAATTCTTTGTGATTATGGGTGAAGAATTTTGAACTATTGGTGCAACAATTCATTGCACTTCAAGGAGAGATTTTTTCTCATCATATACACCAGGTAATTTTGGTTTCTTAATGATGGGAAATGATGGCTCTTCTAAGATCATCGACAAAGGGGATGTGTGCTTAGAGACTTCCAATGGTATGCAATTGATCCTTAGAGGCATGCGACATGCTCCAGATATCAGGTTGAACTTGATTTCAGTTCCTAAGCTTGATGATGATGGGTATTGCAACACTTTTGTGAATGGTTAATGGAAGCTTACAAGGGGGTCTTTGGTTGTGGCACGTGGTAAGAAAGATGGTAATCTTTACCTTATGCAAGCTAAGCTATCTCAAGGCTTAGTGAATGCTATTAAAGAAGAGAAATGTACAGAACTGTGGCATAGAAGGCTCAGTCACATGAGCCCAAAAGGGCTTGATATTTTAGTTAAGAAGAACTTGCTCTCCGGTGTGAAAGGTATGCATTTGCATTCTTGTGTTTATTGTTTGGCGAGCAAGCAAGTAAGAGCTTCCTTCAAGAGTTCGCTTCCTCACAGATCATCTCATATTTTAGACTTGGTGCATTCTGATGTTTGTGGTCCTTTGAGTACTAAATCTCTTGGTGGCTCGGTGTACTTTGTTACTTTCATTGATGATCACTCCAGGAAAGTTTGAGTGTACACTTTGAAGACCAAGGATCAAGTGTTTGATGTCTTCAAGAACTTTCATGCCAATGTTAGGAGGCAAATTGGAAGAAAGTTAAAATGCATCAGAACAGATAATGACGATGAATATAGAGGGTCATTTGATGACTATTGTAAGAGTCATGGTATTCGGCATCAGTTCACTCCACCGAAGACTCCTCAGTTGAATGATTTGGCAGAGAAAATGAATAGAACACTTATTGAGAGAGTGAGATGCATGTTGTCTCATGCGAAGTTACCAATGACTTTTTGGGCTGAGGCTTTACATGTTGCTGCTTATCTCCTGGATTTGTCTCCTTGTATCCCTTTACAGCAAGAAGTACCAGAGAAGGTTTGGAGCGGGAATGATGTCCCCTATGAACACTTGAGAGTGTTTGGCTGTAAAGTTTTTGTTTACATTCCAGAGATGAGAGATCGAAGCTTGATGCAAAAACCAAGCAGTGCATTTTTCTTGGTTATAGTTTTGATGAGTTTGGGTATAAGCTCTATGATTCTGTGGAGAAGAAGATCATCAGGAGTAGGGATGTTGTGTTCTTTGAAGACCAGCCCATTGAGGATGTTGTGAAAGGATCTGAGAAGTTCAAATCTCATAATAGTGATTTTGTGAGTTTTGATGTTGGTTCGCCTATCCTGCAAGATTGTGTTTGTGATGACTTGCAGCGTGATGCACCTGATACATGTAATGTCTATGTTCCTGCAGATGGTGATGAAAATACTGAACCGAATTATCAGTTAGCTAGAGAAACCACATGTTGTTAATGATGCTCATTTGAGACGATCTAGCAGAGAGCGTCAACCTTCTTCGAGATATTCTTCATCAGAGTATGTGTTATTGTCTGATGGGGGAGAACCTGATAGTTTTTATGAAGCTACAACTGATGTACACAGTGATAGATGGTTCAGTATATGCAGTACGTAGGAGATGAAGTCTTTTTCTGACAACAATACTTATGAGCTTCTTGAGTTGCCTAAAGGTAAAAGGGCTTTGAAGAACAAGTGGGTGTATAAGTTGAAAACAAATGAGCACTCCATGTGTCCTAAGTATAAGGCGAGGCTTGTTGTCAGAGGCTTCCGTCAGAAGAAGAGAGTTGATTTTGAAGAAATCTTTTCTCCCGTGGTGAAGATGTCATCCATTCGCACTATTCTTGGCTTAGCAGCTAGTCAAGATTTAGAGGTTCAGCAAATGATGTGAAGACTACTTTTCTTCATGGTGATTTGGAGGAAGAGCTTTATATGGAACAGCCAGAAGGTTTTGAAGTGAAGGGAAAGGAAAACCTTGTTTGTCGCCTTAAGAAAAGTCTCTATGGGTTGAAGCAAGCGCTAAGGCAATGGTATAAGAAGTTTGAGTCTTTTATGAGTGAGCATGGCTTCAGAAAGACATCTTCAGACCATTGTGTGTTTGTGAAGAATTTTCCAGGAGGTGATTTTCTCATTTTATTGCTTTATGTGAATGATATGTTGATAGTTGGTCGTGACAAGTTCAAGATTGACAAGTTGAAAAGTGAGATGAGTCAATTCTTTGCTATGAAGGACTTAGGACCAGCAAAGCAGATCCTTGGCATGAGAATCACTCAGAATAGAAAGGCTGGAAAATTGTGGTTATCTCAAGAGAAATATATTGAGAAGGTGCTTGATAGGTTCAACATGAGCAAGTCGAAGGCTGTTAGTACTCCACTTGGTAGTCACTCTAAGTTAAGCTCTGACCAATGTTCATCCATTGAAAAAGAGAAAGAAGAAATGATGAAGGTTCCTTATGCTTCAGCTGTAGGTAGTTTGATGTATGCTATGATTTGCACGAGACCTGACATAGCTTATGCTGTTGGAGTTGTGAGCAGATTTCTCTCCAATCCTGGCAAAGAGAATTGGAATGCAGTGAAGTGGATCTTAAAATATCTCCGAGGAACTTCTACATTTTCGTTATGTTTTGGAAGTGAGAATCTTCTTTTGGTTGCCTATACAGATGCAGATATGGCAGGAGATGTTGATTCCAAGAAATCCACTTAGGGATACATGGTTTGCTTTGTAGGGGGAGCTGTGTCTTGGCAGTCAAAGTTGCAAAAGTGTGTAGCTCTTTTTACTACTGAAGCTGAATTTATTGTAGCTACTGAAGCTTGTAAGGAGTTGTTGTGGATGAAGAACTTTTTGTTGGAGCTTGGGTTCAAGCAAGAGAGGTACTTGTTGTTTTGTGACAGCCAGAGTGCTATACATCTTGGTAAGAATCCTACGTTTCATTATAAGTCAACATATTGATGTGAGATATCATTGGATTCGAGATATGCTTGACTCTAAGGTTCTTGAACTAGCAAAAATTCATACTGATTAAAATGGACCGGATATGATGACAAAGGTGCTATCGAAGTTGAAACATCAATTTTTTTGTGGTAGTGCTGGCTTGGTGGAATCTCCTTCATAGTCGTGAGGGAGAGATGTGTTGGCCTGGGTCACTCCTATTTGGAGCCCATTTTGTTGTCTAAACCCATGACTCATGTGATGCGAACCCACTAGGGATTGATCCCATGAACCTACAATCAATCTGAAATATAATTGATCCCATGAACCCACAATCAATCTGAAATATACTTACCCTAAGAAAGCTAAACAAAGGTCGGACGATCCACTTGAACCCTTGAACTCGAACGAAATGACCCGAAGTGTTAGAAGACGCCACAAGGATGATCAAACCTTGATAAGTCTGTTAGTTCAATGAAGAACCCTAGAGAGAATCCACTCTCAAGATGAATAATCAAATTCTCATAAAATTCAAAACTTAACTTCAAAGTGTTGGGTACAATGCTTTATATAGGAAAACAAACCCTAGATTAATTTAATAAAATAAGAAACCTAATCCTAATGATTCTAGAATTTAAAAGATAACTTAAAATTCAAAATAAGCAACTAATAATTCTCAAAATTCTTACTAAATAAAAATCCTAATTATAATCATTATATTAAGCCCAAAATGTGATTATTTAGGCCCAAAAGAATCTTCATATACGTAGTACTTGGTCCAAACTCTCTAAGTTTAAGTTTTTAAGTCCAATTCAAGTTGAAGAACTCCACTTTCAGCACTTAATAAATTAATGACGTTTTCATCATTATTTTTCTGGTCCAATCGCTAATTGCTTCTCCCAAGTCTCTCGCGCTAGCCCAATTAATGCTTCATTGATCTTCTTAGCTCGAGCTCTTGTGATTGGTCCACTTGGAATTTGTAACGGGTCTTTAGCCTGTTGTATCGCATCACCATGACTCATATTTTAGTTCTATATATTTATGAGCGTAGACCATTTTTCAGAAGAAGCGAAGCATTTTAGAGAGAGAAAACGCAGCCTAGAGTGAGAGAAAAACATATATGAAAATTTAGTGCAGACCAGCATTCTTTCCGGAAAAATCTGACGGTGGATTTTGCTCCGATTGATCTGAAATTTTGTGGGCATGTTCCTGACATCCTCCTCTTCATATACAACACTCAGTTTTTGGATTGAAGCTCATTTGGTCGGTCGTTTGCCCTTCTGAAGATTTGCTCTATTTTTGTGTGTAAATCTCTTTTCTTCACTTGTTTGTATTTGTATTGAGTGGGTGTTTTAGAGGAAGTTTGTTGGAGAATTATTGGAAGTTTAGGTGCTGTTTAATGGTGATTTTTAGTGCCCTAAACCCTTTAAATAATTCTTACCCAAGTTTTAGAATAAAGTGTGTACTTAATCTCTTGTAAATTGTAGAGAGATTTTATTTGATGTATTTTGTACCTATTCAAGTTTGTGCAATTTTAGTTGGACATTGTTTTTGTATCCATTGGAAAATTTAGGTGAAAATGTTACAATAAAGAGTTGCACTGGTGATCTACTTTTGTCATTATCAAGTGACCGTTTCGGATCTGATTTGTGCATCATCTTCCTTCTCGCCCAACAATTATGTCATTCACATATAACATATTTTATAATATGATGCATATAATATAATCAAACCAATGTATCAAATCAAACAATTCAAACAAGATTTATTGAGAAAAAGAAATCTTTAAATTTCTTTATAAAAAATACTATTTGTAAAGAATCAATTCTTACAATAAAAGATAAAATTGATTATTTATAGATAAATTTGAAAGAAGAAAACAGAAACCAATATTACATTTACTAAATACACCCTTGGCACCAAATATATAATATATCATATAAAAAGAACTAGTAATTATGGGTACGTTTGGTATAAATGCACATATGTAAAGTACTGTAAAGAAAGTACTGTAGATTAAAAAGAAAATACTGTAAAAAAAAGTGTTTGGTATGAGAAAAAGTGACGTAAAGGTTGTAAAATAAAATAAGGAAAAAGACAAAAATGCCCTTAGTAATATTAAATTTAAAAAAATTATTTCTCCATCTTCTCTTCCCAGTGTCTATCTACTTCCATGTCTGCATTTAAAGCCCTGTAGCTGTAAACTTGATCTTTCAAGTATTCATTTCCAGATCTGGTCATGAGAACCTTTACTACATGAATTCTCACTTCTCTATTCCTCTTCCTTCTCCTTCTCATTTCCCATAATCCCCAATTTGTCTACTTCGCTGATGCTGTGAAGCAAAAAGTCTACATCACTGACGATTTGGACGACATGATCGACGATAAAGAAGATGATGCTTGGAGAGAATGGGGCAAGAAATCGATGCCCTCTTCTCACTTCGATCTACCCCCGGAGGACTTGTCAAAGATGGACATGTCATAGATCCAAGCTGAGATGGCGAAGCGCCAATGTGGTTCCGCCGTCGGATCCGTTAAGCTCAAGTTTGGGGTTCGTGTACAGAGTCAAACCTAAAGTCAACACATGAACAGTAGAATCCACAAGATTTCATACCAAGCAAATGAGAATTTTGAAAAACGTGAAATGCCATGTATTGTACTATTGGGAGTGATACCAAACGTAACCTTAAATAGTAAAGTAAAAAAGTAAGTAAATTATAAAGCAAAGTCAGGTCAACAAAAACACAAATATAATATAATATAATCATATAAAAGAATTGAAAATTATACTTAGGCTACGTTTGGTACAAATACACAGATGAGAAGGGAAGGGATGTAAAGTAATGTAAAGTAAAGGAAAGTTTTATAGAGAAAAGTGAGGAGAGAGATAGAGAGAAAAATTAGGAGAGAAAAAAAGTATGATGAAAAGTGTGTTTGATATGTAAAAAATATGGGTCAAATGTCCATTTTGGTCCTCTATGTTTTACCGAAGTTTCAAATTAATCCTTTATGTTTCAAATTGGTTCTTTATCTTTCCCAGAAGTTCCAAATTGGTCCTTCCGTCTAAGTCTATCCATTTCTTCCGTTAAGTGCTGACGTGGTGTGTTGAGGTGGACATATCATTTCTCCTATGTGTCCATTTAAATTGATGTGTCACTCCACATCATTGTCATGTCATCTTCTATTTCATCATCTGTGATGACGTGTCGATGATGTGGCGTGACACATTAGCTTGAATGGACACGTCAGTACGCCACGACAACAATTAACTTAAGAAATTGACGGACTTGGACAAAAAGACCAATTTAGAACTTCTGGGAAAGATAAATGACCAATTTAAAATTTTGAAACATAAAAGACTAATTTAGAACTTTGGCGAAATATAGAGGACCAAAATATACCTTTGACCAAAAATATGATGTAAAGTTTTTTAGGAACCGTGAGAATACATGGAATCCCCTGTTTGGGTTTCTTACCAAACATAGCCCTATACAGTAAGGGTATGTTTAGTTAATGGAATGTTTAAGGGAATGAGAATTAAATGTTGGAGGGAATGAGAATGTGATGTGACTGGAATAAAAATGTGTAAAATAACTATTTTATCCTTATATTAAAAATGAGAATAGAATAAAATAAATAAAAAATTAAAGATCAAAATATAATTATATCACACTATGAAAAATAAAAATATATTTAATTAAAAAAATATTATAAAATTACGTTTACAATTACATGCAACCAAATGGCCGGAGTGAAAAAGTAAATTACAAAGCAAAAGTCAGGTCATCAAAAAATGGGAAAAACCAAGAATAAGAAAATTGGCAAATGAACAAAATAAGGAGGTGAGGTCAATTCAAATTAGAAAAGATAAAGATCGTTTAAACGAGGTCGTTTCGAGTTCGCCGCCTGCGAGGAAACCCGGTAAGCGAGGAAGGAAAGACATTGAATTTCGTACCACATCTTGTTTGGATTTGGACCCAAACAGAGCAATCCTCCTCTCTCTCTCTCTCTCTCTCTCTCTCTTCCTCCTTCCCTTCTTCTTCTCTCTCTCACACGTCGAAACCCTAAACGAATTAGACCTTCTCTCTTTCTGTTCATTTTCTCTCAGAAATCAATCCGATGCTTTGATCCTGGCGTCTGCGTGGATCCGATTGCACAGGTGAGTTTTGTGGTTTCACTTTTTTCTGTTGGCGGAGTTTCTCAATGCATGAATCTTTTGTGGGGAAATTATGGAGTTGAATGTTTCAGATATGTGATGTGATTGATGAATTTGACGGATCTGGTATTGTTTCTTTGTATTTATACCTTCGTTGATACATTCCTTCGCATGTAGTATGCACAATATTTCCTTTTTAAAGTGTATAATTATCTTAATTCTGTGGGAGTGAAAACTCAATGAAAAAGGTGTTTTTTAGGGATTGTTATGTCTAGTTTCCGCAAGACGAGTTTTTCGTTTAATGAAGCTGGAAATTTGGTTTCTATAAGGCCGAAACCTCTTCCCCCGTTAATTTCTTTTCTATGCATGTGACCATAATGTTTCTGGGGTGCCTGATAATCACTAAAATTTCTTCTTCCTTTGATCATTCATATTACTTTCCATTCATCTGATCACGGGTGGCAAATATATGCAGCGTGATGTCTGAAAAGTGTATTTGATGGGCAGAAACCAATGAGAATGGGAAATAGTCATGTGGAAATTTCAGTTGACTATCATTGGGTCCCACCTCTGAGTTCTGACATGTCCATACGACTGCTTCTCATTGATCCAATTTACCTATGATAGGTAGACTATGTGTACCATAGAATTTCTCACTTTGGAGTTTGGACAGCGAGGTTAAGTTACAGCCATGTTCGTGTAGGAGCTTTATGGTGTAATTTGTTTGTGGTTCGTTTCTGTCATAAGAACTGAGGGTGGAGGATCATGCTGAGTTTTATTGGCCTTTTGGACTATCAAAGGGGGCACATTGAGCAGGGGTTCAATGTTTTTGTCAATGCACTTTTTATCATATTGTCAATACTGTGATTCAAACGTACAATTACTACAATAATTAGTTAATTGGAAGTTGAACTGTGATTTTTCATGAATTGATGAGATTCATTCTTTCATAGTGAATTGCACAAGAGACTTCTTGATATTAGTTTCTAAGCTTGGGTTAAATTTACTATCTTGAGTATTTTGGTCATGTTATAGGTATATACATGTTTGATGTTGTGTTTTAAGTTATATATCAATTTGTTACTATATATTTTAATACAATTTTTGATTTGAAAATAGTCTGTCTAGATACACGATATGAAAACTATGCTTTGTGTGACAAAAATTTCCTTTTACTTCAATTAATTACATCAACTTATGTATATTAACTGAGACGAAGTCTGAGCTTTCATTTGTATATTTACTGTAGCTCAAGTCGACAAAATATGATGGATGATGATTGTACAGATGGATAAAATGTCTGCTCCTTCATCACGGGAGCGTGTAAAACGCCTTTATGAGAAGGTATTATGTTTTTCCTCTTTGTTCATCCACTGAGCTATAAACTTCTCATAATGTTATAGAGACTGACCTGTGTAAATCTCACATAACCTGCTAAGCTTAATGCAATAGGAATTTTGACTACTGTCACTTAGAACAAATGCTTTCACTGGCCAGTGCCCCACTGGTTACTGGGCTTGTTGACAACACATGCACACAGGTATGTGTGTGTATGTGCTTATTTAGGTATCTTGATCCAAAGATGTAATGCCCTTATATTTTATTAGACTTTGTTTTCAGGATGTATGGTCTTTCTGGTGCTTTTTTGTTTTTGTCTTTATTTGGGTTTTTAAACTTTCAAATTGAATATTTTTGGATTATTTACAAATACAAATCCTTTGAAAATATATTTTATGATTTGTATCCTTTAACATGGGAGGATTTTTGTAACTAAACCTACTAAAGGAAGAGGAGAAAACTGATCCCGTATGAACAAGTATTGAGGAAAAAAATATCTATACTATGTATTGGATTTTCAATGGTAAAATTTTATTTGGAAGAAATACTCCTGTGTAGAATGCTCTTCTATATTGGTATTAATGAAGGAAATGACCATAAGTTGACATTAGTTAATTTACCAAACTACTAATTTTCAAAACCTATCTAAAAGTTTGAGTTTCTTCATTTTTTTTCAGGAAAAAAAACTATAAAATAGGTAACTTGTGTATTTTAGCCTTATGCAATGAATGTAGCAACTAATAGAAAAGCTTGTTAAATTAAAATGTTGAAAGTGCAGAACCCTTAATTTGCTGTTTCTGCTATTGTTCTATTATTTTCCCCATCAATGCATGAGAAAGCTATTTCTGTGAGATGAATCCTAAAAGGGGTTATTTTGTAACATAAATGATTTATCTGTTACTTAGAACCTTGAACTGGAAAATAACCGTCGGAGATCGGCTCAGGCACGGGTCCCATCAGATCCAAATGCTTGGCAACAGATGCGTGAAAATTTTGAAGCTATAATTCTTGAGGATCATGCTTTTGCTGAGCAGCACAATATTGAGTATGCCTTGTGGCAGTTGCATTACAAGCGGATTGAGGAGTTGAGGGCATGCTTCAATGCTGCTCTTTCTTCCACAGGTTCAAACTCCTCTCAGCAGGGGGTCAAGGGCCCTGCACGACCTGATCGGATAACTAAAGTAAGACTACAGTTTAAGACCTTCCTCTCGGAAGCAACTGGATTTTACCATGATCTTATTCTGAAAATAAGAGCAAAGTATGGTCTTCCCCTTGGTTTTTTCGAGGATTCAGAGAATCGTATCATAATGGAAAAGGATGGGAAGAAGTCTGCAGACGTAAAGAAAGGTTTTGTATCTTGTCACCGCTGTCTGATATATTTGGGTGACCTAGCTCGCTACAAAGGATTGTATGGCGAAGGTGACTCTGTAAATCGTGAGTTTGCAGCAGCTTCTAGTTACTATTTACAGGCTGCATCTCTCTGGCCATCAAATGGAAATCCCCATCATCAGGTTTTAAGTGTTTCCCTATATTCTGTTTTATTTTTCTGTTTATGCCTCACTTGTTCTGAATCGTGGATCATAGTTAACATATTCCAGATTGATAAGTCTGTTCATTTCAGCTTGCTTTATTGGCTTCTTATTCTGGAGATGAGGTGGTGACTATTTATCGATATTTTCGGAGTCTGGCTGTGGATAATTCATTTACAACTGCAAGAGAGAATTTGATAGTTGCATTTGAGAAGGTATTTTAAATTTGGTATTGATTTTGCAATGTTAAATTTTTTTATAAATAAAAAAGCTGTCAAATATTTTGAGAAGTGTCTTCCATTCTTTGTTTTTGGTATTTTCAAGTTTGGCATTCTTTATTTATGTCTTGATGATGGTTTGAATTTGAATGCTAAGGTATTATTAAGATAATTCTAATTGAGAAATTTTAACCACTTCCACTGTTTGATGCTGAAACATAACTGCATTGTAAAATGGGAAGTTATAAATTTCTGATGGGATCAGGTTTGTTTGTGAATCAAGGATCATATTGGAGAAGCATAGCAAACTTGTCCTTGATCTTGATTATCTGTATATTTTCATTGTAGGTGTTGAACGATCGGAATTTTGTTGTAATTTAAATTTAAAATTTTGATTTGAAATACAATTTCAACAGTAGGTGATCCTTTAGGTAATTATCCTGTTATCCTAACTGGATATTCTTTTTCATAACATGATAGAATCGTCAAAGTTACACTCAGCTTCCTGGTGATGTTAAAGCTCCTGCAGTGAAGGAATCCTCTGGGAGATTAACTGGCAAAGGAAGAGGAAAAGTGGAAGCAAAACTTTCAGCAAGGGGTATGGAACCCAGTTCTAGAAAGGATAGAGCATCTAATACCCAAGAGAGTTACAAAGCCTTCTGCACGCGTTTTGTCCGTCTAAATGGAATCTTATTCACACGTACAAGGTAATTAAGCCCTGACTCGCTTTTTGCTCTGCACATCTCCATTTGGATAATACTAAATAGTTTCAATCCATACATCTAATTTCCCCCCTTTTTTGGTTCTCTTACTGTGGTGATAGCCTTGAGACCTTCACTGAAGTTCTCTCTCTGGTTAGTACTGGTCTGCGGGAGCTTCTATCTCTAGGTCAAGATGAGGAGCTGAATTTTGGCATGGATACTCTTGAGAATGGACTTGCAATTGTCAGAATTGTGTCCATTCTTATTTTTACAATCCACAATGTGAATAGGGAATCTGAAGGTCAAACATATGCTGAAATAGTGCAGCGTGCTGTTCTGCTTCAGAATGCATTCACTGCAGCTTTTGAATTGATGGGATGCATTGTAGAAAGATGTGTTCAACTGCCTGAACCTTCTTCAAGTTATCTTCTACCAGGCATATTGGTTTTTGTGGAGTGGTTGGCATGTTATCCAGATCTTGCTGCCGGCAATGATGTAGATGAGAACCAAGCAAGGGTGAGATCAAAATTTTGGAATCATTGTATATCCTTCTTGAACAAGCTACTTTCAGTTGGGCCAATCTCTATTGAGGACGATGAAGAAGATACTTGCTTTAAGAACATGAGCAAGTATGAAGAAGGGGAAACTGAAAACAGGCTTGCTTTGTGGGAGGATTTTGAGTTAAGAGGATTCCTTCCGCTTCTTCCTGCACAAACCATCTTGGATTTCTCAAGGAAGCATTCCCTTGGAAGTGAGAGTGACAAGGAAAGAAAAGCTCGGGTCAAAAGGATTGTAGCTGCTGGGAAGGCCTTAGCAAATGTTGTAAAGGTTGATCAAAATATGATATATTTTGACTTGAAGGGAAAGAAATTTATTATTGGTGCTGAGCCTCAAACCACAAATGATTTTGTTATTGCCACCTATTCAGGCATGTCTAATGTAGAAGAGTTGGTGCAAGAATGTCCAGTAGACCAAACAAAGGTGGGAGTTGTACTGCCAAACCAACATCAATATGTGGAGGGAGATGAGGATGATGAAGTTATAGTTTTTAAGCCTATAGTAGCCGAGAAGCGAGCTGATGTGGATATTTTACCATGGGCAGCTCGTGACGGCCTTGACCCTGTTCAAAATGCTTCTGGAGGGAATAAAAAGTTTCATTCAAACTCATATTCAAGCCCCCTAAATCATCTAAACCATCAAAATGCTTTTGATGCAAATTTACCCATGCCTGTTTCAGATAGTGGTATGTTGCCTCAACACCTGCAACCAGTTCAGCTGCATTCTTCAGGGTGGTTACAGGAGGAAATTTCTCTTGCTAACAGTTTAAAAGGTCTCAGGTTCTTCGAGAAGGGGCATGTGATGAAACCAGAACTGCAAGAAGCTTTAGGAATCACAAATGACGCAGCACGTCCTGTTCCCATCCAACAATCTTTCAGTTCTGGTACTTCTCCCATGTTTTATGGTCTCTCAAAAGCTCCAGAAACTGTGATACCTTCCAAAGTTGATGCTATTGCATCTTCTGGGGTTATGATTTATAACTTGGCGTTGAATACACCATTGGCCTTGCAAGCTGGTTTAAGTAAAGCTGTCTGTAGACCTGTTAGGCACCTTGGACCTCCTCCTGGTTTTAGTCCTCTTCCTTCTAATCAAGCTAATGACTCCTCTGTTTTCGATTCAGTCAATGGGAATCAAATGTTGGATGATTACAGTTGGTTGGATGGATATCAACTGCCTCCAACAACAAAAGGCCTAGTCCCTGATGGTCCTATTACTTACTCCCATTCAAATTCCCAGCAAGTCAGCAACAGCAATGGCTTTAGTGGGACAGTCAGTTTTCCCTTTCCTGGAAAACAAGTTCCACCTGTGCCGCATCATGGGGAGAAACAAAATGGTTGGCAAGATTATCACACTTTTGATCTCTTGAAAACCAACCATAATCAGCAGCAGCTTCAACCACAGCAACAGATCACGGTCGAAAATCAACATTTTACTACACTGCCTGATCAATTTCAAGGACAGTCGATCTGGACAGGTCGTTACTTTGTGTGATGTCAGTGAGAGAGTATAGATGGTATGCATTAGCTCTTAATTAATTGCCGGTTGTTTGTAGATGGCATAAGTCCTGTTTAAATTTCTTATATCTAATATGAGCATGTGTTTGTTGTCCTTGTAGGAACTGCAAATGTGATTCGTCCCTTTGCTTACCGATTAAAACTCCACTCTGCTGCAATGTCATTGAAATATGGTTGGAGTTTCTTTGGCCTTGACATGTTGCAGGCACTTGCTACTACGAAAGGTGAGTACCAATTCATTCTTAAATTTCGTGATTTTACTCGTACAGATTATAAAACTTGAAAGGTACGTCTACACACTCATTTCTCTTGTACCTAATTTTGTTTTGATTTTTATGCTTTTTGTTTCTGTTTGAGCATGGAAAGTGGAAACTGCTACTAGCTTCCCAAACAATGGAATTTATGTCTACTTCTGCATCTGAAACCCCTTAGGGTGCGTTTGGGAGTGAAAGAGAAGGGAATTAATTAACCTTCCCTCTGGTTCAAATTTTGGAGGGGAAGGAAATGAAGGTTTTTGTAACCAATGACTTAACCTTTCCTTCCCTCCCCTTCCCTATCCCCCCCTTAATTCCTTCGCATCCCCTCCTCATTCTCAAACACACCCTTATTGAATGTTTTTTTTTCTTTGGGCTAGTGGCGAAGCTACCTTGCTTATTCAACTCTGCTTTCAAATTATGTAGATTTGGCTGAGCTCTCCAGCCCGGAGGAAAGATAATATGCAAAGCATCTTTACGGTTCGATATTCTTAAGAAGTAAATGCCTTGTCTGGTTGGGTGAAACTAGGTGGTTAAATAAAGCGTTATCCCAGTGATTTTGGGGCTTGTATCTTCAGGGATTAGTGGTATGACAATGGTTCGTTGGCTTCTCTCGTGGAAATGCCATGATCACCTTTCAGAGTCGTTGTTAGTTGTTACCCTCATCTGGCTGCCCATGAACATGATACATAGTGCTGCTAGCCCTATCTTTAGTCGCAAAGCTTCAGACTGTACTATATATAGTAAAGGTCACAAGTTGGATAATGGTATTGTAAATGACATTATTTGGGGCTCACGTGAGCGACTACACGTGTTTGGTGGTGGCGTCTAGTATATAATGAGTGGTATATGCTTCATTTTAATCCTGTTTTTTCTTTTTTTCCTTGAAAATCCTAAAGTTGATATTGGACTCAGCTTCTGAATAAAGGATACTGTTGTATGGTGGATTTATATTTCCATCTTGGTCAGTATGAATGTATCTTGATATCTTCCTCTATTTTGTGCAGTATTTTTGTACTGCAAGATGACTCAAATGATTATTGTTTTCTTCCCAGTTTAGTATGATTTCAAGACAGCGCTATTATACACTAGTGTTTTTTTTATTCCTTTGAATTGAGACTGTAAGATTTACATGTTGGAAAAAACTTAAGTGCATTTTGTATGAGAATGAGTGCTCTCAAAGGAAATAAAGGGTCGATTTCTGTTTCTTTTTTTAAATTTTCATATTTTTTTATTTGAGGCAAAATATTATTTAGTCCTTGAATTGTTGGTCAAATTACTATTTAGTCTTTGAATTTGGTAAAAATATTATTTAGTCTCCGAATCTGTGACTCTGTCAATTCTTTAGTCTCCGAATTTGGTAAAAATATTATTTAGTCTCCGAATTTGTAACTCTGTCAATTATTTAGTTTTCAAATTTGGTAAAAAAATATTTAGTTCTTGAATTTACAACTCTGTCAACTATTTAGTCTTCTGAACATTACCAGTTAAATAACTAGGCACCAGTAATGTTGATGTGGCACTGTTAAGTGCTTGGGCACATGCCACCTCACATGCCCACATCAGCATTTAACAGTCACGTCGACTGATTATCTAATGGATAACAGTCAGGAGACTAAATAGTTGACAGAGTTGTAAATTTGGGGACTAAATAGTATTTTTACCTAGTTCAGGGACTAAATGGTTGACAGAGTTACAAATTCGGGGATTAAATAGTATTTTTTTTTCAAATTCAGGGACTAAATAGTTGACAGAGATGTAAATTTAGAGACTAAATAGTATTTTTGTTAAATTCAGAGACTAAATAATAGTTTAATCGACAATTCAGGAATTAAATAATTTTTTTTTTATATATTATAGAACTTGCAGATAAGAACTGCGTGTTGTATTGAAATATTTCATGCAACCAAACATTCAGCCTTCTCTTACCATCTATAAGAAAGCGATATTTTTATTAGGAAGTTCTATGATAAGAGTGTTAACTATACTCCTTTATACAATTACAGTACATTTGGTGCTTATATCAATATGTAAACGGCTTTCTTATTCTTTTCCAATTCAATATGAGTCGCTCTCGACATAGCTTTTTTTACTCGATATTTGAGGCATTGTTTCGACTGATTCAAATTCAATTTGCATGTGCACTTGATTATAGTGGGAGAATTTTTCATTGAGAATAACTGTATCTACAAAATCTTGAACTCAAAACCTTGTTTAAGCGATATTAAACTATATATCACTTGAACTAGCCTCATATTAGTGGCTCTCGAATCTTACAATGGTCAAGGTACTTTTTAATTTATCTCATAATAACTATATATATATATATATATATATATATATATACTCTCTAAAATTTTAAAAAATAATTATGCTTATTTTTCAATTTATTTTTATTAATAAAAATAACTTTTACATAGATTAAAATTGTAATTTTAGTTATTTTATAATCCTTATCAAAATAATAATAAATATAATTAAATTGGTATTGAACTTTTTTTTATAACTAAATTGCTATTGAACTTTAATATGATGTTTTTAATGTAACAGTAAAATAAATTAAGTATTTTAGAATTAACACAAATTTAAAGATATTAATTTTATTAATTACAGAAAGAGAATAGATGGAAGATTTTATAATATATATTAAACATCAAGAAAGTTACGGGTTATTTTAATATTATATATCCAAAAGACCAAAACAAAACAGGAAAGCTCCAAAGAAAAAAAAAACTATTTGAAAAGAAGAAGAATAATCTTAAAGGCACGATACTTACTATATATCCAATGAATTTCGCAGACAAAATCGGACGTTGCCGTTAATAGTTTCTTTTGTTTAGGATTTTTTTTATTTATATTAATATAATTCTCGGATCATAGTTAATATCACAAAATACTTATTTCTCTATAAAAAATATAAAATAAAATACATATGATAGTGATATATTATTACTATACCTATCGATTGAGTTCCCTCAATCGGTCGGCTTCCACGATACTCTTAGGTACAAATGACTTAAATATCCTTCGCTCACTCAATATAAATACCTCTTCAAACCTAAGGTATGTTATTTGATCTCTGATACATTAGCACTACACTGAACAATCGAAAACTGGCTTGAGTGTCAGAGTCCAATCGTCCCCCCGCCTTGGATTCCCCTTAAAGGTATCTCGGAGCTCGGAGTGATCTGCCGGATTTCATTAGATAGGAATGTGTGAAAGAGATAAAATATAAATTGGTATTTTTGGAGTGGATCGGCCCTGGCCAACTGTGCCTACTATCAATTAAGTAATTAACCCTCAGTGAAATCATGACTTAACTAACTTTCTCGCCTTGGACGTTTGGAGAACCTTCGTTTTTATACCTATATAAGGGGAGACCATTAACCTCTTCAGTAGACATTCATTCACCTTATATTAGGTGAGAACGTTGCCTCGTCTCCCTTTGATTTCTTTGTTCTCTACAACCTAAAAACATGACTGTCAAAACGAACTAGATGGATTCCAATTTCACTCTTGAGTATGTAGGCCCTACATCTTGTACCTATGTCGAATCCATCATCTCTAAACCTTCCTTTGGAGATGTCCTGACTATGTTTTCAGTAACCTATTGGTTCTATATATATCAGTGGAGCTCACCGTGATCTTTTCCTGACCACCTTAGCAAATCTTGCGAAATTAAGTTGGCTTGCTTGCTCGATTAGGCCAATTGGGATCGAGCCAATCAAGATGTGGCCATTATGTACTGCTTGTCCCGTTGCATATTGGTTATTTGGTGCGCAAAGATATAAGACATTTCCTCGCACAATGAAGACGATTAGTCCTATTGTAAGTTGATAGGGGGTATATACTAGTGGACCCCTGGCGGTGATGGCTCCTTGTCCAAGACGTGGTTTCTTGGCTAGCCCTCGTGGTCAAGTTGTCTATTAGAGTTCTGTGAGCCTTGGTTAGGCATTTGAGCCAGCTTTTCATTTAGGGTTCTAACTTGGTGGCGCAAGCTTTATAGTACTTCTTGCACCTTATCTTGTTCGAGCTGGTGTTGAGATTGGTGAGGGTCAGATTAGCCTTAGACGACCACGACAAAAGAAATTAGAAGAGGACTAAGAGGAAGATATTCCCCCTTTTCTCCTTCTCTTCTTCAATACCCGATCCAAACATACTCTTAGTCCCAAATAAATCTCCTTATGCATTTGAGCCCATACTACCATCTAAACTTAAAATTTGACTTTTATGAAATCATATGTTAGAAAATATGGCCTCACATTAATTAATTTATTTTATAATAAAGAGGGTGAATAAGTGATCCATTAAAGAAGGCTCAAAATTATTGGGCAATAACACACATTATATTAAAGTCTGGTCGGACGGCAAAGTGTAGGCCGGAGCACTTATGGGACTACTGATGGGAGGACCCAATAAGAGCTCACCAAGGAACACTATTTAAAGAAGGCTAGGTCCCCTCTCTAGCCTTAATATGAAGATGTGTGCCATTCCATTAAGTCTTCTTGAAGGTCTGGGGTCATAGAGAGGAAGACCTAGCCTCCAAGCGAGCAGTATTCTCCGGCAATGGATAAATTAGGTATGGCTCCTTCATTCTATTCACTGTTTCATGCATCACAATGGTTCTGGATTTTACATTTGGCATTAGAAGTACCATTTGTGGTGCTAGAACTTGAAAACTTTCTGGAATTTTTGCATGATTTTATATTAATTAATATCTTATATTAATTATAAGAAATGAATTATCCCAAAATAATTAATATCTTATATTAACAAGTGTAACTGTCGTTTTTTGTTCAGACAATTTTGTTTTGTAAATAAGGACCGCAAGGGGTCGTAACCTTGGGGGACTTTTCCTTAGGTGAAGGCCTAGGTGCCTACGTACCCTTAGGAAGGGATCAAAGTCCACGTAGTTCGTCATGGTGACGTCTATCGGAGCCGTTGGACTAGGTGGTTACCTGTATTAGGTCGTGTGCGGTTAAGACGTGCGTAAGGTACTCCGGGCGGGTGAGCCACTCGTAGGAGGTTGCCTTAGTTGTGAGAGAGCAAGGGTCTCTTAGAGCGGTCAGGCGCTCTGCTTGTGGAGATCTCCGGGACGGAGATAGGCCGAATGCTGGCCGGAAGGTCACCGGAGCTTAGTACTGTCGTTGGACCAAGCTTCGAGGTCACGAGGTGTGAGTTTGGGCAAGGATATGCTGGGATGTATTCAGAGTGTTTACTTGATGATATGGTGTTCTTCTGATCCTTGTTCTCTTGTCCTTAAGTCTCTCGGGTGAGGGCCTTTATATACTGTGTGTGGGAAGGTTGTGCTTGACCCACGTTCTTATGGGACGTGGGTCGTCCCATGATGCCCAGGGGGCTTCCCACGTCTCTTGGACGGGAGCTCTCCAGGGGAGACGTGGGTAATAGCCACGTAAGGGGCAGGTGAGTGGTGCCACGTGTCGTTGGCGTAGACTGTCGTGGAGCTTCTGGAAGCTTATTGTCACGTGTCCTTAGGCAGAAAAATCCGTAGTTACATAAGTCCCCCAAGTCTACGGGTGTCGGGCGTCCGTGGACTTAAGTTCTCTGTCAGTAAGCTACTTAGAAAATTTTGCCTGTCGCTTTTGTCAAGAAGAGCCCGTCTACAAGTGGGTCTGGTGATCCTGGGTGGACGTCCGACTTGCGAGGCTTCACATGTCTCTTGGTTTACTCTGAGGGAGTAGAGACGTTGGAGGTGCCACGCATCTTGATTCGGGTGGCTGACTGCTTGACTTACCCATCAAGTTTTTGAGCCGTCTCTGCAGAAAGTACGCGACTTTCCGAGCAGGAGTCATCATTGCTCAGCGGGGAATTTCCCGAAGTACCCTCTGGGGTGTGCGGAGGAATTTCAAAGGTTAGAAGACTTTTGGTCTTTCGAGATGCTTTTCCATGGTCAGGCTCGACCGTAGCCGGTGGCTAGCAAGAGACTTTGCGGGGAGTTGCCTTTCGAGAGAGCGGGCTGTAATCAATGCCACGTGTCATGGCCTAATTATTTCTTCTGGCCTCGAGTGATTTGCAGTCATTCTCCTTCATTTAATGCGGGTGCGTTTCCGAGAGTTGCTATCATTAGCTTCGATTGGGGATTTCTCGGAAAAGCCCTTCGGTTTCTTTGAGTGACTCTTGGGTCTCCTGGGACTTTTTAGTCTTTGTGCTTTTAGGTCTCCGGATGCTGGATCTGGGTCGTTTCTTCTTTCGACGTGTTCGGCTAGGGCGGGTGGTTGTAGTCTAAGATGAGTGTACTGAATAATTATTTTATCCGTTGCGGGCTACGAGGGGGCGGAGATTTTCGAATCGTCACACCTTTGGGCTACCTATAAATACCCAACATTTGAAAGTCTGTTGTTTTACTTTCTCTTTGCCTTGCTGTTCTCAATTTCTCTGCCTTCTTGCCTCGCTTTCTTTATCCGATTCTCACACCCCTTTTCCCTTTATTTGTGCCATGGCCGGAGATGATAGCTTTGTCCCTTTTGATTTTACCGACCTGGGGGATCTTCCTTCTTCTTCTCCTCCTCCTCTTCCTCTTAGCCGTAATCGCCATAGTGATCATAGGGGGAAGAAATCTGGGCAGGACCTTTCTCAAGGGGCAGTTATTGAAGCGTCCACCGTGGTTCTTGGTGGAGGTGGGAGGGATACGCGACTGCCTATCCCGTCGTCTTTCGATAAAATCCGCCGACAAGATGATCCCCAAGGGAAAAAAAGGAGGAAAGATGGGAGAAGGGACGATGGTGGTTCCCAGGAGAGAGAGAGGGTTCAAGAAATAACCTTATGGTGCTGGTTTGCGGTTGTCGTCCCAGGTTGCCAAACGGAGATTTGACCCGGCGGATGCGCGAGCTGTGACTTTGGTGGAGGGTACTCTTCCTCCCCATGTGCCTGTTCGTCAATCACCTATGAAGATGATTCTATCTACCCGCCAGCAAGAAGGCTTAGTAGACGGTCGAGGAACTTGCGGGTAATTCTGCGGAGGGAAAGGCCGCTGCAGACGTTTCCTTTGCACACAATATGGAAATCTCAACTCCAACTACAAGGTTGCTTAGAAGTTAGAACATCAACATATAAGCATATTCCCCCCATTTACCCTTTTGGAAATTAGAAAAAAAAAACTTAAAAATAATTAAATTTGACCCATTTGGCTCGTTTAACCCGCAACCTGCATATATACAAGCCGGGTTGGTATTTTCCCAACCCGTGAAAATCTTGACCCGTATGGGTTGGCCCATTTGACACCTCTAGTGTGAACGTTCATTTTGTGTTTTCGCAGCCAAAGGGTTTTTTACCACGCTACTAGGGGAATGTTAGCTTGGCATTAGAGGCGCTTTAGCGTTTCTTTGGGCGGTTGGTCCGTTGCCCTTCCTTGGGACTTGTGCGAGTACTTTGCAAATTTAGGTCACGTCTTTTGTCAGAAAGGAATACTTCGATTAATAATAAACAAAATGGTTACATTCGAGCAGCCTCAGTCAGGCTAGCCTTAGTCAGAGGCTGAAAGTAAACAAAATGATTACATTCGAATAGCCTTGGTCAGGCAGGCCTTAGTCAGGCTGAAGTGAATCCTAAATTTGAAACAAAAAGACGTACGTGACTTGACCGAAAGGTGGTCTGAGAGCGCAAAGTGCGTTTAGAGCTTAGGCGGAGGTTTGATCCGGACGGGCGGACTTTAGCTTCTTTCCTCCTGACTCTCTACCCTCGGGGGGTTCCTCACGTGACTCTATGGGACCAAGGCGAACGACCTTGGCGGTCTTGGTTAAGCTTGTTGCGTAGCACGCTCGCGCTAGTTTTTGGTTCGCCATGATTTCTCCAACCTCGAGGGGTGTTGGGAACTTCATAGTGAGCTATACAGTGGACACTATAGCTCTAAGTTTCTTCAGGGACGGTCGCCCTAGGATGACATTATAGGCCGAAGGTGCTGAGACGATGATGAAGTCTACGTCAAGACTTGCCACCTTTGGTAAGGTGCCCATAGTTGTTCGGGCTGTTATGATTCCTTCTGCGGGACCTGAGCTCCTGAGAACCCTATGAGTGTGCCGGCGAATGGCTTTATGCTGGCCTCATCCAACCCGAGTTTTTTGAAGGTGTCGAAGTAGAGGACGTTCGCCGAGAATCCCCGGTCTATCAGGACTCGTTTGACCTCGTAGTTAGCAATGACTGCGGTTGCTACCATGGGGTTGTCGTGGATCGGTCCCTCTAAGTTTGTGAGGTCGAACGTGATGGGGTTTCCTTTGGGCTCGCTTTTCCTTTTGTGCTTTGGGGCATAGTCGAGGGCGACTATGGAGCATTTCACTCTTTTCTTGTTTTGTGGTTGCGAGGAAGTTCCTCTCTGCAGACCGCCTGCGATGTCATTGATAACTCCGCGAGTAGGTGCTTGGTCGTTAGCCTCTTGTGGGTGTTCCGTATTAGCTTTGCTCTCCTCCTTGACGTATCTGCCTAGCTGCCCTTTACGGATTAGATCCTCGATCTGATCTTTCAAGTGGATGCAATCATTGGTCTCGTGTCCGTAATCTTTGTGGAACTGGCAGTACTTAGTCTTGTCCACCGGCTTTCCAGTTTTTCGCCTCTTGATTTATGGAGGGAAACTGAGCATGTCTGAGTGATAGATTTCTTCGAGGACTCCGACGTGGGATTTGTAAGAGGAGTGTAGCTTGTGAACCGTCCTCTAAGAGGCATTCGAGGTCGCGGTGGCCAACAATTTCTGCTGTTTTTATCCTTGGAGTTCTGGTTCTCCGCGGCCGCTTTCTCCATTTTCTTCTCTGCTCGCTCCATGTCGGATCTACTTATTAGGAACGGGGCATCTGTTGAGTTCCCCGTAGAACTGCGAACATCGGAGGCCCTGTTTGATGACAAAGATCGAGACGGCGTCTTGGAGGCCTTTGACTTGGAGCGAGAGTTTGGTGAAGCGGGCCAAGAAGGCTTGCAGGGTTTCCCCTTCTTCTTGGTGAAAATCAATAAAGGAGTCTTTGTTCTTTTGGTATTCCTTGCTGCTGGCGAACTGCGTAAGGAACTTTTGCGCCAGCTGCTCAAAGCTATAGATCAAATTGGTGGGTAGCAGTAAGAACCACCTCACAGCCGCCTCCTTCAGGGTCGAGGGGAAGACTCTGAATTGTTGGTTGTTCGTCATGCCCAATATTGACATGGCCGAGTTAAAGGTGTTAATATGATCTCGTGGATCCGTCTCTCCGCCATAGGGTTCTATGTGGAAAGGTATCTTGAAGCCCATGGGTACGTGCTCGTTCATGACTTGCTGGGTGAAAGGGTGTCTCCCCTTTCCTTGGAAGTCGAAGCGGGGCCACTGGTGAGTAGACATGCAGTACGGGGCGTACGGGTTGTAAGCTCCTGCCCAAGGCATGTGGAGATAAGATCCCGGCGGATAGTTTGGGATTGGTGGTCGCGAGTAATCCGTGGGCGGGCGCACTGCCTGCCCGGCGACCATTGTTGGTACAAGCGGGATTGTTGGCGGGGGTGTCGGTGCCGTCAGCGATAGCCGTGAAAATTCCTTGGGTAGAGTCCCGAATTGTATTTCGGGTAGATTGGTAGGGTCGCTAGAGGGCCCTGTTATCGCGCTATGCGGTGCCGCCGGCAGTTGGACGCCCATGTTTGCTTGAGGGCGGTTCCTGTCCTCTTCCCATTGCTGTTGGCGTATAGCCGCTATTTCTGCTTCGAGTCGAGCCAGCTCCGCCTCTCCCGAAATCCTCGCCGGCTCTATTGTGTCTTGGTTTCCGATTGAAGGGCAAGGGTTATGTGGCATGCCATAGGAATTGATAAAACCAATATTTACCCTTGTATCTTTTGGCATTTGACAAGCTTTTGTTGAGTTTAAAGAGTCATTATGCATGATTTAATGTTATTCAAGGGCACTTAAGGACTTAAATAACAATCTTGCTAATTCCATGTTTTTATTGAATAAATTGCGATAGTTCTCTAGTTTTATTAACTTGAGGGCCTCACAATTGTTTCTGGTTGATTTGTAGGTCAACTAGCTTGAGGAATAGCAAGGATTCAAGTGCTAGAGGTCGAGAAAGAAGTTGGAAAGTGAAGCCAGTACAAGATTTGAAGGTTAGAGGCATTTTTGGGCCTCTTCTACTGTTCCACCCGCTGCCAGCGGGTAACCTTGCAAGCTGGCAGCGGGTGGACCTCAGTTTAAAGGGAAAACGCGCGTTTCGAGTAATCCACCCGCTGCCAGCGGGTACACCAGATCTGCACGGTTTTCTCGCGATTTTAAGAGCTGAAAAGGATTGTGGGCCCACTTTCTCAGCATTTTACCACAAGGGGAGCATCCTAGGTCGTATTAGAGGGAATATTCTGATGTTTTGAAGCCCTTAACCTAATTTGGAGAAAAATCCCACTCATTCTAAGACATTCATCACTCAAGCTCTCATCCTCTCAAGTCTCTCCACACATTCCAGCCACACTTACCATTTTCTCTTCATCTTCTCCACTCTCCACACCCATTAAAATCAAATTACAACAACCTCCATCATCATCCATGGCTAAGCAAGGGTTGGAGGAGCTTGGTGGAGCATTCTTCATCTCCGTGAGTGGCTAAATCTCTTGTGCTTTGGAGGAGGATGATTAGGGCTTGAGCTATGGCATCCAATAGGGAGTTTTTCTTGTTTTCCTTCTACTTCTCTTTATAGATTCATTTTTATCTTGTTGATATTGATGGGTTTGTATTGATTGTGGTTTCATGGTTGTGAAACTTAACTTGATTGTAGTAGGATATTAGAAATTTATATAGACTTGTGATTTGTATTTTGATTCTCCCATTGTGGGTTTTGATTACATTGGATTTAGTTGAATCTTATTGTAATTCTTGATTCATTGTGGAAGCCACTCTAATGACAATGGTAATTGTTGAGTTGAATTCTAGTCTATGTTAAATTCCCCATTTGCTTCATTGATGGTATTTGATTAGGCTTGTTAATTGTCCGGTTGGTTAATTGCATTCCCTAATTAATTTACCTAGGTTTGGTGGTCACTAAACTACTTTAGGAAATGGCCTTTCATTGATTAACTCCATACTTTTTGATAGCAAGGATAGCCCAAAGCATTCTCCAACAAAGCATATTCATCTCATTTCATTCACCTCAATTTACTTTAGCTTTTAAAATATTGAAAATCCCAAAAAGTGTTAGTTCTAGTTTCATTTAGTTGCATTTAATTCCATTTAGTTTCATTGCACACCAAGTGTTTGTTAAATTGCCTCAAAGACATCCCTTTTTGTGTTAATTTTGCATATTTGTCCATAGAGTCCATAGGCTCCGCGAGAGAGAATCACCTAGGTTGTGCCACTAGCTGCACTTTCTAGTATTAATTTGATTGGTGCTGGCCTCGCGACAAGGCCGCGTCCATCAGGGATGCTGAGAGCATGCTTCCTCCCTGGGTGCTGGTGTCTGGAGCACGGTCTCTGCAACAACTACCTACCTTGGTTGTGACCGTTTCAGCCGCTCCCTGCCTATTCCTTGTGCTGCGTCTTGGAGCGCTTGCGTCAGTCACGGCTGTGGGGCGCGGGTTTCTGAGTGTTAGGTGGATACTCCTACTCCCTTAAAAGAAAATGTCGTTTAGCGGCAGAGTGCACAGGGCGTTGTGGTATGAGAAGACCGTGGTGGGCGCCAATGTAACTGTCGTTTTTGGTTCAGAAAATTTTTCTTTGTAAATAAGGACCGCAAAGGGTCGTAACCTTGAGGGACTTGTCCTTAGGTGAAGACCTAGGTGCCTACGTACCCTTAGGAAGGGATCAAAGTCCATGTAGTTCATCATGGTGACGTCTATCGGAGCCGTTGGGCTAGGTGGTTACCTGTATTGGGCCGTGTGCGGCTAAGACGTACGTAAGGTACTCCGGGCGGGCGAGCCACTTGTAGAAGGTTGCCTTAGTTGTGAGAGAGCAAGGGTCTCTTAAAGCGGTCGGGCCCTCTGCTTGTGGAGATCTCCGGGACAGAGATGTGCCGAATGTTGGTCGGAATATCACCGGAGCTTAGTACTGCCATTGGACCAAGCTTCGAGGTCGCGAGGTGTGAGTTTGGGCAAGAATATGCCGGGATGTATTCAGAGTGTTTACTTGATGATATGGTGTTCTTTTGATCCTTGTTCTCCTGTCCTTAAGTCCCCTGGGTGAGGGCCTTTATATACTGTGTGTGGGAAGGTCGTGCTCAACCCACGTTCTTATGGGACGTGGGTTGTCCCACAATGCCCAGTGGGCTTCCCATGTCTATTGGATGGGAGCTCTCCAAGGGAGACGTGGGTAGCGGCCACGTAAGGGGCAGGTGAGTGATGCCACATGTCGTTGGCATAGACTGCTGTGGAGCTTCTGGAAGCTTATTGCCACATGTCCTTAGGCGGAATAATCCGTAGTTACAATTAGTAATAGCTTCTGCAATAAATTGTCTCTGATAACTAAAGAACATATATGTGTCATATGCCATTTCGTTGATAATCTAATTTTATAGATGTGTTAACTTAATTGCTTTGATTAATCCTGAAATATGGATTTAACCTGTGGGATACCATTAACAATTATTTTCTCACTTTAAGCTGATAGCTTAAAATGAGAAAAGGGGAGAACGATTGCATTTTCTTGTTTTATTTTAATATGAAGTCGAAATTCATTGGTCAAAAGGGAAAAGATTCTTAGGTTATAAAATTCATAAAGTTACGATTGACGGAAAATTTTTATAAATTCATAGAGTTAGAAATTTATAAAGGGAGGGGTATTATTTATTAGATAAATTATTTTTGGGCAATAAATATTAGAGATAATTAATGCCTATATTGTTACTTTCAACTCCATGATATTTTAAAAGAACCAAACACGACCTAAACAGAACAAAAGGTTAAAAAGGGTAATAGACTATGATTGTGTATTATTAACTTTAATCTTCCTAGTCCGAGAACATTATTTTGTAAAAATTGTTGAGTATATTATCATCTAAGTGATTCATACATCAAAGTTTTACAATATAGTCCAGTTCTTTTTGTTGATAGGAATTTTAGAAATATTGGGCTCACATGATTTGTTTTGTTTTAATTAAATAAGGGTTGATAAATGGTTCATTAAAGTAGGTCCATAAGGTTAAAACCTTTGGGCCACAGCACACATTAAATTACTTGTTTGGTAAGTTGCTAGGTGTAGGCCTACATGGTTTTATTGGAGCCCGTAATGGGAAGGCCCAATGAGACATATATACAGAGGCTAGCCCCCCTCTCTAACCCTAACCATTGGGAGCTACCCATCTAAGCCACTACACTACCAGGGAATAGAGAGGAAGACCTAGCTACCGGTGTTTAGGGTTTTCTGAGATGGCCAAATCAGGTACGCTCTATCTCCAATACTTTCAATGTTCTAGCCTTGCAATCGATCCACACATATAACATTTGGCATCAGAGCCAGGATATTGTGGTTCTAGATCTTAAAATTTTTTATTTTCTGGAATTTTTTCGCATGATTTTTCAGAGAATTGTGTCATCTTTTTCACGTATGATCTGGCTTGTTTGTATGAAATAATTTTGTGGCTTTTGATCGTCTCTGAATAAGCTTTAATTCGATATATAGCATGCATAATATCATGTAGCACAGTGGGAGAAATCTGATGTTAAACTTGCTCCCATGAACATGTATGAAATTGAATCTGAATTCATAGATCTAATCTTTAACACCGTTTAAAATCGATTCGATGATTACAGAAGCATTTTTATGTGTATTTGGATCTATTAGAATGATTTAATTAGATTTAACGACCCTAGAATCCGAGAAATAGGCAGAAAATTAGAAACGGTGAGTTCTTCGAACTCTAATCCCTTTTCTTCGAAAAATCGACACTGTTTCTGGAAATTAATTGGATACAGAGGTTAGAAACATCATCTCGATCAAAATCCCTACGAAATCGTGAGCCAAAACGCGTCAAAATCATCCGAAAAGGAAACGGGTCGCGTGACCCGTTTCGTGCCTACGGTTCGACTTTGCTAGAGGTTAGGGATGACTAGCCGGGCACCCTGGGCGAAGTCCACTCGCGGGCTAAAAGGGGGTGCGTGTGGGGCCCACCCCAGCTCCGTTTTTGGCGAATCCAACGTCGTTTTGTTTCGTATAATTTTCTTGATTTTTCCATAATTTTTATTTTATTTTTGGACAACTCTAAATATTTATTTTGAATTTCTTGGAATATACTGTCTTAAAATTCAAAATAAATATTTTTAAATTATTTTTGACATGAAAAAATCATGGAAATTTTTTTGACCACCCTTTGAGTCCAATGGCAGTATTCACTCTCCTTATCTGGATGCACAACTTAAATACTCTCTAGCTAAACCCTAAGGCTAATTATTATCCATTTAAATTCTTAAAAGGGTGCATGAATTGTTGTTAAAATTTTAATTAAGCTGGTAATTGTGGCATGAAAAATTTTTATAGTGCTTCCTAGTCTGAAAATTTTGTTTTATGGGTTGTTGAGAATATTAATCACTAAAGTGATTTATTCATCAAATTCATAAAACCGTTAAATTCATTTGTTGATGGAAAGTGAGAGGCAATTTTTGTGAATTCTACTCTGGGATAATTTTTATGAATTGTTGCGACTATTACCACTAAAGTGGTTGGTCATCAAAATTCATAAAGGAATAAAATTTTTTGTTGATAGAATTTGTTATTGAATTAATACATATAATTTCCTGCTCGAAGGGGCTTATTATGTGTATTAATTCTAGGATAGCATGGGGCATACCGATGAGTGTATATAATTTTGAAAATTAATCTACCCAAAGGGGATTGAATTTTCTAAATTACATATTCTTATTGTTTTGGGATATAAATTTTAAGGAATTTTTTCTCCCTAAAGGTGATTAGTTCCATAAATTTTTATAGTCTTTATTTGCTTCATGAAAAGAATGAGACAAATAGCATATTATAATCTCTGCCCAAAGGGGAGTTTATAATGATGCTAAAGGTTTTCCTTCAAAGGTTGTTTAAACATTAAACTATTTTTTAATTGCCTCACTAATTTACTATATTAATTTCTGCAAAACAATTACCTTCAGTGTGAACAACAATAACGCCACCATTGAAATGCTAACTGGTTCCAATTACAAGAAATGGAAGGAGGATATTGAATTTGCCTTGTGGATAGTTGATCTTAACTTGGCGTTGAGGGAGGATGAACCAACTAAACCCACAGAGAACAGTAGCACTGAGGATCGAGACTATTATGCAAAATGGGAGAGATCTAATCGACTTAGTCTCATAGGCATCAAGAAGTCCATTCCTGAGCATCTCATAAGTGGTTTGCTAGAAACCACTAATGCTAAGACCTTTATGAAGAATGTGGGGGACAGATTTCATATTTCAAATAGGGCAAAAGCAAGAGAGTTGATGAATGAACTACTTGGGATGAAGTATGATGCTTCCAAAGGGGTCAGAGAGTATATTACTAAGTTTGTTCACATCCAGACGAGGCTTAAAGAACATAAAATACCTCTTCCTGATAGTTATGTGATTTATGCTGTCTTATATTCACTCCAAACTGAATTTAGTCAAATCAAGACAACTTATAACACACAAGATGAAAATTGGAGCATCAATGCACTAATCTCCAAGTGTGTGGCTGAAGAGGAGAAACTGAAGAAGGAAAAATCTGAGAGTGCCTATTTTGTTTCCTGAAACAAATCGTCCTCTAAAAAGGGAAAAGAAAATTCCAAGAATGCCAACTCACTTACTCCTTAAAAGGACCAGACGTTTAAGAAGTCTGGAAATAATCAAAACACTGGCAATGGAGGCCCAAAAGGCAACACTAGTGAGTTGAGTTGTTACTTTTGCAAAAAAAAGGGTCATAAGAAGGTTGAGTGTCGTACTTATATAAGGCATGGCTAGAGAAAAAGGGCAAGGAACAAGGTGAGTTGATTGCTTATGTTTGCTTTGAATCAAACTTTATTGATGTGCTTTTAGAATCTTGGTGGCTTGACAGTGGTGCTTCTGTCCATGTTAACTCCACCTTGCAGGGGCTCAAGGAAAGGAAAAGGCCAACTGAGAGGGAGTTTAAGCTGAAGGTTGGGAATGGTGCCGACATAGAAGTTCAATATGTAGGAATAGTTGTTTTAACTTTAAACAGTGGTTTTCAACCTGTATTGAAAGACACATTTTATATTCCCTCTTTTAGGAGGAACCTTGTTTCCATTTCTTCATTGGATAAAGTTGGATATTATTTTAATTTTGAAAATAATAAGTTTGGCATCTTTTATGATTATGAGATGGTTGGTGAATGTGTTTTATCTGATGGTTTGTATAAACTTTGTTCAAGTTTGAATAATGAATGTTTGCATGTTGAAAAATGCTCTACTAAAACATCTAAGACAAAGGATAAATCCTTCTTGCTATGGCATAAACGTTTAGGTCATATTCTAAGGAAAGGGTTAACCGATTAATCAAGGATCAGATTTTACCTTATCTTGATTATAGTGACATGAGAAATTGTGTTGATTGTGCTAAAGGGAAACTAACTAAGACTGGAAAGAAATCTGCAACTCGTAGTGATGGGCTTTTAGAGTTGGTTCACACTGACAATAGTGGACCTTACTTAACTACCTTGTGTGGGAAGAAGTATTTCATAACATTCATAGATGACTTCTCTCATTATGGGTATCTTTACTTGATCAAAGAGAAGTCTGATGCTTTTGAAATGTTTACAACCTATAAAACTGAAGTTGAGAAACAATTGGGGAAATTTATCAAGACAGTCAGATCTGATCGAGGTGGTGAGTATTATGGGAAGTTTGATGAAGGTGGACAGAAGAAATGCCCCTTTGCTAAATTCGTACAGGATTGTGGTATTGTTGCTCAATAGACCATTCCTGGAAGTCCGGAACAAAATGGTGTGGTAGAAAGGCGAAATCATACACTCATGGATATGGTGAGGAGTATGATGAGTGGGTCAAACCTACCTGAATTCTTATAAGGGTGAAGCAATCAAGATTGCTATTTATTTTCTAAATCGTGTCCCTAGTAAATCAGTGCCTAAAACTCCTTTTGAGTTGTGGATTGGGAGAAAGCCCACTTTGAATCATTTTCGTGTTTGGGGTTGTCTTACAGAAGTAAAGATTTAGAACCCTCTTCCGAGAAAATTAAACCATAAAACTTCAAGTTGCTTCTTTGTTGGCTACCCAGAGCATTCAAAAGGTTTTATATTTTATTGTCCCACTCGTACACTAAAATTGTGGAGGCATTGAATGTAAAGTTTCATGAATTAGATGTGGCTGAAAGTAGTTGTCCTCAACCTTCTGAAACACCTGAATCTAGCAAGAGTGTTTCCATCCCTTTACCATCCTTGACTGAGACTTTACCAGTTGCACTTGCTAGGGAGGAAATGGTGACGTTGCTAGTTCAGGATGAAGATCTTGGGATACTTGTGACTGAAGTTCCTCAAGTTCATGAACTAGCCCCATATATTCCTCAAGTCCATGAACCATCCCCAGAAATTCCTCAAGTTCATGAACCAGCCCCAGAGATTCCCTTGAGGAGATCTCAAAGAGAAAGAAAACCTGCAATTGGTTCAGATTATCAAGTGTATTTGGGTAAGGATGACTATGACATTGGTTTTGCCCACCCCACAACATATAGTGAAGCATTGTGTAGCCCACAATCTGATATGTGGAAGAGTGTCATGAATGATGAAATGCTCTCCATGTCAACTAATAGTGTTTGGGAACTTACTGAATTGCCTGAAGGTTGCAAACCAATTGGATGTAAATGGGTTTTCAAGACCAAGAAAGATTCCAAGGGTCAAGTGGAAAAGTTTAAAGCCAGATTGGTAGCTACGGGGTTTACTCAGAGACAGGGTACTGATTTCAATGAAACCTTTTAACTTGTCTCATCAAAGGATTCTTTTAGAATTATCATAGCCTTGGTGGCTCATTTTGACTTAAAGCTCACCAGATGGATGTTAAGACAGTTTTTCTTAATGGAGACCTCGTAGAAGAGGTTTATATGGTACAGCCAGAGAGTTTTGTGAAAACTGGCAAAGAGCAAATGGTGTGCAAATTAAGGAAGTCCATCTATGGGCTGAAACAAGCTTCTCGACAGTGATATCTCAAGTTTGATGAAGTAGTCACTTCATTTGGTTTTGTTGAAAATAAATTTGATCAGTGAATTTATATAAGAACTAGTGGGAGCAAGTTCATTTTTCTCGTACTCTATGTCGATGACATTCTTCTTGCGAGTAGTGATCTAGATCTCCTTCATGAGACTAAGAACTTCCTATCCACTGCGTTTGAGATGAAAGATCTTGGGGAAGCTTCCTATGTTTTGGGGATTGAGATCCGACGTGACAGGATCGTGGATGCGTAGGTTTATCTCAGAGGGCATATATAGAGCTGTCAAAATGGGTCCAACCCGGTGGGTTGGCCCGTTTAACCCACTAATATGGTGGGTTGGGTTGCAAAATCCTAACCCGTTTATTAAACAGGTTGGAGGAACCCGACCCACCTAACCCCAGGTTAGGTGGGTTGGCTCGTGGGTTAGGTGGATTGGCCCGTAACCCACCTAACTTAAAAAAAAAACATAATTACTAATCATGTTTCTTACTTTTTGTGATATTTTCATTTTTCACCATATTTGCAGGAGACAGGAGGAAAAGAAATGAGTAATGTTGTGATATTTTGACCATGTTTCATACTTTCATTGTTTTATTTTTAACTATTTGTGAGTGACATGATGAATGATAAATCTTTTCTTTCATTTTATCATATTAAATTTCTTAGTTCATGAAAAAAATGTATAAAAAAAGTATAGATTTCTTTTTTAAAAAAAGTTAGAATTAAAAAAATTAAAAAAAAAGGTGGGTTGGCCGGGTTGGGATTCCCAACCCGTTTAACGTGGCCAACTCGAGTGGGCCAACCCGTGGTGGGTCAACCCGTGTGGGCTGGGTTGGCCCACTTTGACAGCTCTAGGCATATATAGATCGTGTGCTTAAACGATACAATATGCATAGTTGTAAACCTGGAGATGTTCCTATTGTGAAAGGTGATAAACTTCAGCAAGAATCACGGCTCGAGAAATGAGCTTGAGAGAGAAGCTATGAAATTGATTTCATATTCCAGCGCCATTGGTAGTCTCATGTACTTGCAGGTTTGTACTAGACCTGACATAGCCTTTTCAGTGAATGTTCTTGGTAGATATTTGTCGAATTCTGGGCTTGAACATTGGATTGCTGCAAAGAAGGTTATGAGATATTTACAGAGGAAAAAAGATTTCATGCTCGTATATAGAAGGTCAGATGACCTTCAGATTATTGGATATTCAGATTCAAATTTTGTTGGGTGCCAAGATGATCTCAAAATCCACATTTGGTTACATTTTCATGTTAGTTGGAGGTGCAGTATCTTGGAAAAATGTAAAGTAGACCTTGACAAAATCCTCGACAATGTATGCAGAATTTGTCGCATGTTATAGAGCATCGTTGCAGGCAGTTTGGCTTAGAAACTGTTTCAGAGCTTTGTGTAGTTGATTCAATCTCTCAGCCTATGGTCATTTATTGTGATAATAGTGCAGTTGTGTTCTTATAAGAACAACAAGATTAGTGGTGCATCAAAGCACATGGAGATCAAGTATTTAACTGTTAGAGACTTGGTCAAAAAAGGTGATGTTGCTATTGAGAAAATCAATACAGAGATGATGCTTGCAGATCCACTGACCAATGGATTAAGGCCCATACAGTTTAAGGAACATGCTCAGAAAATGGGTGTGATAGGGTCTTTTGATGTCTTGGGTTAGTGGGAGTTTTGCTATTTTTCTTTATTGTTATCACCTTATGAATGTTATTCAATTATTATGCAATTAATGGCACTTGCAACTTATTTCCATGAACATGCATGCATCTGGTTAATTTTATTGAATGATGATAATTTGTGAATTAATGCTTTGCTTGTGCAAAGAAAAGTGTATGCAACATGTATCTTAAGACAAAGTGTTTGTCTTAAGAGTGACAGTTGTGTTGAGGATATGACATGTGCCTTAGGACAGTGTTTGTCTTAAGAGTAACAGTTGTGTCAGGAGGATATGACATGTGCCTTAAGACAATGTTTGTCTTAAGAGTGACAGTTGTGTCCGATATGGTGATTTCTCCTGCGGTCTATAGCATTGTTAAGATTTATTGAGAAATCTAACGGTGAACTGATGAGAAATAATGCGTTGTTAAACTTGAGAGTTATTTCTTACTACATCTCCAAACTTTGTATCCATGTCATTATAATTGATGGTATGTATGACAATGGATTGGTCATGTGTTGATTAAAAACATATTGATTGCCATGATCCCATATTAGTGATTATATTGGACCGGATTGGTACGTTGTGCTGAGATTGAACCATTTTTTCGAAAATGTGCACACAAAAAGAGTCTTTTATTTGTCCTATCAACCCTAGAGTCTTTTTCTTTCTTTATTTTAAATTATTTTACAAAGTTTTAAATGAATGTGGCCTAATCATCATTTAATAAAATTCTAATATTGAGTATCATGCATTAATTATATAATTATTTGTATACAAATTCTAATATTAAAAAATCTCATATTAATTACACATCTAATTAAATTTGTAATTACTTTTTTGGTACATAAGGTATCAAATCTATAGTATTTGGTTAAGCTCGAGAATTTAAAGTTATTAAGAGGTTGTTTAGTATAGTCTTGTTTAAGAAAAGATGCTATTTTATATATCATAATATAAAATAGTGTCATCTCAAATACTATATTATCTATAATGTTCTTGTTTAGTATAGTGTTTATATTATAGTGATATAAGATGCAAATATTTGATATTTTATTTTGATTAAATTATTTATTTTTGTATCTTTTAAATTTACCTTTATAAATTTAAATAAATTATTTATTTTATTTATATAATAATTATTAAACCTTTAATGCTTTCTTGAAATGTCTTCTAGCATAGAGAATTAATAAAAAAAAATTATCTTAATTTTTATAATTAAACAAAATGACATTCAATCAAACCAAATATTTTAAATAAAAACTATCTAAATACCTAACAAAATATTTCAAATAATCAAGTAGTTTATTATAACTAAAAGTACTCATCAAATTAAATAGTTCAAATAAAAATCATCTAAATACCCAATAAATACCCAACAAAATAGAGGGCGTTTATTAATAAAGATATTATTATTAATAATTTATGTCACACAAAAGAAAATTAATAGGGATAAAATTGGTAAGTTAAACAAAAAAATTTTACTATAGAGTGTCATCTTAGATGACACAGTGTTATCTCATATATATATATATATATATATATATATATATATATATATATATATATATATATTACTGTGTTATCATATGAATACCATAACAAACTGTGTCATCTAAGATAATATGTTAATTTGAATGACATGATAAGATGATACCATATCAAATATCACTAATTATTAATTAATATATCTTCTAATACATACATTGAGAATGGGGGTGAGAAGGAAAACAGCACGAGGAAGTGGTTGAGTGGAAAAAAATAATTATGTTTAACCAAATGCCAAATCTTTAATTTTTAGTTTTGGGTATAAAACAACTTTAAATCTCTAAATTAAGTGTTTCATCATTCGAAGTGTCTATAAGCTAGCAAAAGAATTAATCACAGTACTTAACATTAAATACCTTGGTATCTAGCAAAAAAAAGGAAAGGGAAGAGAAGAGAAGGCAAAGAAATGGAAATGGAAACAGAAACGGAAACATAATGCGTTTCCTGTGTTTGTTAGTAAAAGTTTGGAAATGAAATGGGAATGGGAATGGGAATGTATTAAAATTACCACTTTATCCCTTATATTAAAATAATAAAAAGAAAAGAAAGTCATGATTGTGTCAAATCAAAGGGTATAATAGACATTTTGTATTTTCTTTTTGCTTTTTTTTAAAAAGTTGATGGAAATGAAAAAGTAAAAAGTATGTGGACCCTACCCATTCCTTGCTCATTTCCATGACCATTTCTTGTTAAAGAACAAGACCGTTATGTAATGACTTTGTCTCCCCTTATTTGGATCCACCAAAATTTCTGAATTTTAAATTATTGAAATTAACAAAATGATATATTAATGAGAATTAATATAAGTTCTAAATTCCTTACTTACAAAAATTTAAAAACTTAACAAGAAATGTTGCTGAATTTCCTTCCTTATAATTTTAAAACAAGAAGTTCAATAATTGTATTATATGCATGCAATAAATTGCATCATAAATTCACCCATAATAATATACCCAGCTCAGCAATGGGCATGTGGTACAATTGGTGTCATTAATAGCTGAAATTGCATTGCATATCAAATCATCATACCCACATGTCACAATCCTACTAGCTGAAATTGTATTACATGCATATAACAAGTTACATCATAAATTCACCCATAATAATATACCCGGCTAAGCTTCTAAAACATGTTAGGCATAGACACCATAAAAAGAAATTGAAATTTAATTAAATATAAAATATATCTATAAAAATCTTGCACCCTCTATCAAACTCTTCCAAAATAGAATAATTGGAGGATCGCAACAAACAAAATTCTCAAAGGAATCCACGTCACATAAAATTTATTAGGCGTACACAAGTATTATATCATTTTATTGGTACATTAATTAATAATATTTATTTAATTATTAACTTATTTTTATTAGAGACCCACGACAATAAATAAAAATAAATAAATATTATTAATTAATAGACAAATAACACTGCACAATACATATTAATATAAATTTCATAATTTTATTTTTTATAATTAACTCAATGAGATATAAATAATAAAAATTTTATATTCTTTTAATTATGATAATTCAATTCTTAATAATAAAAATAAAACGCTTTAAAATAAAATAGATACCATACTTCCTAAAAAAATTCGGATCTGGATATGCTAAAATGCAGATTCGATGAAGTGTGTGAAGTGCACACTTCAGAGCTGTTGGATGAAATTGTCACAGTATAAACATGAAATTTTAATTTTTATATGAGGATATGGATGATGCACTTCATACATTTTACCGATTTTGCACTTCAATTGATCCAATTTCAAAAAAAATTCATATACAATCTCATATATATATATATATATATATATATATACACACACACACACACAAAAACACTATTTATTTATACTCTGCTCTTCATTTCTTAGTTTTCTCACTTTCTCTGCTCTGCCTCTGCTTCCTTCCTTCTCTTCTCCATGGGTACCCGAACCCGACCCGCGTCTTCCTCCTTCACATTCTCCTCAATCTTCTACCTTCTCCTCCTCATATCCCCACGCGGAGACGCAATCCCGAACCCTATCAAAACCGTCGTCGTTTTGGTAATGGAGAACCGCTCCTTCGATCACATGCTGGGTTGGATGAAGAAGCTCAACCCCGAGATCGACGGCGTCGACGGGTCGGAATCGAACCCGCTATCCGTGAGAGATCCCAATTCGGAGCGGTTCTTCTTCGGCAACGAGTCGCAGTTCGTGGACCCGGACCCGGGGCACTCGTTCCAGGCGATCCGGGAGCAGATATTCGGGTCGGAGGACACGTCGGCGGACCCGGCTCCGATGAACGGGTTCGCGCAGCAAGCGTACGCGATGGATAATAATACGGGCGGAATGTGCCGGAATGTGATGAACGGGTTCGGACCGGATATGGTGGCGGTTTATAAAGCTCTGGTTTCTGAGTTCGCTGTGTTTGACAGGTGAAATTAATTGTTACCTTATCTTCTTTCTTTTCTTTTTCTTCTTCATTTCATGAAAATGAAAAAGTGAATGGGTCTATTGGATTTTATTGTTTTTTTATTTTTATCAACTTAAAAAAAATATAAAATATTTATTATATTTCTTTGATTTAATACAATTATAATTTTTTTTATTATTTTAATATAAAAAGTAAAATGGTCATTTTAATATATTTTCTTTCTATTTCAATTACTAAACTTTTAGTATTAAATATATCAAATACATTTTGTTTTCATTTTTGTTTCCATTTTATTTTTATTTTTACCTCATGAATGTGCCCACGTCACTTCCACTCTTTTCTTTTCTTTGTGTCTTCTTTGGCCCATTATTTTCTCTCTCTCTCTCTCTTTTAATGCAATTTAATGCTCAATTTCAGTTTAAGAGATTCTTTGCATATATCATTTTGAATGATGAAATAGAGTTACGGTTAACTTTTGGAAAAATTGGATTTCCTAAATTCTTTTTGGCTTAATTTTTGTGCAATTTCTTTAAAATATACATTTTTATTTTTTTTGAGAAGTATTAACATGGATTCACACTTATAAGGACCCACAATGAATAGATTAGGAATCATATTATTATTAATATTAACAAATATCATCACCTTAAATGGACTACGGACTAAATTGTTATTAATATTGATAAATAGTCTTACAAAACTATTTAGTGATGATATTTGTCAATATTGATATAATTTGGTCCACAATTCATTCATGTTAGGTTCTTAGTAGTATGAGTCCTTGTTAGTATTGCTTCTCCAATGAAGTGAAAAATGCGCATTTTGAAGGAATTGGATGAAAGCGAATTGCATTGGATCTAATTTCTAATTTTTGATTTATTAATTCTTAGTCATAGTATTTGTTTTGAAATTTGTGTTAAATTTTTTTAAAAAATAATACAAATTTTGAAACAAATTCAATGACTAAAAACTAGTAAGTCACGGCTCATAATACATTACCCTGTTATTTTTTTCTTTTTTTTTATGAGAATTAACGGTATTCAATTTAATCTTTGGAAATTTTAATATATATATATATATATTAATTTGTATAAGAGAGAAAATAACTTTTTTAAGAACCAAAACATGTTAATTTTTTTAAGAGCATCAGTAAGATTTTTTTTTGAGGAATCATATTATTAATATATTTAACTTATTTATTAAAATTTAAAAATAATTCATTTAATTATAGGGATTTTTTTTTGTAAGTTAAATTGTTTTGAGAATATTTTATAATTTATTTTATTAAAGTTTAAATGGTCAAGTGTATTCAGGCCAAAAAAAAATGGTCAAGTGTACATAAAGTTAATTTAAATAATACTTTTACAAAAATGATATAATTTAAATTCTTTAAATGTTAGTTTTAATTATAGGGATATTCTTATTAAACTTTCAATAAAAAAGAGAGTAAAACATTGTTTTCGTCCTCCACAGATATTTCCTTTGTCAATTTGGTCTCCTATAGATTGGTGTTATCAATTTGGTCCCCCATAGATCAAACTGTTAGCAATGTGGTCCTTCCGTTAATTATCAAAATTAGACACAGTGGAAGATAAAATAAAACTTGTAGAGTTAATATTCATGTAATGCCTTTGAAATTGCCAGGCCTAATTCTGGTGCCTCATAATAATCACTCACGACTAGTGGAGGTATGTCAAAGTTTTTTTTTACTTTTTTTTTAATTTAAAAGATTTTTTAAATAAAAAATAAATTACTCTAAATTAATTAATGCTTAGTTAAATAAAAAAATTGCTGAATCACAACTTAACCTGACATGTCATCAAGTTAATTAACATAAGGACCACATTGCTAACAGTTTGATCTGTGGAGGACCAAATTGACAAAGGAGGCATCTGTGAAGGACCAAAACAGTGCTTTACTAAAAAAAATTATGTATAATTTATATAAGGGCACATGTTAAATAAATCCTTTATATAAACTCGTATTTATGAAATTAACACATGGTCAATTAATTATGTGCATAATGAATGATGTTGATTGCGAATGTGATATGGAGAGTATTGAAATTTATGTTATTGTCATTTATTCATTAATATTAAAAAAATTAATTTTTAATTCGATAAATTTTATTAATGTTAAAAAATAATATTGTATGAATAATAAATAGATAAACTAAAAATCCAATATATTTGTAGTAATAAACTTTTATTCCCTTCCTGCATTCATTAGATTTAAAACCTAGAAGAGAATGCATGTAAAATTGCAACTATCATCAACATAGTTAATTAAACAGTTCTATAATTAAATAGAATTGAAAATTATGATATTTTAAAAACTAAATTAAAATAAATCCATATTTCAAAAGACTAAAATAATAATTTTACCTTTCCTAATATGAAAATGCTAGGTGGTTTGCCTCCGTGCCGGCGTCCACCCAACCGAACCGCCTTTACGTTCACTCCGGCACATCGGCCGGCGCAACAAGCAACAATGCGTCGCTACTAATCCGAGGCTATCCTCAGACAACCATCTTTGACAACCTCAACGACGCCGGAATATCATTCGGAATATACTACCAGAATATTCCAGCCACATTATTCTACCGGAACCTAAGAAAACTAAAGTACCTAACCAAGTTCCACATATACGACTTGTCGTTCAAGCAGCACGCAAAGGAAGGGAAGCTTCCGGGCTATGTTGTGGTGGAGCAGCGGTACATGGACACCAAGTTGGCGCCAGCCAATGACGACCACCCATCGCATGACGTGTATCAAGGACAGATGTTCGTGAAGGAGGTGTATGAGACTCTGAGGGCTAGCCCGCAGTGGAACGAAACCCTGTTTCTTATCACGTACGATGAGCATGGAGGGTTCTATGATCACGTGCCGACGCCCGTGCGTGGGGTCCCCAGTCCAGATGGGATTGTGGGACCCGAACCCTTCAATTTTAGGTTTGATCGATTGGGAGTTAGGGTTCCTACTATTGCAATCTCACCTTGGATAGAGAAAGGCACAGGTATGTCAAATGTCATTTTATTACTACTTTATTTATCTTTTTTTATTTATGGTTAAGATGAGTTTTTTTTTTGTTTTTTTATTTAATTTCAAAGATTTAATGAATAGTTATTAAATTTGTCATTTCATAACATAATAATAATAATAACAATTTTATATTAAATTTTAAGAATTAAGAAAAAAATTTACAAACCTTTAGTAATATGTAATTTTAGTTAAAACACACTTATATATTATAAGGCAAAAGAGACCGAAACACTAATATACAGTAAAGTCTCGCGTTCGAATAATGTATTAAAAAAAAACTTAACTTGGAGAACTCTATCTCATTATAAGACTTTGATTTTGATTTTAATTTTGTCCCTTAAATTTGATTGGTTTCACTTTCACTACTCCTTTAACATTAAAATATTAATCAAATGTTTTTCTAACTATGAATATTGTTAGTTTACTTTTTTCTACTTAATAGAAAATTTTTAATTAGAATCAATTTTATATCTGTGTGCTATATTATTATTAATATTACCAATATATTTTGACAATAATTTGGCATAAAAATATTAAAATTGATTTTAATTCAGCATTTTTCCTTAAGTAAATTAAAGATATTAAGAATAAAAATTTTGATTATTTTGTAAAATTAAAGGACTAAAGTAAAACTAATTAAACTTAAAGAATAAAAATTAAAAATGAGTTAAATTTAAACAATCCAAAATACTTTTTCCCCGTATAAAAAGTCAAATTGTTGTAAAAATAAACTTAGCTTGTTTTTGAGATGAATTATACTTTAATTTAAAGTAATTTCATTTGGACTTTATGTATAACTAATACTAATAGCATAAAATTAAAAACTAAAATGTATTAATTAGTAAAAAATAAATTAAAACTCTTTTTAAATAAAAAAAATTAAATATCGTTATTTTAAATAAAAACATGAAAGAAATGTAATTTTTTTAAAATTTATTATATTGATGTAAGAATAATTTTTTTGAACCGATATATATTTGCATAGATTTGAATTGTGAAAGATGTTTAAATTAAATTAATTATAGCTATATTATTAATAAAATTTGCATATAATAAAAAGCATATTTAATTTAACATTTTTTAACTAGGTTTTATTAATTAGTGTCCTTAAGACACTAAATATAGATTTATTTTAATCAATAAAAAATCTAAAAAATTTATTCTGCTCAATTTTTTTTTTCAAATTTAAAATATAATTTTTCTCTAAATTAATAAAAAAAAATTTAACAAGTATCCTATATTTTTTTAAAATAACAAGAGATAAGAGATTCTCAATTAAGTGGAATCTAGTTAACAATAACACGCAGATCTGACATCACCTTGTGAATCAGTGAATGCCATCTTTATCATTATGAGCTTGCTCACAAAGTTACACGTATGATGTAATCTAATATTTTAATAAAAAAATATTTGAAAAAAAACTTATATCCATTTTTATACATTCATTTCATCAAGTTTGTCTCTCAAAATATCACAATTGTCATCTTCTTCCACTTAGCATTTTTTATTAACTTTGATAACATAACATAAAAAATGATACATGTCAGTTTTGTTAGGCAAACTTAATAAAATGAATGTAAGAAAATGGATATAATTTTTTTTTAAAAGATTTTGCTAACCATATCTTAAAATACGGGTTAAAACCTTTTTATTAGTTGAGATAATAGTTAAAGTTTTTTAATTAACTTTTTACTAATTTTAAGTGATTAAATAATCTCAATCTATATAAAAATTAGACAAAAAAACTTACATTTATTTCTCCAAGTTTGCATATCAAAACATGACATTTGTCATTTTAATTACGTGAGCTTTTTTTCTTAACTCTGTTAACCTGTTGTTAGGAAAAAAAACTTACATATATCATGTTTTGATAGCCAAACTTGAGGAAGTGAATATAAAGAAATAGATATAAGTTTTTTCCTAAAAATTAATGAGTGCTTTAAAAGAGTACTATTTAGACCAATAGGGTTTGGTCTAGTAGAAAATACAATTCCTCACAACGTAATGAATTCGGAGTCGAATTCTCATTAAAATAGATACTCACATTTAGTGTCCTATATTACCTTGAATAGGATTTATAGAAGGATGCTTTTGAGAAACTAAAAAAAAGAGAGAGTACTATTTAGAAAAATCTTAAGGATATGTAGCATCTGAATATGTTAGAGTACATAATTGATAAAATATATAAATTGCACGTTTTGAATTATTGGATGAGACTGTTACAAACTTATAATACAGATATGATGATTTTCAATTTTTATTTAACAGTATTAATCATATACTTCATATACTTAGAACATGTTCTTTACGCAAAAAAGGAATGGGAAAGGGAATAGAAATGGAAATGAGAATGAGTTTACTGTGTTTGGTAGTAAAATTTAAGAATGAGAATAGAAATGATTAAAATTGCCACTTTACTCTTTATATTAAAATATTAAAAAAATATTGAGATTATGTCAAATCAAAAAACATAATTAACATTTCACATTATGCACAAAAATCCATAAGAAGAAGGGAATAAATAGGACCTAATAAATCCCACCCATTTTATTACTTTCTCCCTCTCCTTTTCTTTATAAAGAATGTCTCTTATACTTTACTATATTAAAGAAAAGATAGGACATTAATTTTTTAACTGTATTGCATGATGCAACTAAATAACAAGTGTCATAACTCTATTAGCTGAAATTGCATTGGATAACTTATAATACATTCCAAAATCCTAATATAATAAAAAAGACATTAAACCATTAAAGTGGGAGTGAGAGGGGACCACTGGACCCTCTATTCATGTGTGAACCGTGAAACTGAAATTTATCTACTTGGAAGTTTTGCCAAAAGAATATATATATACAAGTTAATTAATAATTATTCTTATCCTTCCCATAATTTTATTTAGTTTCTAATTATTATTTTTATAATTACATTAAATATTTCTGATAAAATTTATTCTACACTATTTTAATATTAAAAAATTACATTATCCTTCATAAAAAAAATTTACATTATCCAAATTAATTTATATAAATTGCATTTCATATTATATAAGTTCTTTTTATTTTTCTATACAAATCATATATATATATATATATATATATATATATATATATATATATTTAAAAACTTTAGGGTTTGAGTGGTAGATACTTCCTTCCCCTTAACCAAAGTCTCGGGTTTGAGTCTTGTGTATGAAACAACCTCTGCTGAGAGAGCTCTATCCCCATTATGGGACCTCGGTTAACTCAAACAGAATTGCTTCCAATAAGAAGATACTTGTGAGAAACCAATATTTAAAAACTTTTTAAAAAACTGAAATTGACACATAAGTGAAGAAACCCACCTCCTTTTGCGGCTACGGACTTTGCCTAATGATTTAAGCAACATAATGGAGCAATAATGCAAGTAAATCATGTGGTTCTTTGACTTTTTGGCTATTGCTCACAAGAAGTTACATACATAAATTACAAGTGTAAGCAATATTGGATTAAATTTTTTGCTAATAAGTGAAATTAGGGTATTGATTTAAGTTATTAGATTTATGAGTTTTGTTAATAAGTGCTTTTAATTTAAGGGGGACTTAAAAAAAATTATATTTGTTGACTTTTTATCAATTTAAAAAATAAATAAATTTTTTCTCAACCAATCAAAGAAAATCTTAACGAGTACTCTAAAAAAGTTGTTAGATAAACTCTAAATTTATATGCATTTGGTTATATTTTTGTTATCAAGTTATTTGACTAAAATAAAATATATGATTTTTTTTTGAAAAAAAAACCAATTATATAAGAGTTGAATTGTAAAACCACACACATATCAATTTCGAATTAGAGAATATTATGACAAAGAAAGATATAAAATTTACAGTTATATTTTTTCCTTCTTTTAATTGGTTGATATAGCATTTGATTATTTTAAACTTGTAAAATGTTAGTAAAAAAATAATGTTTAATTTCTAAATATTTTATCAATTAAAAAAAACTTAACAAATGTCTTAAGACACTAATTAGCAAAACCCTTGATATTTAACCATTAAATACATACAATTTTCTAAACATAATTCCCTCAAAAGAAAATTATCTATACATATATAGTTTAAATATAATTTGAATAAAATAAACTATTAAGCTAAAAGAGTTTGAAGTACATTTAATAATACTAAATGAATAACTAAACTTCTTGAAGTGGGTTGTGAAAGATATTTCCAGAGGAAGAAACTAGATTGTTAGGTGGGTTTAAAGAAAAGAAAGTGATGTATGTGTTGTGTATTCACAATCCATCCAAATTGAAATATCAATATTGGTAAAGATAGATGATGAGATTATTAGTACTTGACGCAAGGAAACTTCTAGGGTTCAATTTGATTGGGAAAACTTGCAAGTTAACATATATAAACAATTCCACACTTTGATTTATTATTATTATTATTATTATTATTATTATTATTATTATTATTATTATTGTTATTGTTGTTGTTGTTATTATTGTAGTTACATTTGTCTTAACCTATATGAGTGAATCACATTGCTACTTTATTTTCTTTTCTTTTGTGTGGGTTATATATATATATATATAGTACTTATATTGCGCAATTGGATTTGATATTGAAAAGTTGAATTAAAATTAGATTATTATTATTGTGGTTCTAAAATTTAATTTAATTTAATTGTTAATGATTTTTTTCAATTTAGAAATTTGTAATTAAATCTTTATAATTTTTTAAAAATATTAATTTATTATCTACCATTAAATTTTAATTTGTTCAATATTCTAGTAAATTATGATGTTAATTATATATGTGTATAAATATATTAGCACTACGAATAATATATATACATAATTCAAGTTAATTTACTTAGATTACTAAGAATAAATTGCATCTTAATTTTATACCATATTTGTAAAAAAATTTATATAATTATTATTTTTTTATATAAATTATGCATGTTTAGAATGATAAAATGATATAGTTGGCAACATCAACAAAATTTAAAATACTCTTGAAAAAATTTTAGCAATATAGACTAAATTAAAATTTTCTAAAACTATAAAGACCTAACTACAAATTCTAAACTCTCAAGGATTCAATGAATGAAACTATATAGGGATTACAAAATAATTTAATTTTAAATTAATTTTCAAAAAGTAAAGACCTACGGAAAGTCATCTAGATTTATGCTATTATGTAGGTCTTTAATAAACATATGCACTACAAGAAAAATAAACATTTTTAATAATTTATATTTTTACGACCACAACTAATTATTAAAAAAGGTATTTTTCCTTAACAATTGAATTTTGGCCAATAAAATAAATTGTTTTAAAAAATGAATAATAATATTTTCGACATTTAATAATTGTTAATAATATTTTTTTCGATATTTTTTTCAAAACAATACTCTTGAAAAAATTAAGTATTGTAAAAAAGTGTATTATCAATAATTATTGATCGTAAAAATATTATTGTTTTATATTTAAGACTTATTTCAAAGGTCAAAATTTAATTATGAAAAAAATATTTTTTCAATAATTAAATAATTATTAATTATAGTGATAGCTTTTGTGAAAAAAGATTAGAAAAACCCAATTATTTAGTGTTGATTTAGAATGGGAGGAGAAATGATAGCAATGGGTATACCTTATAAGCCTCATTTTTTACTTACTCTAGCTATATGATATTCATAACTAAAAATATTTATGGTACATTTGGTAGCAAATCCAAATAATACTTTACATGTATTCTCACGATTTTCAAAAAAATTATACATCATATTTTTTACATACCAGACACAATTCTCATCATACTTTATCTCTCTCCTAATTTTTCTCTCTATCTCTCCCCTCACTTTTCTCTACAATACTTTCTTTTACTCTACAGTACTACTTTACATCCCTTCCCTGACCATCCGTACATTTCTGCCAAACGTAGCCTTAATACGATGATAATGATGCAGTTGTTCATGGGTCAAATGGGTCACCATCTCCAACATCACAATATGAACACTCATCCATTCCAGCCACAGTGAAGAAGCTCTTCAATCTGCCTTCCTTCCTCACAAAAAGGGATGAATGGGCTGCCACCTTTGAGTCCATTGTCCAAACCAGAACACAGCCCAGAACTGATTGCCCAGGTACTACACTCTTATCCTCCTATAATTTCGAAATGTCGTGAACCATAGCTGGTTAGAGCAGTAGGTACGTACGTATTCTGTTTCTCTAAGCAAAGTTTTAGACTTGAGTTTTTGCATAGGGAACACTCTTGCCACGAGAGAGTTCTATTCTCTATTACAGAATTTTAACCAACTCGAATCGGACTAGTCAAAATTTATATATTGAGCTTATGATTTAAGCAGTTCATTTTTTTGTCGAAACCACCGATATCGAGAAACCCATTAGACTCTGACTAATTTAACTTTAGCTAGCAGAAGTCTCATAATGATTTAACGTTAATTTTTTTTTTATGCTTTTGAAATTGTAAAATGCCTACATTTTACTCTTATTCTTTCTTTTTCTTTTTGTGAGAATTTAGGATAACCCCAAATCATATTGGTCTTTAGATTAATCCCTGTGCAATTAATAAATTGTACTTTTTGTTTGGGGAACTTTGAATCCCAATTGACATTAGATTTAGGACTAATTCCTATGTCCAAAGCATTAAGATAAAGTATTTTCAATAAATGCGCGCATTTTATAAAATTCGAACTAATATCCTTCGAGTGAGACCGCTGTCACTTCAACCAACAGTTTAGCGGTACATTTCACATTTACTAATCCAATGAAATAAGAATGAGGAATAGATCTTTTATAGTTAGCAAATTGGTGAAATTTTGGAATTAAGAGAGAAATAAAAAGAAATTTTTTTAAAAAAAAAAGAGAAATTTTTTTAAAGCGAGCGGGAACCATATTTTTTCCTCTCTATCTCCCTCATAACTTTACCATTTTCCCAATTTGCTAACTATAGAGGCCCCCCTCTCAATGAAAATGTGTTGAATGGTATTTATTAATCCAATGAAATGAAAATTAGAATGGATCCTTTATAGTTAGCAAATTGGTGAAACTCTGGAATTAAGAGAGAAATAGAGAAAAAATCTAAAGTGGGAGCCCTATTTTCTTTTCTCTCTATCTCTCTCGTAAGTCCACCAATTCACCAATTTGCTAACTACAAACGATCCACTCTCAATGAAAATGTGTTGAACGGTATTTCTTAATCCAATGAAATGAAAATGAGGAATGAATCCTTTATAGTTAGCAAATTGGTGAAACTCAGAGAGAAATAGAGAGAAAAAATCTAAAGTGGGAACCATATTTTCTTCTCTCTATCTCTCTCGTAACTCCACCGCTTCACCAATTTGCTAATCACAGAGGATCTCCTCTCAATGAAAATGTGTTGAACGGTATTTATTAATCCAATGAAATGAAAATGAGAATGGATCCTTTATAGTTAGCACATTAGTGAAACTCCAGGATTAAAAGAGAAACCGAGAGAAAAATATAAAGTGAAAATTATATTTTCTTCTCTCTCCATCTCTCTCATAACGTACTCCACCGCTTCACCAATCTGCTAAGCACAGAGGATCCACTCTCGACGAACGAAAATGCCTCGAATAAATGGTATACATATATTTATTGTGTGTGTGAATGCAGAGACTCTCCCAACTCCTGTGAAGATAAGAAGAGGGGGCCCCAATGAAGAAGCAAAAGTGAGTGAGTTTCAGCAAGAGTTGATCCAACTAGCAGCTGTGTTGAAAGGAGACAACATCTTCACAAGTTACCCACAAACTATAGGGAAGGGAATGAGTGTGAAGGAAGGGAAAGAGTACATGGAAGATGGAGTGAGGAGGTTCTTTGAGGCAGGCCATTATGCTAAGAAGATGGGAGTGAATGAAGAACATATAGTGCAAATGAAGCCTTCTCTCACTACAAGAACATCATCATCAAAAACATCTTCTTCAACCTCAAACCCTTGAAAAATGTATTATCTAGAAGCTAGCTAGTAGTGTACATGCATGCATGAGGAATGTGTAAAAACTTGTGCTTTCTAGTGGAAGCAATAATGAATAAACCAAAGAGTTTAGTAATGAGTATTAATTAAGAACTTATTTGGCCAAGCTTTTCATGGGTTGATAATTGATTTTAAGTGGTAAGAGAAACAATTTCTTAGCTTTAAAGTAGAAGCAAGAGATTGAAACTTCTGTTTTTAGCTCAATGCAAAGGACAGAATTTAACTATTTTAAGACAAAAATACATTTATTAAAAATTTATATATTTATTTTACTGAGACTTCACATTCTCCTCCTTTTTTTTTATGGAACACATTCTCCTCTTTAGTCCTTATTTATTTTGTATTTTTTTAAGGAAAAAACTTTTATTCATTTTTGTACATCCATTTTATCAAGTTTGCCTATCAAAACATGACATGTGTCACTTTCTTTCATTTAGTATCTTTTTTTTCTTAACTTTGTTAATATAGAAAATGACACATATCATGTTTTGATAGGTAAACTTGATGAAATAAATGTTAAAAAATGGATATAAGTTTTTTCCTTTTTTTAATCAATAATTTATTTGACTAATAAAAATAAATAACAATAATAAGTATGTATAATATTTTTCTATTTAAATAATATTAACAAAATATTTAATTAATAAAAATAATAACCATAAATAACAAAATTTTATTATTAAAATTACTAATATATTTAACTAACACTTTATTAAATTACTAAACTAATTAACATTTTATATTTTATTTGTTTAATAAAAACTAACAATAATAAATATTTATATCCATTTATCTATTCAATGACATTGATTAACAACACCCTATACAAGTATTGTTCAACTAAATTTTTTAGACACCAATTATTTTTCTCTCACAATATTTTTTCTTAAAAAATAAGTCGTTTTCAGACTGACGTCCAAACAAGCCCTTAATAACACAGGAGGATTAATATATTGTCCCTATATTGTTGCCTTTGAGGCCTTTCTAGCAAGAATAACCCAACAAAGCACACGATACAACACAAAGAATCCAATCATGATGGCCACATTCACCCACCTTGTGTCCTTCTCAAGTCCTCTACTCTTAAGCACATCAAACCCAGTAAGCAAGCAATAATCAGCTTCTGCTCCTTTGGAAAAGCACTTATCCCTCACATTCCAATACTCATTTGTGAGAAGAGAGTCCAAAGGGTACCTATAAAGTGACACATAGTACATGAACATCCAATACTTTGGGATGCTCTCTTTTGGGATGAAATAGCCAGAGAACAGGAAGAAAGCCCCCAAAACTGTGCATATCAGAGAATTCCCTGAGATGAAGTCAGAGGACACTGCACTTAAGAATAGGACTAGAGAACTTGCCATGAGCACTATGAGCCAAACCACAAGGGTAAAAAAGGCAAAAGCAGAAAGTGTAGGGTTGAGTCCTACAATCCAATACACAGGAACTGCAAAAAGTAGGGATACCACAAAGAGGAAGGGTAGGAAGACAAGTGTGTTGGCTAGCATGTAAGAGGAAATCTTATAGGCTCCTCTTGAGGCTTCTTTCATTAGGACACACCTCTCTTGAAGGTATATTGGAAGTGCTTCCACTGTGGAAGAAAGGAGAAAGCTAAGGCTAAATGCAAAAAGGCCTAGTCTTTCTGCAACACCTCCTTCATCTAATTTTCTGACTTTTATGTATACACTCCCAAGACCAAAACCACCCACTAGAGCTTGCAGTGTTCTGGCCAAGAAAAGCTGCTTTGTTCTGTAAATCACTTTCCAAAACCTTGAGCAAAGGAACATTATCTCAACCAAGCTCAGGTAGAAGGTACTCCAGGTCCTTTCTTCCTCCGACCACAACACTGGGTTCCGAAATGGCCCCTTGTCCGTGTTCGTGTCAGTGTCAGTATCAGTATCACTTTTGGAATTTGAGTTTGATTCCTCCGGTGGAAATGGCCCCTTGCCTTGTTGTTGTACGGCGCCAGTGTCCCTGTCCCTGTCCGTGTCAGTGTCAGTGTCACTGCATTTGGAATTTGAATCCTCCAGTGTCTGTATAACTTCCATGGCAAACTCCAGGGAATTGAGATGGATTGGGATTTGAAATCCCAACTTGGTGCTTAAGGTCTCCTCAAGTGATCTCAAGGTACCATTATGCACAAGAGAGCCATGAGAGAGGATCAAGAACCTTGAAATGTACTGCAAGATTCTGTAACTAGGTTGGTGTATTGAGAGGATCACTATCCTTTGCTTTGACTTGGCCATCAAGGAAAGAAGCTGTATCACTTGTAGAGCAGAAGTACTATCCAATCCAGAAGTGGGCTCATCAAGCATCAAAATTGGAGGATTGTGAATCATATCAACTCCTATAGATACCCTCTTCCTCTCTCCACCAGAAATTCCTCTATTCTCTTCATCCCCAACAAAACTATCAGCCACATGGAGCAAACCAAGCTCTTGCATCAAGCTCTGAACTCTCACATGCCTATCCCTTTCTGCCATTCCTTTGAGCCTAAACTTGGCACTGAACATTAAGGTCTCTTCCACAGTGAGGAGAGGGAGCAAGTTATCCTCTTGTGCAACAAATCCACAGATCTTCCTCAACTGAGATGGACTAGTCATTGGATGATCATTGATTGAGACGGTTCCCGGATCGAATCCCGGGTCCTCAACCCGGCCCGCGATGACTCGGAGGAGGGTGGATTTCCCAGTGCCACTAGGGCCAACTATGGCAAGAATTTGAGAGCTTGAGGCAGAAAATGAGATTGAATTTAGTATGTGTATAGGCTTGGGTTTTGGGTGAAGAGTGTAGGAGAGATTGGAGATGGAAAGTTTATGAGTAGGAGGAGGAGGAGGAGGAGAAGATGGGGTTATGGAGATGGAGTGATGGGGGGAATTGGAGGAAGAGAAGAGTAGTGCAGAGTCATCTTCATTGATGCTGCTAGGTGGTGGTGGTGGTTTCAAGCAAGAAGCCATTGTTGGAAATTGTGTAAGTGCTGGTTTGGTTTGAGTTTTATGAGGAAGAATGGAAATGTTACTAGGGTGATTTCTTTCATGGATGGGATTTACTTGTTTTGCAATTGGTTTTGGTGTTGAAAAATTGGAATCATGAAGTGTTTGGCAGAGGTAGGTATGCCTATTTAACCAACTTTAATTTCTTGCTACATTTGCAAAATCAATGTTTTCATCACTCAGAGAAAATTATGGATATTAACAAAATTGGATAAAATTAGAGAGGCTTGATGATACCATTGGACTTTGGTCATTAGCATTTCTAGATGATGTAGATTGGCTTTGCACTAATTTTTCTTTTTTTAATGGAAAAAAAATTAGGTGAGGGAATGACGCCCCAATCCAAGGTCAGGGCAAGTTTACTGGCTCAAAAAACACTTACAGGAGACTTACAAACAATCCACTAAATGAGAGATAAGTCAGATCACCTAGATTCAAACTCAAGTCATGCAATTGTCATGAGCAAAAGGTGACCAGATAAGTCAACCCATAGAAGCACTCATTTTCTAACCGTCACACTATTGCAATTGAGATTGTAGATGAATGTCTTTAATATGGAAAGATGTAACTTAAGTCATAAAGAGTATCCATATTGACTTATTAAATGAAAATGTTACATAACTTAAATATCATCTGTTACTGATTTATCACTAATAGATCAAGTAATTAACAATAATTAAGTTATATTATATGTAATTTTTCTTGATAATTATAACAGTGAAAGGATTTGGGAGAACCTATAGGCTGGTCTAGTTAGGTAATAATGCTAAAGAAAAAGGTCAAATCATATATGTTGACATATGTGAAAGTGAGTTGAGCAATTTGTGTGAAGCAAGCAAAATTCTAGAACATAAAATAGTTTTAATAAGAGTACATTATTGGTTTAATCTCCAGTAAGAAGCTAATTTAATTAATTTGATCCCCCAAAATAAAATAAAAAAATTGATTTAACCCCTAAAAATAAAACCTTCAATAATTCCAATGCAGGGAATTTTTTTTCTTTTTAAGAATGACAGTTAAAAACAGTTAAGAAGTCAATCCTAACATTTGACCTTAAAATGAGACCTATATATATATATGTGATGAGTCAACTTGGGCTTGCTTCTACTTTCTTTATGTTATGTTTGGTGAGCAGTTACAACGTCTCCCATATGTTGGAGAAAGAAAGAAAAAACAAAGTATTAAAAATAAAAATAAAAATAAAAATAGAAAGAAATGAGTCATTTAACTTATAAAATAATACCAACCCATCGAGAGGTGTGATTGCTTGGAGTAGTAGGTATTCTATTTCTCTTAAGTAAGGTCTTGAGTTTGAGTCTTGTGTATAAAAAAATCTCTGCTGGGAGAGCTCTACTCCCGTTATGAGACCTCAGATAGCTCGAACAAGATTGCCTCCAATAAAAAAATACTTGTAAAAAACTAAATAATAATAATACCAACCCAGATTAGTAAAATATTAATTTGCTTAGAATTAGTTTATCAAAAAAATTTGCCTAGAATTAGAATGGATTAATTTAACTCATTTAATTTACTTGAGTTAAACAGGATTGAGTTGCGGTTAACCAATTTCATGTTGTATTATTTTTTATTTAATTTTTTAACCAAATTTTTAATACTTTGAGCTCTAACTTTTTTTTTTCTGAATGATATGATTGCAATGACATATTAGACTATTAGTTACGTTCTTATAATTAATCTCATATGATTTTGTTTATTTTTTAAAATTTTTCTCTAATATTAAAACTACCCAAACAACAAGAACAATAAGTATTTTTAATAATTTATATTTTGACAGCTGCTTTTAATTCTTAAAAATGATAATATTGTTTATTGTTAATATTCGTTAATATTTATCAATAATATTATTTTTAATAATATATTTTTCAATGACGATAATCGAAAAAAATATCATTAAGAAAAGTATTGTAAAAAAAGACATTATCGATGACAATAAGTATTGACCGTAAAAAATATTATTATTATTATTTTTTCAACAATTTATTTCAACAGTCAAAATTAAATAGTTAAAAAGATATCCTTTCCCAATAATCAAGTAATCGTCGAAACATAAGTTGTTGAAAATACTCATTATTCTTGTAGTGTTCGCTATAATTTCTTCCTAATCTTGGTTAAATTATATTACCACACTACTAAATTTAAAAATTACACTTTACCTTCTCTTTAATTAGCTTATTTTCTATCAATGAAATTAATTTTTTAAATAAAATTAAGTCTGTAGTTTTAACAATACATTCAAATCAGCAATCACGCAAACAATACCTTTCTCCATGCACAACTCAGGCCTTCCATCGAATTTGTTATCTGTCTTATGTCGCCTCGACCTGAGAACACTGTCATCCAAGCGAATTATGTTGACTCTAATGATCTATCTCCCCCTATGAGTACGCAAGCGCTTTGCGTTAACCATCCAGCTCGAGCCTATCCTCCCAATACCTCCACCCGGGGTCATTCTCCTCTTCTTCTTCTTTTTTTGACCACGTGCCAGTTTACGGAATATCAATATCAATCAACTTTTTTTGTCTCTACAACTCATGTACTATTTATAGAGTTATAAGAGTAATTTTTAATAATATTACGTTACAAAGACTTAAATATTATGATTAAATTTATAATGATTGGTGTAATTTCTAATCAATTTGGGGTTAAATAATTGTTATTCATTTAGAGATTTTAAGAGTTGTATGGACTTCCATTTCATGTTATTTAAAAGAATTCACACATTTTTCATTGCGGCAATACTTGGATTAACCACTACTTCACTCATCAATATTGAGGATACACAACATAATAATGTCTATATAATATGATCTTCACACTAATATTTTCATTCCATGGGAGCTAATTGTAAATAATTTTAGTCCGATCAAAAGCACCATATTTAATATAAAAATTAAATCTTATTTTCATGTAAAATCTTAAGTATCCACTCTCAAATATTTCCAATACCAAAAGAAAATCAAACTGCCAGGATAAAAAAAGAAAAAAAGAAAATCAAACTGCCTTGTTTCCTTCGAGGTTGTTTCTAATTTGATGAATTAAACAAATATTTTAAATTTTTTCTTTTATGTTTTTACTATTTATTTTATGCTTTGTTGAATGATGTTTGATGTGTGTGTGTGTGTGTAAGTTGTTAATTGCTTATGATATTTTAGAAATAGTTAATACTTAACTAATTATTAATGTATTTTTTAAAAAAAATTGTAATTATATTTTTACATTATATAATTCAATAGTTAGAACAATTATCTCATTTAATTTTTTTAATTTGTAAAAATTTTATCCTAGCTATTGAACACCACTACAAGGATGGAATGGAATAGTCAGAAAATGTTAGATGGATGTTTGGATTTTTTTATTTTTTTTTTATGAGGAATGGAAGAGGAGGCCCACATTGTATTTGTTCATAAAAAAACTCTCATTTTTTGTGTCTTTCAAATAGGGAGGTCAAAGATGGAATGAAATAGTATAATATTTTAAAATATATTATGATCATACCTTTTTCAAATTTAAGAAAATCACAATTTTATCCTAGCAATATAAAAATATATGTGTTTATATTATAATGACCAATACTAAAAAGAAAAAAGCCATTAAAGAGTCATTTCATACCATCCATTTTATTATAACTTTCAAAAAACTTATCTACCTATTCCATTCTTTCTTTTCTTCATTTAAGTTCCCAAATAATATATCTACCCATTTTATTCCTAAAAGTTAACAAGAAAAAAAATCTAAAGATAAAAGTTTTAAAAGTAAGCACCAACCGGCCCAATAGCATGTTGGGTTGGTTCTAGATACCCTAATTATTTCTAAGACAACCCGATGAGTTTAATTAGGTTAGTTACACTCATCCGTCCAATCTGACCCGTGTACACCCGTCCAATCTTACAGGGAAGATTAGCTTCTAACTTCCAATTAACTAGCATTACACTAATTTTTCTAGAGTGCGTGTACCATTTTCTTCACACAATCCATTAGGAGCAAATTCAAGCTCTCTTAGAGTGTGTAATTTGCTATATATTCTGGATACAAAATATGTATATGTATATATATATATATATATATATATATATATATATACATATACATATTTTGTATCCAGATTCCAGAATATATAATATATTTTGGATACAAAATATGTATATCTTTATATACAATCCGTATAAAATGTTTATATATATAATACATTAAAATCTTTTAACTATCTATTTTTAAGAAAAAAAGTATCTTTTTGTATTTAAAATGAAACATGAAATAAATTAAAAAAAAAATGGCGGCCCGGCCCGTTTTTCATTTAATACGGGCCGAGCCCGACCCGTTTTTTAGTTTAAAAAACGGACTCGAGCCGAACTCGAGCTTGAATTTTTAGTTAAAAACCCGAAAGCCCAACCCGTATTTTTTAATGTCCGGCCCGTGATCAGGTCTAGGTGACAGTATGACATATAAAGTTTGAACCCAAATACTCAAAATAATACAAGTATGTGATTAAAGTTTGGAGCTATTGAATTTTTAATATACATTTTCATTCATTCAATATCATTTATCAATATTAATATAGACATAAATAAATAGAAACCACCCTTAACAGATAAGAGATTTAAGTATTATTGATACTCACAATTGACAAATAATGAATAATAAAATTCTCAATTTTAAATGATCTGGAAGTACCGAATATCCTCTAATATTGGAACTAAATTTCAAAATGTTATTTTAAATTTAATAGTCAGATAAAAGTTAAAATATAGTTAAATATGAATCTGTTTTTTTTAATATATATATATATATATATATATATATATATATATATATATATTAAAAAAACAAGAAATGAAAAAAGTTAAAAGTATAAACTTGGGTCCACTTATTGAGAATGGGCCTATTTTCATAAGCCCACAAAACATAGAGAATTACTCCAACTATGATCATTTATTGGTAATACTAAATTCATTTGTAGTATTATCGAAGTCTAGTGAATCAATATTTAAAGAAAATGACCATTTCCTTAAAAAAAACTTCAATATGATTAGTTTATTACAATATTATTAAAAGGATATATAAATTACATTCTGGTGGCACGTGATTTGGTCCGATTTTTATTAGTTGTCATATGGTTTTATTTTTGTCAACCAGATCCCGATTCTAAATTTTGTCTCCTTAAGAAATTAGTATCCTGTAGTTTTAATTCGTTAATTTTTTAATGGAAGTACCCATGTGTCGCACATGTAACCCCTTAAAAACTTCCAAATATTTTGGCCTCTTTCATTTTTTTTTTGGTTATGAAGTCACCATTTCAATCACCATGTTTATTTTGGAATGTACTCCCTCCGGTTCACAATATTTGCTTCGTTGGGTAGGTATGCACAGACCAAGGAAATCATTAGTTCACCTTAAACTTAAAAAAATATGAGATAAAAAGACTAAATTACCCTTACTAATTAATTAATTACTCCTACTTACTCTTTTTCCATTAATCTTATATTGGGAATAGGTATTAGATATGGATAAAATTGTAAAGAAATAATTAATACTTTCTTGATTTTATAAAATAGCAGATTTTTTTAAACATAAAAAATCTCTCACTCAAGCAGATATTGTGAACCAGATGGAATAGTATTTAAAGTGACTTTATGGTCCATAAGCATGAGTGCTAGCCCTCCAAACAAATATGGAACTCCAAATTTCAAGCTTCTCAAACCATCACCATCACCCTTGTGGAGTTTTTTTTCTTCTCCTATATCAGACCTCATGAATTAGGACTCGTTCAGTAGTAAGAAAGAATGAGAATAAGAATATTTAGACTACGTTTGATAATAGATAATAAAAATGATAAAGAAATAAAAATGGGACTAAAGGTTTATTTTAGTCCTCAATGTTTGCATGAAATTTAATGTTGATCCTCAATGTTTCAAAAGTTTAATGTTGGTCCTCAAAGTTTATTTTTTTGTTGATTTTGGTCTTTGAGTGTAATACTGTTAATTTTTTGTCATTAAATGATGAAGTAGCATGCTTATATGGCACACCCTCTCTCCTACGTGTCATATTTTAATGATGTGGCATGACACATAACTGCCACGTCATTGCCACATCATCATCTTCTCTCCTTCACCATCATCATTATCATCATCATCTGGGGTGACGTGGTAGTGATGTGTCATGCCACGTCATTAAAATATGACATGTAGGAGAGAGTGTGTGCCATATAAGCATGCTACGTCATCATTTAACGGCAAAAAGTTAACGGTGTTACACTCGAGGACCAAAATCAACCAAAAAAAATTTTGAGGACCAATATTAAACTTCATTCAAACATTGAGGACTAAAATAGTATTTTAGTCTAAAATAGATTAAAATTACTATTTTATTCTTATATCAACATGGGTTTCCTAAACCCATAAAAATGGAAATGTTGAAAGAGAGAGTATATGGCATCCCACAAAATAAACCATTAAGCAATCTTCCATTGCATTCTTTATTCCTTGATTTTCATGAAACAAACGTGCCCTTAATTTCCACACATACATGCATACACATACGCATAGAATAATCTCCATGCTTATCTATAATAATGATATAAGATCGATCTTTTTCTTTTTGGTTTTCTTGTACAATCATGGGGTGGTGTTGGTGAAGGTTGAATTTATAATACAAAGTATATACAATGCGCAGATTGGATTGATCCTAATGAAGATATATTTATTAGAGGCAAAATATTATTTAGTCCTTCAATTGTTGGTCAAACTACTATTTAGTCCCTGAATTTATTAAAAATACTATTTAGTCCCCAAATTGTTTAACTATATCAACTATTTAGTCCCTCAATTTGACAAAATACTATTTAATCCCCAAATTTGTAACTATGTCAACTATTTAATTCACAAACTTGACAAAAATACTATTTAATCACCGAATTTGCAACTCTGTCAACTGTAACGGGTAACAGTCAGGAGACTAAATAGTTGACAGAGTTGCAAATTCGTTGATTAAATAGTATTTTTGCCAAGTTTGGGGACTAAATAGTTGACATAGTTACAAATTTAGAGACTAAATAGTATTTTTTCAAATTTAGGAACTAAATAATATTTTGCCTCTATTTATTTTTATTACCTAAATGCCCATATGGAGTGCTGTAAATTAAATGGCTTTTTTTTTCTATATATATATATATATATATATATATATATATTCTTTTCTTTTAAAATAGGCTAAATGGCTAGTTCAATCCAAAAATTCGAGGAGGTAGAAGAATTTGGAGTTTTTTTATAGGTCATGTGCACGGCACGAGACACTTCTGTTAGAAACTTAACGGAATAAATTTTACATGGCACTAAGTTATTAACGATGTAAAACTAAGGACAGTTAATTGATAAAAATAAAACTACATATATAACACCTAATTAAAATCAAGTCAAATTACGCGTCACTAAAATATAATTTACCCTTATTAAAATGCTTTAAAATATCATTATTATTTTTAAAAATATACTAAAAATGTAACATAGGTACAATTTTTATGTAAGTAGCACATAATTCTCAAATAAAAAAAAAAATTAATCTAACACATCAAAAAGAATGGTACCAATATTATACGCGCTGACAAAATTAAATACAAACTCAACCGACCTGATTAAACCGTGTTGGTTCATTGAATAAAGCTTATTTTGACGCGGTTCTATGTGTGTAGATATAATTTATACAACCCAACTCTTATCTCTTCCAACAATTTAGCAGATATATATATATACACAACTAATTATTATATCTTAGTTACATAAAAAATTAGACATTTATTATTCAATATCCATAGTTCAATACATAATTAATAGTTGAATAATTTATAGAGGCATAATTAAATTAAAAAAATTAAACTACATTTTCAACTAAGTTCATCAAATCCATTTGATTCATTTTCACCACCACAATTACTATCACCATCATTCACTACTTGGTACTTCATTCCTAATGTTATGTAAACTCAAACACATACATTATTTGAAGTACTGCCAACTCAGACATCATCAACATTAAAACCTAGAAAGAATGGGAAGGGAATGAGTTATATGTGGTAGGGAAGTCCGATTTAGACATTAGGTTTTTAGGAAATAGGTGGGTTTTTTTTAGTTGAGACAAATTATGGATATATGCACAAGCATACTGTTTTTTTTAAGTTGTAGTAAAATCGTGAAACCGCTGGTAAAATTGGGATTTTGATGGGATTTTACTTGATTTCACCGATTCTACGGCGATTTTGTACCAACGTGATTTTGTACAAGATTTAATAAGATTTGAAGACGTAAAAACATAAAATTTTAAGATTTAAATCTAAATTTTAAGATAAGTGGGCTGATCCGAATCAATGAAAGTGTGTGTCTTGCTGCATTTGTAGAAGCAGTGGAGAATGTGAGTGAGATTGCACTTCTTAAAGCTAAGGCGATTCAAAAAGGATTGGAGTTGGGTCTAGAAATTGGCATAAATTTCTGACAGGTTTTGAAGGTGATGCTAAGGATGTTTTGGATTGCTTGAATTCATTTGATAGTCTTCCGTCTCTTCTTAATTCTGTGTGTTTCAGACATCAAGTTGTTTATCTCGTTTAACCTATATGAACATTGGTGGATTGACTCGTTACCTCTTTTTCTTGTTGATGTACTTAAATTTGATCGGCTAAAACCCCAAATTGTTACCTTGTATTTGCACGGAGTTTTATATTGATCATTTATGTTTCAAAACGGTTAAATTGGTCCTTCTGTCCACTTCCGTCAATTTCTTAAGTGCTGACGTGACCATCTAAGCTCACACGTCATGCCACGTCATTGCCACATCAACGTCACGTCATCACATATGATAATAGATGATGACGTGTCATGATACGTCAACTTAAATTGACACGTAAGAGAGATGATATGTCCACCTCAGCACGCCACGTCAGCACTTAACAAAAAAAATAAACGGATTCAGACGGAAAAACTAATTTAGCCAATTTAAACTATTTGAAACATAAAAGACTAATATAAAACTTCTTACAAACATAAGGGTCCAATTTGAGGTTTTAACCAATTTGATTTGCATGAATAATCTTGCAGTATCGTTTGGTTTCCCAAAAAAACTCATCTCTTCCATTATTAATTTTTTTAGAGAATTATCAATTTCATCCCAAAAAAATACAAAATGTTTCAATTTAACCCCTAAAAATACAAATGTCTAATTTAGTCCTTAGATACTTCTTTTGTCCTCCTTTTAAATTTTTTTATCCATGTATTTGTGACTTTTAAGGACCGAAAACATCAAACCGAGATAAAAAAAAACATCTTTCAAAGATTAAATTAGACATTTGCATCTTTTAAAGATTAATTAAATTAAAACTTGTATCTTTTTAAACATTTTACATGTTTCATTGATAGCAGAGTTATAAAACAATCAATAATTTGTTCACTTTAACGTACCAGTACAGCCGCACAATTGATAAAGAAGCTGCAATTCTCCTTCAATAATTACATCCACATTTTAAAGAATATAATAATGACAAAATAAAATTTCAAATTTCAAAATAGCCAATTCAATTTCATCATCAAACTAAACACAAAAACACAAGACATTAAAACCAAACGAAGAAAAAGAATTTTTTTTTTTTATAAATCAAGTAAACATTTATAACTTAAGAACTGCCAATAACAAAGATTAATAATCACAATTATAACATAAAAAAAAAAACCAAATGCATGTCAAAATAATCAGCCAACAAATAATTCATCAATTTACTTCTATCAAATTCTAATTACTGATCAGATTAGATAAAATTTGAACAAACAATTTAATTAACCTAGCTGTGAACGTATTAGAGGTTTGAATTTTTAAATTGTTTATATGGTATAGTATAATTCTAAATATTGAAGTTTAGAATTAAACAAAATATTTAATGTCGATTTATAACTTGAGAATAATATATAATTGTATTACATAACATTTTTAACCATCCAAATAGTAAACAACTTGGTATCATTTAGACAAAGTCGGGTTAACTCGATTAGTAAACGACTTGGTATTATTTAAATAAAATTTCGAGTTTAAAACCTTGTAAATGCAACTATCTCAGTTAAGAGACTCTCCCACCATGCACAACATAAGTTAAGTTCAAATTAGTTAAAACAAAGCTCGAACAACCAAAAAAATCATACATTTTACAAAGGAGTGTGTTATAATAATTAACTAGAATAAAATTTCATCTTGATTGGCTAAGAAATTTAACATTAAAAATTATTACTTTAGGATTCTCATAAACAAAACACATATAACCTACAGACTAAAAGATCACATCCAAGGACCTTTGGCCATTAAAAGTAGCTATTCAACTTTAAAACGCCAAAAGAATCTCCTTGAAGAGTGTTAACCACTAAACCAAAAAAAAAAAAATTTAATTGAACCAAAACTTTTTAGCACAAAAACATGTCATTAAATATTCATAAAGATTCGATAAAATTTGAGACAGGCCACCAAAAATTTCTTACAATAGTACCTAAAGATAGTATATGGAGTATGGAGTATGGATCTACACTTCAGCGGATCCAAAAAGGGCACAATCTCAGCCATCAGATATTGCAGTGCAAACACATATCTCAATTCTCATATTTTAAAGTCTAGATCGTGCACTTCATACCCCTCATCAACACATCCATGAAGTGCACAAACAAACAAGCAAGAGAAGGAAAGAAAACACATACATGATTGAATCTACACTTCAGCGAATCCATAAAGTACACAACCGTCAAATGAAAGCACTGCAGTGCAGACACATCTCGACTCTAATGCGTTTCAGCGGATCCATATCCGGAAAACACATACATGAATCTACACTTCAGCGGATCCATGAAGTACACAACCGTTAAATGAAAGCACTGCAGTACAGACACATATCTCGATCGACTCTCGTACGTCTCACCGGATCCATGTCCGGAGGAACTCTCACAAATGTGTTGCATTAATATCAACATGACAAAATGCAGCAACATAAAATAAGAGGTTTTCAGAGAGACAACTAAAAAGGTGGCAGCATGTGCAGCAAAAGGAAATCCAAAACATGCACTGAATAGAGACAATCCTTCACATACTCAAAAATGGCAACACCAAGATTCTACCCTAAAATTCGCACATTGCTTCTTCTTCTTCTCCTTCTCCAAACAATAAAATACCCAAAGAATCCGACCAACCATATTCCGACAGCAATAATAATAATAAAAGATTAATGAATATATATAATTTATCAAACAATTAAATAAAATTGAACCCCAAAACAAGAGAATATTGTTGATAATGTTTTAAACTGAAACAACAATAATGTTGTAAGTTTTATGAACAAAAACAAAAAAATCTGAAAGAAATAGACCAATAAAATATGAAGAAAAGGACAGCCATACAATGATAGTGACCTTACAACAACTTCTCATGCTAAAGTCTAAAGCAGCACAGTTAGTGAAAACCCACATTTATGATAATCCGTAACCAAAGAAAACCATGAAAGACAAAATGTGAGAATATATATAATAACACCACATGCATGATGTTTCATATATATATATATATATATATATATATATATATATATATATTAACTAATTAACTAATTAAATTAAAATATAACTAGCAAATGGGCTAAACTAATTTTTTTTGTCTGGATCAAAGTATCTACCATCAAACACACTGACTAATCCCCTCACTGAATTATAAGCACCTCGAAGAACTAGGAATCAAATCGAGACACTTGGTTAAGGATGAACGAGTCTTTTCCACTCAATCACACTGGGCTAATCTAATTAAGAGCTGTATCACAAATTGAATAAAATATAATAAAAGATAAAATGAGTTCATAATGATTAATTCAATACTTTACAGTGAATTAATTTTTTGGTTTCCCACAGGTATCTTCCTATTAGAGGCAATTCTGTTCGAGCTAGTTGAAGTCCCACAACAAAGATAAAACTTTCCCAACAGAAATTTTTCTATACACATGACTGAACCCCAGACCTTACTTAGGAGGAATGGAATACCTACCACCCCAATGAACTGCACGTTGGTTACACTGGATTAATTTCACCTTGCACAAATTTAGCTCAAAACAATCAAGGAATACAATCAGTAAAAGCAAGTAATTTTACCTGTAATAATTTGTTTTTTCCATTTTGGGTTATATATATATAATAACAATGGGACACAAGCTTCAATAGTTAAATAAACAGTGACTCTCATGCAACGACAAAAAACAAATGGGGCTCGAGAAAGAAAGAGTGACATGCATATAAATAATATATATGAAGATAAATAATAATAATAATAAATATTAAGATTCAAATTAAGCATATAATTTTATATATATAATTAAGAATATTAATTAATTTGCCGCCCCTTCTCATATTTAGAAAAAAAAGAAAAATGAACCTACAATTAGTCTCTTTCTTTCTTTTTTTCTTTCAATTTATTGGATTACCATAGGTTGAACCAGCAAGGAATCCTCCAGCTGTTGCAGCATAAACATCTGATGGATCCAGCATTGGAGACGAAGATGTTGCTCCATTTCTTCTGCCGCCGCCACCGCCACTACTTCCGCCGTCTCCTCCTCCTCCGCCGCCTCCCAAATGCAACTCGGAGAGATTAGGGTAACTGTCTCTGCTTTCAACCCCTTGATCATATAAAACTCCTTTGAACACATGGCCGGCGATCTTCACCACCGCCTGATACGCGTACTCGCCACCGTCGCCCTCATCCACCGCCGTCACTCGTACACACTTGAACACCGCCGGCGCCCGCACTTGCCCCGGCAACGTCTCTTTGAAACTCGCATCTGCACACACACATTTTCTACTATCAAAACCCTACCATCTTCAACTAACATTATGTGTGTATATAAATATATAGGACTAGACTTAAATGCAATTTTTTATATAGTTCTCCAATGTAAAAAAAAAAAAACTTCAAAAAAGTACTAACATTACAAGAAAAATCGAATTATATACACATAATTATTTTCTTATTAAATCCACTATAATTACACCAAAACAAACAATGTTACGTATGTAAGGATGTATATATATATATATACACAAATAATGAGTAATGAAACGTATATATGAAATTTGTTTGCTATCTTCTTTTACTCTCAAAATTCATAACACACATGTAAAAATTCCAACTAAATTTTTTTCATATATATATATATAATATACACAAATATTTGGGTATTTGTGAATTGAAAATGAAGAATGGAATTAAATAAAGATCGGAATGAGAGAAACAAACCTTGATGGCTAGAGCTAGTGTCGAAGCTTCTAGGAGGAGTGGTATTGGAAGTTGAAGTGTGAGACGTCGTTGTAGTTTGCGAACCGATGAGTCTCGGTTTCTTCGAACCGGACGTCGCCCCGCTGGACCCACCCGCCGCCGTAGCCGCAGCCGCCGCCATGAGCTGCCGCTCCCTCCGGCGAGACGCGGGCACCCACGTGCTCTTCACGTGAGTAGGGCAATCGAATCCCCGACTCTTGCAGCACGTCCTGCACCTCCTGTGAGTACAGTCTTTCTTCGCCTGGTTCCCGCAGTCCTGACACGTCATCGTCGCGCCTCCGCCGGAGCTCGCGTTTCCGCCTCCTCCGCCGTGGCCGGAGGCGGCGTGCGCGACGGAGATTTCCGGAACGGCTTGTTTCTTCATGTTGTAATGATGATCCTGCGGCGGCCAAAGCTGAATTCCTCCGCCGCCGCCGCGGCTCCGATTACCGGCGAGATTGATGCCGCTGTTGTCGCACGGCGCCGCCGTGAGGAGAGGGATGACGCCGACCCCGACGCCGTGCAGATCCGGCATTACGACGTCGTTCTGGTGGTGGAAAGACGAAGCGGCGGGATGGTGGTGGTGGTGAGCGACGACGAAGACGTCGCGGAGGCCGACCATTCCCGCCATCTCCCCGTGGCCACCGTAGTTGAGCGATCTCGACGCGCCGGGCCACATCCCTCCGCCGCCGCCGCTGCCGCTCCCTCCTCCGGCGGAGGGAGCGGCATTGAAGCCGAGGGAGAGGTCGTCCGGGGCGGCGCGTGCGGAGGAAGAAGAACTCGCCGCCCAATCAGCGAAGGCTCCGCCAGAGTCGGAAACCAGCCTGCTCCTTGTAGTAGCCACAACTACTTTAAGATTTTGAAATTCGCTATTAATAATTTAACGATCTCAATTTTTTTTTGGGTTAAAAAATAAAAATAAAAAAGAAATGATTGGGGGAGAGTATAGTGGAAGAAATTAGGCAATCGAGAATTATATAAATAATAATAATAATAATGTGTAGTATGGATGGATGGATAGATTGTTATGTAATGTGGGTGTTATTGAAGAAAAGTGGGGTCTGTCTCTGCGAATTTAGCAGAAGACAACACAAAGAAAGAAAGAGAATGAATGAGAAAGAAAACGAAACGATCAAAAAAAAAGTGTAATTAACGAAACGACCTTCTGCTCTCTTTCTGTTTGTGCCTCCCCTCTCTCTGCTATAGCTACTGTTATTATTTCCACTTCTCACTGCCACTTTTTTCCCCCAAAAACAGAAAGAGAAATTGCGAATTTAGGGTTGAGAGAGAGAGAGTGAGAGGGAGAGAGAAATAATGGAAACTGAGATGTGCAGAGAAAGAGCAGAGCAGAGAGAGTGGAATGAAGAGAAGGAACGAAATGAAATGAAGGGAAGGAACGACCTTACTGAATGAATCAGACTCTTCATTAGTAGTAGTTGTTGTTGCCAATTCTTTTCTCTCTCATCATCAAAACCGATCGATCTGCTTTCTTTCTTTTTTTCTTGCTCTCACTACTCTTCTGTCTGAGTGTTTTCTATCTTCTTTTCTTTTTTTTGCTGTGGAATTTGGTTTTGGTCTGCTAGAAAGCGAAACCAAAGGTGGGTTCCTCCCTAACCTTTCTTTCTTTCTTTCTTCTTCTTCTGTAGTAAGTTATTTGTATATCTCTCTTTCTCTCTCCAATTATCACACTGATAAGTAATAGCAGTATAAACAGTGGAGGATTCACACTGGCTAGTGAGAGGAAGCGCAATCGCATTATTATTATATATTAATAAAAGACTTTTTAAGTTTGTTCTCTTTTTTTTTTTTTTTTGGGTAAATAAGTTCTATCTTGTTTGTGTTATGTTATGTGTAAATAATATGGACCCCCTAAACTCACATGACGCCCCTTTCATTACAATACATGTGGCCAGGGGCAAGCCAGGAAAAACTCCCCAATATGTCGTTAAATCTTAAACAAATATATTTTTAGTTTTTGGTAATTATTAATTTAGTTACAAGCGTGTATATTTGATTGGTTAGAGGTTCAATTTGATCTTCTATGTTTCATCTGGATTTTAAATTATTAATCTTTTGTATTTCAAAAGTTTTAAATTGGTGCTTTATGTTGTATGGAAGTTCCAAATTGGTCCTTTGGTCTACTTCCGTCAATTTCTTAAATTAATTGTTGACGCGGCGTACTGACGTATCATGTCATGCCATCGCCACACATCACATAAGATGAATATAAGATGACGTAGTGATGACGTGGCATGACACGTCAGCTTAAATGGACAAGTAGGAGAGATTATATGTCAACATCAGCACGTCACGTCAACATTTAACGAAAGAAATGGACAGACTTGGACGGAATGACCAATTTGAAACTACTTCTAGGAAACATAAAGGACCAATTTTAAACTTTTGAAATATAAAAGACTAATTTGGAACTTGGATAAAACATAAAAGACAAAAATAGGCATTTCTTTTTTTTATAATGAAAAAGTTTAGGTGGGGGTAAGCACGGGTATCCCACCAGGGTCAGGGAAGACCTCCCAACCTCTTTGAGGATTTATGGAAGGATTTACATATCACCCACCAATAAGGCCCTTACATCAGTCATAGGGTTCGAACCCTCGCCCTTGTGGGGTAAGAGCCCCAACCTTAACCAAATGTACCACTCCTCATTGGCAAAAAAATAAAAATAAAAAATAAAAAAAATAGGCATTTCACCTATTTGTTTTTGTTATTATTTGGACAAAAGTATATTTTTAAATCTTAAATTTAAAGTTTATGTTAATTTGGTTCTTAAACTTTATTGGTAATCAATTAATATGTTTACAAAATTTTAATTTATAAATAATTTTGTCATTAACCTCTTAGATTGTCTAGACAATTGATATCTATATTAATCTCCTAGATTGTCTCTAATTATTAATATTAGAAATTACATATTTAATAATTAAAAATAAAAATGAATAAAGGATATGAGGAAATAAAAAAGAGAAAGTAGAAATAATAGATGGGAAGTAAATAATTAGTTATATTATATTAAAAATTACAAAATAAATAGCATCTTTTATTCATTTTATTTTTTAATTATTGAATATGGTGTCGAATTATATATTTAGCTACAATATTTGACATTACTTTAGTTACGATAATACTCTTTAAAATTTTTTCTTAAAATTATATATTTTCTCAACACAAAAACGTTTAGAAATATAAATTTTTAAATATAAAAATAAATAATTATTATTGCGGGTAAGGTACCTTCTTACCCGGACCCATACCCATACTCATATCTACATGGTAAAATTTCAGGGTATCCATTGGGTATGGGTATTTTGATAATCCCTAATCTTATTTGCTTTTAGAGTTTGTACTTTGAATCTAGAATTTTAAAATGATGTGTTGAAAGTTAAAACTTAAGTTTTGTTATTTTATATATTATGAATAATAAATATTTGTTATTTATTGCGTCATTTAGTTCAACTGGTTAGACCGATCAGATTGTGAACCGAACACTTATCCAAATCTTTGTCCAATTCAGTTGTGACAACATTGAGTTAAACATATGACTTCACATTAGACTTAGTTAGCATTAAAAGTCACGTGAATAACTATATTTTTGTATCTAATATTAATTATTTAATGTAAGAACAAAATGGTCATTTTACTCGCTTATATTCTATTTACATTGCATCATATTGACATGACATTTTCATTCCTCATCTTTTCCCATTCTCATTATCATTCGCATTCCCTTGTCTTTTCTACCAAAAAAACATACCCGTAGTTTCTTTGACATGAAATTCAGAAGTTCTTAGGTCATGTTCTTTTACAAGAAAGAACAATGGAAATGAAGATGGAATGGATGGGGCCCACTGGGTCCAAACTATTTTTTACTTTTTCATTTCCATCAACTTTAAAAAAAAAGAAAATACAAAATATCTATTATACCCCTCTGATTTGACATTATTTGACACAATTATAACATTCTTTTCTTTTTATTATTTTCATATAAGTAGGGATGATCATGGGTAGGGTATGGGTAGGGTAATATAATCCCCAGACCCGGACCCGGACTTGAACGGGTATCAAAATCAATCCCCATACCCGGATCCTACGGGTAGTTAAATCCCCATACCCGAACCCAGACCCATAAAAATTTGAAATAAATTATTATTTTATTAGTATAAAATTTATTTTTATCAATTTTTTTCATCTATAATCACAAAAAATAAAAAAAATTAAATCACAAATATAAATGTACAATTAAATTACTTTAATATCTATAAGATATTTAACATTTTTTCTTAGAATTATATATTTTCTCAACACAAAAAAATTTAAAAATAATACTTTATATATATAAAAAATAAATAATTACTATTGCGGATAGGGTACGGGTAGGGTACCTCCTTACCCGGACCCCAACCCGTTGACTTTGTACCCGGATCCATACCCAGACCCACAGGGTAAATTTTTAGGGTACCTATTGGGTATGGGTATTTTGATCATCCCTACATATAAGGGGTAAAATGGTCATTTTAATACATTTCATTTCCATTTTCATTACCAAACTTTTACTACTAAATACAAGAAACGCATTCCGTTTCTGTTTTTATTTTCATTTCTGCGTAAAGAAGGTGCCTTAATCTATTTGAAAATTAGATTAAATTAAATATTAAAGGTAGAGTTTAAGTTGAAGTGTGGGATTCATTCATTCACTCACATGTAATAATAATGTAGTGTACAGTACAGTCTATAGAGATTACATGTAGCTATAGTGGTGCATGTCTGTCATCCATATATCTTTTTCTCATTTCTTTTTGTTTTTCATAAACGGACTTTTCCACACAAAATCTAATGAATTCTGTTGTTTATGTTGTCTTTGTCTCATAACATTTTGAGCATGACGTTTTTGTTTGGCTTATTCACTTATAAGATTAAGATCTATGTAAAATTGAAAAAGCCACAAAATAAATGGGATAGTAAGATTCTATTATTTTTATAAAATAAATAAAAATACATTTAATAATATAAATTTTCTTTTACAAGTATGAAATTGTAAAAAAGTTATCATTCTTTCATAAAATAAGTCATAATATATTGAAATATTTATGTTTAAACAAATTTCACAACATAATTATTTTGTCAGAGTATGATATTTGAATTTAAATTCTAATATGAGATTGTAGGATATATAACATGTAAGATCGTAGAATTAGACATATAAAAGATCGAGACCCTGTTGTTATCTGGTAATATGAAACCCGGCATGATCAATGAACCGGCACTTAAAGACAACAAGCACTCGGCCTTAGATTTGAATCTTTTCTTAACTGTTTTTCCCGCTCATATTTGAAATATTTCTCTCTCATCCGAGCTTATATAAGCAAGGCCTTGCTAGGCCAATCCCAAAACACATACAGCATTCCTAGCCCTTAGAGCACTTGATTGCGTACAGTGCCTAGCTCTCTCACCTTCTTGGCTCTTTACAGCCTGGAGCCTCCCCACCCTCGTGAACTATGAGAACTCTAATATCTTTTGAGTACGTAGGCTCTTGAGTTCATAACTCGGGTTGAGTTCACCTCTTTCAGCCTCCAACTGCTTCTATCCCGAACCTCCGGGTCGTCGGAATATCATTATCCTATTAATTTTTTATTTTATCTAAGATCAAGATCGTAAGATCTTACTAGTTAAATCAAGATCCTAATAACGTTTGTTCCAAGTAATAAGTAGTTTGGTATCGCTTAAATAAGATTTTGGACTTGAAATCTTGTGAATACAACTATTCTCTTAAAAAAATCTCTCATAATAATTAAGCGTGTGACACATATTGAATTTGACTTAATCGAGATAAAGCTTCAAATACCCTGAATGAGTAGCCAAAAAATTTCATGTGTAGAGAAATTATGTTATCAATACTAAAAGAATCTTTTAAAAATCTATTGTGCAAAAAAAAAAAATTGTCATGGTCGTTGTAGATGATATAAATCTTGGGTTTCCAAACAATTAGTTTTCATGTAATTACGATATAATTACTTTAAAATGTACATTTTTATTTCATTTGTGAAATAATTTTTGGGACCTACACTAATAAAGACCTACTATGAATGGATTAGGGATCCAATTTTTATCAATATTGGCAAATATTATTACTAAATAGTCTTGTGAGACTATTGATCAATATTAATAATAATTTGGTTCCTAATCCATTTAAGACGATCATATTTGTCAATATTGATAAAAATTTGGTCTCTAATCCATTTATGGTAGGTCCTTATTAGTGTGAGTTTCTATTAATATTTCATAAATAAAATAAAAATGTACATTTTAAAAAAATTACATCATAATTACACGAAAGCTAATTGGATCAGATACAATTTCTTCACAAAATTGCCTGTTTTTTTAACATAATATATATTATTTAGTTTCTATTTGAAAAATTATATATATATTATGAATTTAATTTGTTGTTTGGAGTGTATATATATGTACCATCGTTTGACATTTATTTAAAGCTTATATATATATATACACGATTCTTCACTAGGTAGTTTTATTATATATAAACTAGATTGCTACCCGTGTTTTGCACGGGATGTTTTTATTTAAATTATTTTAAAGGTTTAAAAATTTATTAATTAATAATTATATTCAATTTTTATTTATATAAATATAAAATATCATGCTAATATACAATTAAATTTTTTAAAATCATTTACAAATATTTAATTGAAGATTCACATCAAACACAAATTATCTTAAATATAAGGGATATTTTTTAAGGGAGGCAATTGAATATTTCTTTGAGAAGAACTCATAGAAAACTTTGGAGATGAAGAAGAAAAAAACTTAGGTCAAGTTCTTTATATCCTTGTTATCAAGTTCTCAAATATAAATTTGACACGTGGCAAAAAGTGTTTGAATGACCCATCACAGTCACATTGGAGAGAGAATATAGAAGACCACCTTTTATATGATTAATCATAGAAGAAAAAGAGTGTAAATGTAATATATGATTGGTCGAACTTGATAGCAAGAAAAAAAAGGATTTTGATCTAAGTTTTTTACGATGAAGAATCTCCTTGTTTTTCTCTTCCTTCGCACCACAAAAAGCACACACTAAAATTAAATAAATTAATAACGTCCGTAGGGCGTGCAGCATTAATTTTATTTATGTAATGTTGCATAAATTCAATGCACACCATTGTTTTTATTTATATAATGTTACATAAATCATTTAATATTTGTCATAATATTATTTTAAAATACAATGCATTGATTTATAAATTAATTACAAATAATAAATTTTAAAAAATAAAATTGATTGACAATTTGATAATAAGAATAAATAAAAATAATTTGTCATATTTAAAAAATTATATATAAGTTAAAATAACAATTAAATAAGTTAAAATTATACTTGAGTATTCTCTATTCATTTATTGTAAAGAGTAAAATTTTAAAATTTAGCTCATAATTTTTTATGTTCCCAATATAGAATTACTTCAAAGTCTATCACTTCTTTAAAAGTAGTAAAGCATGTTTTTTTTTTTTTTACTTTTGTATTTCTTTATTTTTTCTACAAAGGGGCATAACTTTTTATCTAAGGGGGTCAATAAAATTTTTTTATCATGTACTACGCATAAATTAGTATCATCTTATGGGGGCTAGTAAAAAAAAGTACAGGTTTATTGGTGTGTTTGATAGGTGGAATGAGTGAGGGAATGGGATTGGGAAGGGAATGACCGAATGAGAATGAGAACGTTGGAAGAAATGAAAATATCATGTCAATATGATGTGCTGTGATGTGAATGGAATAAAGGTGGGTAAAAAAATAATGACAAAAATATAATTTTATCACATTACAAAAAATAAGATAAGTTTGATAAATGTCACGAAATATTTGTTAAGGTTTTCTCTTATTTATTAAGAGAGAATGTATTTTTTTTGAATTTAGTGAAAAGTTAAAAAATAATTTTTTAAGCTATCACATTGATTAAAATAAAATCTTAAATAATGACTCAAAGAGACTTGTTAACAAAATTTATATAAAAATAAATAATGGTGCAGATTTTGAAAAAAATTTATTATTAATATGTCAGTTTAATAAATAATAATTATATAATATATGAATAGAAGAAAGATAGAAGTTTATTTATAAAAAAAAAAACTCAGAATGCAACTCGTGGCATGAGCTGGTTCTTGTTTTATATAATATAATAGATGCATAGTATTTCTTTATTAAAGAAAAAATATTTGTATATATATATTTTGAGATTATCAAATTCAATCAACAGAAATGAGAAAACACGTGCTCTCTCTCTTTTTTTTTTCTTTGGGTTTGTTTAAATAAAATTAATTAATATATATATCTTCACGTACGGACATGTTTCTTTACTAGAACACAAACATATTATTTATAGTATACATTTTTTATTTTAAGAATATATGCCTTGTAATATGAGGGATTTTTTATTTGTAGTATTCCTTCCTACATTATAAAATCTAATATAACTAATTAACAATATATTGAGAGCAATATCAAACTCCATAAATATTAGTTTTTAATATTCTTCTGTATTTAGTTTTATATTTAACAATATATAGTAACGAGAATGACATTAAAAAAATAAGTAAAACTATGTATTAGGCACTCATGATCCGATATATATTATGGAAATATATATATCTAGTATTACGATTTGGAACATTCTTCAGTTTATTTAATATCATTTATCAATATTAATAGAATTGAAGATATAATTATGAATGTATATTGAATAGATTATGAATCAATTTTATAGTATTGAACATCCTCTTCAATAGTATATATATATATCTTCATAAACACCAAAGAAAATTATTTAAAAATATGCACAAAAGAATTCATAATGGTGATAATTAATTATAGGGTCAAAATACTATTTTAGTCCTCTATATTTCACCTAAATTTCGATTTGGTCCTCTATGTTTCAAAAGTTTAAAATTAATCCTCCATGTCTTCAAATTGGTCCAAAATAGTCATTTTGCCTCACCGGTTAGTCTCTTTCGTTAAATGATGACCTGAAATGCTGATGTGAATCAAAACTCTCGTCAGTATTCCAAGTTCATGTCAACATTCCAAGTCAACATTTAAAGAGAAGATGCTAACAATATGAGGCAAATGACCAATTTGAAAATATAGAAGACTGATTTTGAATTTTTAAAACATAAAAAATCAAAACAAAACTGAGGTGAAACATAGAGGACCAAATTAGTGTTTTGACCTAAATTATAGTGGAGTGTCCTATATGCATAGCATACGATTGGTTTGGCGTTTGGTCGGCGTAATGGTAGACGTAATCCCTTTACATCCTTCCAACCAAATATACTCTACTTTTTGTAATGTGATGAAATTATATTTTTACCCTTACTTTTTTACCCACTTTATTATATTCTCACTTTTAATATAAAGGTAAAATTGTCATTTTACCACTTTTATTCCATTCACATCACATTCATATTACTTTTTTCATTTCCTTCTGTAATCTCATTACATTTTCCATTCCCATTATATCTTTCACTCACTGAGACTGTATATACACGTAGTGGCAATATTCTAGTTGGTTCTAAAAAGAATGCATGTGAGACAAGAATTATTATTTGACTTTAAAACCAAACAAAAGAGTGCCTCAAAACAATGACTCCAAGCTGACTCATCACATTATGGCATGTGAAACTTTCTTTACACAAAAAGACAAATTAATTGAATTGCTTGCTACGTTTATATATATATATAGTTTGTTGCTTAACAACTTGGCTATTCCTTTTATAATAATTAATTAATTAGAATCTTGAGAGAAAAAATAAATAAAAATATTTCTTGCATGTATATTAAGTCAAGACTAAAAAAACTCACATTCACGTAATCTTGCCCTATTAAAAAAAATCCTTGTCATTTTGCACAAAAAAAGTGGTACATATAATTCAAGATAAGATAATAAACTTTAATTTTTCATGTTTTCACATATAAAAAATTAAGATCTTCATAAGAAATATGTTAGAGTGTGGGATCGATCTTTCTATTAAGTATTTATTACATTTAGTTGCTCTCTCTCTCTGTCTCATATATATATATATATAGATAGAGAGAGAGAGAGAGAGAGAGAGAGAGAGAGAGAGAGAGAGAGAGAGAGAGAACATATATATATATATATCAAGTAGGACTACTTTATTTATTTAAGAGATTATACATAAATATTCCGATCCTTTAATTAATTAATTGTTAGATTGAATTTGAACGATTTATTAGAATTACTATTATTATTATATGTGTTATTATATTGATGGTAGAAGAAAAATACTATTATATACACTTTGTACATATCACAACTATTAATTAAATTATTATTCAAGAAATGTAAATCTAAATCTTTAAAATATTATCTAACCTTATATATAAGCATGTAGATAATTTATTTAAATTTTAAAGTACTATTTGTAGTTTTAGTCAACACGGAAGACCTTGTCTTCATATACAACAGTTTTTATTATTTTTAATAAGAACATAAAAGAACAAAAAAACCATATAACAAGGTGCATGCTTCTAGCTAATATTGTAGCAAGTAATGATATAAACAATATATGTGTATTGTGTAGCTTTTGGAATTTAATTAGAAGATTTTCAAAATTTAATTATCATCACCCATCCATCTCAATCAAAAGAAAAATCTTGACTCGTATTAATTATTAAGTAGTGTTATAGATATATAGCATCCATTTTTGTTTATTTTTTTTATTAGCAAAATGGTAGTAAGGAAGGCACTCCCAAGTATTATCGGGCAGGGCGCCAGTGGCATGTTGGAGAGACCAACAGAGACCCAACCCAAAGGATTACTGCACAGGCTTAAATCACAAGCAGTTTACCCAGTCGCAACTACTCAACTAACCATTGGGCGTCAGGGGATCTCCCTGGGAGGGATGCCCACCAAAGCAGAATTTTAGATGACTTCAGAGGGATTCAAACCCTCGCCCATGGGGAGGCAAAAACTTTCCTCTGGATTCTTGACATCAATTACCTTTTTCTTAATGAAAAACATAAATACATCAAAAGATTGAAAAACTAACAATAAAATTATGTACATATATGTTTTTTATTGTAAAAATTACACTCAGTTTGTATATATCTTCAAAAAACATTTTGGTCGAAGTATCTTTTAAATTTGATCCAATAATATTACACTATTCTCTACATAGTTTTGTTATCATTTTTCCCCCTAGCCTTTAGTGAAAATGGATGCTATATATTGCTAGAATTGACAAATTGAAATTAGAGGTAAATTACTTCTCGGTCCCTAGATTATTAGTTTAATTATTATTTAGTTTATGAATTTCGAAAATAGATTATTTGGTCTTTAAATTTATAGTTTCGTCAACTATTTAGTTCATATGGACGTAATTGTTATGTGTTGATGTGACACCATTAATTTGTCTCCATATTGTCACCCCACCTTATCGCATCATTTGAATATTTAAAAATAATATTAAATACTCCCTGTATTAATTAAGAGTAGTAATACTAAATACTATATAGTCTCTATATTAGCTAAACATGACAACATGCATGATGGCAAATACATAAACTATTTATTATTAATTTTAGGAAAAAATTTAGGTCCATTTCCTTATGTCTATTTCATCCAATTCCACAAATCATATATTGTATTTACACTCTCTTTCTTCTATGATTGGTCATATAAAAGGTGGTCTCCTATATTCTCTCTCTCTAATGTGATTGGTCATTTAAACACTTTTTGCCACATGTCATAATTATATTGGGGAATTGGATGAAATTGACATAAGGAAATGGACCAAAGTTTTTTCCTTAATTTTAAATATTTAGATGATTTGGCAATATGATGGACAACATAGTAACAAATTAATGGCATCATGTCAGCACAACGACCACGTCACACGATAGTTGACTATAGTATAAATTCAGAGACCAAATAATCTATTTTTAAAATTCAAAGACTAAACAATAATTTGATCAATAATTCAAAGACCAAAAAATAATTTGTCACCTAAAATTATCACCAAACTATATTAATTATCAGGCTGGTTATTTTGAATACTATGGTCCAATACCAAAAAAGAAAAGGATGAAATTACTAAACCACAAATTAAAGAGAGAAAAAAAGGAAAAATAAATAGAAAGAGAAAATTAAAGCCTTGTTCCTCTTTAATTTGCCTTTTGTGAGAAGCTCACTTTATGAGTTAATTAAGGTCACTTCAATAAAAATTTAGTGGTATCGTATTATTTACGTTCAGTATATCATTCCAATCATACGAAATTGGATTCAGTGTAATTCTCTTCCGTACAATTCCTTCAAAATATATATTTTTACTTCATTTTTGAAGCGCTAATACGGACTTACTATAACAATAACCCACTATGAATGGATTAGAGACGAAATTATTATCAATTTTGACAAATATCATCACTAAATAGTCTTGTGAGACTATTTTTCAATATCAATAACAATTTGGTCCCTAATTCATTTAAGGTGATGATATTTGCCAATATTGATAATAATTTGGTCTCTAATCTATTCATGGTGGATTATTGTTAGTATGAGCCCATATTAGTACTTCAAAAATAAAGTAAAAATATGCATTTTAAAGGAATTGCACCGAAATTGGACGGAAGGGAATTGCACCGAATCCAATCTCCAATCATACAGAGTCATTTGTTAATATTAATAGAAATTCATATTAATAAGGACTCACCTTAAATGGTTCAGTACTACCATACCATTGAACATCTCCTCACTTGAAAGCTTGATTAATTAGTCACTAACTTTTTGTTTACTCAAAATCATTAAAATGCATTGCCCCCCAAAAGCAAATTTAAAAACAACCTCATCTACACCTGCCATTATTCTTCTTCTAATTAAGTTAAGATGTATAAATATAAGTGAATTAAATATGGAGAGCACGTGAAAGACATAATTAATTAAACCCATAAAAAACAAACCAAAAAAAAAAGGAAAAAAGAAAAAGTTGAATGTAAAAAATGGTTATTCAAGCCCTTCTTTCGGCCTTCTTCTCCTCTCTTTCTCACCCTATGGGGGCCACGTCTTCAATTTTCTTCTCTCACTCAATTAATCGTTTTTTATATACATAATATTTATATTAATACGAGTCTTTTGATTATTAATAATTATTTTATAATTAAAAATATAAAAATATTAATATGAATGCTGACTTTTTTTAATTTCATAGTTTTTTATTATCACAAAAATCTATTTTATTATTTTAGAAAATATATGCCGAGTTGAGATTAAAAAAATAGAGATAATAATAAAATAATTTTAAAAATAATAAAAAATAATGATATTTTTTTGATTGAATAATTTTTTTTAATTATTATTTTAAAATATATAATAAAAATATTATGTTATATTTTATAAGTTAAAAAATTAATAATAAAATGCGTGTAAAATTTTTAATATTTAATATGAGGATATATGAAATATATATATATATATATATATATATATATTAAAAAATTAAATTAAATTATATGCAAACAAAATCTTTAATACTTAATATTTTAATTAAAAATATTAACAAAAATATTATTGTCAACCTGTGATTAATATTTCAGAAAATAAATAATTCATACTGAAATTTTAGAATTCAATTAATTAACTATAATTTGAAAACAAAATTATGTAATTTTTAATTAAAAATAAATTAAATCATGTCTTAAAATATCAATAAATATAATACAACAACTTAATGTAAAAACTAAAAGTATAAAAATGATGGGCTCCTCTCTGGTCTCTTCACATCAATCACTTTCTTCTTTTTTCAAACCTTTCATTCTTTCCATTTCATTCTCTCTCTCTCATTCTCTTTCTCTCTAGACATTTTGTAACTTCAATTGTAAGCGTGTGTCAAAGTACCCTCTTTTGTCAAAGCACCTCTCCTTAATTACTTTCTCTCAAACAAAAATGATTAGTTTTGCCAAGTTTTCCATAAACTTTGTTAGAAAGTAATATAAGAAGATTCTAGATTAATTCTATATTATTAGTTAATTAATCAACCTAATCTCCATTATTATTTTGCTTTCAGACTTCACAAAAAAAAAAAAAACAAATTGGTGGCGTTTAATACGCCATATTCTCATATGTTATAATATCATTGATAAATATCATATGAAATATTATAGTATTTATAATACTAACATGTAGTATGACAATAGAACGACATTTTATATATAAGATGTGTAAGATGCACAAATTTAATACTTTTGTTGAATACTATAACTTCTTTTTTTACTGTAATATTCATATTTGGCTCTAGCACATATATATCATGTAACTCACCTATGAGGTCTTTAAGCCCCCCTTCAAGAGGGCTCAAGGCCCATTAGTCCATCTACTTCACTATAAATATAGCCACCACACGAAAACCCTAGGCAAACCAACTCATTCAAAACCTACTCGAAGATTTAAGTATCTCACAACATTTTAGAGATATTCTCTCTAGGCCTCCACTCAACAACTCACTTAACCCTATGTGAGCCCTTGGCCTCCAAGATCACAACCCTCACTACTGAGTGCTTCCTCCATCCAAGACAGATTGACTGCTTCTATTGAGCCACCCTCGGCTCCCTCACTCCGGTGACTAGCTTGATTGCATATGCGCTTTTATTTGCATCTTCTGGTTTTGTTTTAATATGAAGTCAAAATTCTTTGGTCAAAAGGAAAAATTTTCTTAGATTTTAAATTTCACATGACATTGAAAATAAAACAAGATGCGAGAGTAAAATGTGTACCTGATATGCCATGATCGAAGATGAAGAAGAACTAGGTCTTCCTCTCTAGTACTCTGGTCGTGCTGCGACTACAATGGGGAGGCTCACTGTGTTAGGGTTAGAGAGAGGACCTAGCCAATATAAATAATTGTGTCTTACTGGGCCCTCCCATTACGGGCTTCAGTAAAACCCTAAAAGGCCTACATATAGCCGCCTACCAGACTTTTATTATAATGCGTGCTATTAGCCCAACAATGATTACTTTATACTTTGCGCTTCCTTTATATTGGATCACATATCAACCTGATTTGTTTAGAAAACTAAATAAAATATTTTAAATAATTAATGTGAGCCCACAAATCAAATATTTTTCTAACATAGCTCACCCTAACAACCTTGGCCCACATCCAAACTCCCACATGTAATCTATTGACCTTTACAGTTTCCTTTACTTGAATTACGCGGACTGTGATCCTTACATAGGGTACGTAAGCAACTTAGGTTCTAACCGAAGGGCAAGTCCCCTAGGTCACGACCCTATGCAGTCCTTTATCGCCACTAAGTCCTATAAATCATAAATGGATTTTATATTGGCGCCCACTGCGATCCTATCGGTCGCAAACGACTTACTCACTGTGTAAAAAGCCAACAACCGGCTTACCTCTTTCAGGGGAACTGGGAGTATAGTTATTTACCTAACAAATTCTTTAAAATAAATACTAACAAATCAACATTCTCTCCCAGACCTAATGGCAAACATAAATGGAGCCACCGACACAATCCAAACTAGGAGCCAACGAAATTGAAAAGTCCAGGCCCTTCAACACCCTGCCAGCACGGTCGCGGCAATCGACATGTCAGTGTGAAAGAAACGGAAGCTGGCAAGTCAACAAAGAACCAAGCTCAAGGGACGGTTAGCACAGGAACCACGGCGCCAACCCTAACAACAGCTCAGGGAGATCTACGCCAAACAACTCAGTGCCCCCAACACCTATATGGAATGCCCGGGGTTACAAAGAATAACCCTAACGGTCTTTGTCAAGACGCTCCTTCACAGAATGGGAGCGTTGCAAATCTAAACCACCCATGGCAGCCATCTTTAGTGAATCCAACCCAGAGTTAGAACTACCAGGCACAGCTGGCATCGAAGAAGTAATTTTCAAGGAACGAAAGGGATGAGGTCCTGCAAGAATTCAGAAAGACTAAGACCCTACTACTATCGGAAAAGAAAAAAAAGGAAGAACAAAAATCTTAAACCTTATTTGACATTTTTGGCAAAGAAGAAGCATAAGCCTCTTGAAAACTTTATTAAAGTTGCAGTAAAGCAACAACAGAAAAAGGTAAATAGCTTGAAAGCAAAAATGGCGAATGTAGGAATGAAGGAAATTAAAATAAAGAACGTGAATTAATAAACCTTTCAAAACCCTAAGAGAAATGATTACCAGGTGGGGAAAGACACAAATTCCCCTAATCCTTGGGTGACTATTCAGATAGCCCCACAATACCTGAAATGTCCTTCCATGTGCTTCACGTGCCATGATAACTTGACCTCGAGCCTCGCAAAAATCTAATTACCCCAACTTCATTATGGCACCCTTTCCAAATTTGGAGAAGAATCGATGCTACAGTACCCCACTCAGAAAGCAACACGTAGCTAGGGGACTTCTCGCCAAAAGCATTTCAAAGGAACTCTTTAACTCCCTAAAACATTCGCCCACACTCAGAAGAGATATTAACCTTACACGGTGACCCATCCAAAATGTAACGAATCTTGGGCGCCTCGCAGAAATTCAGAAACGCGAGCCACGCACGCCCACTCTTACATCATAAACCTTGCATGCTTCAACTATTGACACGCCTAGAGGAAATATAAATTGCTTAAATCCACACACGCACATGCCCGTAAACTTGGGGGATTTATATGCAATTCCCATATTTGGCTCCAGCACATGCCTGTCATGTAAGCCGCCCTTCAAGAGGGCTCAAGGCCCATTAGCCCAGATACGTCACCATAAATACAGCCACCACATGAAACTCTAAGCAAGCCAACTCATTCTTAACCTGCATGAAGACTTGAGTATCTCACAACGTCCCAGAGATATATTCTCTCTTACTTTCTTGGCCTCCACCACTCAACAACTCACATAACCCTATGTGAGCCTTTGACCTCTAGAATCACAGCCCTCACTACTAAGTGCTCCCTCCATTCCAGGCACCTCGACTGCCTCCATTGAGCCATCCTCAGCTCCCTCACTCGGGTGACTAGCTCACCTAAGCAACCTTGGCCCACGATCACACTCTGACAGGTAATCTATTGACCTTTACGATCCCCTTACTGACATGAACTACGTAGACTTTGATCCCTATATGAGGTACGTAGGCACCTTGGAGTCCTCACCTAAGGGCAAGTCCCTCTAAGTCACGACCATATGTGGTCCTTTATCATCTCGTAAGTCCTATAAATCATAAATGGGTTTTACATTTACCTTTATTAAATTTTAATAAACTACATCTTTATATATATATATTTTTGAATATTATCTAGTGTTATAAAAAAAAATCATCCATATTTTTATACTATAAAATTATTTTTTTTAAATATTCATTAATAATTAAATAATAATGATATAACAAAGAGTATTTTTAAATGTTTAAATAAAAAGAAAAAGTTTAACAAAGAGTAAATTGTCCCAATAACATACAATTAAAAATGAGAAGATAAAAACGAATTGACAAAAATGGGAAGTCAACTATTACAAAATTTTGCACCACAGTAACACCTTATATATTTTATCCTGTATAATTGTGGCTAAATTAACAACAGTACTTTAAAGGCCAAAAAATACTTTTGCTATTACTTATATTTCTATTATTAACATCATTATATTTATCTATTCTATATATGTAATTAATTATAACGATATGCCTATATTATTTATTTATTTGTTTATTGTCTTATGTAAGAAATTAGAAATCTATGGAAAAAGTCCCTTCTTTACTGTCTAACTATATTAAAAGTACTTAGCTTGTTAATTAGTATTTGATTTAAAGTCCTTAATCAGCAATATTTATATAATTATATTGTTCTTCATAAAGTATATATTCTGGCACTAACAGGGAAAAAACCATTTCTCTAAACTCATGTTAATCTTGCTGTCCTTAATTGATGGCATCTGTAGCTTTATTTTGGTCTCCAATAGGAGGATACCTGAATAAACAAAAAACAAAATATTGCAAATTTAATTAATTGAGCATTACAAAAAATTAATTTCAGTCTCCATCTTCTTTTTAGTTTTAATATTTAATAAAGTCTAGAAAACATTTTTAGTCATTTTAATTTTATATATATAAGTTTCAAATTGATCTTCCTAGCTATTTTATAAAATCCATTCAATATATATTATCCTTTTATAATTAAATTCGAGTGTAAATATAATTCATAATTTTTTTGGCTAAAATGCACATAGACCCCCTGAGTTTTGGGTGAGGGGCACATACACCCCCTAAGTTTTAAAACGTTGTACATAGACCCCCTGAGTTTTTACTTTGGGGCAGAGACGCCCCTTCTGTTAGGGTTCTGTTAAAACTAGCCGTTAAGTGCCACGTCAGCAAACATGTGTGAGGGGTGTCTCTGCCCCAAAGTGAAAACTCAGGGGGTGTATGTGCCCCTAAAGTGAAAACTTAGGGGGTGTATGTGCTCATAAAGTGAAAACTCAGGGGGTGTATATGCCCTCACACATGTTTACTGACGTGGCACTTAACGCCTAACTTTTACGGAACCCTAACAGAAGGGGTGTCTCTGCCCCAAAGTGAAAACTCAGGAGTCTATGTGCAATGTTTTAAAACTCAGGGGGTGTATGTGCCCCCGACTCAAAACTCAGGGGGTGTATGTGCATTTTAGCCTAATTTTTTTAGTTAAATAAAAACTTAATTAATAAATTGTTACATATTTGACACTAATTATTAAATTATATGATATAATAATAATAATAATAATAATAATAATAATAATAATAATATAATTTTAAAAAATGAGAGGATTAAATTATTTATGTCCAAACTAGGGAGACCAAATTAAATTCTGTATAAAATTAGAAGAACAAAAGTACATTTAAATCTTTAATAAATAACTAGATGCTCTCAAATTATTATTATATTCTTTGGTGGGTGCGAACCCGATCGAATTAAGCTACTCTATAAACTTTTTAGAAGCTTTAATTATAATATATATTTAAACTCAAATAGAGATAGAAGAGAATTTAGATTTTGTTTAATAAGAAAGAGAGCGAAAAAGTACATTAACATATTATAATAATAAAAAATGTGTGTTAATTAATGACTATCTTAGCTTTAATTAAATTTATTTTCCACCGACCAAATTAAATTTTATAAATGTGTGTTGGTACATGCATCATATGCATGCATGTATCAAACAAAAGGCAGAAAAACTTTACCACCAAATAAAGCACCTATTTTAATTTGTCTATATTCTATTCTAATTAACTATGGGCTTATATATATATATATATGGATGACCACATTTTTAATATTAGATTATTTTGTCTTTTGGGATTCTCATTTGTAATCTCTCCATGAATTCACCTTTAAGAGAATTGTGTAACCTTCCAATTAGTATGCTTAAAGGTACATTATTGTGTCATTGACCTTATTGCAAGAGTCCTATAAATATGAGGCTATTGTAAACAAGTTAATAGATAAATGAATTTGGTGGATCTCTCTCTCGATCTTATGTTCTTATTATTTCTCTAAGTTCTTTGTTTTATGTTCTTGTTGCTGCTAAATTCTTTGTTTTATAACACGTTATCAGCACGAAGCTCTAGAACCTTTTGTCGAAAGGAGCTTAAACTTGTTTCCATTATATCATGGTAAGCAAGAATTCATTTCTTCTTCTCATTATGTAAGTTTTACCAAATCTCACAATGCATAAATTGGTTGCACTTGATATGTCAAAAAATATATATCATATTTTTTTTGTTTCATAATTTATTTGAGTGCAATATTGAGTCTTTGAGATACTATCAAAGAAAAAAACCATGTATCCCTAAAGGATTCATGCATCCCTAAAGGATGCGCAAAATGCAATGATTTTTACTCGTTATCATCATTTGCATGAACAACTAGATATGAAAATAAGAACCAATAGTTCTTTAGAACAGTTTGAAGGAAATATATGAGTTCCAAAATAATCAATGATTCATCTTAAATCTCTTTCTAATTGGATACACTTAAATCTGCAATATATTTTGTAAGTGAATATATGTTATCCTTGTTAAAATTAGCTCAATAATTAAGTTATGAGGAAATGAAATTACTAATGAAGATATGTTTAGAAAAAAACATATTTTACTTTTCATGCTTCGAATATGCTCCTGCAGTAGCAATATCAAGAGCGTAGATTAATTTATAAAATATTATGAGCTACTTTCTTGTTTGCTTGTGGAAGAGCAAAATAATGAGTTTTGAGTTTCTGATGAAGAATAACTAAAAACCTTGTCTAGTTGGATCAATTTCATTCCCTGAAGAGAATGTGACTTTTTTCAAGGTCATAGATGAGGTTGTCTCGTGGTGCAAAATGAGACCATGAAAGAAAACATATTTTTTACTATTGAGAATGATTTTCCTTCAAATTATGAAAATAAAAATGCTACACTAAAGCACAAAAACGAGACAAAAAATGAGGATGAACTAATTCAAAGAAAAAAAAAACCTCAAAGAAATGATAACATCATTTACTACAAACGTGGCATATGTTGTTGGTCTTACATTTTGTTATACTTTATTATGCCCCACTAAACATAAAGGAAATTGAAATAAAAGCAAAATTTTTTAAGCTTGTAAATTTTACTATTTCTTATGGATCACAAATGAAAATTGATTGTGACGTTTCTAATTTTTTTTGGAAGACTTATCATTTAATTAGTGACAAAAAATGACTACACTTTCAAAATATTTTTAGTTTATGTTTCATTTGAATTTGAAGTATAACTTGCTCCCTTAGTGTACTAAAGTTATTTTAATTTTGCTTTGAGATTAGAAATTACATTTAATGTTATGAAGGATGACATATGTCGTGGTGAAAAGTAGCACAACTCATACAATTTCTCGTGACAAAATTAACATTAGCTGAAATTAATGTTAATAAGATATCTCGTTTTGTAAATGTCATAGAATACTCTAGAAGAGCTCACATTTCATTGCCAAATAGATAAATTTTTAATATTGATAATACATTATATATTTCTTGTAGATCCAGAAGAAATCTACCAAATTTTAAAGAAATATATCCACCGAAGTGGTTATCACATTGAGACGAAAATGAGGGAGATATAGAATATCCACACATTACTTCTACTATATCAAGCCTGAAGCTTATATTAGAGAAACTCTTTACTTTTCTTTAAGGTTATATTTAACAAATATAAAATTTGGTGAATCAAATTTTATGCACCAAAGTGGTCAAACCCTAAGACTTTACACTTTGACATGATCGTTTTGGTCATCCAAATTCATTTTTGACGTGACATATCATACAAAATACATACAGATATCTATTCAAGGATCGGAAGTTCCTAAAATCAATTATTTCTTTTGTGAATCATGTGCTTAATGTGAATTAATTACTAAATAATCTTTTTCTAAATTAATCATCAAGTCTCCTTATTTTATACAATATATTGAAGGAGATGAAGTCAAAGTACTCTATTGAGTATCCTATTCCATCATATGTGGGACTTAACTTGTATCTCTAATATGGTATTTGCTTGTAAGATATGGCTGAAAGCGATGGTATGGAGCGACCAAATTAGGGGTGTTCGTCGGTTTAGTTTGAGCGATTTGAAAGAATGTTCAAACCAAATCAATCACTTTTTATTTGGGTGGTTTGGTTTGGACGATTTGATTTTATCGTGTCAAACCAAATTAAACCATAAATTGTCGCCAACATGAATGGAAAGGCAATCTCGAGGGCAAGAGAATATTTATAGCACCCAATAAGAGAATAATTATCTTTCTTAAAAAAATTAAAATAAAAATAAGTGTAATTTAGACATGGATTTTTATGTTTTAGCCACGAATTCTTCCGTGGCTAATCTGTTGTTTTGTTGTAGTGTCCGTTATATGGATCAATTAACGTCAACATATTTTTTTACACATTTCTATGCTTAGGTTATTATTAATTACATCCATCTTAATATTTCTCTTATTCTTTTCTTTGGTCTTCCACACTACCTCTAATTATTGGCTATCATCCATCTTAATACTTCTCCATGTATACGATGGAGCCGAACCCAAAGTTGCAGTCAGGAAGGATGAATTTTTAAAACATTTTGCCTTCAGTGTTCTTGATAATGAGGAATTTGGAAAATTTAGAATTCTTCATCCCTGTTTTGCCAATAATGCCACGTTGAAATCATGAAAAATCTCTGAACCGGAAACCAAATGCATTTTTAGGCCATAACATTTTCTCCCAACTAAGCCAGTGTATTTTTGTACTCTCGAAGTTAGCACCCTACCAGAAGTTTGCCATTAGCATATTCAACTTATGACATAAATTATGGGGAAACAAAAAACAACTCATCATCAATTCCAAAAAGACCCATTATACCTTGTCATATGCTTGTCTCATATCTAGTTTCACAGCGAGCTGGCCATTCTTCTTATAGCCCCTATTTTTTATAGCATGGAGCATCTCGTAAACAAGTAGAACATTGTCTGTAATTTGGCAGTTAGGCACATAGGCGCTTTGGTTCTTTGAAATATATAAACGAAGTGAGAATGCCTTTCAGTTTGTTAGCTAGAACCTTTGAGATAATCTTATAAGAGACATTACAAAGGCTAATTGGCCTAAAATGAGTCATATTTTCCTGGGCACCGATTTTGGGGATAAGCATGATTCTTGTATGATTAATACCCTCGGGGAATATTCCATTATTCAGAAAGTTTAAAACCATTTTCACCACATCCCTTTCCACAGTATTCCAATATTTCTGATAGAACAGTGCAGGGAAACCGTCTGTCCCAGGGGATTTAGTTGCACCTATATGGAAGACCACTTATTTCACTTCCTTAGCAGAGAAGGGTGAACACAATATACCATTCATCTCATCTGTGACTTTAGCAGGAACGCAATACATAATATCTTAAGCCTTAGATGTGTTTGAAGATGCGAATAAGCCCTTAAAATAATCAACAGCTATTCCTGCAATCTCCTCTAATCCCTCCATCCACTCACCCCGTTCATTCTGAATTCCGTTGATTGTATTTTTCTTCCTTCTTCTTAAGGCATACTCATGAAAATATTTAGTGTTCCTATCCCCGTCCTTTAACCATTGGATTCTTGATCTCTGTTTCCGCATAACCTCTTTTTGCAACAACACTTCCTTCAATTCATTTTTCAATTCACGAAGGCGAGCCATGCTCGGTTTATCATTAGCTGACATATAGATTTTGTTGATATCCTCTTGCAACTTACGGATATGTTTAACAACATTGCCAAATGTACTCTTGTTCCAATTAATCAATTATAACTTTGTCGAATCCAGTTTCTCAGTCAAAGAATTAATCACCGAGGAGCCCCAATTTTCAGCAATAATATCCGCACAATCATCATGGTAAGTCCACATATGCTCGAATCTAAAAATTTTACCATTATTGTTAGCCCTTATAGCTCGGGATGATGATGCGTCCAGTTTAAGCTAGATGGGAAGGTGATCCGAGTTGTTAGTCGTCAAGTGAGTTAGACTTGAATTCAAGAATAGTCATGTCCATTCTAGATTAGCCAATGCCCTATCCAACCGAACATGTACATTAGCATCCTCCATTATGCTATTATTCCATGTGTATTTATAGCCTTAAATACTAAATCCATGAGTTCACAATGATCAACTACCTCTTTGAATTTATGCATTGTGCTTCCGGTCTTGGACATATACTTCGATGTTCATCTTGACTCAGTGCCTCATTAAAGTCACAAAAAATCAGCCACGGGCCTTCAACCCCTGTTTTTAAGTTTCTCATCATCTCCCATCCCAAATCCCTCTGATCTGTCACCGGTTCTCCATAAAATCTTGTACATCTCCATTTAGGGGCTCCCGGTATCTCCACCATAACATTTATATGGTATTTCGAAAAAGACATCATTGTAGTATCCACCTCATCCCTCCATAACATCATTAATCCTCATCTCCTACGTGTACTCGCCACCAAAAAAAAACCTTTTGAGAAGACGAGTCTCCATTTAATATTCTCGCTTCTCGAGCTAATTTTTTTGTTTCACAGAGGAAGATTACCTTGGGATCTTTTTGTCTGATTAACAGACGTAATTTTTGAATTGCACCAGGGTTCTCGAGCCCTCTGCAATTCCAAGCTAACAGACTCATTGGTTCCGACAGACTAGAAACCAAGTCCCGCTGATATCTCAATATTTCGTTCCATGCTTTCAACTTCATGTTTACCCTTCTTTGTACTTCCTTTCTCGAATTCCTCAACGTCCTCCATCATATTAGTGATATCCGTGAATGATCGCTTTTTATGTATTTCAACCAGGAAGATTACCTTGGGATCTTTTTGTCGGATTAACAGACGTAATTTTTGAATTGCACCAGGGTTCTCGAGCCCTCTGCAATTCCAAGCTAACAGACTCATTGGTTCCGACAGACTAGAAACCAAGTCCCGCCGATATCTCAATATTTCGTTCCATGCTTTCAACTTCATGTTTACCCTTCTTTGTACTTCCTTTCTCGAATTCCTCAACGTCCTCCATCATATTAGTGATATCCGTGAATGATCGCTTTTTATGTATTTCAACCAGGGCATGATTCTCTTTTTCTCTCGCTATTTTCTTTCAAGTGCCTTTGATTCGAGTTTTCTTTCCACACCCTTCAGTCATCTTTTCTTCAATCATCTCTATCGAATTCATCAATCCCTCTTAACTTATCATTCGGTTCATCACAACTTCACCCCTCATCACTTCGTTACTTAGAGGCATTGTTATCATTATTAAATTCCCTTAACTCCCCACCAACCCCACTTTTCTCTCTTGATGACCCCTTTACGTAGGCTCGATTTGAGATCAAAAGAAATAAGGCTCTTCATGAAAAAACTTCCAGTGTGTATGTCTTCATATAATCCAACATCATGGACCTCACCCATACATGCACTAATCTTACATGCCACCGGATTAAGTTACGCCAATATGTTATGTCTTTATTTTTAATTAAAAAAATAAAATAAAATAAAATAAAATACATGATAAAAAGATATGAAAAAGAAAAAATATATAATAAATATTGTTTTAAAATATGATAACAACAATCGAAGTCTTTTCTCACTAGGTGAGATCAGCTATATGGATTAAGCTACGCCAACATGCTCTGTCTTTACTCTTTACACATTTCTATGTTTAAGTTGCTTATAGCTAAGTCTCTCCTAATAGTTTCTCTTATTGTTTTCTTTGATTTTCCTCTACATCTAATTATTGGGTTATCTTCAATTTGGTTAGCTCTACGTACTTGAGTCTCTAACGACCGTCTTAGTACATGACTAAACCACCTATTTCAACTAACAATAATTATTTTATATTATTATTTTTATAATTAAAAAATAAATACTATATATACAACTTTTAGTATATATATATATATGAAAATTAAAAACGGTGGAATTCGATTTGAGTGGGATTCTTTGAGCTTTCAATTTCATTCATTCATATTTCTTTCATTGATTGATAATGAATTTATTTGGGTCACTATTTGATGGTCAACGGTGCGTTTTGGACTGGACGGTGATAAGACTTCTCTTCATATTTTTTGGAATTTAGTATTTACCATTTGATGTGAGCGATCCCAGCTGGCTTCCTTTTATTACTTTCGTGGGTCCCAGAGTTAATACTTCATTACTTCATAATTCATTAATTTGCTACCATGATAAGCTTAGGGATGAATATTCGATAGGTTTGGTTAACATTGTCAAAATGGGTCGGTCTTAAACAAATTAGATTGCGTTGGTTTGTTTATTAGGCGGACTTGGAAAGTGATATCTAAGTCCGTCCTTATTAGTCTGTGAGCTGGCCTGCAAGCCACTTTTTATATATTTTTTTAAAAAATTAATTATAAAATTATATATTCACTTAGAAATTAATATTTTTTATTTTAAATTAATATTTTATTAATTTTAATTATTATTTAAATGATTTATACACATAATAAAATTATTATTTAAGAAATAAAATTACATAAAACATATATATTTATACATATTTTAAACAAATATATATTAATTTTTTATTTTCTTTCTTTTTTAACTTTTTACGGGCCGACCCCGCGGGCTTAAATGGGCATATTTTTTTAATACCCAAGTCCGCCCATTTAACGGGTGGGCCGGACTAGCCCGTTTTGACAGTGTTAGATTTGGTTCATCTTTAGGTATATGATCAATCAAATTGATTAATTACAACAAGAGTTGGTATAAGTGGTAACCAATTTGATATACTTTAAGTACGGTCTAGAGTTCAAAATTTTATAAATACAACTATTTTTGTTAGGAGAGTCTCCTACTATAGCCAAATACACGATGTGGGTCGAGTTCGGATTATTCAGCAATCTCAGACACCGAACAAACAATCAAAAGAAAAATTGATTAGATTAATTGATTGAAAAAGTCATTTAATTTATTCAAATTTTAAAGAATTGATCAGATTGAGATGATGAATCTTGGAATATTAAAGTTTTATCTCAGTCCGAAGATTGGGCACATTGTTAGTAGAGTTTTTAGTTATCAAATCATCTTATGTTAAAAATGTGTTAATCCAGTTTTTCATGGACAAAGCACTTTTGAAGATTATAGGAATACTATATAATTGTAATTCCATAATATGCCCTCCTAGGGACACGTGGCACCGCCCGATGATCCCAAATGTAACCTCTCCCCACAATCACCCGCGTACTCTTTCGCATTAGAGACGTGGGTGAACTGTACAAATCGTGGGTCGAGCTCATAGATCAAGAACGTGGGTCGACCACGTTCTCCTCTACCCTGAGTATAAATATCCCTCACCTGGGGGAGTAAACAATACGCAACCTATAGGCAATCCAGAAGCGAACAAGACAATGCTCGCAACACCAAAGTATACCACGAGATCATCGTTACCTGAAGCCTATTTAACAGACATCAGCCCATATTCATTCCATTAACAGGATAAACTCATCCTCTTGTTCTAAGCAACATCCAGAGACCTTTAGTCTCTCCCTCTACCTACAAGGTACCTACAATAGGTGGCTTGCCCGCCCGAAGAATACACACACGTCCTAGCCGCACAAAGCCACTACAAGTAACAATCCTACCTAACGGCCACCATGGACATTCCCTCCTCGAACTATGTGGACATTGATCCCTACACAAGGGTACGTAGGCACCTAAGTCATCACCTAAGGACAAGTCCCCCAAGGTTACAACCCCTTGCGGTCCTTATTTAACATTATGAATTGTCTGAACCAAAAACGACAGTTACACTAATGTATCTTGCTAACAGCACTCAACTTGATATTGTATTTGTTGTAAGTTTATTAACAAGATTAAGTTCTTCACCAAATAAAAGGTATTGGAATAGAGTTAAACATATTTTTGTAAGGCACTTGACATGAGATTATTTTATGAATCAAAGTCTTCATTAGTTGGATATGCAAATGCTGGATATTTATCAGATCCCCAAGAAGGTCAATCTCAAATTGGCTATTTATTTGCATTTGATGATACAATTATATCATGGCGTTCAACAAAGAAAACATTGCTTGTTGCTTATTTGAATCATGCATAAAATTGCAATATATGAAAATCAGTCGAAAGTATATTTGGTTAAAGCCATTAAATCAACATATCCAGAAGATATGTAAATTTTCTTCACAAGAGAATATGTCAACCATATTATATAAAGATAATATGAATGTATAGCTCAATTAAAGGGAGAATGCATCAAAGGATACATGATTAAGTATATTTTATCGAAGTTATTCAATATTTTCATAAAGATTGTGAGATTGATGTTCAACAAATTCGTTCAAAGTGATAATCTAGCAGATTTTTCACTAAGGCATTATTATCAACCACAACTTTCGAGAAGCTGGTTCATACAATTGGAATAAGCCGATCAAGAGATCTTTAATGATGCTATATTGAGGGGGAGATACACGTTGTACTCTTTTTTCCTTTACTAAGGTTTTGTCCCACTGGATTTTTCTGGTAAAGGTTTTTAATGAAGCATCCTATAATGGAAGTATTATCATTACGGTGTACTCTATTTTCTTCACTAAGTTTTTGTGCAATAGGTTTTTTCTAGTAAAGTTTTAATGAGGCACATTTTTGACATCCAAGAGGGAGTGTTATAAATATAATATTTTGAATGTCCAAAACTCCCAAGACCTATCAAATTCTATAATCCCATATTGATTAGATATTATACCATTGATTAATATTTATGTACCCTGATGAAGTGTTTGTAACTAGGAATGACAATGGGTAGGGTCTGGGTAGGATACTGCATTTCCCGTCCTCGGCCCCGGTAGTCAATATTTTCCCCATCCCTGGACCAATCCTCAGCTAGGTATAAAATTTGATACTCATCCCCGGACCCATCGAATACTTAGATCCCCTGATAATATCAATATTTACCCTTGTATCTTTTGGCATTTCACAAGCTTTTGTTGAGTTTAAAGAGTCATTATGCATGATTTAATGTTATTCAAGGGCACTTAAGGACTTAAATCACAATCTTGCTAATTCCATGTTTTTATTGAATAACTTGTGATAATTCTCTAGTTTTATTAACTTGAGGGCCTCACAATTGTTTTGGTTGATTTGTAGGTCAACTAGCTTGAGGAATAGCAAGGATTCAAGTGCTAGAGGTCGAGAAAGAAGCTGGAAAGCGAAACCGGTACAAGATTTGAAGCTTAGAGGCATTTTTGGGCCTGTTCTACTGTTCCACCCGCTGCCAGCGGGTAGCCTTGCAAGCTGCCAGCGGGTGGACTTCAGTTTCAGAGCAAAACGCGTGTTTTAAGTAATCCACCCGCTGCCAGCGAGTACACCGGTTCTGCACGCTTTTCTCGCGATTTTAAGAGCTGAAACGGATGGTGGGCCCACTTTCTCAATGTTTTACCACAAGGGGAGCATACTAGGTCGGATTAAAGGGAATATTCTGATGTTTTAGAGGCCCTTAACCTAATTTGGAGACTAACCCACGAATTTAGACATATTCATCACACAAGCTCTCACTCTCTCAAGTTCCTCTCACATTTCCAGCCACACTCTCTTCATCTTCTCCACTCTCCACACTCATTCAGACTAAATTCCAGCAACCTCCATCATCATCCATGGCTAAGCAAGGGTTGGAGGAGCTTGGTGAAGCATTTCTCCCATCCATGAGTAGCTAAACTTCTTGTGCTTTGGAGGAGGGTGATTAGGGCTTGAGCTATGGCATCCAATAGGGAGTTTTTCTTGTTTTCCTACTACTTCTCTTTATGGATTCATGTTTATCTTGTTGATATTGATGAGTTTGTATTGATTGTGGCTTCATGGTTGTGGAACTCAACTAGGTTGTAGTTGGACATTAGGAATTTATATAGACTTGCGATTTGTATTTTGATTCTCCCATTGTGGGTTTAGATTACATTGGATTTGGTTAAATCTTATTGTAGTTTTGATTCATTGTGGAAGTTACTCTAATGACAATGGTATTTGTTGAGTTGAATTCTTATCTATATTAAATTCCCCATTTGCTTCATTGATGGTAATTGATTAGGCTTATTAATTGTCCGGTTGGTTAATTGCATTCTCTAATTAAATTACCTAGGTTTAGTGGTCACTAAACTACTTTAGAAAATGGCCTTTCATTGATTAACTCCATACTTTTTGATAGCAAGGATAGCCCAAAGCATTCTCCAACAAAGCATATTCATCTCATTTCATTCACCTCAATTTACTTTAGCTTTAAAAATATTGAAAATCCCAAAAAAGTGTTAGTTCTAGTTTCATTTAGTTGCATTTAATTCCATTTAGTTTCATTGCACACCAAATGTTTGTTAAATTGCCTCAAAGACTTCCCTTTTTGTGTTAATTGAGCATATTTGTCCATAGAGTCCATAGGCTCCGCGAGAGAGATTCGACCTAGGTTGTGCCACTAGCTGCACTTTCTAGTATTAATTTTATTGGTGCCGGCCTCGCAACAAGGCCGCGTCCATCAATTTGGCGCCGTTGCCGGGGACCAATAAAATTAATACTAGAAAGTGCAGCTAGTGGCATAACCTAGGTCGAATCTCTCTCGCGGAGCCTATGGACAAATATGCTCAATTAACACAAAAAGGGAAGTCTTTGAGGCAGCTTCTATTCTTGTGGATGCGAATATAAATGTAAATGCACAGGTTTTAAGTCCTTTTGTTCATGGATATTATCAACTGAGTAGATTCAATTTTCGTTTTTGTTGAAGACTTTTGGGATTAATGATGTTAATCAAGAATTCCATAATCACTTTTTGATATCTACTCAAATGTTTTGAAATTCTTTTTGGGAACCACACTTAACTTTTGTGCCTGTTTAAGCATTTTAGAAAATGCTTTCAAGAAGTGTGTCAGGAGCCCGCAGAATGCAAAATCATTTCAAGAATAAGAAACAATTTTTCAAGAGATTGGTGCTCTCTAATTCTCAACTTAAGCAAGTCATTAATGTGAGTAATTAATTAGGCATGCATTGATCGATGTGAGAGTAACCTAGCCTTGTTGGAAGATTTTGAGCCAAACACTTCTGTTTTTCTTGCATATACTTTTGTGTTGTCTGCTTACTTGTTTACTTTCTAGAACTTGATTGAAATCTTGTTGAAGCTTGACATGCGTTAGTTAAATAAAAATGATTGAGGCGTTTGTTTCACTCACATATATTCCATACACAAACCACTTCTTTTGCTACCCATAGTCACCCCCTTTGAGCTTAATTCTTGCTTTTCTAGACATTTTGCACTATGACTTTTAATTAAATGTTTGACTTTAGGTTTCTTAGTTTCTGACCACTCATCTTCCTGGGTTGAAATTGTCTAATTGATCCAATCAAGCAAAAAGCTTGAAAAGAAAGAATAAATAAATAAATAAATGAATTATACATTTATTTATTTAGAAAAAAAAAGAAAAAAAAGGGAAATACAAAAGAAAGAAAAGCAATAATAAAAAAAAAGATGATGAATAAAAGAGTTGCAACCGAAAGCAATAAGGATCTTAGGCAAATTTCTTGGTGGTTGGAAGATGATTGTTTGGTTAGACTCTTTTGGAACCCAAGTAATCATTTAAGTGGGAGTCAATTCAAAATGTTTAGTTTTGCATAATTTCCTTCTTTGTAAACACTTTTCACCATGACCATGCATCCATCATTACAAGCCATTAAGACCTCAAGATTTGTTGAGCTAACGCATCTTAGTGGAGATCTAGATCTCTCTCAAGCCTATGGCAAAGTGATAAGTAAGTAAGATTAGAGAGAAAATATCCAACATTAGTGAGTAGAGCGAAACACTTGAGTCATCGGTCATTTGCATGTTCTAGTTGATTGCTATGCATAGTTGTTTTGTTTTTGTTGCATGAATCAAGAACATGGTTTCTTGCTTAGTTGTTTTGCATCTTGATTTGGTTGGTTATTTTGTTGCCTCCTACATACCCCTTGACTGCATTTTTGACTGATTGCTTTGCTCAGGAGTGCAAAGGTTTAAGTGTGGGGGAGTTGATAATACCAATATTTACCCTTGTATCTTTTGGCATTTGACAAGCTTTTGTTGAGTTTAAAGAGTCATTATGCATGATTTAATGTTATTCAAGGGCACTTAAGGACTTAAATCACAATCTTGCTAATTCCATGTTTTTATTGAATAACTTGTGATAATTCTCTAGTTTTATTAACTTGAGGGCCTCACAATTGTTTTGGTTGATTTGTAGGTCAACTAGCTTGAGGAATAGCAAGGATTCAAGTGCTAGAGGTCGAGAAAGAAGCTGGAAAGCGAAGCCGGTACAAGATTTGAAGCTTAGAGGCATTTTTGGGCCTGTTCTACTGTTCCACCCGCTGCCAGTGGGTAGCCTTGCAAGCTGCCAGCGGGTGGACTTCAGTTTCAGAGCAAAACGCGTGTTTTAAGTAATCCACCCGCTGCCAGCGGGTACACCAGTTCTGCACGCTTTTCTCGCGATTTTAAGAGTTGAAACGGATGGTGGGCCCACTTTCTCAATGTTTTACCACAAGGGGAGCATACTAGGTCGGATTAGAGGGAATATTCTGATGTTTTAGAGGCCCTTAACCTAATTTGGAGACTAACCCACGAATTTAGACACATTCATCACACAAGCTCTCACTCTCTCAAGTTCCTCTCACATTTCCAGCCACACTCTCTTCATCTTCTCCACTCTCCACACTCATTCAAACCAAATTCCAGCAACCTCCATCATCATCCATGGCTAAGCAAGGGTTGGAGGAGCTTGGTGAAGCATTTCTCCCATCCATGAGTAGCTAAACTTCTTGTGCTTTGGAGGAGGGTGATTAGGGCTTGAGCTATGGCATCCAATAGGGAGTTTTTCTTGTTTTCCTACTACTTCTCTTTATGGATTCATGTTTATCTTGTTGATATTGATGAGTTTGTATTGATTGTGGCTCCATGGTTGTGGAACTCAACTAGGTTGTAGTTGGACATTAGGAATTTATATAGACTTGTGATTTGTATTTTGATTCTCCCATTGTGGGTTTAGATTACATTGGATTTGGTTAAATCTTATTGTAGTTTTGATTCATTGTGGAAGTTACTCTAATGACAATGGTATTTGTTGAGTTGAATTCTTATCTATATTAAATTCCCCATTTGCTTCATTGATGGTAATTGATTAGGCTTGTTAATTGTCCGGTTGGTTAATTGCATTCTCTAATTAAATTACCTAGGTTTAGTGGTCACTAAACTACTTTAGGAAATGGCCTTTCATTGATTAACTCCATACTTTTTGATAGCAAGGATAGCCCAAAGCATTCTCCAACAAAGCATATTCATCTCATTTCATTCACGCCTCAATTTACTTTAGCTTTAAAAATATTGAAAATCCCAAAAAAGTGTTAGTTCTAGTTTCATTTAGTTGCATTTAATTCCATTTAGTTTCATTGCACACCAAATGTTTGTTAAATTGCCTCAAAGACTTCCCTTTTTGTGTTAATTGAGCATATTTGTCCATAGAGTCCATAGGCTCCGCGAGAGAGATTCGACCTAGGTTGTGCCACTAGCTGCACTTTCTAGTATTAATTTTATTGGTGCCGGCCTCGCGACAAGGCCGCGTCCATCATCCCCAGAACCGGCCTCGGACCCGAAAAAATTATTATTTCTTTCTACAAAATTTGCTACTTTCATCACAAGTACTTTAATCACAAGTATTGAACACACATTCATAAATTTAATTATTTTCAAATTTAAGAAAAACAAACTTCAAACACAATGAAACAAACATAAAAAGTCTAAGTTCATCCTTAAATAAACAAATACAGACATAAAATGTGGTGTGAAATGTATATGTATGATTCGTGATTCGTAAATGGGGGTGGGTGGGTGGGTGAGTGAGATGAGAGTCTGATTGAGTTTGTGTGAATGGGTGTCACATGATAGTGAGTGTAAATTTTTTTAATTTGATTTGATATATAATATATTTTTATATAATATATTTTTATATAAAATATTTTTATATATATTATATCACCGGGTTCGGGACCAGGGTGAATACACTCTTACCCGTCCCTGTACCCGAACTTTTACTCATTAAAATCTCAGACCCGGACCCAACGAGTAAATTTTTCGGATATCCGCTGAGTCCAAGTAAGATTGCCATCCCTATTTGTAACCTATGATTAAAGTCAACATTTTTCTTTTTTTTAAACATTTTTAGGAACACATTTTTTAGTACATATATGTGTGTGTGTTATACAACTAATATTGGCATTTAAACTAAACAAATTTTAATAAATAAGAAATGTATATTTAGAACACCATATGGCCATTTAGAGGTATTTAAAAGTTTGGTTTGATTCGATTTTGCTTAGAAATTGATGGACCTTGTCGATTTTGTATTTAATGGGTTTGGTTTGGTTTTAAAGTCGATTTTATTTGGTTTAAAGTCGTTTGGTTCATAGTAACTTGATCTTTACATATATTAAACAAAATAGTAACTTTTTTTTTTACTGAAAAACAAAATAGTAACTTATTTACATTTATATGACATAAAAATAATTATATTAAAAAATAATTATAAAAAGTTCAAATTTATAATATTATACTAGATAACTAATCATATATTGCTTAATCAAGATTATAAAAATATTAATAAGTACTACAAAAAATTACATAACTAATTAATTATATTATCTAGTAAAATCATATCAAACATTTTATCTACAAATTATTAATATATTCTAAAATTAACTTACAAAAAAACTAGCAATAAGTAATATCTACATAATATGATTATAAAAAATATTTTAATTTTCATTATTGAGACGTAGAAGTATTAAAAAATATATATAAAAAAAATGGTTCAGTTTGGTTCAGGTAAAATCAACAAAAAAAATATCAAGAACCGAACCAAACCAATCATTTTCGATTTGGTTCTATTTCTTATCGGTTTGTTTGTTTTAGATCTGTTTAATTGGTTTGGTTCGTTTTAAACACCGCTGGTCATTTGATCGCACCCAAAAGCAACATAACTTTAGGGTGTAAAATAGATCATTTAATGATAAATATATATGATTTTATATCAAATAGGTTGAATAACATAAGGAAATAATTAGAAATGTAGCTAATTCCCTGGTTAAATATATTAATTCTTAATATTCCTAAATTTTTATAATATCTGTTGAATATTGGAATATGTATGTTTAATTTGTTAAGTGTTTCAAACTTAACCAGATATGATTGGTTAAAGATCTACCAAGTTAGGAACCAGGACAAGGCTAGACAATAGCAGCAGGGCAGAATTAGAGAGAACAAAAAGCAATGCAGCAGGCGAGCAAAACAGAACTCGCCACAACGAGTGGAGGCCAGCTCGCCACAGCGAGCACTTAATCCTTCGCCACGGTGAGCAGATGATGACGTGGTAAGTGACGCATAGAGCTGATGGAATTCTAAATGCGGACCCAGTTCATCTGAAGATTCAAATTAGAATTATATTTCAAATATATTTTGAATTTGAAATTTAATTTCCAAATTATAATAGGCTTAAATATTATTATCTTTTTGTAATCTAGAGGGAATTTATGACCCATCAGGATTTTTAGGAGCAATTATAAATAGAGGCTCCATATAGCTTGTAAATCATCTCAAACTTCATAGTTACACTTTTTCTCTTAAGGATATTCTTTGAGACATGAGTGGCTAAATCCCCTTGGATTTTTCGAGGAGGATTGATCTAGGCATAAGCTTTTGAGCTCAATTTAGGGATCTCTCATTTATTTTCTTGGTTGCTTGTTCCTAAGTTAGATATAATTATCTTTTGTTATATTCATTATGTGAGACCCGATCGGACTAAAACATGTTGAACATGTACGTAGGGATTCTAGGTTTCATGATCGTGGCCTAAGATCTAGATGTAATTATATGTTATCCCTGTTATTTATGAGAATTAATTCTATCTACTTGTTGAGTCATGTAGGACCTGATTGGGAACTTAGTAAGATTGGATGCTCCAAAGATGACCAGTTGTTATTAAGTTGAAACTCGTAAATAACATATAACTAAAATTGTTTCATGCGGTGATAGATATTTAAATTAATTGTTTCCTAGTCGGGAGTTAGTTTATCTGAGTTAAACCTAAAACCAAAGTTGTCGCCTAGGTTAACTTTCGTAATTTAACTAATATAATAGGACAAGAACAAAAACAAGTATTTGGTTTCTTTAATATCCTTCGACTTTTATTTGATCCTAAGTCCTAACTGTAATAACCAATTAGACCCGCAATCACCATTACACTATTATTTCATATAAACTTCTAATAAAATGATCCCAAAATCCAATTATAATATGTGAGACACCAAAAAAAAAAATCCATATGACCTATTTGAAGATCTAGTATGTGTGTCAACATATATTAAAGATCCAAATGATATATATGACAACATAAATTAATTTTTTCCACATCTCAAATCAATAGGCAACTATGAAAAGCACATATTAAAAGAGCCCAATGCTCATGTAAATAAAAAGAGTACTCATACTGCCTAATTAATATTATGATATATTCTTAATTGATTTTATATATATCAATTACATAACTTTTTTTTAATCTCAGTAGTTATCTCATCCCATAGTCTATATCAATTACATCAACTTCAACAGAGTCTCCATAAACAATCCAGCAAATCAAGAAGGCAAAATAAAATAACAAGTGCCTAAGTTTAAAACTTCAAAAAAAAAATCAGATAATAATTCTCCTAACAAAAGAAAATTCAAGATGCAAAAAGAGTTTTGCTAAAGGGTTTAATTAGTATTAATTCACTAATTAAACTCTTATTTTGATCATTATTCTTGCTTCTATACATATATATAGGGCTATGAGGAATTTTGATGAGTCATATCTCAAAATATATAATTATTTTATAATAAAAAATAAAAATAAAATGTTAGGAGGGGATAGAAGAAAAGTTGAGATCATGAGTAGGGTTAAGGGTAATTAAACACAAAGAAGGATAATTATAATTAAAATACTGGTGAAATTAATAATATTTCATTTCTATACAAAAAGAATTAATTTCTCATTATTTAATATATCATTTAAAATTTAAAAATAATTAATTTCTATTATATTTTAAATTTTAGAAAATAAATAACATGCACTTAATTTTGTGTATTTAAAGCTTTAGTATTCAATATGATTGTTTTTAATAAAAATTTACTTAACTTCAGGAAATTATATTATATTTTATATATATATATATATATATATATATATATATATATATATATATATATATATATATATATTTGCTGCTCAAATTTGCCACCATCACAACCATATTATGAACATCAACATCATCACTCTTACATAGCCAATAAAATATTACATGTCCCACAATTCTATTAATACCCCCACTCTCTTTGATGTTACCATTATATTCCCACCACTATGCATGCACTATCTTAAATTAAAAATAGATATTATAATTAGTGGTATAAGTTGACTTCTTTTATTTGTTATTATTGTTTTTTTTATTTTTGTTTAAATTATAATGTGATAATGTAAAAATTTGAAATATATAATAAAAGTTTCTTCTTATTTTCAATAGATTTAGATTTTAATTAATTAGTGGGAATATTTTTATTAACTCAACAAGTTGACATTATTTTTCTCAGTCAATATAATGAATGTCTGTCACACAAGCATTAAGCAATAAGTTAATTATTTAATATTTCTCCATTAAAAAAAAATTGATTCACACATTTTATATATCATGTACCTGAACTACTTCTAATAAAGTTTCCTTCATCTTAAAAAATTGAAGGAGTAATTGATTTAATTTGGTGAGAATAATCAAATTTCTAATTCATTATTTGTTTTTTTAAGTATTAATTTCTCGGATATTATGAGATTTTTTATCGGAGGAAAACTCTCTCATCAAATCACATTTCATTTTAAATTTCTCTAAAATCGATCCTAAAAGATGACAATTAAGATCAAAAGACGAGTTTTACTATTTGAGTCACATCGTAAGGGTAATTTCATGATAATATTACAACGTCAAATTAAATAATTTTTCCTTCAAATGGTAAATAATTAAGCAAAATATCGAATATTAGGCACATTTTTTTTAAAAAAAATTAATATTTTTAATTAAGGTTTTTATTGATCAGTGCCGGACATTATTTAAATATTTCCTTCTTAATAAGACAGCTTTAAAAAAAATATGTTGATTAATTTTTTATCAACTTCGAAAAAATGAATTCCCTAAGACACTTGTTAAATAAAACTTTAAATTAAGGGTATGTTTGTTTAGTAGAATGTTGGAGGGAATGAGAATGAGAATGTTAGAGGGAATAGGAATGTCATGTCAATGTGATGTGATGTGATGGATAAAAGTGAGTAAAATGACCATTTTTCCCTTATATTAAAAGTGTGTTCCGGGAACATGGGGTTCGAACTTGGAGGTCCAGAGTAATTCGGGAGCCGGTCACTAGGAAGTACTTAGTAAGTAAGAAGTGAAGCACTCTGGGCAAACTGTAAGTAAGACAAGAAAGATTAACGTTAGTAAATAAATTATGTTCTTACCGAGCTCAAGGATTTGGAAATTCTCTTCTGTATCTCACAAGAGTCTCACGGGGTCTATTTATAGTGGAGGGTAAAAATAGTTAGTTACTGGCTAATGAGTCACGTCTTAAAAAGAAGAGTAGTGCATGCACGTCTCTTGACATGGTAGTAGTGTTACGTAGTGGGCTAAAATTAAGAAAATGGGAGAACATGGAGTCACATGAGGTAAGTAGTGGGCAAAACTTGAAGGAGTGGGATAAGGCATGTGGATGCAGTTACGTATGTATGATGTGTCAATTATTAATGACGTGTCTAGTTGTACGATATGTGAAGGAATCAATGCTAATATGCTGAGGCTAAGGAATGGTTAGTGACACTAAGTTCCAAGTGTTAGCTAGTAGAAGCGGTTATGAGCTCAATAAAAACAATAATAAATTTATTAATATTAAACCCTTACCTAGCTTTACCAGAGCGATCATGCCTAAGCACGAAGAAACTTCACCTCAATCCTATCAAACCACTCCCTAAGACTGTTCCCGGGAAATGAGGATGAAAATCACTCCTTCACGACATTCTCAACCTTGTCTAAATTGGGCATCGTGGGTGGCACTTGGCCTACATCAAACCAATTCCAAAAGCGTTGCTTCCTCACGAAGTTGGAATGTTGATGCTTCTCATGTCAGCACTGCGCTGAGCTTAAGGGAATGGATGACCCCAGCACACTTTCCACTACCTCATACTTGTTAAGAGAGGGAAAGCGAGGTATCTTAGTTTACTGTCCAAGGGACGGATTCACTGGGCACCCTGAAACACTTTGCTCAGCAGCGGAACTTATCACTAGGACTTAGTACTTTACTTATGTTTACTGTCCAAGGGACAGATTGAAGGTGGAGGCACCTTCTATACTTGGAATGATCTATCTCTTCTTGGCAGAAGTTTCTCTACATAGTCGTCAAGGTCATGAGATTTAATTAAGAAAATACATAAATAAATAAATAAATAAATAAATAAAACCTATGTAAGAAGAAAGTGGAAATGGAATAAAAGTGGGTAAAAAAGTAAAAGCAAAAACATAATTTCATCATATTGCAAAAAGTAAGGTTTGTTTGGTAAAAAAAATTTTAGAGGAAATGTTGGATTACTTAGTTAATTCTTGCTACCAAACATGGCCTAAAAGTATGAAACAATCACATGCAGGGAAATTACATGAAACTCCCCAATAAATGAATCCCAAATGTACTATCCTTTTTAACAGAAACCATGGTCACGTTCGTTAGCTGGATTTCACGCTGGAAAGGTTGTCTCCCCTGTTCTTTAGGCAGAAAAGACACTGGAAAGGAATGGCTCTCTCTCTTCACGTGCGACGAAGCTGTGGCAGGAAATGGAAAAAGCAGCATAAAATGTCGAGAATTCCCTTAGCCGCACGCGCGAAAGAGAAGAAAAGAGGTTCGATGACAGTCTTCAGTCAGTCGTGAGCTAAGCGCGAGTGTCTTCTCTGAATCACGATGAGTTCAACTAGAGCACGACGGTCGTGGTAGGAAGGGCGGTGGTCGTAGGTGGTGCTGGAAGTGAAAGGTGCTCTGCTTCGTCTTCTTCACTGTACGGTAATTTCAGGATACAGCATACACATCCCAACTTTCCCTTCATGTACGAACCCACCACAACAGACACAAATCTTAACATTTTCCAAACAGAAATCGAAATCCTTGTTTTAGAAATCAAAACAAATCGAAAAAATGCAAGCCTACTTGTTTTCCGATGAAAACGACAGATGCCAACGGTCGGCCCTCTCTCGACGCCAATCCAGTCTCACGATAACGTCCGGCGGCGGCGGTGGCGACAGCTCCGGTTCAACACCTCAACTACCACGAAGACCTCCACTCCTCTATCGTATTCTCCCTCTGCTTCTATCGTCTGCTATTGGGTATGGGCATTTCTTTAGAAAAAAAAAATTATTTCTTTTAGGGGTAAAGTGGTAAGTTTACCACTTTATTTTTCTTTTCCCTTTCTATTTTCATTCCCAAATATTTACTACCAAACACAGCAAACGCATTCCCTTTCCCTTTCATTTTCCTTTTCTGGCTAAAGAACGTACCCCATATATATGTATACCTTCATGATGGTTTGTTTATCATGTATAATCATTTTTAACTCAAAATAAATAACAGTGAAATATATTTTTTATAATTAATTATAATTATTTTGAAAAATAATTGTAACGTCATTAAGACATAAGAGTATTTTGGTAAAAAAAAAAAGATAAAATTGCAAGTTTTTAAAATATGAGGAAGATGATTATAAGAGAAAGGGAGTGTTATTTACTCATAAATATATAAAAATTTTGGATACCAATAGTATTTATATATATAAAAAAAAGTTAATATCCATCAAATAGGAAATAATGTTGATAATAGAAACTAAATATTCATGGACTAATATTGTCCGAGGTGTGAATAATAATTTTTTTAATTACATATTTTTTTTCTCACAATTTACAAGCAATGCAATGATAAATGGATATTGATAATTCTAAATTTGATCGACCATTTTCATTTTCATGGTACATATGTTATGCTCTCATGCTTAAATGTTTCGTCATCCAATGGACCTTCGACCCATGAGTCTACCCAAACACTATAAATAGTGTGTCATACGAAATTCTACGCACTAATCTCATAACTTCACAATAGCAGAGTTAACTCCCTCTCACATAACTCCTCGAGATACTCTCCTGTCTCACAGTCTCTCCTCTCTCCCCCTCGCGTAACCCTACGTGAGCAACCTCCAGGGAACTCAACTCTGACCCTGTGAGTGCTTCCCACCATCTACAGCACGACCGCTATCACTACAGAACATCCATAGTTCTCCTCTAACCGCACACGACACACCTCTCCAAGTAACTCTCTCCAACCTAACGACCACCATGGATTTCCCACAATCTAGAACTATATGGACTCACCTAGGGCAAGTCTCCAATCTCTTAAATCTATTTGAACAAAAATGGATTTATCATTGACACCTACCATAATATTCCTAGATATGTTTATTGCCTGATGATCATCTTTTGCAATACCTTATTCTATGATTTGTTATGATCGCCCTTTTTACGAACAAAGGTCGCTTGATTATGTGAAAAGCTATCCCTTTATTCAAAAATTGATCTTTCCTTCTCCAAGAAACAATACCAAGGTTACTTAGCGGGATGGCATGGATCCCACGAAAAAGGATTGTCATCCATTAACGCAATGCCTCAAGGACGGACACGCCCCTGTGGGTTTTTAAAAGTCGTCCACTGTCGAACCCTACTCGAGCTCAGGGCGTTCAACTCGACCATGACCCTTTTGGGCATGTTAGAGTGACATTGTTTCCAACTATTTCCCTCTACCCTACAAGGAGTAGCTCTACAATGATTCTCGGCGCTTACACCGAGCTCCATCTACGATTTCAACAACAAGAAGAGGACGAAACCTTACGATCTTTCCTACAAAGGTACCAAGTACTAGCCCAACTGGTAAAAGGCCTCTTGGATGCATTAAGTGCCTTTATATAGTTGTAGACACTCCATTTTGTCCTGGCACAAATTTTAGGCCCAAAATCAAACTCAACCCACGTCACGACATCATAAAATACATACAAGTTACGACGTACCTACTTATATATTGCGACACTCGTCAAGAAAATTCTCGAAGCTTTGAGAATGTTTGTTAGAGATCCGTATCAAATCCAACCCCAACGACATGTCACAATGTCTAATCTCCCATATCGCGACATTGATCCAAAGGAAATCAAATTTCTCAGGCAATCTCATAAGAAATTTGAGATTTGTCCAAAATACATGGATGTCGCGGCGTGCAGATCTCACATGTCACAAGTCACAACATGTACCCAAGAATCACAGGATTTGATCACTTGACTTCACCTATAAGTACTTAATCATTTCAGTTGTCCAAGACGGAGAATTCATGGTTCCTAGTTTTTTAGCATCCTAAAAGTCATGTCGAAGTTTGTCTCGAAGCTCCATCAACTCGCTAAGCCTTTGTTACTCCAAAGTAAAATCTTTACACACCCTAACACTACAAAAAAAACATTATTTAGCGTCAGATAAATAGCGACGGTTTTTCAAAACCGTCGCTAAGTTCAAATATAGCGACGGTTGAACAGTAACCGCCACGAATCAACGGCAGTTAGGCCTAAGCGCCGTTAAATAGCAGCGGTTATACATAAACCGCCGTTAAATAGCGGCGGTTATACCTAAACCGTCTTTAAATAGCGGCGGTTATACATAAATCGCCATTAAATAGCGACAGTTATACCTAAACCGTCATTAAAACCGCCGTTAAATAGCGGCGGTTATACATAATCCACCGTTAAATAGCGGCGGTTTGGATAAAATCGTCGCTATTTAGCTGTGGTTCTAATATCGTTAAATATATACTGTCGTTAAATTTTTCCTAGTCTAATTAAATATATAAAAAAATTAATATATTAGATGCTTTTCATAAAATAAAATAATTTTTTATAAAGAATTTAAAAAATAAATTTCACTTTTAGTCTATTTAAAAATATCAATTTATTTTAATATTTAAAATTAAAATAAAGTTTTTTTGAGAATAACATAAAATAAAGTTATATTATATTTATTTTAAATATGGTATATATTAAATATAAAGAAATTAATTTAATTTTCTAAAAAAATTATATTAAACTATTAAAATAAAATATGAAATTGTCATTTCTTAAATAAAAAATTAAACATAAATTAAGAAAAATGAAATCTATAAATTACATTAAGAAATAAATTAAATTATAATCTTTACACACCCTAAATCTCCGTATTTTCACCCATTTGTTTTATAGTCAACTTAAATCCATTAGTTCTTTGCACATTTAGTCTGATAAACTAGGCATTATTTTTCTTAATGTATACACTTTGCCTATCATTCCAAGATAATCCCAATGGCGAGGCATTGACCAAGGTTTAACCCATAAATCCCAGTAAGTGGTCACAAGCCCAAGATGTGTCGTCTTCGAGTGTCTAAATATAGAAAAATGCCTATGAAACCATCGAAATTTGGAACCTATGAAATACCAGTGTTAAAGTAGGCTGACATATCAAAAATCAAAGAAATTGTCATGCATTGTGACATCGAACCAAGAAGATCATAATGTCTAAAGAAGATGCTGGTGAACATCGCAACATGTAAGTCATGCACATCGTGACATTTGGGGAAAATTTAAGCACCCCAAGTATCTTGGGATGGATGTCACGACATGCACTTCAAGGAAGCCGTTATGTCCCCTAGAATTTATTTCTCCCCAAATTTTGTATGTTTTGTGTGCTCTTGTTTGCAATTTAGACTAACCTCACACTAATCCCCGCGCGAGACAAGAGTATAACATGTTCCTTCCTTACACCTTGTGATCTCAATGAATCACGATCTTTGATCCCTTCGGCTGTCATTGGCACTAGTTAGTGGTCATCTACTTGTAAAACCCTAACCCTTGAGTGGATGCCTTTCCTCTTCGAGCCTAGGGTCACCGATAGGACAATGAGAGAGGCCCGTTTTCTCCTTTGACTATATCATTGCATGTGTTTACTTGTATGACTTCCCTGGGTAGCGTAGGTGTTAAGAAAGGGCCTTTTTCTTTTCCCGAATATATCATTTAAAAAAAATCAAACCTTGTGAGTTGAAAATAAACTTTTGCAATGTTCTAACGATTTTTTAAATATATATTTTAAGAATTTATTTAACAAGTATTTTAAGGTACTTATTAATATTTTTTAGTTAGTTGATAGAAAACTTATTTGTTTAAAGTTTATAAAAAGTCAATAAATATCATTCTATAAACTCTTTTAACCATTAAAGAGAATTTTTAAAATGTGTCACTAAAAACATTAAGGTACTTTTTTTTCTTGGTATAGACAAAAGGAAAACAACACTAAACAACGCAGGCTCACACTAGCAATGCCAGCCACGTCTTCAGCAAGCACATGGAGAACATTAGTTACTTCTAATATGTGCCAATCTTATTGGTTATTTGAGTTTTTAAATATTAAAAAATAATTTTTAAATGAATTTTTATAAATTTTAAGATATGATTTGTTCTATTGATTAATAAAAAAATCCTAACATTCAAATTAACATTGTCAAAATGGGTTATCCCGTTTATTAGGCGTAGAGGTATCAAAACGGGTCGGCCCGGCCCGCTCCGGCCCTAGCCCGTTTTGGGCCCTAATTATTTAGGGTCGGGTCGGGTCGGGCCGTTTTAAATATGAGCCTCATTTCTTTAGCCCGGCCCGGCCTTATTTTAATTTTTTTAAAAAAAAAGTCTTTTAATAATAATTATTATAATGATGTGTTATAATTTATTTTTATTCTTAACTAAAATCCAATAAGTTATTTAAGAACTAATTCAACATCTATATTTTTTTTGTGGAAGAAGAAGAGAAACTAACTAGACACCCCTATTTTTAAGAAAATCAGGACCATGAGCAAAAGTTTACGATTATAATTGTTGTTCTATTTATAAATTTATTGTAATAGACGTAATTATAGAAGGACAATAAATGACATTTTTGTAAATTAATTAATAAGAAAATCAAATGTTAGATATTATATAAAAGTTATACTACTACTAGTATAGTTTCTCAAATTAAATTAATTAAAAAAAAATTTGAAAAAAGCGGGCTAGCCCGGGCCGGCCCGTTTTTAAAACGGGCCCAAAATATGTTGGCCTGGCCCTATATTTTTTAGGGCTGAGCCCTTATTGACACCTCTAATTAGGCGGGCTAAACGGGTCAACTCATGAGCCACTTTTTTTTAAATAATTATAAAATTATATATTTACTTAAAAATTAATATTTTTTAACTTTAAATTAATATATTATTTATTTAAATTATTATTTAAATTATTTTTACACGTTATTAGAATAAAATTATTATTTAACACATAAAATTACCTAAAATATATATATTCTTAAAAAATATATATTAATTTTTTATTTTTTGGCAGGTTAGTCCGCGAGTATAAACAGCCAACTCGTTTAAGCTCATTTTTAAATGGGTCTATTTTTATTTACCCAAATTCATAATTTAGCGGACGGATCGGGCTAATCCACAGGCTCATGCTCGTCTTGACACTACTAATCTAAATAAAACCCATATTTTAAATATTAAATCTAATTAATATTTTTAGTTTTAAATTTTAGGGAATACATTAAAATAGATTATATATGATAATCAAATAATAATTTATGAAAAGAAAGCAATGATTGTAGGGAAGGGAGTTGAGATTGAGGTGGGACCCAGGCAGTGAAGGAAGTGTACGGCAAATGGTATGACAACACGCAAGCTCCGTGAATTTAGGCTTAGTTGTCTTCTCAGTACTCTGTCTCTTTTCTTCTCACACTTCCACTCTCCCTAATATTACGGGTCTCCTTTTACTTCATTCAATTCTTCATTCTTTTATTGTTTATTAATTAAAAAAAATGTAATTTAACTTTTTACTCTTCTAATTGATAATATCTAATTGGATAAAGGGATATTATATATTTCAGAATATATTATTTTATAAAATTAAAAAAGTATTAATTATTTTTTTATAATTTTATCTTTATCTAATACTTATTTCGTAAATAAGATTAATTGAGAAAGAGTAAGTAGGAGTAGTTAATTAGTAAGAGTATTTTACTCTTTTTATCTCTTATTTTTTTAAGTTTGAGGTAAACTAATGATTTCTTTGGTTTGTACACCTATTTAACGAAGCAGATATTGTGAACTGGAGAGAGTAATAAAATTTTATCTTATTGATTAACATGGAATGTATTGTCTTGAATTTGTGAAAATTTAATAGGAATAATTTGTTAAGGGAAATGCTATAAAGCTGCCAAGCTTAATATAGCTTTAGCTCATCAGTATATAGTCATTGAATCTGTTTCGAAACCAGTGTTATTTTAAATTTTTAAAATAAAATATTTTGACACAGATTTCAAAATAAATTCAACGACCGTGGACTAAAATATTTCTCATTTGTTAAACTTCAATTATAGTTAGTTGAAATGAAATCTTAAATAATACTTTAAGATACTTGTTATCCAAACTTTTTTTTAGTTATAAATCGTACTAGATATTTATTAAGGACATGATATGTAAAAAGTCCTTATAGATAAACTAGAAAAAGGCTTATATTTTTTCTATAATTTTTTTAAATATTTTTTGATTTGTTATCACACTATTATTAGAATATTCAACATAAAGGATATAATGACTAATTTTTTTAGTACTGTAAAATCGATTACTAGAATGATCTTTTTGATGGATAACGCTCTATTTACAATTTTACATCTCTCCAAGAATCAAATATGAAAATGACAAATAAAATAAGATAGACTATTTACCATCTGTACTATACTACACGTTAGTTTTAAAAGTGATATTTTTTAGTGGGGGCTCGCCAAGTCTTCGAGGTATTGCCTTAACTAATTCAGACTTGACACGTGTCTCGTACATAGCTATGGTGAAAGAGTCTCTCAATGAAAATAGTTGCATTTAAAAAATCTCAAATTTAAAATCTTACTTAAGCGATATCAAATTGCTTATCACCTAAATCATCTTGTTGGTTAAAAAATAAAAGGATATCTAAGTATGAATGATTAGTGTGATTTATAATTAAAAGAAAAAAGGGATATTTTAGAATGGCAATGAGTACCTAGTTGTATCCGTCCAAAAAAAAATTATCTTATATCTAATAAATATCAGATGTCGAATAGGGTATAGAATAATATAACTATTTATCATGTATTGGATTTGTGCGGATATTATTTTTGAATACCTTATATTTGTTTTATAGTTATATATTAAAAACTTACTCTTGTAAAATCAATAAAGTCATTTTTTTGTGTCACATTTTGTTTTTATAACACCAAAAAGTTATAATAATGTGTTATATCAAAATAGATCTTCTGGAATAATCTTTTGTATTTTTTGTGGAGTTATGAGAAAGATAAAGTGAAAAAAATTTCTCTCTTAATTTTTTTTCTTTACCTATGTCATAACTCTATAAAAAAATATAGAAGATTCATTTCATATCTATATATATATGGCTTTGGACTTTTTGGTGTCACAAAAGCAAAATGTGACACAAAAGCAAAATGTGACACCAAAAAAACAACTTCCCCCTCAACTTCCCAATAAATAATCAACTTCTCATTTTTATAATTAAAAAAATACAAAAAATAATATGATTGGAGGATGTGGGAGAGAGAAAACAAGTATGATAGGTGGTTACTAATATGGAGAAGTGCATAACTTCTCTTTTTTTTTTAAATTATGATAAAAATTATATTTAAAAATTTTAAAATATTTAATTTTTAATAATTTAAAATATAATAACTATTTTATATTATATTTTTAAAAAATTTAAAAATAAATTACATTTATGCACGTAGGTGCATGCGAAATCTCTAGTATATATATATGTATATAATAGTTTTAGAATAGTCACGTTTAAAAAAGAATAAATTACACTGCCCTCCCTTAAGAGATGTTAAAATTACAATACCCTCTCCTCTAATTTCTAAAATTACACTCCCCCTTTGAGAGATTAAGAGACAATACACTTAGTCCAAAAGTTCATTTTCCAATAAAATAATTGTCAAAATCCCTTAATTTTTATATATTTTAATGCAAATTTATTTTGTGACCAAATTACCCTCTCAATCAAAGAAAATGAACCGGAAGTTTCAATGTTGTTTAGATATTATTTTTTATCTTTTTTATTAGTTTTTCTTATTAATATAATAAATTTAAATTTATAATAAAATTAAATTACAAATTCATCTAAAAAATTTATAAATCAAAATATAAATAGTAAAAATCTGTCCATTATAATATTTTTTATAACAAATTTTTTTGAGAAAGAATAATTTATTTATTTGAGAAAATAATAGTAAAAAACTGTACTTGACATATATAAAAAAAATAAAAATTTTATTATAGATTTAAATATATATGAACTTTTTAAATAAATTTATAATTAAATTTTATTAGAAATTTAAATATATTATATTTTGAAAAACTGTTGTATATAAAACGTTTATTATTTATAATTCGATATATAAAATTTTTAAAAAAATTTATAATTTTATTTTTATTATAAATTTAAATATGTTATATTAATAAGAAAAACTAACAATAAAATAAGATAAAAAATAATATTATATATGAACTATAGCAACATATGATCAGACAATTCATACGTTTATTTTTTTGTGTTGTGAAGGTAATTTGATCAATAAATAAATTTGCATTAGAATATGAAAAAAATAGGGATTTTTTACAATTATTTTATTAAAAAGTGAACTCTGGAACTAAAGTGTATTGATTTTTAAACTCTCATGGAGGAGGAATATAATTTTACAAATTAGAGTGGAAGACAATATAATTTCAACATCTATATAAAAAAAGACGATGTAATTTACTCTTTAAGAAAATAAAAATATATTATTTGAAATTGAAAAGTGAAAAGAAAAGAAACAAAAACCGTCCTCACGTGCATGGGATAGATCTCCTTAAATCACCGACCAGCATTTGTATGTGGTGGGAAGTGGTGGCCATGTTATGATTATGTACTATCATTTGAATTTCCTGCTTCTAATCCCTTATCTTCTTACTTTTCTAATCATTACTAATTTCGATTCTAAACTTTTTCTTTTTCTTTTTTTGTGATAAGAAGCTTTTGGTTGGGTAAGTATTGGTATTTCACTAACATGGTGTTCGCTTAGGAGAAATAGCAAAGGAAAGAAAAATAAAAGTAGGTGGGGCCCACCTGCCCACCTACTTTTACTTTATCTTTTTCTTTGACTTTTTTTTTAAAAAATAATAATAAAATAAAATAAAATACAAAATATTTATTATATCCTTTGATTTGACACAATCCTAACCTTCTTTTTTTTTTATTATTTTAATATAAAGGGTAAAGTAGTAATTTTAATACATTCACATTCTATTTCTATTTTAAATTTTTACTACCAAACACATCAAACTCATTCCCTTTCCCTCTCCCTCTCCCTTTCCCTCTCCCTTTCTCCTAACCAAACATGCCCTAAGGTCAGGGAATTAAGGCCTTCCAATCTCTTTGAGGATTTATGAAAGGATTTACATATCACCCACTAATAAGGCCATCATATCGGTCATAGGGTTCGAAGTTCGAACCCTTGCCCTTGTGGGGTAAGAGCCCGAATCTTAACTAACTGTGCCACTCTTCATTGGGGATTGTAAACTTTTTCATTGTCACCGATAAAAGTTTAGTGGTACCGTACTATTAAAATTCGGTATATTCTCTTTAATCATGTAGAGTCATTTATTAATATTAATAGAATTTTACATTAGTTATGACTTATGACCCACTTTAAATAATTTAAAGACTAACTAATTAAAGAAATGTACTGAAGTTTAGTACTACCGTACTACTGAACATCGCAATTACCACGTATGGTTAAACATTTTGAAATAAAATCTTACTTTATTCAAAATTTTATTTGGTAAGTATTTATTAGGTTGGATTTATATAAACTAATTTTATACAATCAAATTAGATTATTTTTAGTGATTAATTAAAATTTAATTAATTTTATTGTAATGGATCAATAATTTGGATTAATTGTACAAAGTAACTTCAACTTAAATAACTTATAGTTGCATATTTTATAATTTTAATAATTAAAAAGAGGTTTAAGTGTCATATTACTGATATCGTCATGATTCAAAAAATAAAATAAAATGATATACAACTAGGTGGTGATTGGTGAAAGAGTGCAGTAACAAGTAACAACACACAGTAGCTAATTATTGAAGGCATCACGGATTTGAACATCATTTCAATATATAAAAATTTTATGTTAAATATCTATTCTGGTCTTTTATATTTTACCTAAGTTTTAAATTGGTCATTTATCTTTCAAAAGTTTTATGTTAGTCCTTTATGTTTTCTAAAACTTTTATATTTGTCCTTCAGGTTTCATTAAAGTTCCATATTGGTCATTTATGTTTCATTCAAGTTTTATATTGGTCATTTATGTTTCATTGAAGTTCTATATTGGTCCTTTATGTTTCTTTGAAGTTTTATATTAGTCCTTTATGTTTCATTAGAGTTTCATATTGGTCCTCTTAGCATGGTTTTATTTTTCACTTAAACGACACCGTTTGGGTGTTTTTGGTGTGACTAAGACCACGTCAACTATTTGATACACGTAGGAGAGATTATGTGTCCACTTCAGCACGCTATGTCAGCGGTTAACTTAAGAAATTGACGAATTTGGACGGAAGGACCAATTTAGAACTTTTGGAAAACATAAATGACTAATTTAAAACTTTTGAAACATAAATGACTAATTTAAAACTTGAGTGAAACATAAAGTACCAAAATCAATCTTTGACCAAAATTTTATTGAAATTTGAATTAATTTATTGAAGAATTCTTTTATATTAATAAATAATATAAAAGGACTATAATAACTAACAAATTTTTGATCCTGTGATTACAATACATAATTAACTTTCTCAATGTCTGGTTCACACAACGGGTCAATTGGATTCGTAGAAAAATCAACGGGTCAACTGAATTAGAGTCGGGTCACAGGTCACTTGAATAATGGTCTAATAGACTGAACCAGACCAGACTAATAGCTAGTTCACCTATTTTCGATTTTTTAGAATATATCGTAAAGGCCAAATTATTCTTTTGGTCCTCAACGTTTTTTTTTGTCAAATTTGGTCCTCCATCGTAACTCCGTCTGGTTTTTTTTGTTAAATGCTGACATGGAAGGCTTATGTGACACACCCTCTCTCCTACGTATCATATTTGGATGATATGACACCCTCTCTCACTCCAACTCAGCAAAACGGAGTGAGAGAGAAGTGATGCAAAACGGTTTCGTTTTACCGAATTGGAGTGATAGAGGGTGTCATATCATCCAAATATGACACGTAGGAGAGAGGGTGTGCCACATAAGTATTCCACGTCAGCATTTAATAAAAAAAACCAGACAGGATTACGGTGGAGGACCAATTTTGACCAAAAAAAACGTTGAGGACCTAAAATAACTTTTTGAAACATTGAGGACCAATATTAAACTTCGTACAAACATTAAGGACCAAAAGAGTAATTTAACCTAACGTAAAATTAAAAAGAAAAATTAAATATAGGATTTGACGAAAAGTTAGGAGAAAAAAATAGATAGTAAAATGAAAGATATAACATATTAGTATATTAGTATGGAGTTAAATCATTTTTCATATTTAATATTTTATTCAATAAATATTTATTTTAGAGCAATTATTAATAGTTAATTATAAGCTCAAGAAGATTGGTGTAATTCCATAGTTGCTCTAATATAAATATTTATTCAATAAATATTTATATAACACGTGGCACTGACTTTTTAGAAGATTTATTGGACCTTAGATGAGTGACACGTGACACCGTTCGATAGACCTAGACGTGGCCTTTTTCCATAATCATCCGCATACTCTCTCACATTGGAGACGTTGGTTAACTCTCCATATCGTGGGTCGAGCTTAAGGCTCAAGAACGTGGGTCGACCACGTTCTCTCCTACTCCAAGTATAAATACCCCTCACCGAGGAGATTAAAGGAGGACATTCCGTAGGCAAGACAAGATACACACAGAACATCTCACAATACCGTAAGCCTGGTCATCAATCACCTTGCAAAGTTATGCTATCAATGCTCGTCTGCCCTAGCTGGATACATCTATCCTCAATTTCTGAGCAACTCATAGAGACTCAACACTAAAAAAAAATGTTGATTTAGCTATGAAAATTAGCTAGGAAAAAATCCCTAGCTAATTAGCTACGAATTAGCTAAGGATAAAATTCCCTAGCTAATTTGGTAAAAAAATTTGATGCGAAAAGGTGAGAAAATTTTGCTATGGAATAGCTACGGAATAGATACGGATTTTTCCGTAGCAAAATTTTCTCCAATTTTAGCTACGGATTTTTCAATAGCAAAAGTTTCTCAAATTTAGCTACGGATTTGATAAAAAAGTTTGGCGCGAAAAGGCGGGAAAATTTTGCCATGGAATAGCTACAAATTTTTTCCGTAACAAAAGTTTCTCAAATTTAGCTACGAACTCATTCGTTTGTTTATTAAAAATTAACTAGGGATTAGCTACGAAAAAATCCGTAGCAATTAGTGTCTAAATATTAGCTACGGTCAAATCCGTATTAGCTACGGATTTTTCCGTAACTAATTCTATTTTTTCTTGTAGTGCAAGCTCTCTCATCCCTCTAAGAAAACCTCCAACAGGTGGCTCGCTCACCCGGGGAATACATTCACGTCCTAGCCGCACACGGCACTACTGGTAACACTCCTTCCTAATGGCCACCATGGACGTTTCCCCTTCGATCTACGTGAATTTTGATCCCTACACAAAGGTACGTAAGCACCTAAGTCTTCACCTAAGGACAAATCCTCTAAGACAACGACCCATTGCGGTCCTTATTTGACACTATAAATTTTCTAAACAAAAAATCATAGTTACAATTGGTATGCATAATAAAGAAGTACTTACAATGCTAATTCATGATTTCACATTGATTCATCCATGTGAAGTACTAATAAATAAATAATTACATATAGAATTGATATTTACAAATTGAGAAAGTAGTAATGAGGGAAGCTTTTGTGCAAGTTGCATGTGTAGGGCTCAAGGTCAATAATTAGGCATGATTTGCACCAATTTAAATGTCAATATAGCTTGAAAGCAACAATTCATATTTAAAAATAAATACAATAGCAGAAGAATTGATTAAAAATCAACAAGTTTTGATTAGAATAAGCAAATTGCTTTTTGGATTTGATTTTTAGAGAATAAGAATGATGGAAGTGTAGTATAAAGAGTTGTTAAAATAAATCTAATTTAGTGAGTTGGTCTATTTAACTTATTTATTAGATGAATCGAGTTCAATAAATTTGAGCTCATTTATAAATAAATAAATAAAAAGTAATTTGGCTTATTTAACTTTCGGATTAGGTGGCTTAGTCAATTTTAAATTTTATTTTATTTTTTAAAACCATTTAATTATTTTAAATAAGACCTAAACTTTCTTTAAATATGGTGTAGTGGGCACTGTTGGGCACTAGATGTGGGTACCTCTTTCAACGGAGATTTTAACCTGAGTTCATCATGTTGTGAGGGAATAGTTCCTTCTATTAGATCCAACCCGTTGGTTAGTTTTATTTTTTTATACATTGTTTATATACGTAGGGTGTGTTTGGTATGCATGCAAAGTAAGACATGTAATGTAAAGTTCAGCATTCCAATCAATTTTACATCATATTTTTTTTACATACCAAACACACTTTTAATTTTTTAAATTACTTCACATTTTTTTATTTTACTTCACTTTACTTTAATAAAAATAATAATTATGAATAAAAATATTATATTAATTAAAATTAATAATTTTTATTAAATTAATAAACTAATCAGTATTTTTATATTTATTTGTGCAATAAAACTTAATAATAATAATTTTTTATACAATTTATCTATATAATAATATTGAGAACATTTAAATCTATATATGTTATTCTTAGTAATTTTATAATGAAAAAGTATTTTTTAATACAAATTTACCAAATACAAATTCTTTTTGTAAAGTACTTTTCAACTCAGCTTGTCATACACAAACAGCTTCTCCCTTACAACTTTTTTTCCTCAAACTCTATTTAAAAAAAGTCATTTGAAAATAAACAATTTTTAAAAATATTTCTAAACGGACTTTATACAGTTATATACTAATGAATCATGTAGTACTAGATTTATGGCCTGTTTGGCCAAACTTATTTCGGCGGTAGAAGCGCTTATTTCCTTCAAAAGCGCTTATTTTTTTAGGTCAAAACCCCAAATTGGTCCCTTATGTTTGCACTTTGCACGAAGTTTCATATTGGTCCTTTATGTTTCAAGAAGTTCCAAATAGGTCCTTTATGTTTACAAGAAGTTCCAAATTGGTCCTTCCGTCCACTTCCGTCAATTTTTTAAGTTAAGTGTTGACATGTCCATCTAAGCTGACATGTCATGCCACATCATTGCCACATCAGCGCCACGCCATCACATATGATAGCAGATGATGATGATGTGGCGATGGCGTGACATGACACGTCAACTTAAATGGACACGTAGGAGAGATGATATGTCCACCTCAGCACTTACGGAAGAAATAAACGGACTTGGATGGAAGGACCAATTTGAAACTTCATGCAAAAATAAATGACCAATTTAAACTTTTTGAAACATAAATGACCAATATGAAATTTTGTGCAAACATAAGGGACCAATTTGGAGTTTTAACCCTTTTTTTTTAAAATGAGGTGTTTGGCAAATTATTCAGAACTGCTTCTGAGTTGTAGCAAAAGTAGTTTTTCAGCTTTAATTAGCAGAAGCTAAAAATTGGAATTTCTACTACTAATAAAAAACGGAAGCTAAAATTTAATTGTTTTATGACAAAAGTACTCTTATCAATATTTTAAAATTCCCATTTTACCCATCTTAAAACGTAACCCCTACTAATATTTTAAAATTTTCATTTAATTAATATAGACAATAATAATAATAATAATAATCTATCAAAATAATAATAACAATAAATATTTATAATTGAAATATAATATTTTAGAATAATAACAAAAATTGATAGAGAAAATAATGATAGAATATCTATTCTTGTTGCCTTTTGGGTTTTCGCATCGATCCTATGGCTTGTTTGGTTGATAGCATTACATAGAAGGGAATGAATTTAGGTTTTCCAAACCCATAATTGGCAGAGGGTTTAATATAGTCAAGGTTTGGACACCCACGTGAGAGAAGGGTTTGAGAGGAGGTAAGAGGTTATTTATTTTTTTTTTTTTCATCTTGTCTCCACTTTTATATTTGAAGACTTTTTTATTATTTAATGATGAGTTAAATTATAATTTTATTCTAATTTCATTATTTTTTCACTTTTTATTTTATTTTATATCAAATATAATTATATTATTTCTAATCTCATTCTCATTCCCATTCTCAATTTCAATCCCAATCCCAATTCCAATATCAATTCCATTCCTTCAAAATAAATTCACGAACAAATCCGCCTATTGGCTGCAATTTATTTAGCTCGCTAGATTGCTGTTTTTGAAAGATGCTTATTTTTAAATTATTTATTTTTAATTAAAGTTTTAAAAAAAGTATTGTGAAAAAAAAAAGTCATTTATTTTTGATAAATTGGGTTAAAAGATATTTGATCAAATATTCATTTTGGTCTTCTATGTTTCACCCAAGTTTTAAATTGGTCTTTTATGTTTCAAAAATTTTATATTAGTCCTTTATGTTTTCCAAAAATTTTATATTTGTCCTTTAGGTTTCATGAAAGTTCTATATTGGTCCTTTATGTTTCATTCAAATTCTATATTGGTCCTTTATGTTTCATTGAAGTTCTATATTGGTCCTTTATGTTTTATTGAAGTTCTATATTGGTCCTTTATGTTTCATTGAAGTTTTATATTAGTCCTTTATGTTTCATTAGAGTTTTATATTTGTCTTCTCAGCATGATTTTATTTTTGTCTTAACCGACGCCGTTTGGGTGTTTTTGGTGTGTCTAAGGCCACGTCAGCTATCTGATACAGATAGGAGAGATTATGTATCCACCTTGGCACGCCACGTCAGCAGTTAACTTAAAAAATTGACGGATTTGGACGGAATGACCAATTTAGAACTTCTGGGAAACATAAAGAACTAATTTAAAACTTCTGAAACATAGAGGACTAATTTGAAACTTGAGTGAAACATAGAGGATCAAAATGAACATTTGACCAAGATATTTTTAGCACCAATTCAAAATTTATTTTTGTTTAAAAAATTTGTATAAAAATTGTTTTTAATGGTTAAATTGTAGTGGAATTGGATTATAATAGGAATTGGAATTGGTGAGATGGAATTGGAATTGAATTATTTGAATTGAAAAATGTGTTTGGTATGAAAAGATAGAATTAAAAGTTTGAAAAAGAATGTGAGGTAAGAAGACTAATTTGCCCCTCAATAAATATTAAATAATTATTTTTCTTTTAATTTTATTTTTTTATGTTTATTATAAAAAATATTAATTATTTATATTCATTAAAAATAATTATAAAAAATATTAATAAATAGTTATAAAACCCTTATAAAAAAATAAAAAAATAATTATAATACAAACAGTAGGGGCATTGGCTGGGGCAACATGAGTGAGAGTGAGAGACGTGAGGGAGAGAGAGACAAAGATCACGGGAGAGAAAAGAAAAAGCAGAGACAAAATTGTTATTTCATCTCAATTCTACAAAATTTATCTCAATTCCATCTAAAAATAAAGAATTTAATTTCAAATTTTTTACACATTCACCAATTCCACGTAATCCAATCCAATTCTACATATAATTCAATTCTATACCCAATCAAATTAAATAATTCATTGAAATATGTGCAATTCTACATATAATTCAATTCTATACCCAACCAAACATAGCCGGAGAGATTTATACTTTATAGTGTTATTAATAATTTAAATTAAATAAATAAATGATTATAAATATTTTTTATTATTAATTTTTAAATAATTAAATATAAAATTTAATTACTTTATTAATTTAATAAAATATTAGTTAATCACAGTATTTATAAATACTTTATAGTTTAATTTAGAGGTAAAATACTATTTAGTTCCCGATTTATCAAAAATACTATTTAGTCCCCAAAATTTATAACTATGTCAACTATTTAGTCCCCGTATTTGTAATTATGTCAACTATTTAGTCACAAAACTTGGCAAAAATACTATTTAATCCCCGAATTTGTAACTCTGTCAATTATTTAGTCTCCTGACTGTTACCCGTAAGAGTTGACAGAGTTGTAAATTCGAAGATTAAATAGTATTTTTGTCAAGTTTGGGGACTAAATAGTTGACATATATAGTTATAAATTCGGAGACTAAATAGTTGAAATAGTTACAAATTTCGAGGAATAAATAGTATTTTTAATAAATTCGATGACTAAATAGTAGTTTGACCAACAATTCAAAAACTAAATAATATTTTGTCTCTTTAATTTATATGTTTAAGACTCTAAGGATAATTAGAATTTACAAATGATATTTCTGAGACTTACAAGAGGTCAAAGTCAGAAGAAGAGGATGGATACTTAAAGGAAATAGACTCGATCCAAGTAAAAATTTAAGAAAAAAATTGAGGTCAAATTTTATCAATTATATATTGTATTTATACTATTTTTTTTCTACGATTGGTCATATAAAAAATATTAATATCATAATCTTCATAATTTACGAAAGTAGATACTTTTAGATCGAAGAGAACCAAGAAGTATATAAACTGAACAGTGGTAGGGGTTAATTTCTAATAAATTTTACTAAATTATACCACCTTTAAAAGAAATCTCTTATATTTTATTTAGGGCAGTTTCACGTAAATGTCTTTAAAAGTGAAACCACCAGTTGAAAATATTGGTTTTCTTACACTTATATGCTCATAAAAAAAATTAGTTTTCAATTTAAAAAATATTTAAAAATTATTCACATATCACTTTCACAGTAGCATTAGAAAAGTGCTATCAATGATGACAATTATCAAAAAAAAATTTTAGGTAATTACCATTATTGATACTAATTATAGAGTCAAACAGTGAATCTTATAATGCCATCAATGATAATAATTATTCGAAAAGTCTTGCATAATTGATTCAAGCTCTACTGCTCCGTAGAAATCGCCCTCATTGATAACGATTATAGGATTGATTGTTTGAGCCTATAATCGCTATCAATGATGACAATTACTTAAAAAAAATTTCAAGAAATTGCTATCATTGATGGTACTTGAGAGTAATATATATTTATGGATCATTTTTAAAGATGATTAAACTCAAGGGTAAAATATTGTTGCCCTCAAACTTTGCTGCAATGTTTATTCCTGCCCTTAAATCTTTTTTGGTTCATGCCTACCCCAAACTTTCAATTTTGTTCATGCCTGCCCTTTTTGCTAACACCGTTAACTTTCTTGACGGAATTTGCTGACGTGGACGATGAATGTGTATCTCTTTTGTCACCTCACAGTCCACCTCATTTTACATCTCACATTTAACTTTTAACTTTTATTAAAAAAAATTAACATAATCCAAATTTTTAAAAAAATCAAACTTCTATCCTAAAATTTTTTTTTTATTTAGATTACGTTAATTTTTTTAATAAAAGTAAAAAGTAAAAAGTGAGGTGGACAATAACATGGCAAAAAAAATACATGTTCATCGTCCACGTCAGCAAATTTTGTCAAACAAGTTAACGGTGTTAGCAAAAATGGCAGGCATAAACAAAACTGAAAGTTTGGAGATATGCATGAACAAAACTAAAAGTTTGGGGTAGGTATGAACCAAAAAAAAGTTTAGAGACAGGAATAAACATTATAGTAAAGTTTGGGGACAGCAAGAGTACTTTACCCTAAACTTAAAGATTAATTTTTTTAGTGCTATGTGTAAAATATTAGTTATCATTTATCAAATATTGCTAATAAAAAATTATTAGATATCGTATTAATTAAGTATAAAATAAAAAAAAGGAAAGAGAAGAACAAAAAGAAGAAAGGGGCAATAATTGAGGGATAGAGATGACTTTCCCGAGGCAAAGGCAGAGACACAGACAGAGAAGGAAAGCAGAAGAGTCAAAAGTAAACGAACCGAGAAACTCCAAACATATCATCTCATCTCATATCAATATCTCAATCTCATCTCGTGTGTATCGCGCTCTATCCTATTTCTATTTTCTACTACTAATTATTAATTGGAAAAAACTTAGGTCTATTTTTTTATGTTCATTACATCAAGTTCTATCAATTATATATTGTATTTACTTTCTCTCTCTTCTATGATTGGTTATATAAAAGGTGGTCTTCTATATTCTCTCTCTACTGTGATTGGTCATTTAAACACTTGATGTAATGGAGATAAGGAAATGGACATAAGTTTTTTCCTTATTAATTATCTACTCCATAAAAAAGGGAAAAAAATCTATTCCTTTCCTTTCCTAAACATTCATTACCAAAAGTGTCTCCCTATCATATTTTTTTAGGTATATGTTAAAGTTTTTTTTATTCATTTGGTTAATAGAGTATTTTATGCTTAAAATTTATAAAAATTTATTTTAAAAAATAATTTTTAATGTTTAAAAATTCAATTCACCAATTAGAAGGACTCATTTTAAAATCTCCATTTTTTTAATTAATATGCATGTATCATAAATTAAATTAATTACCTACCTTATTGATTAATTATAATATGAGTTTATCTACCTTGAAATATTTGTTAGTTAATTTTTATAATTAACTAAAAAAATTATCTTTATCTTAATAAAAAATAACAATATAGATTGATTAATAAATAAATTATTTTATGAATTCTCTCCAATCACACGTCACATCAAAATACAAATTAAGAATATATGAGAGTGAAATCCTCTATAATTTATTAGTTTATAATTATTTAATTTATTTTGAGATTTATGTTAAAATATTTTTTTAAATTTAAGATAACACAAATTTCAACACAACTATTAAAACTATATATAATTTTATAGAATTTTCCTATATGATACATCAATCTCATGAATCTTGATCATAATGAATTAAAATAACTTATTCTTACAAATTCAATTTCATATTTATCAAAATAATGAATAAAATAACTTATAAATTAAAAAATTAATATTAAATTCTAACTTATATATTCCTTTGTGATTAATAATTAGTACAGTCAAAACGTGTCGGGCTGATCCGATATGTATTGGTTAACATTAAACGGGTCGACCCATTTATTAGACGGTCTTAGAAAGTAATGGTCCAAACCCATTCGTATTGATCAACGGGCCAAACAAATTAGCTCGCGGGCCACTTTTTTATTTTTTAAATAATTAATTATAAATTTAACTTTAATAATATTATAGTTTTTAACTTTTTTTTTAATTTAGTAAATAAAAGTCAATAGCATGTATTATAACAAAAATATTTATCTAAAGTCATGTATTTATTTAAAAATTAGTATTATTTTCACTTTAAATTAATATTTTATTAATTTTAATTATTATTTAAATTATGTATACATATTAATAGAATAAAATTATTAATTAACACATAAAATTATATAAAACATGTATTTTAAACAAATATATTGGTTATTTATTTATTTATTTTACTTTGATTGTGGGCCGACCTGCGGGTTAAAACGAGCCAACCCATTTAAGCCCGTCTTTAAATAAGTTTATTTGTTTATACTCAAACCCATTCATTTAACGAGCTGGCCCGCAATGCCAAACTTATTTTGACAGTACTATTAATCATTAATAATATTAAATAGTTGTATCAATTGTTAATGAAAATTTGAAAAGAGTAATTAATAAATAAATAGTTTAAAATTCTCTACAATTAGCATCTAACGGTTATATCAACCGGTTATTTAATAGATAACGGTCAGAGGATTAAATAGTTGACAGAGTTATAAATTCAGATACTAAATAGTATTTCTGTCAAATTTATGGATAAATTAATTGAATGAATTACAAATTCAGGAACTTAATAATATTTTTATTAAATTCAGGGATTAAATAATAATTTAACTAATAATTTAACTAATAATTTAAGAATTAAATAGTATTTTCTCTATTCCTCATAAAAAATATTATATAATTTTAGATAATAAAAGTTTTTGAATAAGTAAAAGGCATAAAATAAAATAAGAAAAGAAAAAGAAATAGTGTATTAGCAATTACTATTTACTTTTAGTAGTGTTGATGTAGTGGGTGGCAGCTAAGGTGGTGTTTATGGTTAAGGTTTGGCAATAGCGGCGCACATGACGAGGTGGCACTTTCTCTGTCTTGCCTCGAGCCCTTCAAACCTCACAATCTCTAATTTTTTATTTATTTCATTTCCTTCTAACTCTTTCCTTTCTTTTTTATTTTTATTTTTTATATGTATTTTTTAATTAGAGACAATTTTTTTTTTGGTACAAAGAGATGGTAGTAAGTGAAGGCACTCCCAAGTACTACCGGGCATGGCGACAGTGGCATGTTGGGGAGACCAACAGAGGCCCAACCCAAAAGATTACTGCAAGGCCTAAATCGTAAGCAGTTTTATCCAGTCGCAGCTACTCAACTAGCCCTTGGGTGCCAGGAGATCTCTTTGAGGAGGAATGCCCACCAAAGCAAGATTTTGGATGGCTCCAGGGAATTCGAACCCTCACCCATGAGTGAGGCGAGAATTTTCCTCCGGTTTGTGCCAACCCACTTTAACATTGGAGACAATTCTAATTAAACTTGTTGATGTTTTGTGATGGGATAAAGTTTTTTAATAAAGATTTTTTTATACACAAATCTCAAACTTAAAATCTTACTTAAAAAAAATAAAATATCTGTTACTCTAACCAATCAACAAACCAACCAATTGCGATTCTTTGCTTTCTTTTGTATTAAGCATGATCTCTCCGATCCACGACGCCACGCGCTTTGTCTTTTTGGCTGCTGCACGCACTTACTTCCGCTGGGTCCCACCCCAGAACATGCTGGCAGACACACAGGCGGCGCGTGTGTTTGTTCTTCCTGCTTCCAACACAAACAAAACGCTCACGCAACTCCAACACTTCAATTAATATGGGTTTTGTTATTTGAAAATCACTCATGCCTAAAGTAGCAGCAGGAAAAGAATTTAAATTTTATGATCCATGTGATGATTTTCTTAGATAGAGTTTAGATCTTTTTAAAGTTAAAGAAAATAATCATCTACATTAATTTTAAGGGTGTTCGGGCGGGCGATTTGGGCGGTTTTTAATGAAAATTTAGTGCACCTATCGGTATAAGTTGATAGCGTCAAACCAAACCATAAATGGGCGGTTTTGAACGGTTCGATTTGGCGGTTTATGACTTTTATATTATCAAACTTACATATCTAAATTTATTAATAAAAAATATAATTTTATTCAATATAAATAATAAAAAGTATAGTAATATTTCATTTATTTACAATATACAATCAACTTAGTTCTAAAATTAAATTTTTAGATTGACTAAATTTAATCTAACATTCTAAAAAGAGTAAATTACACTGCCCTCCCTTGAGAGATGCTGAAATTACACTGCCCTCCCCTCTCATTTGCAAAATTACACTGCCCTCCCTTGAGAGATCAAAAGTCATTACACTTTGATCCAAAACACTATTCTCCAATAAAAAAAAGTCTAAAAGGTCAAAATTTTTCAACTTCCAATACAATAAATATTCATGACTAAATTACCCCTCACAAAAGAATAAAACTCTATAAAATGTGACCTATACATACTTTCATCCTCTTATAATAACATTATTTCATTTTTTATTGGCTTTTATTATTTTATTAGTATTTATAGTAATTATTATTGTTAACAAAATAAAATTCAAAAAAAAAAATTCTGTAACTTAAAATAGTTTATAGATTTTTATCTTAATAATGTAATGTAATATAAAACATCTATTATTTTACTTAATTTTTGATAATTAAGTTTGATATATATATATATATATATAATAAAATATATCAAAAAAATTTTGTTAGGTGTACTAGAATTCAGTTTTATAATTTTTTTTGGTAAAGATTCAGTTTTATAAATTTCGATGAAGCATAACGTTAAACATTTTTTATCTTGTGTGAGGGTCAATTTAGTCATGAATATTTATTAGTTATTAATATTTATTGTATTGACTTTTTAAACCTTTTTTTTAGTGGGAGAATAGTGTTTTGGATCAAAGTGTAATGACTTTTGATCTCTCAAGGGAGGGTAGTGTAATTTTGCAAACGAGAAGGGAGAGCAGTGTAATTTCAGCATCTCTCAGGGGAGGGCAGTGTAATTTACTCTTCTAAAAACAAATTTTAAACTTTATTATTTAGAAATTTTAACATAATATATACATATATAATATTATATGTACATGTATGTGTATGCGGTTTAGTTCGGTTTTTCGACATACCAAACCAAACATTGATCGATTTTGTTCGGTTTGTGCTAATTCGGTTTGGTTTGGTTCAAGTACAGCGGTTTTGTTCGGTTTTGAACACCCCTAATTAATTCTCTATATTTCTTGATGGAGTTATGAGAGAGATAGAGATAATAGAAAATTTCTCTTTCTTAATTCTTCTCTCTCTTAAATTTCTTTCTCTCTATCTCTTTCATAACTCCACACAAAAATGTAGAGGATTACTTTAGAGTTCCAAAGTTAAAATTGTATGCAGAAGACAATTTCAGAAACTTCAGGAAATTTCAACTTTAGAGGATTTTCTCTCACCATTTATTATATTTTTTTAAATGTTTATGTCATTGAAAGAATTAATTATTGGAATGATTTGAGTGAGTATTCCTTTCGGTTCATAATATCTGTTTCGTTGGATATATGCACACAGACCAAGAAAATAATTAGTTTATCTTAAATTTAAAAAAAATCTGAGATAAAAAGATTAAATTACCCTCACTAATTAATTACTCCTAGTTACTCTTTCTCCATTAATGTTATCTTGGGAATATGTATTAGGTAGGGATAAAATTGCAAAAAAAAAAATTAATTATTTCTTGATTTTGTAAAACAGCTGATATTTTGAAACATAGAAAATCCATCACCGAAGCAGATATTATGAACCGGATAAAGTATTTTCTTTTTATCTCTCTTTTATTTTTTTTCCTCTTGTCTGAATTTTTCATTAATGTAAGAGTAAGAAAAAAGGGAGATAGACACAAAAAATTTATTGAGAGGTTGAATTATCTATGAAAGAGCCCAGTGATTATTGAAAAAAATTTAGATAAGGTTTTTTATATGGACAAAATTTATATGTTGTTACTTACATGTTTTTTCTAAGGTTAACCAATTAAAAAAGACATGTGTCAATTTTGAGAAGATGATATAAAAAAATTGACACATGTCTATTTTTTAATTGATTAACCTTAAGAAAAACATGTAAACAACAACATATAATTTTTTTCCATTTATATTTTTCTCGTAAGATTCTTTCAATCATATAATTTATTTATACTCACTCTTTTATATTTATCATATAAAATATAATCTTTTATATTCTCATTATGAATTATATTAAGAAACTTTATAGTAAATATATAAAAATTTATTCCTTAATTATTATACCCAACGACAAATATCTTTAAAAATTAAAATAACAACACTGTTTCACTCCTACTTCACTAGTGCCTCTCTACACAAAAATACAAATACTTGGGGATCATGTCACCATGCACCATTCCCCAACTTGATTCGATTTTATAAAGAACTGCTATTGGTTCGTCGTTCGATTTATACAGAGATCTGTATTAAAATATTTTTAAAAATTTTAGATAATATAAATTTTGAAATAAATTTAATGACTAACAACTGATAAATTTGAACTCTTAATAATTCTATAAATACTTACCTTTTTATAAATGACATTATTTGTATTCTCAAATAAAAAATGAGATTGCATTTGCATTGTTATACTCTTTGACGGTTTATATATTATATTTTATACACTTTTACTATAGATCTAAATTTTACCACCCCTTACAACTCTTCACTAAAGTACATTTTATAAGAAATCCACAATTCAGAAGTATTAAATAAGAATTGAGATTTGTTTTAAAAATATTAAATTTAGTTATTGAAAAATACTGTTTATCTCAATTTAGCCATTAAAAAAAATTAAAACATCAAATATAGTTAATAAAAATACAAGTTACTTCAATTCATTTCTTCAAAATAGCTATTAACACAATTGACATAAACTTTTTTAGTTTTAAAAAATTAAATTAAGATAAATTGTATATTTTAGAGACTAAATTTAATTTTTTTCAAAGATTTTAAATTGTTGTATCTTTTATGGTCTAAATTAGGTTTTTTTTTTCATATTTTAAAAACTAAAGGCAAAAGTATTTTTCCTGCCCCCAACGTTTGGAGGTCTTATCACTTTCACTCTTAACGTTTTGTGTTTCTTCCAATGTCAGGCTTTTAGCCAACACCGCCAATTTTTGAACGGTTTTTGATGACGTGACATCTTATGTGGCCAACAATTCTGACTGGACTTAATTCGGGGACTAAAGAGTTGACAGAGTTGCAAATTCGAGGACTAAATAGTATTTTTGTCAAATTCGGAGACTAAATAATAGTTTGACCCATAATTCGGGGATTAAATAGTATTTTGCATCCTTTTTTTATAACTACTACAATCATTATTTAAAAAAAAATTACTATTACCACTATTCTTCTATTGTCTCTCTCGTATAATCTTTTCACATTATCTTTTTATTTTTTAATTAATTAAATAACTATTTTAAAATATCATTGACCAAAAGAATTCACAACCATATAAATATAAACACGGAAAATTTGAATTTGATAGGTTGTATAGGTAGGTAGGGAGGGCATGTCATGTGGTTGGGCTGAAATTGGGCCCTATAATTGAGACTTGAGAGGAGGGGGTGATTGCGTGCTATACAAATGCATAAGCATTAATGAGGTAGAGCCTACACAATATAGGCCTTAGGCTTAGGGTTAGGGTGGTCCTCCCTAAAGCCTAGGACCCTAATACCCTAAACACTATATCCAAAAAGCCTGGGCTGGGTCACTGCCCTACAACCCCTACCCTACACATTCTACTACGTACTTCATCGTCCCTATCTATCTATTAACTCATTATCATTGCTTCCTCCTAATACATTTTATCGAAAAGAGTTTTCTGAATGAATAATCTAAGGAAATTATTTAAGGGTTTTTTTTTTAAAAATTAATAAGAGGGTCTAAAATATTGTATTTATTGATTTTTTATCAATTTAAAAAGATTAGTTTCCTTTCAATTAATCAAAAAAAAATCTTAACAATCAGATGATTGGTTGAAATAGTAGGTATTACATTATTCTTTTTAAACAAGATCTCGAGTTCGAGTATTGGTATTGAAAAATCTCTGTTGAAAGAGTTATACCCCCGTTATGGAATCTCAGTTAATTTGAACAGGATTGCCTCAAATTTTGCCGTAGAAATAAATTATTGAAAAAAGTCAATACTAATATTTTTAACGGTTAACAGTGGTCGATAATACTTTTTTTACAACACTTTTTTCATTGGTATTTTTCTCTACGAATGTCGTCGACAATTGTATAGAAAAAAATAATATTATTGACATATATAAACAATTTTTAACCGTCGATAATACTATCATTGTCTTTTTTAATAACTTATTTTGACTGCCAAAGTTTAATTGTTAAAAAAATATACTTATTTTGACGGTCAAAATTTAATTGCTAAAAAATATATTTTTTAACAATTAATAATGACCGTCGAAATATAAGCCGTTAAAATTACTTATTTTTCTTGTTGCCTTAGATAAAGAAAATGAAATGAAATAAATAAATAAAAGCCAGGAATACATATTATATTAAGGTTTTTTTTTGTTTTTGATAAAGTGAGCATTTCAAATTTTAAAATATATGAAAATTCAATTAAAAAAAACTTTAATGTTTACAAATTGTACTGATCAATTAAATAAAATTTTAATATTTGTACTGTTAGATGAATCCAATAAATATACGAATTTAAGACATTTGTTAAAATATTTTTGATTGATTGTGAGAAAATTTTATATTTCGAACTTGGAGAAAATATAACCTAAATAATCTTTTAGATTGTTCATTGATTAAAATGGATCTTTAATGACATTGATTAGCAAAATTCTAAATATATTATCATTTTTAATTTTCATTAATTTTGTCTTTTTCTTGCTCAAATTCTGTGGGTGGGTTTTCTCTACTCTTTTCCCCAGCCAAGAGTTTTCTTTATGTTTTTTCTTTTATTAATTTGTTTGTATGACTCAAGAAAATGATGTTTCCCCCCTTATTGGGCCCCTTCTGATATGATGGGCCGTAGTGCCTTTACCATTTATTATTATTATTATTATTATTATTATTATTTCCTTTTGGTTCTAATGGATATTTAAATTTGAAGTAATTATTCAAATTTTGGACATGACTGTTTTAAAATGATTTAAGACTACAATTTTTTTTTATGTAAGACTGAATATCATTTTAAAATGTCTTTCTCATGGAGATCTTAATTGATTGTGTTAATTCTTTTTTGAAACTCTATGGATTGTGTTAAATTAGGCAAAGTGCAATTTTTTTTTGTCGAAACCACTAATATTAAAAAAATTTACTAAGTTCTATTTTTTTTTTTGAAAATTTACTAAGTTCTATTAATCTGATTCAAATTAATATAGATGGATAATAGAAATAGAGTTATGCAAGCAATTTAATAAACTTTTAAATACTCCTGATTTCAGTTAAAACAAAACATGCGAATGCTGTTGCCTAATGAAAATATTATGTGAAAAGGGGATAAAAGTTCAATGGTTCCGTACCACTGAACTTCAGTGCATCCCTTCAATTATGTAGTGTCATTTGTTAATATTAATAAAAACTCACATTAATTAGGGCCCACCTTGAATGGTTTAGGGACCAACTGATTGGAGGGATGTACTGAAATTCAGTACTACCGTACCACTGAACATCTACTCGTGAAAAGGATAAAAGTACATTCATTCATCCAATGATAAGTATTGGATTTTCAGTACGTCCTTATATTTATTCAATGTTATTTGTCAATATTAATAAAAATTTGTACGAATAAAAATTTATCCTAAATTAATTAAAAATCATAATTTTATTAATATTTTAAAAATAACAAGTAACGAATAAATAGAATATTAAATTTTCAATATTCACATATTACTTAACATCATCTCTGTAATGTTCATATTTAACATAGAACATTCATAAGTAAAGTTAAGTAACACAAGGGGTTTTAACTTTAGGGGACTTTTCCTTAGATGAGAACCTAGGTGCCTATGTACTCTTGATAAGGGATCAAAGTTTATGTAGTTCGAGAGAGGTTATACCTGTGAGTACCGTGTGCGGCTAGGATGTGTGCTAGAGCAGGTGAGCTAGGTTGCTTGTAGATGGAGGTTGATAGTCGGGCTTTAATATAGGAGATTACTGGTTGGAATATCTAGGAATAGAGTGATCATACGGTAGAGTAACTAAGTATATGCGGTGTACTTGATTTGACTAATTTAGGTTTTCTCTGGTGTTCATGGAGGGAGGCTACTTAGAGCTGGTGAGGGAGGACGTGGGCGCCCCCCACGTCCTTGTAACCGAGGCACGCCCCACGTCTCTTCTTGGGGAGAGTTTGAGGGAAGACGTGAGATTGTGTCGGGCTTGGTGCAATCAAGAGGTGTCACGTGTGTGTTGGTCGATTATTTTGTGAAATGGACCGATAATGCCACATGTCATTAAAAAGAAACACTACGTGTTTACAATCTCATGAAAAGATATGGGGGGAATAAAGAAAAGAAGCCATAAAGAAGATGGGGGTGTTTAGGCCTAATGAAAACTTAATGTGGGTACAATTTGAAGAAAAAGTGAATGAATGAACTAACATGACAAAAAGGAACTTTTAGAGTGATTCTAATATATGTAACCATTAAATTTAAACATGGAAGTATGAGTAGTATTTGAGTATTGATGCACATGCGCACCAAAAGTGAAATTTGATTCTCAAAGAATTTAAACTATATTTAAATTAATTATATATATATATATATATATATATATATATATATATATATATATGAGACCATTTATATAAAGCAAAGATGCTGCTTTAAGGGTCCTCAATCAAAGACTTAACTTTCCACTTTCTGTTGCTTTTGTTATTCTAAGATGATTAAGTTGATGAAGCAAGGACACCATTAATTTTTAAAAATTATTAGCAAAAAAGAAGGGGGCATGTAGAAAGTCAATATAAATAGTATTGCTTTATTTGATCCCATGACCATAATTATAAATTATTAGAGCCTTTTCCACACATCCCACCTTTTTCCGTCTTTGATGGAAAGTGTTGGACTAAAAATATAAAGCAAATTATTTTTTAGTCTTTTGGTCAAATTATTATTTAGTTTTTGATGAACTTGTAATTATGTTAACTATTTAAGCTCTTGGACGTTACTTGTTAGATAATTGAATGACGTAATTGTTACCTGCTGACGTGATGCTGTTAATGACGACGATGTGGGTGTCACCACTGACGTAAGAGAATATTTTGTCACGAGGACGAGGAATGGTGTGACTGTTATAGCTGCGCATCACGCAGAGCTTGGCTCTGGGAAGGGGGTCATCGATCCAGTTTTCAACAATGTAAGAGGAGGAACGATGAGAGAAGTCCAGCCACATCAATAGTAAACGGTCGTGTCACTTGGTTATTTAAAGAGTAACGTCCAAGGACTAAATAGTATTTTTTTTAAAAAAAAATTGGGGATTAAATAATAATTTGACTAACTATTTGAAAACTATAATGTACTTTGCCTAGAAAAAGGGTATTGAAGGACTATTTTGAATTAATATTTCAAAAATCGAAACCAAAAAATCTTCTGGATCATGATCTACTCGGTTCAATCGATTATATCGGAGATCGAATCGAATGATGTCATAAATATATAAAATAATAATTAAACAGTTTTAACATTAACAATATATCTTTCTAATTATATTATATGTATATATATAAGATAAGTTTCAATAATCAAATTCTATAACTAACAAACATCTAAAACTCCAAATTCTCAAATCTACAATATAATTCATATTAAAACACTTTTAATTGTAACCAACAAGAGATAAAATTGAGTTAAAATTGAGTTTTTTTTAATCAAATGAGTGATATATTTTATTGAACTACTTAGATATTTGTTATAAAATTATCAATCATGAGTAGAGAAAGAATATAGAAAACTAAATTTCATATGACTAATCATTGAAGCTATGAATTTTATTTTTAAAAATAAAAAATAGGGTATGTGTTTTGCCACTTAAAAGATATTTTAAATTTTATTTCTCAAAACAAAATTTTATAAAATAGTTTAAAACAAAAACAAAAATACACTGAAGTAGAGCCAGAAGTCATTCTTCTCTATTTCCTTGTTCTTTTTCTTCAATTTTTTTTTGGGCTCAAATTTCTTCAATTGTTTTTAAAAGTTGTTTTAAGCACGGCTAGACTTAAAACCATGGGCCACTCAAGGAAGTAGTTTGGCCCAAAAATATAAATTTATTTATGGGTTTTTTTTGCAATTTTTGGACACAGCCCATTTGGAAGGAGAGTTTAGGAGATCAAACTCAAAGTATCCTTATTTGCTCAATCAAAAAGCTAGAAGTTAAACTACTTCTTAGTCTCTAAATTTTAGAAAAAAATTATTTGCTCTTTGATTTTTTACCTTTGTTAACTATTTAGTCCCTGAATTTTAAAAATAGACTATTTAGTCTCTAAATTATAGAAATAGACTATTTGGTCCATAAATCTTCACATTGTCAACTATTTAGTCCTTGGGACGTTAGCCCTTACATAACTGAGTAACATGACCGTTAAATTTTAACATATCACTGTTTACTTACTACCCTGTACTTGGTTAAAGTGCTACCACTACCTTTAGAACTTTGAGATTGATGAGTTGTTTTTTCCACAGTTGCAATTTATCGAAACATTTCGATTAAGCAAAAGTTGATAAAGTTTCGATTTGACATGGTGGAACAAATAATAATAGCTATTGAATCTGAATATCGATTTACCTGTTTTAATCTAAACAACACTTACCTCCACATTTTAATCTAAGCTTCGATTTACCAATAGTATTGACAAATTTGAAGAGAAGACAAAATTGATACATCTTGTCCTCGTCGTAGCATAGCGTGCACGTTACTCAGCTAGGCAATGGCTAACGTCTTAGGGACTAAATAGTTGACAAAGGTAAAAATTCAGTAACCAAATAGTATATTTCTAAAATTTAAAGACTAAATAGTCTAATTACCAAAAAAAAAAGACTAAATAGTCTATTTTTAAAATTTAAGGGCTAAATAATTGACAAATGTGAAAATTTAGGAAGCAAATAGTATTTTTTCCAAAAAATTGAGACTAAATAGTAATTTGACCAATAATTTATAGACAAAAAAAAGATTACCTCAAAAACTGGCTTAACTTTTGTTTGTTTAATATAACTTGATTGTTGATTCAGATATATGATCAATTTTTCAGAAAAATTATGGACAAATATGAGTTAACTCAAGTAATTTCAATTTGGCTTTATGAGCACAAATACTTTATTAATACACTTACAAAGGTTTTGAATATTCTATTCTAATGTATTAATATATAAAATAGAATATTAATCAAATTATAATACAATTGATTAATATAAATAGAGGGACTTTCTTGATGGATTAACCAATTTCTAAATGCTAGACTCCAAAGAGATTCCACTTTCATATGAATTTAACTTGAATAAGAATCTTTTGGCTCAATTTTGTTTAGGGAGCAAATAAAACAAAGGAACAAGGAAAACAAATAGAAAATTTCATTTTAAAAGTGTTATTTTCATATTTTTACTAAGTTTTCTTGTGACAAATTATATATTTTTAATTCTTATCACTCAACACCATTCACTTGAGTGTTTTGTTCTTCTCAAAGCAAACTAATATGAGGATATGCCCCTATCTCCCTTTGTCGCATGAACCACCATTTTTTCAAAAGATGACCAAATACAATGTAAACAAAAATACTCCCTTAAATTTACAAATATCTAACACCATCTAAATTATTAACAACAAATAATTTAAAAACGTCATTCACATAATATTAATGCTAACTCGTCACTTCAAATGACATCACTTTTTCATATCAAGAAAATATGAAAAAAGTGATGTTCTGAGTAATGGATTGACATTAATATTACATATATAATATAATATATAATTTATCATTAACAATTTAGACATTGTAACTCTTAAGACGAAATCAAAACTTTTGAAACACAATTGATTACAATTCAAACTTTTCACGACAAAATTACAACATCAACAACAATAAAAGCAATTTTCCACTAGGTGAAAATGACTATATAGATCAAGCAACGTCAATGTGTTCTGTCTTTACTCATTTATATGATTAAGTTATTAATAGCTAAATTCATCTTAATAATTCCTTCTATTATTTTCTTTAATCTTCCACTACATCTAGATTAACAGGAAAAAAAAAAAAGAATGAAATCGAAAATTGAAGTACTTTTACCTGCAATATGTATGCTTTTGTATTTCTCAGTGAATATATCAAATTATGTGAATTTCAACAGATTCTTCATGTGTTCTTCCATATTTAATGACATAACAGTTCCTAATAGTGATCATGTCCATTCCACTCCTCTGCTTCAACATATTTGCCCCTTCATGTTTGTGAAATCAGTTTTTAGAACATTAAAGTCTAAAAAGAAGATAACAACTCCAATTTCAGTTTTAGAAAGAACTCCTAGGAATTGGAAACTATGATGCAAGCCCATGATGACCACAGAAGTAAGATCTAGATAAATTATCATTAAATATTTCAAAACAAACTAGCTATATAATACAAATTCTTCACAGAGCATTGGATTTCAAAATTTTGACCTAACAAGTTTCTCAAGCAGAAACACTGGTTCCAGTAAGTTCAAGTTGTGTCACAGCTTCATTGATAGCATCCATCACTTGTAGCTTTCCCCTGCTCACTGCTTCGTCCATTGGAGTCCTCTCATAACTGTACAGTCAAATTGTTAGAATGATTATTCATTAAAAGGGCAGCCCAGTGCATGAGGATCCCACCAAGTAGGGTTTGGAAAGGATCAGACGTACACAGCCTTACTTCTGCAAGCAGAGAGGCTGCTTTTAGGGTTTGTTTGGCAATTAGGAGGGAGAGGGAAGGGGAGGAGAGGAGAGGTTAATCTTCTCCTACTCTCCCCCTTATTTGGATGTTGGTAACTCCTCCAAAATACTTCAATTTGAGATATCTTGAATTTGTGAAGAAGGATAATGGAGGATTAAGAATTAATCTTTCATTATCTTCCCCTCTAATTCCCAACTTTCCAAACAAGGGGGAGGTATGTTACTTCTCTACCCTTCCCCTCCTTAATCCCCAATCCAAGCATACCCTTAAAATTTAAAGCCGTAACCTCTAGGTCACATGGCAATAACCTTACAGTTGCTCTCTAGGATGATTATTCACTAAATGAAATAAAAAGATTTAGACTCAATTTAAAAAGATTCATACTCTCTAGTTGAAATGTAAAATACCTATTTAATACGCCCACATTAGCGCCAGATAATATCAATTTCTTCACCACCTGAAGAGTATTGCTGGTTAAAGAAAACTCTGTATAGTGAAATAAACATGGATATCCTTGGTAAACACAAAGATTACCTCAATATGCCCATTGAGACATGCCCAATGAAGAGGTGTATTCTTCTCCTCATTTGAGGAATTAACATCCTGTTAACACAATTAAAAAAATTAAATGTCTTAACCCACCAGTGCAATAATAAGTGAACAATCCTTGATGAGATTTTGAAATACAAGTAAACAAATCATAACAGATGAAGGTAGACATGCTAGTAAAAAGTATTTGCAAATGACAATTAAGCGAAAACATACATAAACATTATGAGGTCAAATAGCAGTTAGTAATAGCAAATTAGAGCAGCAAGGGAAAATTCTACCATGTCAAGAAGTAAAATTATATTCCAGTCTAATTTTGCAATGCTAAAGCTTAATAAAGCATCTAAACAGCATGTAGGAATCTTGGATCGATGAAATTACTCATAAGACGGTAGCTCCTGGGACATAAGCCTGACCACTAGCTATAACAATTGATATATGAGTTGGGTAATAAACCTTCTCTCCGAAAAAATAATTTCAAAATATTTTATACTAGAAACTTTGCATGCACCTACGTGATGTTATTTTTTTCCTTTAATTTTTTTAAATATGATATAAAATATTAAAATACTTATTATTAAATTTTAAAATACTTATTATTAAATTTTAAAATACTTATTATTATATTTTTAAATTATAAATTAAATAATGAGAAGTTCTTTACTTCTTCATTCTTCTAATAACTATCCATTATCCCTACTTTCTCTCTTCTATTTCATATATTTTAAAATAATAAACTAAATAATAGGAAGTTATTTACTTCCTCACTTTTCTAATAACTACCAATCATATCTATTTTCTTCCACATCCTCTCATCATATTGTTTTTTGTATTTTTTAATTAAAAAATAGCTTATTTTGTGACACCAAAAACAGTCCAAAGCGATATTAAAATAGATTTTTGAAAACAAAAGGCTTCAATTTCCTCTCGTTTTTTGGTTCACCTTAAATTGTATCAGGTTTTGTTAGAAACAACTAGCTACCCCCAATGACTAAATTGATGGGGTTGGGGATAGTATGGCTCTATGGTATGTCCCCCTAAGATATTATAGGCTATCCAAGTCCCACATCCAGTAGCATGGGATATTCAATGGAGTACTTAAGTGGCGTTGTTACATTGGTTTTTAGCTGTCAAGCCCCCAAAATAATTGTGATATAGTAGTCTTAAGTTTGAATCTGATGCTGATGATAAACCTAAAACGTTTCTTTTGGGTCCCAAATTGAAAATATTTGCTAGGTGGAAAGAAAACGAGGTTTTCTATATTCCCATCCACTAGAAGAAACTAAGTAAATACAACCAATAAAGAACATGATTATTGATTGTTCCCCACTGCAAATTATAGTCTCATACATCACATTTGAAGCAATGCTGATAACATATCCACATAAACTCAGTAGCCCAGTGCTCAATGTTCAAAAAGGTAACCTCAGATAAGCAAGGGATGGATTCTCTATCAGAGCAAAACATTTCAAGCAATGCTGCTTACCTTGTAATATTTTTACTCTGAGCTAAATACTAGGTAACCCAATAAATCCACAGTTTATACTACTATATTACCTTTAAAATTTAAATGTAATAACAGAAATTAGCCAAAAGCTAAAAAATGAAACAGCAATCGGAACCAGATTTTTGACACTGTAGAATTAATTTCTATAAAATATCTAGCATTGTTCATTCTATTTTAAAAGTAGAAAAATACTGCTATGTTCTAGCCTTCAATATTTTCAAAGCTGGAGTTCTGGACTGAAATCAAACTGCAAATCCTAAATATATTCTACAATGGCAACCCTTATTACAAAGTGGACATCATAACTCAAGTCTCAAGCAATAGTAGGCATTTAATTATCCTGTCCTAAGTGATACTGTAAATTATGGCCAATGCCTCAATTGAAGGCCCAGAGACCTTTCCAACAAATAATATTTCTACCACTATTTTCTATATAAAAAAAATAATAATAATAATAATTCTATCACTATTTATATCTTCATTATCTTGCATATTATTAACTATTCAACAGTGTTTCTTATTGTGTGTGTCTTTATCTTCCTCTCCTTTTTTCTTTTCCTGGTGAAAAGATGGTGACTCTGGGGGAATAAAAACAAAAAAGGTTTGAAGAATAAAGCACCACAATAAGTACTGTATTCCCTCACTCCTGAGAAAGCAAAGGAATTGCATATTGCCTATGGTATATGGTAAGTTTAAAAAAGAGACTTCAGCTAGTTGTATTCCCTCTTCAATATCTCATACAAGTCAATTAATCTTCTTGTTGGAAAATGTAAAATGAGCTGGAAACAAAAAGTAAAAGCTGAGTATACATAGTAATATCATGGAGTCATAAAAAAAATGACAATAATTAATAAGATGACCTGTTATATGGATTAACAAACTAAGTGCTTTAAAAGCCTTCAACTTAAGTTTAAAAATAATTAATGGTTTGTTTAGAGAAATAATTTTGATAATAACAATAAAAAATATTAGTGAAAAGGATTTCTTACCACTCCTCTACTGATTAAATAGTCCACAATATCAAGATGTCCATTGGCGGCAGCCATATGAAGAGCTGAATTCAAACAATAAAAGAGCAAAGTCAAAAACATGCAAAACTTCATCTGGTGCGAGCTACATTTTTCTAACATAAAGAAAAATATTGTCCTTCAATACTTTTTCCCAACGTTGATTCTCTTTTTTCTTCCTGCTAATTGATTTTTAATTTATTAAATCAAAATTTTAAGTTTAAAAATAAAACCAAAATATGAATACTAGTTCCTAGGAAATGGACTCTTTCCATACATGCGCTATAGTCTCATCAGTGGCAAGATTAAATATTAAAACATAACTACCATCTCTTCAAGATTTCAATGTTATGCAAGCAACAAACTGCTCCAATTTTAAAAATATGGGTTCAATAGGAAATACCATCCAACAATTAAGAAAAGAAGATCATTTTCCATAAAATCCAATAAGCCATCTACTAATTTCATAGGGTTAATAAAGTTAACAACCTGTTCTCCCTTGTGAATCCTTTGAATCAAGTGGAACACCAATGGATGCTAAGCTTACAACATCATCCATATCATCGTATCTTGCAGCCTGTTAAACCCACAAACTTCAGATTATTATTACATTCATCGCCAATGTATTAACAAGTTTCAACCTAGAGACTAAATAATATAAAAAACAGACAATACAAATATAAGCAGAAAATTGAATCCAGAAACATAGGTGGTGGAGGGATGAGCCGGGCAAAGAGAAAGGAATGTTGATTAGTGAATAGCTGGTTACCTCAAGCAAGGCATCGACATTCTCCTCAGTGACTTCAGGTGGAGTCCTCTGTGCTGTTGGGTCCTCTGCTCCCATTGGGATGGGAAGAATCAGGGTTCTAGTGGTACCCGACTTATCGAAGAGACGAAAAATTGAAGAAGAATTAGGAACCTCTTCTCCTGCTTCAGGTAAGGGGAAGCTAGAGTTTACAGAAACAAATATGTGGGAGGAAGAAGGAGAGTGACAAAGGAGGGAAACCAATGAAGTAAATATAAAAGTCTGTAACAGAAAGAAAGATAACTAGGAAGTAGGAAAAGTAGAAGCTGAAGATATAATACATTTAAGCAATGGTATAAAAATCAAACTGGTTGAACCAATGACAATTAAATAAATGTATTTTTTAATTCCATAGATTATAATATATCATATGCTTTAAATATAATATCATAAACAATAAGCGTATTATTTTCCTCCTTCTTGGCTTAATATTGTCTTTGATATGAGCAAGAACAGAATTAAGATACAAAAGAGAAAAGTTGAAAAAAATACAAACTAATTGAGCAAACAAGAAAACGTTAACTAAAGACTTAGCTTAATTTCCTGACTTATTTTATACCATGCATATACATAAAAATATATAGTACAAAATCCAAGCACATCAAACTAGAGGAAATATAAGATTTCAATTCATTCAATTCAACTACATTAATTTGTTAATGCATAATGCCTGTATACAAGAGCAGGCTCTCATGGAAGCACTTTAATAGCATTACTTCATGAAGAATCTCAAGTTTCAAACAACCAAACAGATTTAAAACCAAAAGGAAAAAATAGAGAAAACAAAAAAGAGTCCTCAAAGTGTACTCTGCCAAAGGAACAAAAAGATTTGGAATTCGGGTTCTATTATCAGTGTTAGTATATTTGGAATTTGGAATAATTGAAGACAGAAGAAACACTTACCACGGCGGTGGCGGACGAGCTTGTCAAGGCGGTGGCGGACGAGCTTGTCACGGCGGTGGCGGACGAGCTTGTCACGGCGGAGGCGGACGAGCTTGTCACGGCGGAGGCGGACGGCGAGAGAGAAAACCTATGTGAAGAGAAAGTAATGGTCGAATGAAAAGCAAGAACACACCTTGGCGTCGCAACCCAGGGGAAGAAGAAGAAATCAGATTGCAAGAATGAACGACGCCGTTTTGCATTGCAACTGACTACCGAGGTTAAAGTAGCATAGTCAAAACGGGCCCGAGCCGGGCTTGGACTTTGAAAAATATGCCCATTTAAAAACGGGCCTAAACGGCCCGTTAAAAAATTAAAAAAAAAAAGAAAAATAATAGTTATTTGTTTAAAATATGTATAAATATATATGTTTTATGTAATTTTATGTGTTAAATAATAATTTTATTCTAATAATGTGTATAAATAATTTAAATAATAATTAAAATTAATAAACTATTAATTTAAAATAATAAAAATACTAATTTTTAAATAAATATATAATTTTATAATTATTTTTTAAAAAAATATAAAAAGTGACCCGCGGGCCAATATGGACGGGCTTGGGCATCACTTCCCAAGCCCGCCAAGTAAATGGGCCGGCCCATCACGGACCGGTGCGGGCTGGCCCCGTTTTGACACTACTAGGTTTGAGACTCAAATTAAAGAGGCAAAATATATTTAGTCCTTGAATTATTGGTCAAATTATTATTTAGTTCCCGAATTTGACAAAAATACTATTTAGTCATCGAATTTGTAACTCTGACAACTTTTTAGTCTCCAAATTTGTAACTCTGTCAACTATTTAGTCTCCAAATTTGGCAAAAATATTATATAGTCCCGAATTTACAATTCTGCCAACGATTTAGACCCCTGATCGTACCTGTTAGATAACCAGATACCAGCCGATGTGGCCGTTAAATGCTGATGTGGCATCGTTAAGTGCCTAGGCACATGCTACCTCACATGCCACATCAGTTGGTTATCTAATGCGTAATAGGTAGGGGACTAATAGTTGACAGAGTTGCAAATTCGAGGATTAAATAATATTTTTACCAAATTTAAGGACTAAATAGTTGACATAGTTACAAATTTGGGGACTAAATAGTATTTTTACCAAATTCGGAACTAAATAATAATTTGACCAACAATTCAGGGACTAAATAATATTTTGCCTCCAAATTAAATTAGGTTATCTTCTTTTAAGATTATATTTGCTAACTCAAGTCTTATTAATATTCAAGAAATAGATATTCGATGGTATCCGTTCGAAAAGCTATTCCATATTGATAGATATCGGATAATGGATAGGGTATAGATAGTAAAATTTAATTATTCATTGAATATTGGACGGGTGCAAATATTGGCTTCGAATATCGATATCCGTTTGAAATGAATGGGCTGATAGAGTACATGATATTCGATATTTAAATAACTTATATTAAAAAATATAATATATATTATTAAATAAAATTTTGTTTTTTTAATATTAATAGAATTGTTTTTATTTTTTATTTATAATAATTATGTATTTTTTTTAGAATCGACAATTATGTATATTTTTAATTTTAAAATATTATTTTTATAATTATTTATTTATGGGATGGATATTAGGTATTAGATATTGGATAATATACTTGATTATAGGTTGTCCAATATCTATTATTCTTTTTTTTTTTTATGTTTCGATGGTTTTAGATACGGATAAGGTTCGAGTATTGGATGTATTAGGCGGATTCAGATACGGATAGTAAAAAATGATCGGGTACTCGCCTATTGCAATCCTTAATTCTTAGGGTGTGTTTGTTAGCAAAAATGAAAATAGTCCTAGTATATTTCAAGAATATGTCTCAAAACTATTAATTCCAATAAGAGAATTTGCTATAATTTATATAGATGAGATATTAATATTTTTTTGAAAATGAAAAAATACATTTTGAACATCTGAATAAATCTATGGACATAGTAGAACAAAAAGGAATAAATATAGGTCCAAAAAAGGCGAAATTAAGAAAAGCGAGAATAGGATTTTTAGGATAGTATTTATCAAAAGACGGCATAGAATTACGAGAACATATTAGTAAGAAAGACTTGAACTTTCCAACAATTAATTCAAAATGAGAATTACAATCAATGCCTACTTTTTTTAGCATATCCTTTTACTACGCACAATATTGTTCCACTTGATCATTGCCATCTTGTTTAATTTTATAAACCTGTTTGTTGTCAATGGCTTTTCAACCTTTTGGAAGTGCAACAAGTTCTCATGTCTGAATCCTATGTAATGCTTCCATTTCTTCCTGCATTGCTGTAATCCACAAAGAAGCATTGGGACTATTTAGAGCCTCCTAAAAGGTTGACGACTCCCCTTCTTCTGTTAGAAGACAATATGCATCATGGCTTGCTAGAACATAGTCTGAATGGCATGACAATGGCCTTGTTTGACATGATGATTGCTGGACCTCAGTGTTATTGATTTCATCTGAGACTTATTCATCGTGTTCTGGTTCTGCTTTAGAAGAATCATCTTCTCCAGATTTCGCATCTATCGATGTACTTGAACACATCATTGAGAGGATTTCACTTTTGGACTCTTCTTATTATTCAAACAATCTTTCTTCAATATGTTCTCTCTTGCCACCGTTGTAGCACTAGACATTCTTCCTTCTTCGTGATTTTGATTTACGCTCTCCCACTAGAGTCACGCTCCATTAACTATACCTCTCGTTACTGACAACGCCTCTACTTGCTTTGAGCTTTCTTATCTATCTTACTTATTCTTTCGCCTGGATTCTTCAAGGATGGCACTAGCGACATCATCAAAGGCTAGATGATCAGCAATATTATTATTATTGGTGATGTCAATGATGAGTTGATCATATGAGTAAGGTAGACTCTGAAGTATAAGCTTCGAACTTTCATTCTTTGCTATTTTGTAATATGATGCTATAAGCTGTGAGAATGATGTGTTTAGATTGTTGATGTGATTCGTTACTGAAGTGGATTCACTCATACAAAGTCTATACAATTTCCTCTTCTGGAATATACTGGTGTGAAGTGATTTAACCTCGTACAATTTCACAAGAGTATCCCATATTTCATTTGTCGTTTTCTTCTCAACAACACTTGACAATACAGAATCTGCTAATGCTAGATGCAGATTGGCAACTACATTGTTGATTTGTTGTCCATCTCCTTCCATTTCATCAGCAATCGCAACGAATTTGTTTTCTATTGCTGATAAGCAACTGTCTTTCCTCAAGATTCCCTTTATCTTTAGTTTTCATAGGGAAAAGTTCTTCCCATTAAACTTCTTAATCTCAAATTTTGTTTCCATGTTGTTTAATCAAGAATACTTTTTCTATTATATTGTAGTCAGGATAATTCTTTTTTGATGTCAAAGATCAGATAAAACTACAACCACAGAGCATACTAAGAATTTCTATCCATTGAACCAATGACTTTGGCATTATTCAGCTAAAATAGAGATGAGAAAATAGGAATTGACACGCAATATTTAACGTGGAAAACCCTTTAATAATGAGGGAAAAACCACAAGCAATAACCGAGAACATTTTTACTATATAAAAGAAAAATTATTACAACTTCTCTCTAAATACAAGGAAAGAACAACAACTCTCTTTCTAGGAGAATACTCCTCCTCAATCTCACTCTAAGAAAACTCTATACTTTATACTCCTTTAAAGGATGTGATCCATGATGAAAGTGAGTAGGAATGCTTCTTATTTATAGGTAAAGGTTTAACAACAAAAGTGATTTTATCTTCCAAACTCACTAGATAAAACCATAGGTGCCAACAATTTAACCTTTTCTACCATGGTAAAACCATGGTAATGCCCCACAATATTAACACTTAGGGTTTGTTTGGGAATTAAGAAGGGAAGGGAAGGGAAAGGGAGAAATTAGAGGAGAAGGGAGGGGAGGGGAGGGGAAGGGAAGGTTAAGTTTCCATATCCTCCCCTTGTTTGGGTGTTGATACCTCCTCCAAAATACTCCAATTAGGAGTATCTTGAATTTGTGAAGGGGAAGGATAATGGAGGGTTAAGGATTTGTCTTCCATTATCTTCCCCTCCAATTTTCATCTTTCCAAACAAGGAGAAGATATCTTAATAGTCTCCCCTTCTCCTCCTTAATCCCCAATCCAAACATACCCTTACACTACAAGAAAAATCAGGATTAGCTAGGGAAAAATCCATAGCTAATCCCTAGCTAATAGCTAGGGATTAGCTACGAATTTGGCTGTAGCTAATATATTGACGCTAATTGCTACGGATTTTTTCGTAGCTAATCCGTAGCCAATCCTTAGCTAAGTTGTAGCTATTCCCTAGCTAAGTCGTAGTAATTCCCTAGCTAAATCGCCCCCTCCGACAATTGCCGCCAGCTACCTCCTCCACGGGCCTCCGGCGACCTCTTTATATTTTTCACAGGCCATTTATCACTTTTTGATTTATTAATGTAAAACATTATATATATATATAAAATAAATTAGATAGGGAAATTCGTAGCAAATCCGTAGCTAATTAGCTAGGGATTAGCTAGGAAAATCCGTAACTAAATTTTTCCGCCTTTTCGCACCAAACTTTTTTTATCAAATTAGCTAGGGATAAAAATCCCTAGCTAATTTCCGTAGCTAAATCAGCATTTTCTTGTAGTGTTGCTAGGTGCTGTGTGTATTGAGTCGTACAATACTGTAACTAACGCGTTAAGTATGAAAAAAATTAAAGTAAAGTTGCTTAGGTGCTTGTTATAAAGTTTACCAATCATAAACATTATTAATATTCTTTCTCCTATTTGATTGGTTATGTAATTTATTACTTTTCATTTTCTCTCTCTACCATGATTGGTTATACAAAAACTTTTTACTACGTGTTTTAATTATATTGGTGAACTTCATAATAAGCACATAAGTAATTTTACTTAATTTTAGTTCCTTAAGTTTCACATTTGGAATGCAAAGGAATGAATATTTCAGGAATACCAAATTTTCAATTGCTTATTATTTTTACTTAAAAGTATATATAGATAGGTAAATAATAAATTTCAACTAATTTTAGTTAACTACGTACATTCTTAAAGTTTCATCAAAATGAATTGTATATGTGAACAAAACTTTGGACCTTGTGATTCTTCAGCAACTGCATGCATCCAAAATTAGCAATCTAGCATATCAAAAATCATAATCAAGAATTAATCATTAATATACCTGGAAAAAAAAACACCATCCAGAATATATTTAAAGAATACTTTTCAACTTAATTTATTTATTTCAAGGGTCTTTTTGTGTGTGTATATATATATGTGATAAGAAATAAATTCACTACCTTCTCCAAATAATTTCACAGTAACATTAGGTAATTTCTAAAAACTATGAACTAACACAAAATTAAAGTGGAAAAAATTGAAATGAACATGATCTCTCAGTGTACAATTCTTCCAAAACATAGAGTAAATTATAATTGTAGTCCTGAAAGATGTAAAATGTCCCAATTAAGTTATTGAAATATGTAAATAGCGAATATAGTCCTTAAAAGATGCAATCTGTCTCAATTTAGTCATTGAAAAATGTAAATGTCAAATTTAGTCTCAATTTTAATCAAGTTTGGTTGGTCTAGTGGTTAGCTCACTAGGTCGCTTAAGCAAGTGTTGGGGTTCGAATCCTACCTTGTGTATGCAACAACCAATTGGCCAGCGACAAACCCTTAAATGGAACTCAGATCCGCAAAGGATTAGTCCTTGACCTGTCGGACTGAGGGATACTTTGGGAAACAAAAAAAAAGTTTCACTTAAAATTTCCTGTAGAGACGTAATTGAGATAATTAAATTACATTTTTCATGGATTAAAGAAAAAAAAAGTGAAATTATAATGGGATAATTTCTCAGTGTACTTTATAAATTCTTCCAAAAATTTTACTACATATAGATCTCTCTCTTCTGAACATATACATATATATGAACATTAATTAATAATCATAACTAAATTAATATACATTTTTCTCTCTTCCTATCCATTACCAATTAATTAAGCCTATGAATTAATTATCTGCATGGCGAAACCGAAAAACCTTAGATTCCGAAATCGTCTCAAGCTTAGGCGACCAAACTTGATCCTTAGACCTCATCACAAGTTGCTCATAATGCTTCTTCAGCTCAGGAGTACTACACAAAAAGCTATAATTATTATCTTCATCATTTTCTTTATTATTATTATTATTTCCCTCAATAAGTCTCGCCATGAACTCTGGCGAAACCTTAATTAGTACCCTCCCATTCGAGCCCTTCAAGTACTCGAAAGGATTAGGGCACTCCCCAAACTTTATAGTCCCCGACGACGACGACGACGACGATGGCCTCAAGGACGCGAGCCACGGCGCGGAGACGATGCTGCATGCGAAGCGACGGACGGGGAGGACGAAGTAGGTCTGGCCCGGCATGAGCTCGTCGTCGATGGACAGGGCCGGGACGGGCCGGCCCACGAAGAAGGAGCCGGCGTGGCACACCATGGTGTCCGGGAACTCGAACATGATCTCCCCGGCCACGTGTCTCCCCCGTAGGGACCGCGTGGCTGCCGCGCCTCCCCAGAAGACGAGCTTCGCCGCCGCCGAGGTTGAAGGGTTTTGGTGTAGCACCGCAAGACATGGAGTCACCACCACATTTCCCATATTATTATTAACTATTAGAGATATTCCAGATCGAGATCGCAAATGAATTCTGACGATGATGATGATAATATCAAATGTGTGTATATATATATATATATATATTATAGAGAGAAGGGAAGGTTTGAGTTTGACTTAGAGAAAGTGGAGGTTTGTTTTGGTTCAATTTGATGTAAAATCTAAAAATTTTGATGGCGTCGGTGGTTGCGGTCAACGAAGCCGGCGGTTTGACCATTTTTGCTATTTCATTCTTTCATTCTAGTGATTGATGTGAGTGGTGGGGGCTTTATATATATATATAAATTGGATTGTAACGTACTCTTTTTTATTAGACTTTGAGATAGGATGATTACGGTAGGATTTGGTTAAGATACTGTATTTTTTGTTTTTAAACCCGAATTTAAGTTGGTAACAAAATTAATTTTCATTCTCAGATTTTAGGAATAATTGAGTCCTCATATATATATATACTCGGATCTAGACTTGTAAAAATATTGAAATAAATTATTATTATTATTATTATTTTATTATTTTTATTAATTAATTAAATTATAAATATAAATGTACTATTAAATTACACTTTAAAATGTATAAAATATTTAAGATTTTTTTTATTATTATATATTTTTTCAACACAAAAAATTTAAAAATGTTATTTTTTAATATATAAAAATAAATAATTACTATTCCAGATAGGGTACCTCTTTACTCGTCTCTGGACTCGTTGACTTTATATCGAACTCTTACCCAGATTTACAGGATAAAATTTTAGGATATTCATTGAGCATGGGTATTTTGATCATCTCTACTTCGATATATATATATAACAAAGATTTCATTCTATTATAGAAAATTTAACCATATTTATAATAAATAAGATAATTTCGTTCTAACAGTTCATAAGAATAAAGCATAAATATTGTTGAAACTAGAGAAATAAGATAAGTTTGGTCCTCAATGTTTGCATGAAATTTAATGTTGGTCCTCAATGTATCAAAAGTTTAATGTTGGTCCTCAAAGTTTTTTTTTTGATCGATTTTGGTCCTTGAGCGTAACACCGTTAATTTTTTGCCGTTAAATGATAACGTAGCATGCTTATATGGCACACCCTCTCTCTTACATGTCATATTTTAATGATGTGACATGACGCATTACTGCCACGTCACCCCAAATGATGATGATAATGATGCTGATGAAGGAGAGAATATGATGATGTGGCAATCTGGGGTGACGTGGCAATGATGTGTCATGCCACGTCATTAAAATATGACATGTAGGAGAGAGGGTGTGTCATATAAGCATGTCACGTCATCATTTAACGGCAAAAAGTTAACGGTGTTACGCTCAAGGACCAAAATCAACAAAAAAAAAAATTTGAGGACCAACATTAAACTTTTAAAACATTGAGGACCAACATTAAACTTCATACAAACATTGAGGACCAAAATAAACCTTTACCCTGAGATAAAAACATGAAAGTTTCCATTTGTAAGAAACTTTAGATGAACACTTCATCGTTTTTTATGCCATCAACAAATTTATTGTATTTATATCTCGTGTATATCATATTGCAAGTAATTATTAATCTTCACAATTAAAAATGCTAGTGCCTTCTAATAAATTAATACAACGAGAAAGTGAAATTTTTGAAAAGAGGTGGTTGGTTGGAGTGGTAGGTACTCCATTTCCCTTAAGCAAGGTCTCGAGTTCGAGTCTTGTGTATGAAAAAACTTCTGTTGGGAGAGTTTTACCCCGTTGTGGGACCTCAGCTAGTTCGAACAGAATTTCCTCCAATAAAAAAATACTCGTGGGAAACCAAGAAATATATATATATATATATGATACACGTATGTTATATATTATAATTATCTTGCCCCTTTTGACCATGTGCATATGTAGTGTGTGTCACATAATAACTCATAAAAGGTTTAAAATTTGACCTTGTTGAAGTATCTTCAAACTTGAAACCTTCTTTTGTTGCCCCCTTTCTCTACAATAATAAATGCATGAATTTGGACAATTTCTATGTAAATTGCAGTGGACTTTTCTTCAAATTTGATTATATCACACTCCTTATTATTATTATTATTATTATTTTATTTTAAAATGATTTGGCTTAGCTTCTCGATATATATAATATATAAATTATTACAAAAAAGATACATTTTGACTTATTAACAACAGACTATATATTAATTTTATAATTTAAATTATTAGTTTTTTTTTTAGAAAAACATGGATATATATATGTAATTGTTTGTAAGAGAGTTATTGGATGTTATATATTTAACTTGACATTAATTGGCAATTATTTAAAGGGTTTTTTTTTTAGAATAATTGTGGAACAAATGAACATCGAGTGTACGTTTTTTTTTTATAGGTATTATCTTTTTTCTCAAGACAGTTTTGTTCAAGATATAGTTAAGCACTAAACATATAGGTATGTTTTTTTCAGTGAAGTTTAAACACTTTAATTAATTTAGACTAAAATGTATTGAGATCCCATGAGTTTTCACTTTCGAACACGGACATAGAGTACCCTTATGTTAGGGTTCCGTAAATTTTAGGATTAAGTGCCACGTCATCAAGTTTTTTTAAGACAATTTAGTAATTATTTTATATAACCCTAAAAATAGGCGGGTAAGAGAAAATGGGTGGGTTTTTAGGGTTTAGGGTTATATAAAATAATTACCAAATTGCCTTAAAAAAATATGATGACGTGGCACTTAATCCCAAAATTTGACGGAACCTTAACAGAAGGGTACTTTCTGCCCGAAAGTGAAAATTCAGGAAGCCTATATGTAAGGTTTTAAAACTCAAGAGGTTTATGTGTCATTGATTCAAAATTCAGAGGGTCTCAGTACATTTTAACTATTAATTTAAAAAAAAGTTAGGTAATAAAAGTGTGCGTGGGAGTTATAATATAAATTTAGTAATATAAATATAATATAGATTATTCCAAGTGAAGTTTATGAAACCAAAATGTTTAATTTTATGAACACATGGATTCTTGCGACATGTTGCTGAATGGTTTATGAGAAAAAAAAATTATTATTTTCTCATAAACAACACTCAACTAATTAATTAATTGCTCTAATAAACCACACTCAACTAATTAATTTATTATATATAAGCAAATTAACACGTTTAATTTATGGAATTGGATAAGTGCTACATTAATTAAGTAGTTCAATTATTAATTAACATTATTATGATTTTGCTTCGAATTAATTATAACCTTTTACAAAGGGATCGGAGAACATATTCATGTTTATTATTTTTTCATTAATCTTATCTTGGGAATAGGCAAGGATAAAATTGTAAAAAAATAATTAACGTTTTTTTTATTTTGCAAAACAACAGATATTTTGAAAAAAAATAAAAACTTCAGACAAAGCAGATATTGTGAACCGGAGAGAGTATTGAAGAATGAAGTAAAATATCATTTTGGTCTCTACTATTAAATATAGTATTTTTAATTTGGTCCCTCTTAAATTTGTCTTATCAATTTAGTCACTCTTGAATTGTTCATTTTCTCATTTTGGTCCTTATAAAATTTCTTTGTTACAAATTTAGTCACTCTTAAATTTATTTTCTCAATTTAATCCCTCTGAAATTGCTCCGTTATCAATTTGGTTACCATCTTCGAATTTTCTTCTCATCACTTATAAATTTTTCTTAAATGACCGGGCCAAATTGATATCGAAGCTAAAAGAGATCAAGTTGAGAAGACAAATTTAAGAGAGACTAAATTGATAACGAAAGACTATTTATAAATAGTAGTTAAACAAATATTACAGGTCAAACTGGTTTTTAAAAATTTTGACTGTGAGTACGTACTTTTTGTGTTTTGGTTTAAACATCAATTTTCTATTTTTCTTTTTCTTTTTAATCTCAACCTAATTATTGACACTATTAATTAAGATTACAAATGAATTGAAAATATGAATTAATTTATTGAATAGTCGTAGTTCAAAACTTCAAATAGTCCTAATTAATACTTTTTTGTGACTATTCCCACAGCTTCCCTCCCCCCTTTTTGTGACTAAAAAGTCCTAAATATATGATTCAATTTTTTTGACTCAAATCTGAAAAATAATATACTTTTCATTTCATTATTCCTTTCAAAAAATTACAAATAAATTTTTATAGGAAAGGAAAAAATAATGCATTAATTTATAATAGTCTTTTGGTTTTCAGATTTTAAATGTAAATATAGAAAGTAAAATAAATTCTTATCTTTGACCTTCTTAAACATAGAATTACTATTAAAAAAATTTTAAATAATATTTTTTTTTTCAAATTATAATTTATCTATATATAAATTTATTACAAAATTACATGTATATATTACTTCAAATATACTAGCTATATATGATTTTTTTAGGGAAGCTATATATGATCTTTAAATATATAAACAACATGAAATTTTAATAACTTCATCGTTAAAAATTATTAAATATAATAGAGATAATGGAGATAATTTTATTTAAATATTGATATAAATAGTATATATATTTTAATAAAATAAATTATATATATTTATTGTATTAAAATAATTTACATAAATCAGTAAATATGAAGTTGACATTATCCTCCTCAAATGCTATTATAAATCAACTTTTTAACACTCAGACTTGGATTATTATAATAAATAAATTTTATAAATTCTCAAAAAATATAAATATTTTGTTTACCATTTTGTTTACCATTTTGTTTTCTTCGCTGTTCGCTCCAAGCATCACTGTCGAAATTTAAACTATATATATATATATATATATATATATATATATATATATATATATATATAAAATTAAAAATTAAATGGCCCCTCCTTAAAACAAAAATAAGGAATATAATTATGCTGAAAAGAACTTGAACAATGATGGTATGGTACTGTACAGTGTACACTGCTCGATTACATTGTATACTGTTCGAGAATACTGTACATTCTCTGATGTCACTGTACACCTAATAGTTTTCAGCCCCCAACAAATCCATCATTACCACTTTAGCCTCCTCAGGTGTCCTTATATAAACCTCTAACCTACAATAAGTTCAATACGACTTTGCTATCCAAAGAGTTCTCTGATTGACTTGTGATATGGGATTCTCCACATTTATAATGTACCTACCAACAAATTATTTTCTTCATATATATTTATATATTTTTTCTTACCATTATATATAATGATATATTAGTTTATATTTTTAAGCTATCAATTAATTTTCGTTCATTCAAACATTCTATTCTTTCAGTTTAAATTCTTTTATTTCTTTCTCTGAAAAAAATATATTTCATCATATACACGTTTCTCCTATTTTTCCTGAATTTATTTTTCTAGAAGAAAGAAAAGAAGAATTTCAATTTAGTTTATTTTATTTGGTTGAGTTTTTTTTTTTGTATTTATTTATTCATTTTAGACTGTGCAGCCTTTCAAGTTTCAACAATGTAAAGGTCAGACTTGAAAGAGAAAAGAATTCATTTCTTTATAAATAAATACACTGTTGAAAAGTTGCACAGTCCAAAATAAATAAATAAAAAAATCGAATTTCTTCATTTTTTTCTATGAAAAAAAAATCAGGAAAAAATTAAAGGGGAATACGTGCATGATATGAGATATATTTTTATCAGAGAATTTAATTAGTATATATGAACTAAAATGTCGTTAATATTTTTTATAAACTAAAATTTAAATATAAGTAGAAAAGAAGTAAGAAGTGAAATAAAACTTTATTCTTTTTATTACCCACATCACTTTTATATATTCATTATATTATATTATATATATATATATATATATATATATATAAATATATAAATATATATAATTGGAGAAAATGCAAAGAAGAAAATATGATTGAAAAATGTAGAAGAGAAAATATATATGATAGATAGTTAATAGAAAAGTGAGGAAGTAAATAAATTTTCCTTTATTTACCTTATATTTTAAATTATGATAATAATTTTATTTTCAAAATTAGAAAAAATATGAAATATGTAATAATGTTATTATTTTATTTATAAAAAGTTTATTATTTTAAAATAAATTAAATATGTATGTGAAACCTCTAATATATTATATGGTTTAAGGGATGAAAAAAAAACCTAAAACTATTATAATTAAATATGTTATAAAAAAAGTATAATTAAATATGACTATATATTCCAAAAATTAAGAAACGGAAAAGTTTTCAAAAAATGAAATACAAATAATAATATTTTTATCTCTCTTTGAAAAATAATCATGCGCTCATTCTCAATTTACAAGTTTACTCATTTTTAGCACATTAACTTTTAGGGCACGTTCTTTACGCAGAAATGGAAATGAAAACAGAAATGGAATGCGTTTTTTGTGTTTAGTAGTAAAAGTTTGGTAATAAAAATGGAAAGGGAATGTATTAAAATGACCATTTAACCCCTTATATTAAAATAATAAAAAGAAAAGAAGATTATAATTGTGTCAAATCATATCAAATCAGAGGGGTATAATAGATATTTTTTTTTCTTTTTTTTTAAAGTTGATGGAAATGAAAAAGTAAAAAATAGGTGGGACTCAGTGGATTCCACCCATTCCATCCTCATTTCTATTATTCTTTCTTGTAAAAGAACATGACTTTATAGTTTTTATTTATATAATATATAAATCTTAAATATATATTAATCAATACAAAGAGTCGCCACTTCTTCTAGTTCCACCTAGCTAGGCCTATATGTATTTTGATAAAAAAAAGGCATAAATTTAATTAATTCAAATTTTAAAAAATAAATATTTTAATTATTTAATTAATATTTTTTATATTTACAATTTTTTAAAACAAGATAAAAGTGTAATAGTTAAGTCCTATAATCAGATGCAATATAATTAAAATTATACTACAAATAGCACAAGATGAAGAATCAAGATCATAGGAAAAGGATGAGTGTGTTGGCTGATGTGTATTTTTACAGTCACATCTTAGGTATTGATTTCATTAATTCTACAGTGTAATATTTGAAGTTTGATGAAATCAATGGCTGAGATGTGTACTGTAAAATTACACATCAGTCACTACACTTTAGCTGATTTTTTTTCAACATCATCACCTACTTGAACAGGTTGATCAGGTGGGGTGATCACTTTGGTTATGGCATGCATGCTTCCTTTCTTAAGAAATTGAATGCAATTATACAATTTGTTTGTTTTTTTTTAATTTTTATGCAATTTTTTAAAATGTTTTATTTGTGAAATAATAATAATTTTTTAATAGGAATTCACACTAATTAATAGAAACCCACCATAAAGGAATTAGAAACTAAATTGTTATTAATATTAACAAATAGCTTTATAAATAATTAACATATTATTCGTCAATGTTATTAATAATTTAGTATTTAATCTATGCATGTCATTATTAATATTAATAACAATTTGGTTCTCATCTATTTATGGTAGATCTCTATTAAAAAATTATTATTACTTCATAAATAAAAAATTTTAAAAAAATTGCATAAAAATAAATTGCACTGGATCCATCTTGCTTTCTTATTTGTTCAAAGTCTACTCTTCTTTTCTATTATTATTATTTGCATATATTTCAAAGAGGGTATGAAGAAGAAGAGGAGGAAGAAAGTTGGGAGAACACGTGCTTGTCACGTGAGTAGATGTGTGTGAAACTTTCTACATGATATGTGATTATATTTTTTTAAATAATTTAAATAATCTTTATTATAATAATAAAAATGAGCTAGGAATATAAATTTTTAAGAAAAAAAAATCATAAAAGAAGTTAAACTAGTTCCTCTATCCAAATTAGTACACTTCAACACTTCATAGAAAAAAAAAAGAACTTTAGAATATTTGTTCTCCATAGTAGGGTTTTTCAACAAATTTGATTGGATCGAGTGTAACACTTTTTTCAACCGATTATCAATCTGTATTGAATGATGAAAATGTCATCTAATTAACCCAGTAAAAAAGTTTCATCCGATCTAATTCAAACTAGATTGGATCGATTTTTTATGTAAAAAAAATTGAATATCACATTTGTTCTTCAATCTTCATTAATATAGAGTATACTTATGATTTCACATCTAAACACAATCCAAACAAAATAAAGAGTACAAACTAAAATTAACAATTCAACACAACAATACTAATATTTATTACAACCATAATCAAATTTAATAATCTATTGATTTCTAATTCTAAAAATTTGTAAGAGTGATGCTTCCCGTTCGATCTATATTAACTGTGCAAATATACAACAAACATTTTAATGTATATTGCAAACAAATATTAACCAATCAACTATAACAAAAAAAAAAAAAGATAACTTAATTATTTCAATCTTGCAAGTTCCAAATTATTAGATGTCTAAATCTCCTAAACTAACATTAACTTTTGCAAGTTCTAAAATATGACACACTACAACAAAACACAAATTTACCCACGGAAAATATTCCGTAGGTATTCCGTGGGGAATTCGTGGTAAAATGGAAAAAAATAACAAATTTTTTTCTTGAAAATTAACCACGGAATTTATTCTGTGGCTAATTTCAAGACATTACCCACGTATTTCCAATCCGTGGGTAAATGGTCAATTTACCCACGGATTGTAAGTTCGTGGCTAAATCCGTGGCTAATCCGTGGGTAAGTGGTCAATTAGTCACGGATTTTTAATCCGTGGGTAAATGGTTTATAATATTAATTTTAATTTTCAATTGAAAAAAAATATATTTTTCTCTTCTAAAATAATACATAATATTACTATTGTTCAAAGATTATAATTTATTGGAATCTTAATTTATTATGATTTTATTTTATTAAAAGTAACAAAATTATTCTTTTAAAAAAATTATATTAATCATATTTATGTAAAACATTTTATACATTTGCTGAAGTATATAATAAAACTAATGGATTGAACATAAGCTAAATTGAATGTAATTTTAAAATTAAATTTTTAATACATGTGAAAAACTAATTCTTTATATTATATGATTTTAGGGACTAAAATAACAAAAAAAAATCTCTAATCCATATGTTAGATGTATTTTTATTAAATGTTTTACATTAACTAAACAAAAGATGACAATTGGCTTAGTGGTCAAGGCAATCACAACCATGCATCATCTCCAAGGTTCGAATCTTTGCAAGACCATTTTTAAAAAATATAAGGAGGAGGTTGTTGATGGCCGGCCGGCGGTGGAGGAAGTCGCCGACGACGGGTGCCGGTGGTCGACCGTCGGTGGAGGCTGCTGGCCACGGATTCGGTCCGTGGGGAATTACCCACGGAACATTTCTGTGGGTAATTCCCCACGAGATATTTCCGTGGCTATTTTTCCCCACGGAAGCGTCTGTGGGAAATCCGTCGGTAATACCCTATGGAATTTAAATTCCGTGGGGCCAATTTTACCCACGGAATTTCTTTAATTTACCCACGAATTTGTCCGTGGGTAAATCTGATTTTTGTTGTAGTGACAAGTATAAAAGAAATATGAACTTATAATAAATTAAATCATATTAAAAAGTGTATGTATATATATATATTATTAAATTAAAATATTAATAAATAGATCGGATTGGATCGATTGACACCTATGATCATCCATCAACCGATCCAATCCAATCGGTTTTGCTTTTCACCCATCCAATTAATTCAATCAATTTTTGTTGAATTTAGTTGGATCAAATTGAATTGGATCTATTGGGATTGAATCTGACCCATAGGTTAGATCGTTGGATGCAGAAGAAGAGGCTCCTAACTTTAGAATAATTAAGTATAAATTCATTTTTTTAATGCATTAAAGATAAATGTAATAAATCCAATTTTTTAGTTAATTGTGGTCCTTCTTTTAATGTGCAAATGATGGAAATATCATTTAACTAGTTAAAAAAAATGCAAACATGACGAAACTTTATCAAAAAATAGAAAAAAAAAATTTAACTAAAAGAGTTTTGTGCGCAAAATTAAAAGTTCAAAATGCTTGTATGTAAAGTTTAAAAAGTGAGAGTGTTTTGTACATTTTAACTAAAAAATTAGATACTTTTTATTAGTTATATAATTTAATTAACAAGTATTAAATGAATATATATTAAATAAATTTCGAAAAAAAAAATCAAATTTATTATAAAATGTATAAAACAATAAAATCTCTTTATAAGAACAAGAGACTTGCAAGAAATAGAGAATTAGGGAGTAAGAGAATAATCATAATTTATTCATGTTATCATATATATTCATATCATTACAAAAGACCTCTATTCATAGTCTAAAAGATTTGAAGCGGGATGTACCTAACTTAATGTACATAATGAGGAGATAAGCTCATACTTAATGTACATGATGATGAAGGGATAAACTCATATTTATGTAATGAGAAAACTCAAAATGATAAAGTCAATTATGAATATTCATAAATAATAATATTTATAATAAAATTTACTATTTTTAAAAAAGTAAATAACATTAGAATAAAAATTTAAAAACATGTAATTATAAGTTAATTTTTTAGTAAAAGAAAATAACAAAATTTAAAGAGTATTTTGATATTTCTTCCACCCATCCAATTAATCCAATAAAAAATTAATTTTTGTTGAATTTAGTTGGATCAGACTGAATTAGATCGATTAGGATTGAATTTGAACACCCCTACGGTCCTACCCCACAAGTTAGATCGTTGGAAGCAGAAGAAAGAGGCTCCTAACTTTAGAATAACTAAGTATAAATTCATTTTATTAATGCATTAAAGATAAATGTAATAAATTTATTTGCCATATATATCATTACATTAAATTGTTAATACACTACAAGAAAAATAATATTTTAACAACTTATATTTTGACGGTTACTACTAATTATTGAAAAAAGGTATTTTTTTTAACAATGATATTTTGACTGTCAAAATAAATACTTAAATTTTGATTATTAAAATAAATTGCTGAAAAAAAAATCAATAACAGTATTTTTTTAAAAACAATAACAATATTTTCAATGATCAATAATTATTGATAATATTATTTTCAACAATATTTTTCGAAGACGATCATCAAGAAAAATATGTTGAGAAAAGTATTTTTGAAAAAAATATTATCAAGTACAATTATTAACTTTCAATATTTTTTCATTAACTTATTTCAATGACCAAATTTTATTTATTAAAAAAATATACTTTTTTAATAATAATTAATTGAATGTCGAAATATAAATTTTATTAAAAATACTCTATCTTCTTTAATGATATTAACCGTAAAAAAATTATGAATATAGGAGTCTGAAAAAATTAAAGTTTAATTTAATTTATTTTAAATTTTAAGGGAGAGAGAAATCTCTTTTCTTTTTTTAATCTTTTAGAAGAAGAAAAAAAAAGGGAGTGTTATATTTCAATTCAAGTGATACAAAATTAAAAAAAAAACAAATGATTGAAAATGAAGAAGATGAAAGATGAAAATAAGAAATGGAGTTAGACATTGAGAAAGTGTAATAAATAATGTTCCTTATCTAATGAATTAAAAGATATATATATATATATATATAGTGAACCCTCTCCAAAAAGAAAAAAGAAAATAATTGGGTGGCCTTTAATCTATTATATTTATATGTTTATATATACACACGTCAAACTAAACTATCCAATGACAAAGTCAAACATTAAGGTACTCTATTATTCGTAATTAAGGTCTCGGATTCGAGTTTTGTGTATAAAAAAATTTGTCTGCTGAAAAAGTTTTATTTCCGTTATGAGAACTCAGCTAGTTCGAACATAATAACCTTCAATAAAAATATATATGTAGGAAATAAAAAAAAACATTAAAGTGATTGAGAAATGGAAATTAAATTATTATTATCATTATTTTTTTAATAACAGAAGTGACAAGTGAAAGCTGTGTGTGTGTTGGAACCTTTTTGCAATATTAAGAAATAAAAGACTCATAACAAGAGTTGATTTTTATATCCTAATGGAGTCAATGAGTCATCATGTATATATTTTTTTCTTTGTGGACGTTTTTTTGGCCATTTTTCTTAGTGGTCCACGTTGAATGTGAAGAATTCAGAAAAGTCTAACCTAATTTTTTAAGGGAAAAAATTGAACTTTCTTGACATCCTAATTTTTATTAAAAAAAATTAGGGTTAAGTTGAGATATTATGATTTAAAAAAAATATATATCATTTGACTATTTGAACCTTTAATTTGACTGATTCAATTTTGATTTTTAATAGTAGTAGCATGCATGATAAATGAGTGTATTTGAGATAACCAATTAAACATACGTTCTTCTTCCTCACAGCCATCGTAGGTACAGTTTTAATATAAATTAGATTTCTGAATTTTTAAATCTTACATCATTACAAGAAAAAATTGATTTAGTTTGGAAAAATTTCCCTAGCTAATTAGCTAGGGATTAGCTAAGAAAATCCCTAGCTAATTTGTTAAAAAAGTTTGGCGCAGAAAGGCGAGAAAATTTAGCTACGGATTTGCCTAGCTAATTAGTTAGGGAAAAAATCCGTAGCTAATCCCTAGCTAATTAGCTAGGGAATTTAGTTAGGGATTAGCTAGGGATTGGCTACGGATTAGCTACGAAAAAAATTCGTAGCAATTAGCGTCCAAATATTAACTAGGAAAAAATCCGTAGCTAATCCGGGATTAGCTAGGGATTTTTCCCTAGCTAATCCTATTTTTTCTTGTAGTGTTCAACTCCTACGAGCCTTTGACTCGGCACAAAATTTTTTTATTGAAAATTTCGTCTATTTCTTAATAGAGATCTGTCACCTCAATATTTATTAGTTAATTGAAAGCTATTTTGATCATTTCACAAACACTCTAAATTTTTAGCTAATTGTGATCCTTCTTTTAATGTTCAAATGATCGAAAATATCATTTAATTAGTTGAAAAAAACAAACATGACGAAACTTTATCAAAAAATAGAAAAAACTCTTAACGAAAAGAGTTTTGTGCCAAAAATTAAAAGTTGGGAATGCTTGAATGCAAAGTTTAAAAAGTGAGAGAGTTTTGTACATTTTAACTAAAAAAGTAGATAATTTTTATTGGTTATATAATTTAACAAGTATTAAATGAATATATATTAAACCAATTTCGAGAAAAAAAATCAAATTTGTTATAAAATGTATAAAACAATAAAATCTAGTCATTATAAGAACAAGAGACTTGCAAGAAATAGAGAATTTGAGAGTAATATTTTATTCATGTTATCACTTATATTCATATTATTACAAAATATTCATATCATTATATTTATAGTCTAAAAAATCTGAAGGGGGATGTACCTAACTTAATGTACATAATGAGGAGATAAGCTCATACTTAATGTACATGATAATGAAGGGATAAACTCATATTTATGTACACGGGAAAACTTAAGATGATAAAGTCAATTGTAAATATTCATAAATAATAATATTTATAACAAAATTTACTAAAGTTAATTTTTAGTAAAAGTAAATAACAAAATTTAAAGAGTATTTTGATATTTCTTCTTAGCTTCTAAAAGGGTTTGCATATATTTTTAAATTGGGTATAACTACTAGCGGTTTAGGTCTGTGCAATGATTTTTTGAGTTGAGCCTATGTTGATCTCTCCAACATATCATTGATGCCCTGTTTAATAGTATTTAATTAGGAATGCCTTCCTTTTTTACCATTTTTTCTTAAAAAATGTACAATTTGAATAGGTGACAAATCCCCCTAACAATATTTATAGAGAATTTGAATAATTCAAGCATTCTCTATTACTAGGGTAAATAAGAATTATTCTGAGTAATTATAAAAAAATTATTCCGAGTAACTAATTTTGGCGGAGCACAATTTCTGTTAACTATACCGTTACATTAATGATCATAATGGCAGAAGTCAAAGTCAACCCCTAAACTTTAGGTTGTTGTTAATTATAGCACCTAAATTTTGTGTGCTTTTTAATTGTGTCCTTCAATTTTTAAATAGCATCTAATTTTGTTTTCTACACAAATTTTATTAAATAATTAATGCAGTTGCAAATGTGATTGTTGTCGTGGCTTCTAGGATGTGTTCGGCAGGGAGAAAAAAATGAGAGAATGGGAAAAAATTGGGGAATGAAAATGTCATGTCAATATGATATGATGTGATATGATGTGAATGGAATAAAAGTAGGTAAAATTGCATAAAATAGCCATTTTACCCTTACATTAAAAGTGGGAATGGAATAAAAGTGAGTAAAAATATAAGGACAAAAATATAATTTCATCACATTGCAAAAAGTGGAGTTTGTTTGGTAGGAAGAGAAGAGGAGGGAGAAGTGGTCTCCCTCCCTTTTTTTCATCATTTTTTACATGTACCAAACACAGCCCAAATAATTTATTTAACAACAATTTTTCGTCAATTTATCCACGATAACACATTTGACTTTGTAGTGACTCAGTGATAATCGTGGCTAAATTGACAAAACAATGTTGCTAAATATATGGTTTGTCATCACAATCAACATTAAAAGAAGAGTCATATTTGCATATATCGTTAATTATTTACGTAAAATTTGGATGATTGGAAAAATTGTTTACAAATTGAAAAAATAGAGATACAATTAACAGCAAACAAAGTTTAGGGATATAATTAATAGAAACCCTAAAGTTTAAAGACATCAAAAGTACTTTTACGATTTTGCTTGATAATAATTCATAACTATAAATGTTTACGAAGGGAAGACTCTTTTACACGTACATAAAACATTCATGTCTCTTTTTTTTAGTTGTTAAAATGCACTGAGACCCCCTGAATTTTAGGTCAGGGGCACATACACCCCCGGGTTTCAAAATCTTGCACACAGACCCCCTATGTTTTTATTTACGAGCAGATAGTGCCCTTCCATTAATTTTTCGTCCAAATAATCCATTAAATGCCACATCAACACAATTTTTAGGACATTTTAATCATTTTCTACCTAACCCTAAAAACCCACCATGTTCATTTAACCAGACCCATTTTGTATACCCACTCGAATACCTAATGCCTTACCTTACCCATTGAAGAAAACTATGGATTATGGAAGTAAAGAAATGAGAGAAACCATCGAGAATTTTCTAACTATCTAAGAAGTAGAGGTACCCAAACTATCAATCCTACTATCTCTTACTATCGGGAATCAAAACTGAGAAACAAAGAGAATTTGAAACTGAGAAATTGTCGTCAACCACAGTGAGGACCACCGTCGTCAACCACCGTCTCTTGTACTCGAAGCGTTAATCGAAATGGCGCTTATTGGGCGTTGCAAAACGGTGAAAATCATCGGGTCTGCATCAGAAGTTAGAACTCGGGTTTAGGCCTTCAACCTATTGAGAGGTTGAAGAAGAACTTCATAGGCTATGAAACATGAAATTGGATCATCTGCATTAAGCAGTGAAGTGCTCAGTGAAGTGAGGAGCTGAGAGAGGCAAAAAGAAAAAAACTGAGATAGAAGATTTGATAAGGTGAGATCCACAATTTTTTTCTTTCTGTCTCTCTCCTCACTTCACTATTTAATGCAGATGATCCAATTCCATGAAACATGTTTTATAATATAAATATAATAAAACAGAAAATTGATAAATATAAGCGGTAATAGGTTGAATGGTAATTGTCTAGTTTATTATTCGAATAATGAGATTCGACACCCAAGAGTATAGATTATGCAAGGCATTTTGACCACTTGAGCCACGCCTAATATCAGTAATTTAAGGCCATTTAATTTTACTTATTATATTTATTTGTTCTATTACCGAAATTCCTGGACATCTTGGAGCTTCGCCTTCAATGGAAGACCAAAAAGAAACCAGACCAGTTCAACGAATACAAAAAGCAAATATCAAGATCTCGATTTCATGTTCATTTTTGATGGTTTTGTGGGATTGGGTGTTTGAGTTTTTAGATCTAAGAAAGTAGGAAGAAAGAACAAAGAGAGAAAATATGTAATACAAATATTCTTCTACTATTTTTCTATTTTGGAGATGTATGATACACGAGAAAAGCTTACATATTTATAATAAAATTTCTACTTCCTAATATATTAAAATAAGACTACTTCATGGTGAAGAAAGTAGGCGGCGCACTAGGCTCTATTCTGCTTCGCAACTTGATCTTATCATATTGCACAAACTGGTTTAATTTCTAACATTGGCTCCCTTAAACCAAGCTTGTGAGTTTGTCATTCCAAGTAACTTCTTCAGCTTGCAAAATAACTCCACCTTGAAAGGCTTCGTAAAAATGTCAGCTACATGTTCTTTTGTATGACAATATTCGATCAATACTTCTTTTTCAGCTACAAGCTCTCGAATGTTACGTTGTGGAACCGTATATCAATGTGCTTGGATCTCCCATGGAAAATAGGATTCTTGCATAGTACAATAGCTAACTTGTTATCACAAAATATTGTTGTGGGACTCCTTTGCTTCTGATGCAGTTTTTCAAGCATTCTTCTGAGCCAAACTGCTTGTGTTGCACAACTGGTTGCTGCTATGTATTCTGCTTCTGCTGCAAAAAGTGCAACAATTGGTTGTTTCTTTGAAGACCATGATATTGTGCCTAAACCAAGGTGAAATACATATCTTGGGGTGCTATTCCGTGTTTCAATGTCGCCTGCCCAATCACTATCTGTGTATCCAACAAGTTTAAAATTGTAAGTATCACAGTAAAAAATTCCATCACTCAGGGTACCTTTGATATATCTCAAGATTCTCTTGGCTGCTTGCAAATGGCATAACCGCGGCTCTTCCAAAAATCTGCTTAATAATCCAACTCCAAAAACAATAGTCTGGTCTAGTTGCAGTTTTTTATAGGCTAGTTGTAGTTAAATATCTCAGATTTCCCATCAAACTCTTGTAATAAGTTGGATCTACCTTTTCACCTTTGTTTTCTCTAATCAGCTTCAATTTTTCTTCCACTGAAGTGAGGATTGGCTTTCAATTCTCCATCTTGAATTTCTTCAAAATATCACTGGCATACTTCTTCTGTGAGATGAAAATCCCTTCATCTTTCTGGACAACTTCAATTCCAAGAAAATAGAACATCAGACCTAAATCTGTCATTTCAAAACATTGAATCATAGCCTCCCTGAATTCTGCAATCATCTTTGAATTACTTCTAGTGAAAATCAAATCAGCAACATAAAGAAACACAATCAAAATATCACCAGGTTCAACAAACTTAGTATACAGTGTATGCTCATATGGACATCTTTGAAAACCATTTTGAATGAAATAAGAATCAACGTGCCTATACCAGGCTCTTGGTGCTTGTTTCAGTCCATACAAAGCTTTCTTCAATCTATAGACTTTATCTTCTTACCTTTTATCACATACCCATCTGGTTGTTCTACATACACTTCTTCTTCTAGAGTCCCATTCAGAAAAGTAGATTTCACATCTATTTGATACAAATTCCATCTATTTTGAGCAGAAAGTGAAATAACAGTGCGAATTGTTTCTAATCTAGCAACAGGTGCAAAAACTTCAAAATAATCAATACCTAGTTTCTGCTTATATCCTTTTGCAACTAACCTTGCCTTAAAATGATATACTTCACTACTTGCGTTATATTTTTTCTTGTACACCCATTTGACTCAAATTGGCCTTTTATCTGCAGGCAAATCAGTTAGTACCCATGTATCATTTTTCTCAATGGATTTAATTTCTTCATCCATTGCATTCAGCCAATTATCATCATTAATAGCTTCCTCAAAGGAGGTTGGTTCACAATCTGCAAACAAAGCAAAATTAATAATCTCTTCAGCAGATGGATTGTTATCATTGTCATTTCCCACAACATAATCTTCTAATCTAGCTGGTAAATGACGTTGTCTCTGAGGTCGACTAGAAGATTCTAATTAAGTATTTGACATTGATGGCTGATCTTCTTCACTTTTTACTCTCCTTTCCATTTCCAGATATGTAAACGAACAGACCCAAAAGTGGGTAAAACGACCATTTTACTCGTACATTAAAAATCGGAACGGAATAAAAGTGGATAAAAAAAATAAGGGCAAAAACATAATTTCATCCAACATTACATCCTCCATCCCACTAACCAATCACACCCTAATAGTCTTAAAAAATATATGTATAGATCGATGAAGAAAATTTTGAGATTTTGGATCTCTAAATTTTAGAAAAAAGGTATATTTTGCTAAAATTATAGAGAAAAAAAGGGGGAAATGCCATTTTCATTTTCTTCTATTAGGGACTAAGCTGAGACAAATTATATTTTTGGGTTTAAATGTGTAATTTTCATCTATCATGAATTAAGTTGAGATAAATTATATTTTTATGGACTAAATTTGTCATTTTATCTATTAGGGATTAAATTGAGATAAATTATATTTTTGGGATTAAAATTTTCATTTCCATCTATCAGAGACTAAATCGAGACAAATTGTATTTTTAGGGATTAAATTTGTTCTTTTCATCTATTAAGGAATAAATTGAGACAAATTGTATTTTTTGGGACTAAATAGTTTATTTCCATCTATTAGAGACTAAATTGAGACAAATTAAATTTTAGAGACTAATTTTATGATTTTCATTTATCAGGGACTAACTTGAAATGATATTATATCAAGTGAGTATAATCGAGAGAAATATGACTTGGCATAAATTAAATCCAATCAATTTTTTTTCACGTGTGACACCACATAAACAAAAATGATAATATTGCCTTATCAGAATGGTTTTGTTAAAGGCAGATCTATAAATGATAATATCTTCCTTGCTTCAGAGTTAATGACTTACATTCACAAGGCCAGGAAATGCAAGACTAGGTGGTGTGCCTTTAAATTAGATGTTCATAAGGCATATGATCGAATTTCTGGGAACTTTCTTGAAGCAGTGTTAAGGGTCATGAATTTTCCTATTAGTTTAATTCAAATCATCATGTTGAGTGTGAAGACAGTCTCATACAATTTGCTTCTTAATGGTTAAAAAGTAGGTTTTTTCAACCCTCAACGAGGAATTAGACAAGATGATCCATTATCATCTTACCTCTTTCTCCTTTGCTCAAACATGTTATCTTGTATGCTGACAAAGCTTGATAATGAGAAGAAAATTCAAGGTATTCGGTTTGCCAACAGGGGTCTTACTATTTCTCATCTGATGTATGCAGATGACACCATTATGTTCTTTAAAGCTACTCCTGAAGCTTGTAATCATGTCAATCAAGCCCTCAATATATACAGTAGGCTTGCAGGGCAGAGAATCAACAAGGACAAGTCTGTGTTAATCTTTAGTCCTAACACCCCGAGACTCTTTAAGAGATTTATGGCTTCAAGTCTTCAAGTTAATTTGGCTAACTAGCTAGGAATGTATTTAGGGACAAAGATTGATAGTTACAGGAATAAAGCTGAAGTGTATAAAGAAATAATGGACAAAGTGCATGGGAAGTTGACTGGTTGGAAAGCGACACTACTTTCTCAAGCAATAAGATTAGTTCTGGTTAAGTCTGTCCTTCAATCTACTCCCATCTATCAATTGGCTTCCTTCAGTGTTCCAAAGAAATATACGAATCAAATTGATGCAATTTTGTCCTTTTTTTCGGGGATTCAAAGGTGATGATGAACCTTGTATGCATCTTTTGAATAGGAAAAGGTTGTTTCCTTCTAAGGAGAATGGGGGTTTGGGTTTAAGAGAAACTGATAAGGTCAATAAGGCTTTAATTGCAAAGCAGACTTGGAGGATAATTGAGCATCCTAATTCTTTATATAGCAGATGGACTTCATCCAAGTATTTCAAGAGGAGCATTGTAATAAATCCAGACGATACAACACAACCTTCTTGGGCTTGGCGTAGCCTGAAGACCACTGCCAATCTTATTACTGATCATCTCTGGTGGCAAATTGGTTCTGGTGATAAGGTTAAAGTGGGCTCTAAATTCTGGTGGCGCCCTGATGTCACGGATGGTAACTCCCATATTTTGGTGAAGGATTTGTTACTTGACGATGGCAGGGGCTGTGATCACCAAAAGATTCTTCAATTTTTTTTGGTTATAATGGAGCTCAGAATGTTGTTCAAGCTCCTTTTTCTAAGTGTCACATTCATGATATGTTAGCTTGGAAAGGCTCTAGTGATGGGGTCTATAAGGTTAAACTTCCGTACCTTAAGCTGATGGAGGAAGATTCTCATCTCTCTCTGCAAGGTTCTTTTCAATGGTCCAATTTCTGGAAAATTAAAGCTCCTCCTCGGCTTCTTATGTTCTTATGGCGTGTTTGCAATAATGCATTGCCTGATCTCCATAATCTGAGAAGGCATCATCTCCAGATTGACACAACCTGTCAAATGTGTGACATGGAGGAGGAGGAAACTTTAGATCATCTTTTCTTGAGATGTCCTTTTACGTGAGCAATTTGGTTTGGTTCTCCAATGTCTTTGAGAGCTGATCTCATCAACCCTCGATCTTTGCAGCGTTTCATTGAGACTTTGATAGCTGACACTGGAAATGACAAGTTGCTGGTTCTGGCAATGGTGGTGCTTAATAACATTTGGGAAGCGAGAAATAAGTTATATATGGAAGGAAAAAGGAAAAAGATTGAGTCGATTGTGCAGACTATCAGGATGCAGTGGCAGGAATATACCTCCCTTCATTCAGGGAACGCTAGATTAGATCTTGTTGCACTTATAGGTATTCTCATGCTCAGATTTGGGACATCAAGGAATGTGAGTTTAGGTATGAGGATTGTATCCTCATATTTTGGAAGAAGTTAAATAAGGAGAATTTTTCCATCTTTGCAGAACTGTTGAAGGAAGGGTAAATTCTATTGATGTGTTCTATGATGGAGCTCGGTCCAATTATAATGATAAACTAATGCTAAATATTAGAGTTTATTTTAGTAGATTTTTGCAAGTCTCGGTTCCCAAAGTCAACGTAGTTGTTGCCAAGAAGGGTCATGGTCAGCTTCTTCAACATCTGGGGAAGCATCGTGACATTGTCCATCAGGATGTTAATTTGCAGCTGCAAAGATTTTCTAGAAGCATCAGAACAGTAGGCACAACAGGGGAACGATATATATATATATGCAGGAAGTTATGGAACTAATTCCTAGTGGGATCTTTTGTTTTAAGTGTAATTATTCTATTACTATGTAAGGTTTGGATAACTGTTTTTTGCAATAAAAAAATTGGTGTGGCAAGGGGAGGTCACAACATAGTGGCAAATTAACTATTCGACGTCAGCACATAACGGCCACATCACGCTCTGACTTAACGGGTAACGTGGACTAAATAGTTGACGAAACTATAAATTCAGAAATCAAATAGTCCATTTTAAAATTTTAAAGACTAAATATTAGTTTGATCAGTCATTCATGGATCAAAAAATAATTTATCTCAATAAAAAATTAAGGATGAAAAATAATTACTGTAACTCCATAATATTCCCTCCTATGGACACGTAGCACTGGCCTTCTAGAAGCTTAACCAGACCACAAAAAAGTGACATGTGGCATCACTCGATGGTCTCATGCGTGGCCTTCACCCATGCTTCCCCATATACTCTCCCACATTAGAGACATGGGAGAAGCTCAAGGATCATGGGTCGACCACGTTCTTCCGTACATCAAGTATAAATACCCTTCACTTGGGGAACTCAACAAAGAGAGAAGTGGAGGAAAACAACACAAAGCACAATCAACAGATAACAAAGCTCACTTGCTCTTATCCGAATTACTATTCAGAGACCCATGTCCTCTCATCCTTTACATACGATATACCTCTATCAGGTGGTTCGCCCACACAGAGCAACACATACACGTCCTAGCCGCACACGGCGATCACATGTAACATTCCTGCTTAACGGCTCTAATGGATGTTCCCTCTTTAAACTACATAGACTTTGATCCCTTAACAAGGATACGTAGGCATGTAAGTCATCATCTAAGGACAAGTCCCCTAAGGTTACGACCCCTTGCGGTCCTTATTTGCAACTATGAATTGTCTGAAAAAAAATAACAGTTACAGTTACCAAAATGATTTCAATGACAAAAATTAAATTTAAAAATATGTTATAATATATATATATTGTACATGTATCATTCAATTGAACGTAATTTTATTCAAAACTAATAAAGTTTTTGGAATAAAAAGATATTAAACATAATATAATAAAATATATTCAAAATTAAAAGTATCTTGTAGGTTATACCCAAATGTAAAACCCAAAAAAAAAAAAACAAAAATCCTATCTATAATCTATATATAAACATCAAAACATGTTTAATCTTCGTTGCTTGTTTTGTAATAAATTCATCCTGGGAATTTAAAAAAGAAATGAGAAAAAAAGAAAAGAGTACAAAACAGGCAAAATTTGATATGTTATATACAATTAAATGAAACAAAAAACGAACTTCAAAACTTGTTCAGAAGAAGCAGATGAGAACGGTGACGAATTGTTTCTCTCTCATCTCTCCCCTTTCACCAGAAGTTTCTTCCTTTCTTTCTGCGATGAATTGGGGGTTATATTTGACGTAAACTGAAATCCTATAGAAATTTCGTAGCACCCTCTCGTGCTTTTGGTGGTAATGGGTCTCGCTTTTATCATGAGAAGCAAGTGAATAATAATTTCCCTCTCGTGCTTTTGCTCGATCACTTGCGGAGAGGAGGAGATTCACCGGGATTCATGACACTCATGGAAGGTATTCGATTTCTCTCCTTGTGTTTGAGATTTGGGCTTTTGTCAAATTGTGGTTGATTTTGTCTGATTGCTTCGATTGTCATGCGCCGAATGGAATGGCGAATATGATTATTTTGCGTTCTTAGAGAAGTTGTTGTAATTGTGGGTACTGCACCTAGGACGACTTGAGCTCTGGGCGTTTGGTTTCTGAGAAAGTGAATCGAACTGGAGGAAAATCGGGGTTTGAATTTTAGTCATGAATCTCTGAGTGAAGAAAGTTTAATATTCAATATATTCATACGTTTTTTCTCTCCTACATTTTCATTCTAACCTCAATTTGGCATAGTTCTTTTTTCCTTGTGGATGATCATACTTAGAGATATAATTTCTCAGGTGCCTCATGTGCTTGTACGAAAAGCAAAGAGAATACTAGTTTTTTTTTTTTTGTGGAAATTGCTGTCATGAACTCGTGATGCAATTGCTGTTGTCAGTGATGCCCTGTGTTTGTAGCCTCAGAATATAAGTTTGGCCAAAATGCAAGTTACCCACGGAAATTAGGAGGGCTGTGCAATTTACTTCCCTCAACTTTAAAAGTAAAACTTGCATTGTTGTATGGTACTAAATGTTGGGCATAAAAAGTCAACATGATCAAAAATTCAACGTCTCATATATGAGAATGTTGTGTTAGATGAGTGGACACATTAGAAAGGATAAGATTATGAATTATCGCTTGAGGGAGAAAGTAGACGTATCACCTATCATAAAAATTGGTAGAAACATGCCTCAGGTAGTTTGGTCATATGTAGAGGAGACCATTAGAGGTTCTTGTATGAAAATTTGACTAGATGGAAGATAGTTTAATACCTAGAGGTAGGGAGAGACCAAAGAAAACAATAGGAGAAACTATTAAGATGGATTTAATTATAGAAATGAGCCAATATAGAATATGTTGGTGTCACTTAATCTATATAGCCAATTCCACCTAGTGGGAAAAAGGTTTTGTTTGTTTGTTTGTTGTTGTAACTTTTGAAGTAAACAAAGAACCTCCTTAAACTAATATTTTTGTGCGGCTTAACTCTTTACTGAAATTTTCCATACAAGACCTTTAACTCCATTATTCCACTCAAACAAAAAATCCTCATTAGATTTAGATGTGCACGTGAGGTGGCATTAAAGGCAATTTTGTAATTCCAAATCTTTCATCTTTTTAATTGTTCAGAGGGAAAAAGCATAATCTTCCATCCTCCATTGAAGCCCATGTTTTGCCTCCATTGTATCACATCTAGATGCACCAAATGCTGCAGCAATTGTTTTGTATGATTTACCAAAAAATGTATCTCTTTTCAATTTTGGCTGATTTGCAAGTTTATGGTGTTAGAATTCTCCAAATTTAAGATGCGATATCATCTGATTGTGGTGTCATTCTTGCTCACCTTGACACAAGGAAAAAATAAGTTCTATAAACGACGACACTTCCTTGAACTGGGGATTAAATAGTATCTTTACAAATGCTATTATTATTATCCTATACAAGTTTGAAAGGTCATAGATTGCTGACAAGGGGGCAGGAAGATGCAATATCCACTAGGAAAAAGATACATCACTGCTGCTGTTAGAATCAAATTATGCAAAATAATTTCAAGATTCAAAGAAAGAATCTAAAACAGAAAGAAACTAATGGTCATCTTCATTGCAGTGGGTGAGAATGAGAGTTTGAATTGTGCAATGAAGGCATCCAAATCAGAGATTCTATGTTTGCATTGGCCTACAGGGTCACTGCAATCTCAATCTCATTCTTCCCTTGATGGTTTCAAATCAATGGAGGCAAACCATGAACTTCAATGGAGGATGGAAGGTTTACATTTCCCTAGGTGTTTTCACTCAAGATGCACGACTACTTTTTTCCTTGCATAGTTGAGGAAGCTGAAAGATTTTGTAAATACAAAGTTACCCTTAGTGCCACCTCACATGCTGCATTAGATAAAGGAAAATCATTAATTAAATGCAATATAATTGATGTGTGATGCATCTCCCTTTTTTGTTTTTCTATTTGTTAATCATTTGACTACGGCGACATAAATGTTATTCATTACATGTTTAGAACAGTTCCATTACCCCCTTCAATTTTAATGTGCATATTTAACTTTTTTTTCCTTGATGTTTAGAATCAAGCGAATTGCAACTGGAGGAGAATAAAGTTTCTATGGAGAAAAATAAGAAAAGAAGACTCAAAACACCAACCCAGGTTATGGCCCTGGAAAACTTTTATGATGGTAGGAGTTTTTCTCTTGTCATATGGGTGTAAATTCTTGTTGCTAAAGACTAACTTTTGACTTTTCTTTCCAGAGCACAAATATCCCACAGAAGAAATGAAATTAGAACTTGCTGAGGAGTTAGGCTTGACAGAAAAGCAAGTATCTGGATGGTTTTGCCACAGAAGGCTAAAAGATAAAAGATTGTTGAAAGATGAAACGTGTGCTAATGGACGGCAGGATCGTTCAAGTGGTGGCATCCAGGAGCATGGAAGTGGACTTGGACAAGATTCATGTGGAAGCACTAAACATGGTGAATATAGGCATCTTGATCCGAAGGAGGTTGAGAGTCATGGCCTTTATGGTCATGACTTTTCTGCTGCAGATATGACCTATGAACATAGGAGCCACTATACTGAAAATGTTAGTGGGATGGATACGTCATCAGAGAGTAGTTCATCTTTACAAGATCAGTTTTCTCAAGGTCAGGATCCATATAATTTGGAGCCTTCTAGATATCTGACACCTAACAGAGGTCTGCCACCTTTAAATCCCAAAACTGCTATTAATATGGGATATAAACCATCAGGATATTTGAAAGTGAAGGGTGAGATAGAGAATGCTGCTATAACTGCTGTCAAGAAGCAATTAGGAAAGCATTATCAAGAAGAAGGTCCACTACTTGGTGTTGAATTTGACCCTGTTCCTCCAGGGGCATTTGAGTGTCAGAATGGATATCCGGTTCATGGTAGGTTTTATCATCTTTGAATACTTGTACAATTGGTTTTGTGAGTCTTGAATGCTATTTATTGTAGGATCAACTAATACAGTTTCTTGTTAGGTGAAATAAATGTTGCGTACATTAGATAGTGAAAGAGTTATGTATTGCATTATTTCTCTTCCTTGAGCATTAGATAGTGAACAGAATTTTTCTTACAATTAACAAACCTGCATCATGTTGGCATTGTTTGATCCATTAGCCGACCACACATAGTAGAAAAAGGCTTTGGTTGTTGTTTTAACAAACCTGCATCATGCTACCGAGGGATTTAAAGAGATGCCTTCTTGTTCTTAATATCAGTGCTAACTGGGTTGATGACAATCAATTGAATTAGTTCAGTTTTATGATCTACCTTTATAAGCAAGTCTTTTTTTAGAAGGTTGCCTTCTTCACTTATGAGTTATGACCCTTCATGACATCAGATAAGCTAGTTGAATGCATCTACATTATAATGGCTTCAAGGCCTTTTGGTCGTTAGTTTCCAGAACCATATAACGATATAGATAAAAATTGGGAGTTCAAATATGTCAATAGAGTGGCAAATTAAATACCTTTCCATACTTTTTATTATTTCAAAATATAATTTTTTTATTATTTTTAAAAAATAAAGAAAAAATTGCCACTTGATGTCCAAATATGATCCATCAGAACATCATACAATTTTTTGTCCTGTTGGAACTCTGGTATTTTAAGTTTTGACCTATAAATGGCTTGTATAATTCTGAAAAATTCATGGGCCAAAAAAAAATCTGAAAATTTCAAAAGGGTCCATGGGACTGACCGGCTGAGGGTGAAGAATAAGAAACTAAGGAGCATGCTTTTAGAAACTCTTAACTCTAGTTATTTAATGCACATCAACCCATTTTTTTTAGTGATGCTTTAATATTTCTTGATTAGGAAATGTGCAAAATAAGCATTTTATATTATCTCTCTCTCGTAGTGAAGGACCTCATTGACTGTACTTATTCATAAATGTGGGGAACCTGTTCCTGGTTATGGAGCTGTGTTTATGGATCATAGCACATGGAATTTGCATGCTTATCCTTGTGGCATATCCTAGCAGCTTGTCTAGGTCAAAAGAGTTACTGTTGCATTTCGCATGTTTTTTTACTTAAAGTTTCTTCTGAGTTGAGGCTAGAGGGTTTATATCCTTACTTTCACTGATTTATTAACTCGTGATCTAAACAACCAACCAACCCAACTTTAATTATGACCCTCTTAAACCTAACTACTTAGACCCATGAGTTGATCGGGGTGGGTCATATATTGGCCTTCATGAATGTGGGTTGATCTGGATCAACCTACAGTTAACCCTTTGACCTAATCTAACTCTCTCTTCTTATTTTCCTGCTTTTGTATGCGGAAAATTCTAGAGAATATTTTTTTAATCTCTTCTCAATGTAATTGGCAGTATATGGTAGCATATCCATACACATAATTGTGGCAATTAGGTCAAAATCCTAATCGCACTAGATCTAGGAAAAGAGAAATAATAACCTAGCTAAAATTTAGGGATATATAAAAGATAAGAAAAATATAACAGTAACAAACTAATTAAAATTATCAGCAATCTCTTAGGGTAAGTTTTTCAATCTCATAGGATTGAGACACCCAAAGCAGATCTGTCCAACAGTACGTGTAATGTTTCCATTCAACTATTTATTTAGATTCAAAAGCAACATATAATGTAGATATATATGCATGCATATATACACACAAAATTAGTTGAGTGCATATACATATATGTATAAAATACACACAATAAAATACACACAATAATCTCACATGTACGCATATATACATATATACATATACATATAGACACAGACATGCATATACATATATGTATAAAATACACACAATAATCTCACATGTACGCATCCGCATGTCTGCAAAAAAAAGGGGCTACTGATATACATATATGTATATATGTCTAAAGATATATATATAGATATACACATATAGACGCACAGTTGTGCATTTATATACACATTCAAGTGCATATATATGTGTGTGTGTATAGTTGTGTATGCATAAAGAATTTTATAAATACTAAGGTAGCTAAGAAAGACACTAAGAGGATAGTGTTGAAGGCAAGAGATAGAGCTTATGAATGGTTATACCAATCTGTTAGAGTTATGCATATTAAATATATTAGTCATGGGTCTTTTGAATTACTAACTTAACAACAAAAAAGCTGTGTTATAAGTAGTTACATAGGTCATATACTTGACCCAACTACAATTGACCAAGTCTAGATCTTACTTCTATTTTATTTATAATGAATCTTTTCTGTTTTCAGACTACTGTGAGTCTTACCTGTGTAATTTGATGAATTCTTTGGCAGAATCATTGCATGTTGCGAATCCTACTGTTCCCAGTCCTCCAGAAGTTTCTGCTGTGAAAAGGCAACCCAGTCTTAGCTCAGTAAGTGGAATTTTCTAATGCACTTGTGTATTTTGATAAGCTTAATAGTAGACACATAGACTATTTTCATTGATTATATGAGGTGTTTTGAAAATATTGCGCAAAGTATTTGATATTTTCTGATCAAAACTTATGACGAGAACAAACAATTTAATAAAACCAGCGCTGAACTGTTCGTTTTGCAAATCCACGCTATGCTTTTTCTCTAATTTAGTTAAAACGATTGGGTTCATAACCTTTACGTGCTCTGGAACTACCTCTTTGTTACCGAACCTAAGATTTTATCAAGCATCCCTCTTGAAAGTCAGAATAGAATACCCAAGAGGAGGTGAATTGGGTATTTGATAGTTTTTAACTTAATTTTCGAAATTCTTTTTCTGGTTCCTTATGAGCCAGTTAGATTCCTTAATTATAAAACAGTTAATGTTCCTGAAGAAATTAATTAAAACAGAAAGGAGATAGCCAACTTTACTAGAGAGGTTCGCACCCAAGTTTCTTTGAATGCCACATCCTCTCTTCTTCTAACCAACTAGTTAGAAGACCTCTTAAGAGAGTACAACCTAGCAGCCCTTCACAAAAGGGGCAAGCACACTTGTTTTTGTGCTTAACCAAGTTACACAGGAACCTTGTCCTTAAAACTGATGAACAATACTGGAAGCTCAACAACCTTGACACTTCCAAAGATCAACCTCAATGGTTTTTACACTATGACACTTCCAATATTCAATTCAATAGCATACAAGATCCATGTCCTACAACCAAAGACTTAATACAAGAAGTTCCTTTGCAACCTTGGCAATCTCCAAGGATCAACCCAAATGGCTTTTACCACCAAGACACTTCAAGCATTAAATCTTTCACCCAAGAAGTGAAAAATAATAAATTTTAACAATCACTCAAATTCTATCACTAAGATAGTTGTCACAACTCACAAAGACTCTCACTTAGAGAACACTTAACGTAGAGAATGTTTTTCAATAATGCATTGAGTGCTCACAGCTTCCTCCTTGAATGCATTAAATAGAGAGAAGATCAAGTAGCCGTTGGAGCTCTTCTTCAATGTCTTTCTTCTTCTTCTCAAGCCAGCAAGCAAATATGCTCCTCATTAATTGCTCTCATTAAATGCAATTCAAAAATTTCTGCCTTTGGAGCAAGAGAAGCCATCATTTTGTTACATCGGAGGAATGCTCGATATGAAGACTTCCTTCTTTCCTCTTTGATGATTGTGTGCATTTATGAGGGATGGAAGCTTCATGCTTCTTGTCCGATCTGTAGGTACTATATAGCCTGCACACTCAACATACAACTTTCTCTTCCTTCCTCGATTAGGCCAAGTACATCAGATTATCACAAAGAAGCATAAAACTTGGGCCAAGTATTTTAAAGATGAATTTATCAATTGATAACAAAATGTTTGGGCCTTTATTCAAAACAAAATAAGTTGACTATCAAAACTGTAGAATGAGATAATTCTTTGTATATTGCATAATAGGAAGTACATGTATATATACAAAAGGAAACTCAAATCCTAATAGGAAACTAAATCTTAGTTATCCTTATCTAATTATCTCTATACAAATATATTCAAACAAATAATATATATATATATATATATATATTCCTAAGAATTCACAATACTAATCTAGAAGATTTTCAACACTCCCCCTCAAGCTGGAGCATATAAATCATAGGCACCAAGCTTGTCACATAGGTATTCTATTCGAGGTCCTCTAAGAGACTTGGTGAAGATATTTGCCAGCTGATCATTTGAATTGACAAATCGAGTAGCAAGACACCTTGACTGAATTATTTCTCTAATAAAGTGACAGTCAATCTCAATATGTTTGGTCCTCTCATGGAATACTAGATTTGAAGCAATGTGCAGCTGCTTGGTTATCACATACCAGTTCCATTTTACCAATGTCTCCAAATTTCAACTTCTGAAGTTGTTTCAACCATAAGAGTTCACAAGTTGCTAACGCCATAGCACGATACTCAGCCTCTGCACTAGACCTTGCAACTACATTTTGTTTCTTGCTTTTCCAAGAAACTAGGTTCCCACCAAAGAGAACACAGTATCCAGATGTGGATCGCCTATCATCTGGTGAACCAGCCCAATCAGCATCTGTAAAGCCAATGATTTGGGAGTTACCCTTGTCCTCATATAACAGTCCCTTGCCTGGTGCTCCCTTAATGTATCGAAGAATTCGAACAACTGCATCCCAATGACTATCACATGGTGATTGTAGGAACTGGCTAACTACACTCACAGCAAACGATATATCTGGATGAGTGATAGTGAGATAATTGAGTTTTCCCACAAGTCTTCGATATCTCTCGAGATTGTTTATCAGCTCCCCCTGTCCTGGATAGAGTTTGACATTTGGATCCATTGGAGTCTCAACTGGTTTGCAGTTTAGCATGCTTGTCTCTTCTAATAAGTCAAGTGCATACTTCCGTTGTGAAATAGCCACACCAGAACTAGATTGGGCAACCTCAATTCCCAGAAAATATTTAAGCCTCCCCAAATCTTTAGTTTGGAAGTGGTTGCACAGATGTTGTTTAAGCTGAGCAATGCCTAAATCATCATTGCCTGTAATAACAATGTCATCCACATAGACAACTAAGTATAAGCACTTGCCATTTGAAGTATGGCGAAAGAAAACTGAGTGATCAGCTTCACTACGAGTCATTCCAAAATCTTGAACCACAGAACTAAATCGACCAAACCAAGCTCTTGGTGACTGCTTGAGTCCATAAAGAGAACGACGAAGTCGACATACTTTCCCATACTCCCCCTGAGCAACAAAACCAGGTGGTTGCTCCATATAAACTTCTTCTTCCAAGTCTCCATTGAGGAAGGCATTCTTAATATCCAGCTGATGAAGTGGCCAATGATTAATAGCTGCAATGGATAGAAAAACACGAACGGAAGCAATTTTGGCAACAGGAGAAAATGTATCACCATAGTCCAATCCAGAAATCTGAGTATACCCTTTAGCCACTAAACGAGCTTTCAGCCGTTCGATTTTGCCATCAGGACCAACTTTAACTGTATAAACCCACCTGCAACCAACTGGCGATTTTCCAGGAGGAAGTGAAACCAAGTCCCATGTACCATTGGAATGTAAGGCAGTCATCTCATCAAGCATAGCTTGCCTCCAACCCGGATGTTCAAGAGCTGCATCTGTAGTCTTAGGGATAGAAACAGAATCTAAAGAAGATACAAACGCAAAATATGGAGTAGATAAACGATGATAGCTCAAGAAATTATAAACAGGGTGAGGATTGCGAGTGGAATGAGTACCTTTATGAATGGCAATTGGAGCTAGCAGGTGGCGGGTGGACCGGAGTAGTGGGTGTTTCAGACGAAGGCAGTGAGTCAGGAAGAGTAGTTGTCGGCTCAGGGCGGGGACGGCGATGATATGTCAGGAGAGGACGAGGTGTGTCCTGGGGTAAGGCCTCTGGAAAAGGAAGAGAAGGAACAGGAAGGACTTTGATCACAGAGGGACTTGCAGGCGTAGTAGATACAAAGAATGGGGAAGACTCAAAGAAGGTCACATCAGGGGAGGTGAAACAACGTCGAGTGGCTGGACAATAACATCAGTAGCCCTTTTGGAGTCGAGCATAACCGAGAAAAACACACTTGACGGATTTCGCTGTAAGTTTATCTTTCCCTGGGGGTCAAATCATGCAAAAAGCAAACACAATCAAAAACACGAGGGGGAAGATGATAAAGGGGGTCGTTAGGAAATAACAAAGAATGAGGGATTTGATCATGCAAGGCAGAAGAAGGCATGCGATTAATCAAATAACACTCAGTGAGAACAACGTCACTCCAAAAATTAGTGGGAACATTATGATGAATAAGCAAAGTGCGAGCTGTTTCAATAAGATGACGATTCTTACGCTCAACAATCCCATTTTGTTGTGCGGTATAGGAACAAGATGTCTGATGTAAAATACCCTGAGAACTCATAAAGTTTTGAAAGGATGTAGACAAATATTCTTTGGCATTATCAGAACGTAAGATAGAGACAGAAGTATGAAACTGAGTTTTGATTTCAACACAAAAATCAAAATTTTAAATACTTCAGTACGACTTTTCATCAAATATAACCAAGTACAACGAGAATAGTCATCAATGAAGGTTACAAAATATTGAAAACCAGAAACAGAAGGCACACGACTAGGACCCCAAACATCAGAGTGAACAAGGTGAAAAGGAGAAGTAGACCGACTACTGAGACTACTAGAGAAAGAACTACGTGTGTGTTTACCCAATTGACACAACTCACAGGGAAGGAAGACAAGTTAGAAAGAGAGGCATCCATTTTGCGAAGTTTGGAGAGGCTTGGATGTCCCAGACGGTGGTGGAGGAGAGATGGAGAGCAACTGGTCACGCACGCAATAGGGAATGGAGGTGAAAGGTGGTACAAGCCTTGTGACTCACGCCCTGTGCCAATCATCTGACCCGTACTCCGATCCTGGATAGAAACACAGTTATTAGCAAAGGTAATGAAACAATTGTGCGAGTGAGTCAATTTACTAACAGAAATAAGATTGTAAGGAGATTCAGCAACATAAAGAACAGAATCAACAAAGAAGGAAGGAAGTATTTAGGCTTGACCAATTCCTGTAGCCGCATTCTTAGAACCATTTGCCAAAGTAACCAAAGGAAGGGAAGATGAACTAGAAAGATGTGTAAACAAGAATTTATTACCAGAAATATGTTCGGAGGCACCCAAGTCAAGAACCCATGGTCCAATGTCAGGAGAGCGAGCAAGGCAAGCAGTTACATTACCAGTTTGCGCAATTGAGGCAGCCACAGATGACTATTTGCCTTGTTGGTACTTGAAATACTCTTTGTAATCATCACCAGCTAAAGTAATAGACTCAGAAGAGGGATCATTAGATGTCTCAGATTGAGCAATGTGGACAGGGCGAGAAGGTCGACCATGGAGTTGATAGCAACGATCATGGGTATGTCCCAACTTGTTGCAATACGTACACTGAGGACGTTTGCGACCATTATTGCGTCCACTGCCTCCGCCACCTTTGTCACCAGTGTGAGATACCAAGGCTGAAGAGTCAATAACTGAAGAAACAATAGGATTTTCAGTCGAGGCTCGTGAGGAAGAAATACGCACCAAACGCCAATAACATCATCAAATGTGGGAACAGTGGAACCTCCCAAAATTTGATCTTTAACACATTCGAGGTCAGGGTTTAAATGAATCAAAGTCAAGACCATGAAGAATTTATCCCATTGTGCGTCCTGAGCAGTAATTGACGACATGGAAGGCATTAAGGATCTAAAATCATGTTTGAGAGCCTCCATCTTGCTTGCATAGGTGGTAGTTTCCGACATCTGGTGTTGAAGCTTAACCAGGTTGGATAAAACATCATAGTAACGTCGAATATCATTATTATAAATTGTGGCTGCCTTATTCCATACACAATAGCACGTCTCATATGCCTGATAGGTGGACAGGAGTTGAGGATCAAAAGAGTGCCATAAGAGAGAACAAAGTTGGGCATCGATCATTACCCACCTAGGCCGATCCTTTTCAGCAATTTCAGAGTCACGCTTAGTTAAATGGTCCAGGTATCCCTGACCTTTAAACCACAAGCGGACAGAGGCGGCCCAAGATTTATAATTCGATGCCCCACGCAATTTTTCAGTGGTAATAGTAGGTGTACCACTAATGACAGCTGAGAAGGTCCCTTTGGAGTCGTTAACAGTGGGGGAAGCCATGAGAAAGAAGAGTGCGAAAACGAAGTACGAGATAATGACGAACCAATACCGGAATGGAGACCAGAAAACGCCGACAAACACAACGGTGCAAAGAACGGCGGAAAAATCTGCCGGAAAAAGGTGTCACGCGCCGGCGCGTGGCAGCTCCGGCGAACTGTCGGACGGCGCGTGGCGGTGGCGGACGGGGAAGCTGGGTTTTGATGGTCGGAGGCTTCTGAGCACGGTGGTCCAACGCGTGTGCCAAGAAGACGCCGGGAAAAGGTCGGATTTGAGGGTGGCCGAGATTGACAATGGAGGAAGAGGTCAAGGCTGGAAAGAAACACAGCCGTGAATGCTATTCAGGATCGAATAGGCTCTGGTACCATGTAGAATGAGATAATTCTCTGTATATTGCATAATAGGAAGTACATGTATATATACAAAAGGAAACTAAATCTTAGTTATCCTTATCTAATTATCTCTATACAAATACAAATATATTCAAACAAATAATATATATATATATATATATATATATATATATATATATATATATATATTCCTAACAATTCACAATACTAATCTAGAAGATTCTCAACAAAAACAATAGTGTGGTTTGGTTGACTGTTTCTGGTCCAACACCTCTTAACCAGAAAGCCTCTTTTTATTTTGATTTCTTTCTCTTTGTTAATAAAAAACAAAAAAATTTCAGGAGGGAAGGGAGATGGACATAATTTTTATGTAATTTTGTTACCTCATTTGGCGTGGCCTGAAATTCAGAGATATATTAATATGGTGCTACAATTAGATAAGAATGATATAAAATAGTCATATTCTTTGTTAAATGTTTCTAGAAATCTGTAATATTTACTCAACCTGTGATAATAGTATAGCTTATTTCTCCCTTTATTTTTCCTTGTGTCCTTGCAGAGGCATGATTCAAAATATAGTTCCCAAGATTCTCATATGGAAGTAGCTGATCTTGGATCCTTGCATGACACTGATTTCCAGGATAAGAAATCCCGCCAGCATACAAAGAATAAGCACACATTTCACAGTCATTTTCCTGGCAGGAACTCCTCCCTAGATTTGTATGAGGATTCTATTAGGGAAGCATCTGCTTACAATAGCAATAAGAATCATACAATGGGCACTAAGCATGAAGGGATGAGATCCGATTCTGCTTCTAACCATAGTGATCACTTTGAAGGAGACCTTACAGTTAAGCAGACAGAACAATTGCTGCATTGCTATGATTATGACAATGCAAAGAATGTTAAGAGGAGTGGACATGTAAAATCTAAGCCTTCAAACTCATTCCGTAATGCTCGCATTTCTGTTGATACAGAAGAAACAGGAGTATCTCCAAGGATAGCAAAGGTCCAAGATTTTTGCAACTTATCTGTGCCTTTGTATGTAATAATCAATTTGTTTTAATGGCTTAAAATGATATTCTGTGGTTGTAAATGTGCAGGAAGAGAAGTTTAATGGAGACAAAAAGGCAAGAAAAAAATATTATGATTCAGAAAGAATGAGGGTGCTTCCAAATGAAACCATGGTGAGTTTGAGCCGCATACACTTTGTTGCAAATGTAGTATGTGGTATTTTGCTTTATATTGACTTCATTCTTCTCCTGCCATGCATGTGTATTATATTATTAAGAACTTTTCTTTGATAATTTCTGTGTACCCTTATTTTATTTATTTTACATGAACCATAGATTGCAAAACGACTCAAAGATGATCTTCCTAAAAAACACAGTGTGAAACACACACCTATTGCTGAGTTGCAACCTCGGAAAAACCAGAGGTGGGCATCTAATTCTGTTTGCTTTTGTAATTTCCATGACTATATGCTAGCCCACTTACTCTCTTTTTTTGATAGAAAAAGAAGTATTATTAAGAGAGAAAGAAAGTACAAATGAAGAGGACAAGAAGTCCTCTAAACAAACAAACAAAAAACAAAGAGAAAATCAGAAAAGGAAACAAAGACTTAGCTCAACAGAGCATTCCAATCCCTTTGTAAATCCATAATAGAAACCCCTCTAAACATTCCATTAGCCGAGACCCATAGAGACGCCGAGAAGGTGATTCTATCCCATAAAAGATGAGGAGAGATGAACTGTTGAGCTAGCCCACTTACTCTTAATTTCTGGATTTTAGATCCTCTAAATTTGAGGGATGATACATTTCACTAAAGAAAGAGAGAGATAGAAAGGGAAAAAAATAAATGACCCCACATTGATAAACACCCACTTTGAATGAATTAGGGACCAACTTTTGATTTTTTATCTCTCTCACACTTCAGAGAAACGTACAATTTCTCAACTTTAGATGATCCAGACCTCTATATGCTGGTGTGCAAGTCTAAACATGCATTTTCCATTTCCTGGGTCCCTGTTTGACGGATAATTTTCAAGTAGGTTATTTGGTAGCCATTATTATCATGATCAAACTTCTAATACGCTTGGACTGATGATGCTCATCTCATGAGAAAAGAATTAGAAGGGTTCATCTATTGCATATCTGCTAACAGTAGTAACAACGAAGCCAGTAGATAGATGTGGTTGGTTCGCTATGAACATTTGCAATCTCAAATTGTTAGTTAATGGGGAACATGTAGTGTTATATATATATTGATCTAATTGTTTCCGTCGCCCGAAAATCTGCTTCTTTACTGAAGCCATGGTGATTTCTCAGTTCATTTTCTCTCTTTCTCCTTTTCTTTTTCCCGGGTTGCGCATAAGCCTAATAGGTGAAATTGGCAGTTTACTTTTTCCCCATAAACTTATTTTATGCAGTCATCTCATTTCTAACAACTGACAATATGATATGTAGGTCTGCAGCAGAGGTACCATCCAGCTTCAGCGAAGATGATGAAACTGCGGATACCAGTACGTCGCTGGATTAAGAACCGTAGAAAATTTGAGGTTTTCACAAAGCCATGGATTTGTACAGTTTAAAATGACAGTTACATTTTGCCCAGAAAATCATGGGAAGCATTACAGAAGCAAGCAAGACTTTCCTTCTGTGTTTCCTGTGCTATCCTGTGTGCCTTTGTACAAAAAAAATTCATTCCTTTGTTTTCCGGTAATCTAAAGGATTAGACTTATATAGAATTTCTTTTATCTTTGCTATCAGGTTCTCCAATCAACATCTGGAAAACCCTTTTAAAAAAGAACCAATGATGAAAGAGATGAGTTGTATGAGCTGTATGAGCTGTACAAGTGTCGGTTTCAGATTGGAGAACCTTATGGCAAAATATAAAAAAGTGCACATAAGTTTTTTCCGAATGTGTAAAATATCATTTGCTTGGAGCTCTTGTGATGGTGGGAATTGAAAACTCAGCTTAGAGACATCTCATTTTTGTCATATTGGTTAAATTATTATGACATTGCCTTTGGCATTTCACAAACCAGTCCAAGACAGTTCACTATTTTGGTCTTTGAAAATTGTTTGTGCCATCAATTTTTTCATTGACAAATAATTGCATCGCCACTATATCAGTCCAAAACTTTTGAAAAAATATGCCAATTTGGTCTTATCAAAGAGTTTTGCTTACTTCATATAATCATATTGCTCGTGTGAACCAAATTTCTCTAGCTTACATGGGTTTCTAGTAACATTTAAGGGAACTTTTGGTTGGGTGTTTTGTCTACGTAACCGTAGATGTAATTCCTTTACATTCTTCTAATTAAACACATTTTACTTTTTGTAATATGATGAAATTATATTTTTGTTCTTACTTTTTTACTCATTTTATTCCATTCTCACTTTTAATATAAGGGTAAAATGGTCATTTTACCCATTTTTATTCCATTCACATCACATCACTTTCGTATTACTTTTTCCATTCCCTTCTGCATTTTCATTACCATTCTTATTACATCCAACATTCACGTAACCAATAGTACCCTAAATGTTTGGTAACAAAAAGTCGTGATGTTTTCCAAAATGGTACTATTTTCCTCTAAGCATGTAAGTGGAATTCATGCATTAAAGATGTAGACATACCAAGCTACTTAACAAAATTGTAGTATCGAACCCAAAATTTCTCATTCGAGTAAATTACATTTTTCTCTTCTCTATTTTAAAATTTTGGGATTTTTATCTTTAAAAGATTAAAAAAAACTTTCATCATTTTTAACTAAAATACATTTAATAGCATCATTAATTTTTAATTTTAAATAATTATAAATTTTTTTAAAAAGTTATTATTAAACTATTATTTATTGAGTAAAAATATTTATTTTTTAAACAAATTTATAAATTAGTCATCGTATTAAATTATATAAATAATAAACATAAAAGTATTTAGTCAAAATAGAGAGAAGGAGTTTGTAATATAAGAATTTCTCTTATTATTATTATTATTATTGCAATCAAGGTATTTTATACCTTTTTTTCTTGGCTATTTCTTCTTAAAATAAGTTGGTGTTGTTCAATTCATCTAACTGATTCTACATTATGAGAAGAAGACTTTGTGGTTTTAATTATTTTTGTTGTATTCCTCGTACCAATTTAATACATATAAAATTCAATCTCATAGATATACCCAAGAACCTCTGAACCTGAGTAGATAATGAAATTAAATAAAAAGAATATAAAAGTTTCTTTCAGTGATATATAATATAAGGACCACACACACAACCACTAAATGTCCCCAAATTTATTAAAAATATTATTTTTTTTCGAAATTTTTAAGTATATCAACTATTTAGTCCCCGAATTTGACAAAATACTATTTAGTCCTCGAATTTGTAACTATGTCAACTATTTAGTCCCCAAACTTGGTAAAAATACTATTTAACCACTGAATTTGTAACTCTGTCAACTATTTAGTCTCCTGACTGTTACCCGTTATAGTTGACAGAGTTGCAAATTCGGTGATTAAATAGTATTTTGCCAAGTTTGGGGACTAATTAAATAGTTGACATAGTTGCAAATTCGGGGACTAATAGTTGACATAGTTAAAAATTTTGGGGACTAAAAAGTAATTTTGATAAATTCGAAGACTAAATAGTAGTTTGACTAACAATTCAGGGACTAAATAGTATTTTGCCTATATATATATATATATATATATATATATATATATACATATACATATATAGGGTAAGCAGGAAGAATGGAAGTGAAAGAAGAATGTATAGGCAAAAAAGATGAGGTCTCTGAGTCTCTGACCCTTCTCCTTATAATTGACAAATAAGCTTCTAAAAAGGTTTGCTTCAATTCACTTCTCTAAATAATTCTTATTTCTGATTTGAGACCTTACTTCCACTTGTGGTATGTGAAACCCAACTTTTTTAAAACTTGGGGGAAAATTACTTCTAATTTATAGTAGTATAAATCACAAAAAGTAAAGGATATATATATAAATTAAACCAAATATATATATATATATTTTTTATAACTAATTAAAACAAATATTTTTTTTAAAAAATATTATATAATTATTACATCATTTTTAATCTTTTTGTGCAGTTCTCTAACTCTTGTTTCTCTTAAATATCTCATTTTTAAAATTTTTAATTTTGATGACATGTAATATTTTTTTGTGGTAATTTAATGTTAATTTTTTATTAAAAAACAATTCTTTGTGAAAGTCAAGTTAGACCAATAATTTCATTAATTAGTTAATATATAATATTAAATAAGCTATTTTTTTAGATGTAAAGTGAATAAGTGATTTTTTTTTTTTTTGCGGATAGAAAGTGAATGAGTGATCTTAACTATAATAATTTAATAATGTTAACTTTTATCAAACAAATTTAGTGAAATTCAATTTAGACCAATAATTTCTTTAGTTAATATATAATAGTAAATAAGCTAATTGTTAGACAAGTGAATGAGTGATCTCTCAACTATAATTTGATATTAATTTTTATTGAAAATATTTTGTGAAATTCAAGTTAGATCAATAATTTCTTTAGTTAATATATAATAGTAAATAAGCTAATTTTTTTTAGAAGTCAAGTGAATGAGTGATCTTAACTATAATTTAATATTAAACTTTATTAAAAATGTTTAATGAAATTCAAGTTAGATAAATAATTTGATTAATTTCTTTAGTTAATATACAATAGTAAATATTCATAAAAAAATATAATAATAAATAAGCTTTTTTTAAGTAAAGTGAATGACTGATCTTAACTATAATTTATTGTTAATTTTTATTAAAAAAAATCTTAGTGAAATCAAGTTAGACCAATAATTTCTTTAGTTAATTTAAATAAGCTAAGTTTTCTAGAAGTCAACTGAATGAATTTCTTAACTATAATTTAATGTTAATTTTTATTAAAAAAAAGTGAATGAGTAATCTTAACTCTTAACTATTATTATTAATTTATTATTATTATCACTACTACTTGAGGCATGAAATCATGATGATATCACTATCCTATAAAACCATTTTATGATGTGGGAAAGAGGGTTTTGGGGATTAGTTAATTAAGTAACACAATAACATGAGCATATAGTATATAGAACGGTGAGTCTATGATGCAACTTATTGCATGCATACAATATAATTTCGGCCGATAGGATTGTGACACGTAGGTAGGATGACTTGATATGCAATGCAATTTTCCACGTGTCACACAATCCTATCGACCGAAATTGCATTGCATGCATGCATGCAACAAGCTGCATCATATATAGACCAACCCAATTAAGAAACATAGAAATTAAAGAAAGAAAGAAAGGCTAAGGAAGGTATAACTAAGCTAGATTATAGGACCACTTGGGGAAGAGGGACCATATATGCATGAATTGTGTGATAAGGCCAACTTTTCTAAAAAGTGCTTCCTCTCCCAAGTGGTGTTGGTGTTGGTCTCAATCACTAACTAAAGGGTTGGAAAGACAAAATGCCAGAGAAATTTTTTTTGAGGAAATAATGGATCTTCCCACAATTATTTGATTCTTAAATCTAAATGTGTTAAGGGATTTAGGGCTAAAGATAATCACTTTTTTCTTATAAGAATATCTTAAATTTGAGTTTTATGTATAAAAATAATCGGATTAAAATGTATCTACAAATTGGGTTTAGATGAGTCTAGATCGAGGAAGAGATTAATTCTTTTATAACGTAATGAATTAAGATTTAAATCTCTATTAAAAAACGAGGCCACATTTAGTATTCAAGACTATCTTAAAGATAATTGCTTATAATAAAAGAATAAATGTGAGAAAAAAATATTAAAAGATATTTATTTTTCTTACGGAATTTCCTCTAGTCTGAAATTAAATTATTAATCATAGCTTATTTTAAATAATCCGTTACTAAATTAAAGTTTCTAAAATATAATTTTTTTTTCCAATTTGTTATAAATATACACTTTGCACAATTACTAAAGTAAATGATCTATTTTAGTGCATTTTTCTTAGCATTTAATTAGTACATTATATATCTAAAAATTTCTTCAAGTCTATTCAATAGTTAAGGGCATCATGGATGTTTGTGAACTCCCACCATAAGGCACATGCATTTTTCATTCACTACTTCACACAACCAATTGTAGCTTTTGCATGTCCCCTATTGCCAAATTCAATTCAACTTTACTTTCTTTATTTATTTATTTATTTATTTATATTTAATTATTTATTTAGTTTTTTTGACTTTGAAAGATTTGATCCCAAGACATATCAACTTCATAAAATAAGGGTGAAAGCAACTCTCAAAGAAGAAGAAGAAATAAATAAATAAATTGAAAGTATGCATATTAATTAGGATAAGAACCAACTGCCTTTTTCATTGACTCACTTTCACTTCTCATTATATTAATTAGTCCTATGTGCAATAAATTTTTATATAGACTTATAGTTTATTTATTAATTATTAATCAATTTATTCAATGAAAAATAATTATATGTATAAATTAAAATTGATATTTATAAAAATAATCAATATGTTCATATAGTTTTTTATTGAAGTTTAGTTTTTTTCTTTAAAATTATAAGATTTAGTCTTTTTGTTTAAAGATATATTAGATTAAGTTTAGTTTATGAAATTTATTTATTTTAAATGTTCTAAATTTATTTATAAATATATTATTGTAAAAAAATCTATCTAAAAAAAGTCAACAGAAATTATTGAAGTAAAAATATATTTTGAAGAAAAAGAAAAATAACTTCTTCCACTTCATAGGTTGTCAGACATTTTTCCTTTTTCAAAATAAAACAGATATAGCAATCTAATTATGAAATTTTTTTTCCGATTATTATGAACTAATAGAAAAAATTAAATTTATATTCTTTTAAAAGAATGTAAATAATATAATAAATTATGTGAATGTAGATGTTCAATTTATCATGTTTGGGGTTTTATTCAATTGTCCCATCGAAGTTACATGAGCCACAATAAAATGAACTTTATCTGATCCAATTTATCAAATGATTACATTATCATCAAAATTATTGAATTATGAAATAGAAGTGATATAATTTACAACATCATATTGGTCAAATGCAAATTGGTTAAAAAAAAGTTTTTTTTTTGAGGAAAAAATTAATTAATTGATAAAATATTTAATAATTTGAAGTTTGAAAAAAAATCAAGAAAGATTATAAAATTTATTAAGTAAATACTCTAATCATCAATAAAAAATTTCTTTAATAAATATCTTAAAGGAATTTATTAGTAAAATTCCTTAATTCAAAAATAACGGATTTTTTGAAATGCTGAGTCCTAAAATATTGAAATGTGTTTGTTTTGTATATTAACTCATTAGCAAAATAGTAATTTTTTCTCACATTAATTTGCTAATGGATTAATATACAAAAATATTGCATGAACACTTCATAAAGATACACAATTCAAATTATTTGAATCATAATTTTGGGAAAAGTATTAAATACTCTTAGAATTTATATCTATTATTAGAAACGAACCCTTTTAATAAATAACATTTTATTCCTATTATTGCAAGAATGGAACCATAAAGAGATAAAGCGTGATAGTTTAAAACTACAACAAAACTGAGTAATAACTAAACATTCTTCAATTAAATTTATGTCGTGTGATAAGGTACTGTCATACTTATCGATCGAGCTCCCTTGATCAGTCAGACCTTAACATCACTATCAGGTACAAATGACTTAGACATTCTCAGTAGGAACACTATAAATACTCGGCCCATACCCTAGGTATAACTACAACTGAAATCTTCATCTGACTTTTCTATATTTTTCCTATTCATACTGATTTAAGTGTCGAAGTCCAACCAAAGAGGCCACCTCCCACCATAATTTTTTTCGTTCAGGTCATCAGAGCTCTAAGGAGAGCTTGAGGATTCATCATCGTGTTGAATGTATTTGTAACATAAAAGAAGTATTAAACTTAAAAAAGTTAATGTAATTTACTTTAATTTTCTAAAAATACTAGAAAACAAAAGATCATGGTTGGAATTGGCTGTATTTGTTCGGTTTGATTTATGTTTCAAATATAATGGGGCCATGAACATTTCTATCATGGAAGACAATTTGGATAAATGTTTTTTGGATGCTTAATGATACCTAAAAATTGATAGTTGGGTCAGTTTTGCATATTAAAATTTGACACTCAAAATAATTTAGGTGAATTTACATTTATCATGTATACATTTAATATTCATACATTATAAGTAATAATTAAAAGAGAGGATTATCAATTTAGTCTTTAAAAGGTATAGATTGTTCCAATTTAGTTCTTAAAAGATGAAAATATCTAATTTAGTCCTTAAAATATGTTTTTTTTTTCAATTTAGTCCTTTTAATTAGTCTTTAAAAGACACTAACGTAAACAATTAAAAGGACTAAATTGAGAAAAAAACATCTTTTAGGAACTAATTGGAACAGTCTGTATTTTTCAGGGATTAAATTGATAATTCTTTCTAATTAAAATGAATAAATACGTAATTGTTATGTATAAAATATACATAATGCATTTGTACTCTTTTTTTCTTTTATTAGAGAATACATTTGTATTGATTATCTTCAATGCAATATCTGAAAGATTTCATGTTTGAGGTATTCTTATATGTTAAATATAATATGTTTTTGTAGCAAAAATTTAAACTATGATTCATCAGATGTAGAAAATTAGAAACTATAAATTCTTTGGTTAGACTAATCTTTGATAGTATTTAATGTCATACTAAAAAAATTTTTTTTTAATATGAACCTTTATTTATTTTTAAGTTTGAACTGAAAAATTTGTTGCTGAAAAACATGAGTAACCTATTCACATGTTTGGTACAAGGTTTATATTCTTAAGTTTGAATTGAAAACTTTGTTGCTGAAAAATTGTTTCTATTACAACTAATTAAAAGTACTTTTTTTTTAATGCCAAACACATTATTTTTAAAAGATAAGCTATGGAAAACCTTGTTGCCAAACAGGCTAGAGATGCCATCACTTGAACACCAATAGAAATTAAACATGTGTCACTCTTGCCTTTTTATGTTTTTGTTATAATTATTTATGTTTCATTTATACTTTTTTTTTAATGATTATTTATGTAAAAGGTGGTCTTCTAGGGGCGTTTGGTATAGTGTTATATCAGATAACATGGTATAAAATAGCGTCATCTCAGATACCATGTTATCTTTGATACTCTTGTTTGGTATGGTGTTTCACATAATCACAATGACATAAGATGCAAGTGTTTGGTAAAAAATGGTGTCATCTAAGATACCATGTTATTTATTTTTGTATCTTCCGAATATACCCTTATAAATTTAAGTAAATTAACTATCATATTTATTCTAAGATTATTTTTAAAATTTCATAATAACTTTAAATTAAAAATATCAGCAACAAAATATTTTAAATAATTATATAGTTTAATATAATTAAAAAACAATTATCTAAATACGCAATGATTTAAATCAGGGAGGAAAATGTGGTGTATTAATGATTTATGTTTAAAAATATAAAATATAATAGGGAAAAAATTGGTAAAGTAAAAAAAATGTAACTACGGAATATTTCTCCTAGGGACACGTGACGTTAAGCTTCCAGAAGCTCCACGGTATCCCGTACCAGCGACACGTGGCACCTCCCATCCGGCCCTTACGTGGTCAGTGTCCACGTCTATCCTCGAGGGCTCCCGTCCAAGAGACGTGGGAAGCCCCCAAAGCATCGTGGGACGACCCCTGTCCCACGAGAACGTGGGTCGAGCACGTCCTCCCCACACACAGTATAAAAAGACCCTCACCCGAGGAACTTGGAAGATTAGAACGTCAAGATATCACAACACACAAGAACAAGTGGCAAGTACTCTGAATACACAGAAGCTACTCTCAGCCTGCTCACTACCTACGTCTATCTATCGCTTCTAGAGCTTATCTTACGGCACCACTAAGCTCCGGCTACCCCCGGGTCAACAGCCGGCACATCTCCGTCCCGGAGATCCCTGCAAGTAGAGCGCCCGACCGCTCTAAAAGACTTCTGCTCTCTCACAACCTAAGGCAACCTCCTACGAGTGGCTCGCCCGCCCAGAGTACCTTATGCACGTCTTAGCCGCACATGGCTCAATACAGGTAATCGCCTAAGCCTAACGGCTCCTATAGACGTCACCATGACGAACTACGTGGACTTTGATCCCTTCATAAGGGTACGTAGGCATCTAGGTCCTCACCTAAGGACAAGTCCCCCAAGGTTACGACCCCTTAAGGTCCTTATTTACAAATTAAAATTGTCTGAACAAAAAATGACAGTTATAAAAATTATTCCACTTTAAATGTGGTGTATTAATATATTTTTGGTGTCATGTGATGACACTGTGTTATCTTAAATGACATTGTGTCAACATGAAACTATAACAAACAGTGTCATTTAACATGTTATCTTGGATGACACTGTCAGAATGACACCTACCATACCAAACACTACCTATATTCTCTAGCGTGATTGGTCATGTAAACTTTTTGACACGTGTCTTCTTTGTATTAAAAAACTTTATATCAATGCTCGATATAAGAAATTTTTTTTATGAAGATATAAGAAATTTTACCTAAGTATAGTCCTAACTTTTTCTACTTATATTTTTTGCCTAATATTTAAATTTGATAAAAATTTTATCTAAAATACTTAATAAATAAAGATATCAAACTTATAGAAAAAGTTAGGACTATACTTTCCACTACTTATGAGTTATGACTATTAGATCAATTGAATGATTATGATTAAGTCAATTTGATGAGCATAGTTTGATACTTTGATATCTTTATCCATAAAATACTTTTATTATTTTGCATATAATTAGAAAATAATGTAATGTCATTTAGATGAAAATATTTCAGATTAACTTTTATCAAAATTAAATATTAGTCCAAAAAAAAATTATAAAATGTTTTGGGGTAAAAACATAAAAAAATACAATAATGTTTGGTAGAAATGTACGGATGGGAAGAGATATAAAGTAGAGTATTGTAGAGTATAGAAATGGAAATTAAAAAATAAAAATGTGTTTGGTATGTAAAAATGTAATATAAAGTTTGTAAAGTAAAGTATTGGAAAAGTAAAAAATACTCTTACTTTATAATTAAAGTGTTTCTTAGTAAGTGAGAAAGTAAAGAAAAAATAATTAAGAGTGACATTTTGGACATATCATCTTCAAATAGAGTAAAAAAAGAGTCAACAAGTAAATAGTAATTTACAAGCAAAGTATTTAGTATACCAAAAATAAGAAATTTTTGGAATCTACAATATTACATCCCTTCCCTCATTTGCAAACTTACCAAATGGAGCCTATAACCAAAGCAATAAGTCAAGAGTGACACATGTCTCATTTATATTGATGCTCAAGTAATGGCATGCCATGAAATAAAGTTGTTGATTGCACTGTAGAATAAGAATACTTATAAGTTAAAATAAGAGGTGAATATATTTTTTTGCTCAAATTAGTTTTTGATTTTGTTCTTTATACAAATATACGTAGATTTAAGAGGCGAATATATACAAATTTGTATATTATCCCTTACGTATACTCTTCTTGGTAAACAACACTGAGATAATATATAAATTTATGTTAAAAAATATTAATAACACTTAAATCTACATATACTCTTCTTGATAATTTTACAGTCAAAAGTACTTTTTAATAAAATTTGTCAAACACATATTGTTTTTGAAAAGTACTTTTCAATTTATTTTGCCAAACACAAACTGCTGCTTTCTCACAGCACATTTTTTTTTAAATTCCATTTGAAAAGAAGTCATTTAAAAATAAACAGTTTTCATAAGCTTGGCCAAACGGGCCCATAGTCATATATGATTGATAAAAGTTCAATACTGCAGCAGTACTGAACTTCGGTACATCCCTCCAATAATATAATGCCATTTGTTAATATTAATAGAAACTCACATTAATAAAGATCCACTTTAAATGGATTAGAGATCAACTGATTATAAGGATGCACTAAAATTTAATATTACCATATTACTTAACATCTCCTCGTATGTCACTATTGGTATAAGAGTTTAAAATGATGTGCAAAATAACTTCTATGTAGCTTTAAATCTTTTTAGATGTTTTTAATTCAACTTTTCAGATGTTCAATGCTTTACTTGAACTTTTTTTTTTTTACTAATTAAGCCATATTCTAATTAATTAAAAGTTAGAAACAAAAAGAATTGAGAAACAAAATTAAAACCTAGGGGACAAATCAATTTCTTACTATAAAAAAGCATAAAATCAATCCATTAATGAGTATAATCCTAAAACAATAGTAAAAAAAGTAATCTCATATCTAAATTAAAGTAAAATATTTATAAATTTTATTTAACTAAGGAGGAGACAAAAGCTATACTTTTCCACATTATGAGATATTTTTTTCAGTCGGTGAATCCCTTTATATATTAAAAATCTATTAAAACTTTCCAATGGCATGAGATTTACATGTTTACAAAAAAAACATTATTTTCATCGATTCTCTCACTTAACTTGCTGCTTCATTTTTATCTATGATCGAGGTATTTACTAAAGTCAATTTTAATAATTAATTTTTCGAATACTGCATGATACATGATTTATTAACGAAGGTGACTTTTTCGAGGAAAACTCAACTTAATGCTTTTGATCTCTTATTAATTTAGTTTCCCATGGCAATATTATTGGGATGATTTTACAATATAATCAATTATTTGACAATATAGAATGTTCTCAATTATGGGTTAATTCTTGAGATACAGCATTATATATTCTTTTTATATTTGCAATTTAGTCCTTATATTGTATGATAATTATACTTCTAACATATCTAATAATTTTATAATTTGATCCCTAATATTTATAATAATTATACTTTTAACATTTATAATTTTGTTTTTAAATTTTACCCATAAACTTATAATATTGCACTCAAGTACTTAAAGTTTTTGATATATATATTTTTAGCATAACTCATAATTTTATAATTTGACCCCTAAAATTTATAATAATTATATTTTAAACATTTTTAAAATTTTTTATTTTTATCCCTAAATTTATAACAATTATCTTTTAAGTGTTTTTTAAATAAAAAACTGAAAAAAAAACACTAAAAGACTAAATATGCCCTAAACCACCAAAGTATAATTATTATAAATTTTAGGGGTCAAATGATTATAAATCTAATACAAAGTAGAATTATAATAAAGTTTAGAGGTCAAATTATAAAATTATTAGACATGCTAAAAATATAAATATAAAACTTTTTTAAGGACTTGAGTGAAATATTATAAGTTTAGGGGTAAACAATAAAATTTTTATAAATGTTAAATGTTTATTTATTATAGATATTAGGGTTCAAATTACATGCTAAAAATATAATTATCATCAAATATAAGGACTACATTGTAAATATAAAAAAAAGACATAAGATGTCACATGTCATCATGGGATTGGCCTACTATTACTATTAAGGGTATCCCATACCTTAAAAAGCTTGATTACATAATTACATTATTGTAGAATCATCCATATCATTTAAATGAATAATAGTTTTGATGATAATTGAAAGATTCAACAACTTTCAAAGGTCAGTTAAGTTTAATTGTTATTTTTGTTGTTGGCTTGGTTTTCGAGGCTTTGTTCGACTAATTCGAACTCGATCTGATATCAAGCCGCTTACCACTTAGACTAACTTTTTTGTTGGCAAATTTAATTGTTTTCAATTGTTTAAAATATTACATCTGATCATTAATATTAAATGTTATCAACTTAGCTAACTTATAGTGTTGACTAATTAGTTCAAAACAGCAAAATTGTTATTTATTTAAAAAATATCCGAACAAAGAGACCAAATTAATAATAGATTAAACTGTGAGGGATTAAATTGATAGCAATGAAATTGAGAAGAATATATAGGGGACTAAATTGAAAAAGTTATCATCTATGAGTATGAGGAACAAAATGATGTTTTAGTAAAAAAAGAAAAGGAAAATGTATTTTTTATGTCCTCAAATTTTACACTAATTTTCAATTTTTTCCCTAAACTTTGTTTACGGTTAATTTTGTCCCTAAAGTTTTTAATCACAATCGATTTCGTCTCCAAAGTTTAGAATGTCTTCCTAAACCTCTAAAATTGTCCAAATTATTAACGGCAAAGAATAACATAACATCACATATGTAATATTATTGTTAACTTATCACACATTAATCTCATATTTTTTCTTTTTAATATGAAAAAAGTGACATTGTTATTAGGGTAAACTATAGTTTGCCCCTCTGTAGTTTGGCCTAAATCCAATTTGCCCCATGTGGTTTAAAATGCGACACTTAACTATCCTGTGGTTTGGCTTAAAACTAATGTGTCCCCCTGTGGTTTAGAGTGTGACACTTGACCATCCTGTGGTTTGTTATATTATCACTTAACTACCCTATATTATTTTTTTTCTCAAAATTTAATATTTAATAACTTATAAAAGAAATTACCTAAAAAATAATTGAATTAATTAATTATTTTATTAAATATTTATTTTATCTCTAAAATAATAATAAACTCTAATATTTTACTTTCAATTCTTTTTAGCGTTTCCTTCAAACTCTTTCTTTCCTCTAATCTCTCTACTATATCCAAGAGTACTGTTATACTCCTAGTCTAAGGATACTTTTTTAAGAAAATTATTGTTTAATGTTAGAGTTTCTAAGCTCAATAATGTTAACATTCAATCCATGTATGTATGTTCTGAACTTGATGAACAATAAAAAAACTTAAATTTAGTTATATATTTGTATTATATTATTCTTTTACAATTTTATTTTGATTGATTTAATAATTCTAAAACATTAAAGATAAAAAATAACAATAAAATGAATAAATAAATAAATATAAATAATCAATGGAATAAACAATAAATATTAAATTATTTTATTAATTTTTTAAAACTATAATTTTATTTTTATATTAATTATAATTTTTTTGAATCATTTTATAATTCTAGAGTGTTGAATGACAAATTTTAAACATTAAAAGTATTAAATGATGATTAATTTGATTAAAATTTGGATAGAAGATAGATGAAAGTAGTTAAGTGATAACATAACAAATCACAGGGGGTCAAGTGTGACACTCTAAACCACATGGGGGCACATTAATTTTAAGCTAAACCATAGGGTAGTTAAGTGTCGCATTTTAAACCACAGGGAGACAAACTTTATTTAGGCTAAACCATAGGAGGGCAAACTGTAGTTTACCCTTGTTATTAAGTGATGAATTAGTATTAATAATATATGTATGATGTCATGTTATTATTTGTCATTAGTAATTTGAACGATTTTAGGTGTTAAGACGAAATTCAAAACTTAAAAATAAAATCAATTGTAATTCAAAACTTTAAAAACAAAATTGACCGATGTCATTTATAATGATGTGCATGGGTGTGGAGTTCTTAGACTCTGTGTTATGTAGCTTTTGTTTTTAGGGTGTATTGCCCTCATTTTCTACCAAAATAAATCGTTTTAATTTTCCCTTGAGACAATGAAATATTGTGAAAAGCTTTTAAATAGAATTGGATATTCCTAAACTTTCCTTAAATTTGCTGAAATCGTTATTTTGTATGCAAACTCTCGTATGAATAATTAATAAATAAAAATGAATTACGTTTTGCTCATTAACCTACATCAAAGTCATTAGGTTGATGATACATTTGAACAAAGAAAGAAATTTAGATTATCTTCCATAAGCTTCGTTCAATCATAGATCGTTTGATCGGTCCGATTTTTAAAACACTGATCAATAGTATACTTTTTTTTTTTTCTGATTTCTCACAGGTATTCTCCTATTGGAGGTAATCCTGTTCGAGCTAGCTGATGTCTCACAACGGAGATAGAGCTCTTCCCAACAAAGGTTTTTCCATACAAGACTCGAACTTACTTAAGGAGAATGAAGTATCTACCACTCCAACCAACCACCTGTTGATTCATATATATCTTTTCATTGAAAATAATTCTGTTTAAAGTATTATCAAATATTAAATATAAATATCTCTCTTAAAAAATATTCGAACTCAAATCTATCACGTTATAGATTAAGAAAAAACTTATATCTATTTCCTTATATCCATTTCATTAAGTTTACCTATTAAAATATGACATGTGTTATTTTCTTCCACTTAACAATTATTTCTTAACTTTGTTAGCATAAAAAATAGGCTAAAGTATTATTTTGGTCCTCAATGTTTGCATGAAGTTTAATGTTGGTCCTCAATATTTTATTTTTTGGTCGATTTTGGTCATCGAACGTAACACCGTTAACTTTTTGCCATTAAATGATGGCGTGACATGCTTATGTGGCACACCCTCTCTTCTACGTGTCATATTTTAATGATGTGGCATGACACATCACCGCCATGTCACCCCAGATGATGATGATAATGATGATGATAAAGGAGAGAAGATGATGATGTGGCAATGTGGGGTGACGTGGCAGTGATATGTCATGCCAGGTCATTAAAATATGACACGTAGGGGAGATGGTGAGCCATATAAGCATGCCACGTCATCATTTAACGACAAAAAGTTGACGGTGTTACGCTCGAGGACCAAAATCGACAAAAAAAATAAAACTTTGAGGACCAATATTAAACTTTTGAAACATTAAGGACCAACATTAAACTTCATACAAACATTGAGGACCAAAATAATATTTTAGCCTAAAAAATAACATGTATCATGTTTTGATAAAAAAACTTGATAAAATAAATATAAAGAAATGAATATAAATTTTTTTCTATGGATTAATCCCTTTTAATGAAGCGATCTCCTTTGTGGAATAGGGTGTAGTTTGAAAGAAATGTAATCTTTTTTTTTTGGTAAGACGGAAAAAAGAAGGAAATGTAATCTAATTCCTATATTTTTGCCTTTTTTTTTGGTGGACCTATATTTTTGGCTGTGCCTTCTCAATTAGTATTATTTTCATTTATTATTTTCATCCCTAATTTGGATTTTCTCTTCTTACACCAAAACAAAACAGATGTCATCAAAAGGAAAAAAATTAAATAAAGAAATACAGTGGCAGTCTCGTAATTTCAGCAAACAATTTGGGCAAATTCCTCCGTGCCTTCACTTTTTTGCATTTAGCTTATTTCTGTTTACAGTTCTCTCCCTTCTCAGCCATAGACGACGGAAAATTTTTATTCTTTTATAATTCTCTTCTCTTGCTTTTCCTCTCTCTCTCTCTCTCTCTCTCTTCCTCACTTTCTCTCTCTTCTGCAACCATAATCAGATCATGCTTCCCTAGATTTTCCCATTTCACTTTCCCGCACTTTCTCACTCCGATTTTCCATTTCGCCACACTCACCCGAGCTCAGTGACCTCTCAATCACCGGAATCCATGAAGCCTCTCCCTCATTTCTCGATCGGCTTTGCTTCGTGACCTAGTGGTAGGTTTTCTGTGGTTAATTAGTCTCGAGCTTCGGTTTGGAGCTCACTCGAGTTGTCACTGTGACTGGCAGCAGCGAGTTCCGAGGCATTGCTTTGGTGCGGCGAGTGCGTAATGGAGCCGTGAGTAATCGAGCGAATTGGAGCTCGAAGCGGGTGAATATCATGGTGGATTTGCGGTCTCGTGAAGATTTTGAGCTGTTGGAGCGTGGTAATTGGGCAACCGGGGGATTCGAGGAATTCTTGGATGAATTGATGAATGGAAGGGTTCGGTTATGAGAATGGGTGAGTGCAAGTTTGGTGTTTAGATTTGGGAATAGTGATTAAGGAGTGCTTTTTTTGTTTGGGAGATGTCGCGGACTGATAGAATGACTTCGGATCTTAACAAAACTGGTCCAGTGGAAAGAGACACTGAACAGGTATTTTTGTGTTTGTCCATTTCTTTTGGAAACTTACTTGAATTCTATATTAGCGTGTAGGTCGGCATATTTGGTGCTATAAAGTACTGTTTGCTTTTTAGATTGTGTTTTTTCTTTTCTTTTGGCACTGTAAGCATAGCTCTTTCTGTTTAGGTTATGGTGCAAAGGACAAGTATGATCTGATATATGTCCAACTAGTTTAGTAATTTGCCTTATTAACTTATTTTTCATCTACATCTACATTCCACCAGCCTTTTTCATTCACTGTTTTTCGCAACGCCAAAGTATGAGTGCTTTGTAAACTTGGTGGAAGTTATAGACAACTGGCCGATGGTTTTCATTTTGGCATTAAGTTCCACGCTTGTAAATGACTGTCTAGTTACACATAGTTAACATTCACAAATTCTGTATCAACTGTCAGCTAGAAGTGTATCAGCTCAAGTCAATTTTGTAGGCCTATTCCTTAAATACTTGCAAGTACATCATCTTGCAATATGGACATTCAACACTATTGTTCATTTTGATCACTCTGATTCTGGTAAAGGAAAGTAAACAGATACTCAATTCAGTCAATGGAAATGTTGACTACTTATAGTTATGCTTTTAGAAAAAAAGGAAGCAGTGCTAGTATATGGTATGATGAGGTTAAATTATGGTCTTTGGTAATTGGAATTTGGAAGTAAAAGGACTCAGATAACTGAATGCAGTCTAACTAAATCTTATGAGTTATAATTTATTTGAATCTTGTTGCACTCTTAATAATGATAAGAAATGTAATAGTGTATATGGAGTATGGAGCGCATGCAACTATTTTTATGGTAAATTAGGTACATAAATGAATAACCTTTTAGGTAAATTAGGTACCGTACATAATAGTGTTTTGTCATTTGTGTAGGCTTGTGTTGTGACATCAAAATAATTAAAAGATTTTTGCAGCTCCCTTAATGGACTACTTGTTAAGAGATTTGCATTGAGATGTTGAATTATTTTGTTTCACATTTCTTGGCCCATTTTAGTTGTTATTCTCTTTTGTGGGTTTTTCAACTTTTTAATGTTTTGTTCTTTATGGAGGTACAAGGTAAATACAGCGTATTATTATTTTCTACCACATTTACCAATAGATAAGAAAATTGTACTTATTTTTCCTATGTTGTCTCCCTGGGGTAGGCTATGTGGTAATGTCTTTACAAAGTTGATCCACATTTAGTCTATTGTTGTAATGTGATGTGGTGGACTAAAATATACGGCCCGTTTGGTTGGTGGATTTATTTTAAAGGTATGGGAATGGGAGTTAGAGAATGATATGACTATGTTTGGTATGATATAAAATAAGGGATGGGAAAGGGATGAGAGTTGGATAAGATTACAATTTTGCCCCTCAATAAAAAAACATTAAAATTTTTTTTCTGAACAACATTGATGACAGCTTTTGGGGAGGGGTAATCTTGTCATTTGGTGAATTATATGGGGACATGTTTGTCCAAGTAAAATTCAAACCGAAGTTTTGATACAAACCCACCTCTACCTAAGGTTTTGCCCAAGCCCGTAAAATAAGGCTTTCTCGAAACCATACTTTAGGTAAGCTGTCAACCAAACTATGGCTTAGACAAAGGCAAAACCAAAGCCTTGGACAAAGAAACAAACCAAACATGCTGATAGAACTTTCGGGGGACGCTGTTGGTGGTCTACTCCTGATGGAGCCCAATATTCTAGAAGGTTTAGGAAGGATATGGGTAGGTTGTTATGCAATGGTTTTGGGCAAGTAGGCAGAATACACATGTCACATTTCTAGTGGAGGGTTTGGAAAATCTAAAATAAAGGGGCTCTTATAAAGAGTGAAGGAAGGGTGGGAAAAGGGGGAGGAAAAAATTGGAAAGGGACTTGGGAGAGAGATAGCCTCTCGAATGCTAGCAGAGTGGGTGTATGTTCTGGTTGCTACTGGAGTATTGCCCTAGCTATCCTTTTATTTTTATCGTCTTTTATGTTATTCTGTTGCTGTTATTTTCTCTGGTTCATGGTGTAGAACTGTGCTATCGTTATTGTGCTGTTCTGTTTCTGGTTTAACACTGTGAGCTGGCTTTTTCTGTGTTATTGGCTATTAATCAATACAGTGATATATTTCAGTACCTGGGTTATATCAACTCCCCTAACGTCTAGTTACACTTACATGCTAAACTCTCAATACTATGCTATTTTATCTTAGCCATAAGTATTTTCCAATCTTAAATATGCTGACTTAGATCCTCTTTTCATTTTATACACAGGCCATTACTGCCTTAAAGAAAGGGGCTTACTTGCTCAAGTATGGAAGAAGGGGAAAGCCCAAGTTTTGTCCCTTTCGCCTTTCGAATGTGAGTTTGGTACTCTTTTTCTGTAGATATAGATTAATTACTTGAAAAGTGTATCCCCATTGGTCATTGAAGAAGTGTGAATTGCCAAGAAAATGAAAATATGAGAAATCACGGTGGCTATGATCATCCACTGCACAAATATTAGTAACAAATTTAAAATGTGAAACTGAAAACCTGACATTGCTGTGCAATGTTCAAAGGAGGGAAGCTTGCCTTGCCAAAAATGTAGCCACATCTTGCTAAGGCAGGCACTCTAATTTACATGACTAATTTTGAAATAAGTTATTCAAAATTTCAAACATATTGTAACCTTATTGACCAATCTAGTTCTGCTGTATAGGGCAATGACATGTCCTTTTTCATTACTTTCTAGCCTTATGATCGCTATTGTTATTTTCATAGTCTTAGTTGCATTTTATTTTGCATTAGGTGAAGTTGATTCCATTATCATGAAGTTGATTCTCAGATATTTTCCTGCTTCCCAGAGTTGAAAGTAATTTATCATATTTGCTATGCTTTCAGGATGAATCTGTTTTGATATGGTTCTCAGGGAAAGAGGAGAAACACCTTAAACTCAGCCACGTCTCAAGAATTATCTCTGGACAACGCACAGTAAGTGTTTAGAGTGAAAAATGAATTCTTTGATACTATTTGCTGCTTCTGATTTAGTCCAAAGTAGTTAAATTTCCCTGAGATTATTTTTTTGTAAGATACTTTTGTTCTATTCTTTTTATTTTCTGTTTGTATGATTATTGCTATCTGCATCATCTGCATGAACTCTTGTGACTCCACATTCTCTCTGATGTAGATGGGTCTTGTTATTATTTTTCATCTTCCATCTAGAGGATTCTTTTATGTTTTTTTTGATAGAAGGAAGATTGTTTTCTGTTAATCTATAATCTTTTCCAGTATGCCTGTTTATGGCAACTGTTGGATATATTTCATATTTTTATGCTTTCCTGTTGTTTTGCTGATAATTAATTTTCCAGGGCCATGGTTTTTGTTACACTTTCTCTCATAAGAAGTTTCCATTGTAAGATCATGCTGTTTCTTTAAAAAAGTTTACATAACATGCTGATTTTATGTGCTTTCCTCTCATTTCTTGTCTAATTAGTTGTCATTTTCATTAGAAGACACATGGTCATGAATCATGATAGCTGGTGAGCTTGTACTGGGGCATGTAATATAATTAAATATACTGATAGTTCATTCATTGCATTCATGTTGCCTGATAAGGTTATCTGTTATGGCTAACTAAATGTTTCCCCTACTTTCAGCCAATCTTTCAAAGATACCCACGGCCTGAGAAGGAATACCAGTCATTTTCTCTTATATACAATGATAGGTCGCTGGACTTGGTAAGTAATTTTTTCATTATACCCTTCGGGTTATTGTCTTTGTTTGGCTTACTGCTTTGAAGTACAGAATATCATTGATATAAGGAGTAATATCTAGGTATCTTGTCTTCTAAGGATTAATATAACCTGGTGATTTGATTTTTTTTAACTAGATTTGCAAGGATAAAGATGAGGCTGAAGTTTGGTTCAGTGGTTTGAAAGCATTAATATCACGTAGCCATCACAGGAAGTGGAGAACAGAGTCAAGAAGTGATGGTATTCCATCTGAAGCTAATAGTCCTCGAACATACACTAGAAGAAGTTCTCCCTTAAATTCTCCATTTGGTAGTAATGAAAGTTTGCAAAAGGTATTGTTACATTTTCTGTTCTCCCATCCATTTTGTCCTTACATAACTCTATTTCAGTCAACGTTGTATATTTTCTATTAAGAGGATTTTTATTGCCCTATACAGGATAGTGGGGATCACCTTCGCCTTCATAGCCCATATGAGAGTCCCCCTAAGAATGGTTTGGATAAAGCTTTATCTGATGTGATTTTGTATGCTGTTCCCCCAAAGGGATTCTTCCCTCCAGATTCTGCTAGTGCTTCAGTCCACTCTGTGTCATCAGGAGGATCAGATAGTGTACATGGTCACATGAAGACAGTTCCTATGGATGCTTTTAGAGTTAGTCTATCAAGTGCTGTCAGCTCATCCAGCCAAGGTTCTGGTCATGATGATGGTGATGCATTAGGGGACGTTTTCATTTGGGGGGAAGGCACAGGTGATGGAGTTCTAGGTGGTGGGGCTCACCGAGTTGGTAGTTCTTTTGCTGTAAAAATGGATTCTTTATTGCCCAAAGCGTTGGAATCTGCAGTAGTACTTGATGTGCAGAATATTGCTTGTGGTGGACGGCATGCAGCCTTAGTGACTAAGCAAGGGGAAATTTTCTCCTGGGGTGAGGAATCAGGAGGTAGGCTTGGGCATGGCGTTGACTCTGATGTTCTCCATCCAAAGCTTGTAGAAGCTCTAAGTAATACAAATATTGAACTTGTAGCTTGTGGTGAGTATCATACATGTGCTGTGACACTTTCTGGTGATCTTTATACATGGGGGGATGGAACATACAATTACGGCCTTCTAGGGCATGGAAATCAAGTGAGCCATTGGGTCCCAAAAAGAGTAAATGGACCCTTGGAGGGAATGCATGTTTCATCTATATCTTGTGGACCATGGCATACTGCTGTCGTAACCTCTTCTGGGCAATTATTTACTTTTGGTGATGGTACATTTGGTGTTCTAGGACATGGTGACCGAAAAAGTGTTTCAATACCAAGGGAAGTAGAGTCCCTTAAGGGACTTCGTACTGTGCGTGCTGCTTGTGGTGTTTGGCATACAGCTGCTGTAGTGGAAGTCATGGTTGGAAATTCAAGTTCCAGTAATTGCTCTTCAGGGAAGCTGTTTACTTGGGGTGATGGAGACAAAGGTCGACTTGGGCATGGTGACAAGGAAGCAAAACTTGTTCCTACTTGTGTTGCAGCTCTTGTTGAGCCCAACTTTTGTCAGGTTGCATGTGGGCATAGTCTGACTGTTGCACTTACTACCTCAGGCCATGTCTATACAATGGGCAGTCCTGTCTATGGCCAGTTAGGAAATCCTCAAGTTGATGGGAAACAACCAGCACGAGTTGAAGGAAAGCTCTCAAAGAGTTTTGTGGAGGAGATAGCTTGTGGTGCATATCATGTTGCAGTTTTAACTTCAAGGACTGAGGTTTACACATGGGGGAAGGGTGCCAATGGACGTTTAGGCCATGGGGATACAGATGATAGAAATACCCCGACATTAGTAGAAGCTCTAAAAGATAAACAAGTCAAATGTATTGCTTGTGGTACTAATTTCACTGCAGCTATCTGTCTTCATAAATGGGTCTCTGGTGTTGACCAGTCCATGTGTTCTGGTTGCCGTCTGCCTTTTAATTTTAAAAGAAAACGTCACAATTGTTATAATTGTGGACTTGTTTTTTGTCATTCATGCAGCAGTAAGAAATCTCTGAAGGCTTCAATGGCACCAAACCCTAACAAACCTTATCGTGTTTGTGATAATTGTTTCAATAAACTAAGAAAAACTATTGAAAGTGATTCTTCATCTCATTCTTCTGTGAGCAGAAGAGGAAGTATCAATCAGGGGCCACTGGAGTTTATTGATAAGGATGATAAGTTGGATTCGAGATCTCGTAATCAACTAGCAAGATTCTCCTCAATGGAATCATTGAAACAAGTGGAAAGCAGGTCTTCAAAGAAAAACAAGAAATTGGAATTCAACAGTAGTCGTGTGTCACCTGCTCCAAATGGAGGTTCCCAGTGGGGAGCACTTAATATTTCCAAGTCTTTTAATCCTGTTTTTGGATCATCAAAGAAGTTTTTTTCAGCTTCTGTTCCTGGATCTAGGATTGTTTCTCGAGCAACATCTCCAATATCTAGACGGCCCAGTCCACCTCGTTCAACTACTCCAACCCCAACATTGGGTGGACTTACCTCCCCAAAGATAGTGGTGGATGATGCTAAGAGGACAAATGATAGCCTCAGCCAGGAGGTTATTAAATTAAGAGCACAGGTATCTTGGTTTGCCCATTTACTGATAATAGCCCTTGTCTTGCCTATATTAATAGTTGAAAAGTTTTTTTTTTTAATAAAATAAGCTTAAAATTTTCATCCTTTCTTGTTTTGATTTATTCATGACAATTTGACATTAGATATGTTTCTTATCAAACTTAAATTATGTCTGAAGAAAACTAATGGATACCATGTGGAAGCCAAGGCAAGAATGGAGCTGTAAGATGACTCCTTCTATTTTGCATAGATTGATAGTAGCAAGATGCGTAATACATTTATGAATTGACAGTTATTTGCTGTCTTGTCTGTTAAAAGATACGAGAAGGGCAAGCACCCGAACAGGGAAAATAAAAGTCAACATATTAACTGCATAACTTCAAGTTGCAATGTATTATATTGTAAGCTTACTTTTAATTATGGGTATGATATATTTATTTTGCAATGCCACAGAATCTGGCAATGTTAATGTTTAGGCAGTCAGATACTCAGATTCTGTAATGCAAGTTTATAGTAAGTGGGGAAATAAAAAAGAAGATTCTGTAGTCTAATTTGCTCATATCAAAGTAAACCAGTTAATGTTCCTTGGTTTATGAAGTATGAGTAGATACAGAAATTAACAATGTGAACTTTTCCTTTCCACAGAGTTCAATCAATTACTTTTAAAAAGCTTCTTTTGATAATTTGTACAACATTTATTCTATATAGTTTTCTGTTTGATGTACAGTATGTCCAATTTATATATATCTGCTTACCTGGGCCATGAAGGATCCACCCCCCACCCCCACGAGAAAAAAGAGGAAAACAAACTGCCTTTATTTTTTCTAAACTGCAAAATAGTAGTTGACTATTTGTAAATCTAATTGAACTTTTCTTTTAGGTTGAAAATCTGACTCGCCAAGCTCAACTTCAAGAAATTGAACTGGAAAGAACAACTAAACAGCTGAAGGAAGCAATAGCAATCGCTGGAGAAGAAACTGCTAAATGTAAAGCAGCAAAGGAAGTGATCAAGTCCCTTACTGCTCAGGTAGGATGGATAGCAGTGCATATAGCATGATGGTTTACAAATTTTGTGTCTGATGTGATTCTGTTGCAATGAGTGTTCCGTGCAATTTCAAATTTAATGTGGTTCAGTAGATTCTGTTCCACACCTCCCCATAAAATTTCTTTCTAACTCTTCTTGTCCCTTAAAACTCAGAAAACATCCCGCAATTAGACTTACTACAGTGAATAGCTCTTACACTCATGAGGGTCTAGTAGTTTTAGTAGCATTATTTTAATGATATAGAGTTTAACTCATCAGTTAAAAGTTAAAACAATCTCGTAATTATTGTTTTAGCTGATATGTGATGTAACTTTTACAATCGCCTCGTTCAAATATTACCTTTGTTCTTCATATACTAATGGAAGAAAGCATCTCACCAGGACGAGGACACTGTACAGGTTATGTTAATTTTTTTCTATCTCATAGAAGTTAGTTATTGTCTTAAAATGAACTCTTATCAGATTATAATGCACATTGACCATCTAGTTCTTTATTTGCATGTTGATGTGACAGTAAGTTAGGATGAGAACATTGTTGAAGGAGAACAACTGTTGTGGGTGTATTTTATGCAGCTCTGAGTACAAGTTTTTAGTTTAGACTGAACTTGATTAGAATTATTTCTTTGCCTCTTTGATGAAGATGGCTTTTCATAAATGTACTTCAAAAAAATACTATGTTAAATGGGGACTATATTTTTGTTCCTTCTGACTAAAATCCTAATAATTGTATTTTGAACCTAATCTATTTTTACAAATTGAGATCACATCTTTCATGAGCTACGCAGTTACTGATCACTTAATCCCTATAGAAAATATATTGCTCAAGCACATTTTGAATTTGGTTTTTAAGAAATAAACTGAAAAGAGAACTGGCTATCATTTGGGGCTTTGCCCAACAAGTCTTACTGATCCTACATTTGTTTGTGTGTCTTGCATTGAGTAGTTGAAGGAAATGGCTGAGAGGCTACCAGTAGGAGCAGCAAGGAATGTCAGATCACCTTCTCTTACTTCCTTTGGTTCAAGTCCTGGTTCCAACGAAGTCAGCAATGCTTCTGTTGAGCGATTGAGTATTCAAGCTACTAGCCTAGAACCGGACTTGACGGGATCAAACAATCAGTTACTTTCAAATGGATCAAGCACCATCGGTAACCGTACAGCTGGTCATAATAAACAGAGCCAGTCAGATGCAACTAATAGAAATGGGAGCAGAACAAAAGAAAGTGAATCTCGTAACGAGACTGAATGGGTTGAGCAGGATGAGCCTGGTGTATATATTACACTCACCTCCCTACCAGGAGGCGTAATAGATCTGAAAAGAGTTCGCTTCAGGTGTGGATTTTGAATACTTAATCTTAGATATCTTGCATAGATGAGTGACTTATATCTTGATGTGCATAAAACAGCACTGCAAATAGTTTCTAAGTAATTAAGTAAAGTAACTGCTTTATAAAGAGGGTGAGTCTTGGAGCAATGATAAGGTTGCTATCGTGTGACTTGGACGGGTTCAAATCCTAGAAACAACTTCTTTGCTTGTAGGAGTAAGGTTGCGTACATCTAACTCTTCTTAGACCCTACCTGGTAGGAGCCTCGTGCACTAGGCCGCAAAAAACGAGAAGCTGCTTTATTGAGGTGGGGTACAGCTGGGTGTGTGGACGGGAATGATAATCTCTTTTAGTAACATGTGTAACGTATGGATCCAAACCCTTTTATGCGAGGAGATAACACAATTGTGTCATATGAAGAGGAAGACTATGTATCTGCAAGTGATATTGACATGTTATTGTCTCACATGAGAAGCTAAATTCTGCTTGCAATGTTGACGTTTTTATCTCCTTTGTTGTGTTTGTTATTAGTTAGTGCTACTAGCAATTCAGATAATGATAAAGTGTTTCCTATATGTATATATCAACCATGTTACAATTTCTTGGGTTAGGTTTTTGACCTTTACGTTGGTGTTTGCAGTCGGAAGCGGTTTAGCGAGAAACAGGCAGAACAATGGTGGGCTGAGAATCGGGCGCGCGTGTACGAACAGTACAATGTGCGCATGATTGACAAGTCAACTGTTGGTGTTGGGAGTGAGGACCTGCCTCATTGACATAACAATCTGTATATGAGATGTTCTTTTCCACTTTTTGGCTCCATTTACAGCAAGATTGCACTGATCAAGTACATTTGGCTTCCATCTTTTATAAATCCTAGAGGGAAGCTAGGTTTGGCATGTTAGGAGAGAATAGGGATTTGATTGTGATTTTGTAATTCCCTTTTCTTCTTTTTTTTTTTTTCCTTCTAAATTTGATTTCACTTTCCATTTTTTCCCTATATGTACCTTGTGTGGGGGTTGAGGGCGAGAAATGTATATTCTTAGTAGGTTGCTGGCTCTTGTTGAAAGTAGCTGCAATGTAAATTTCATAAGCAAATGCATTTGCTAATTTTTCTTCTATACCCTTTATAAATTCCTTCGGCCATAGGAGGGGCAGTTCATGACTTATAGATAACATCAAGCAAATGAGTGTGCGTGTGCTTTTCTTTTTTTTAGAAAATTCTTTCTAGCTCTGCAATTTGCAATGCTACCTGGTAAATAATTCAATACTTTCTGAGTTCTTGTAAGGAGAAATTGATGGTTGTTTGATTGCTATATAAGATTCGTAAATCATAATGAAACAAACAAGTCGAGTTTTTGTTGTGGGAACATAATTTTTGGTGTTTTCCTATCGGAGAAGGCAGAACCTGAGTTGAAAATGTTTCTTTTCCCATTTTTCTCAATATTATTATTATTTTTTAGACTGCATTTTTCTCAACATTAGAAAATTTTCTTAATATGAGTCCTATGTCGAAGAGGTTGTCTTTTAAGTAAGGGTTTTATATTCAGGCAAAAGAGAAAAAGAAAAGAAGGGCCATATAAAATATTGGGCTTATCAATTTCAAAAGCCAACTTTTGGAGTGTAATTTTCTAAGAACTTATATTCATATCAATTGAAAGTTAGTTGATTGAAAAGGGTTAATTGCGGAGGATTTTAACCAGTGGAGGGGTTGAACATGATCGAGTGAAGTGCTATTGAGTGAAATGTCGCAGTGTGTCAGCCGTCGAGATGCCGACTTTTGAAGTGGGTTGTAATATTACGAGTCTCACATTAGGAAGATTATCTTCAAGAAATGATTTTATAAGGCATTGGACTTTCGAACTTCAACAACTAATTTTAGGGTGTGATTTTTTCCAGAACATATAGAGTATCATTTTTTTTTTGTGAATTGGACATGCTACAAATGTCTAGCAAACACAGAGGCGAGGCACCAAAGAACCATTGTGGTCAGCAACAAGAATAGATCCTAAACTCACGTGAGGATAATTAAAGACATGGAGACCCTTTGAAAGGTTGTGGCATAGTTTCGTCATGTAATCTGCGGCTTGGTTGGCTTCCCGAAAGGCATGCACCAAGTCGACGTTCCAGTTGCGATCAACCAAACTCCTAATATGATGAACAAGACTAGAACAGGGATGATTCTCTACAATGCCATTTACAACCAGCTCCAACGCAACCTCAGAGTCACATTCAATGGCAACCTTACGAAATCCTTTCTCCCAAAGCAACTCCAACTCATCCAAGATGCCTCTAAGATCAGCCCAAAGGATTTCATAAGTACCAATACGATGATAAAAATTGAACAAAAAATTTCCAGAAGCATCACGTGCAACACCACCGCAAGAGGTGCTCTATTGTCACTTAAAATTTGCATTATTGAAGTACTTGTATTTTATAAAAGCTTCATTAATGAACTAAGCACCATGAGTGAATTGAAACCTTAACTGCATTTAAATATACGAGTATTGAAAAATACAGGCCAAATTATTTTTTTGGTCCTCAACGTTTGTACGAAGTTTAATATTGGTCCTCAACGTTTCAAAATGTTATTATAGGTCCTAACGTTTTTTTTTTTTGTCAAAATTGATCTTCTAGCATAACATCTGTCTGGTTTTGCCATTAAATGCCGACGTGGAAGGCTTATGTGGCACAACCTTTCATATACGTGTCATATTTAAATGACATGACACCCCCTCTCATTCAAACTCAGCAAAACGACGCGCCGTTTTCATGGACATGGCAATGAAAAGTTGAATCAAAACGACGTCATTTTGCTGAGTTTGAGTGAGAGAGGGTGCCATGTCATTTAAATATGACACGTAAGAGAGAGAGTGTGCCATATAAGTCTTCCACATCGACATTTAATGGCAAAACCAGACGGATGTTACGCTAGAGGATCAATTTTGACAAAAAAAAAGTTGAGGACCTAAAATAATTTTTTGAAACGTTGAGGACCAATATTAAACTTCGTGCAAACGTTGAGGACCAAAAGAGTAATTTGACAAAAAATAAACATGTCATCCGTTGTTTGTAATTTTTGTTAAATATTTATACGAATTTAACTAAAAAAGAATCGGTAAAATAATAGTTTTATGCGATATCTTTACATGAAAAATTCCAAGAAGTCATAGGAGTGAGAATACTTGGTTGTTCAAAATATTATTATAAAATGAGATATTGCATATTTTAAGAATTAAATTTGACATTTTGATCTTTAAGAAGAGAACATGTTCAATAGTACGATGGTACACTAGTATTGAACTTCAATACATCACTCTATTCGGTTGGTCCTTAATCCATTTAAAGGTGAATCCTGATTAATATGAGTTTTTATTCATATTAACAAATGACGCAACATGATTGGAGGGATGTACCAAAGTTCAATGGACTTTTATCCCTTTCAAAGATTAAACTGAGACAAATAATATCTTTCAAGATCTAAATTTGACATTTTTATCTTTTATAAATTAAATTGAGACATATTATATTTTTTAGAGATCAAATAATAATTTTATCTTGTTTCTATTAGCGGATAAGTCATAACATATTATTCAACTTTTTTTCCCGAAAAATATGTTATTTAAGTTAAGGAAAAAACTTATATTCATTTTCTCAAGTTTACCTATCAAAACATAACATGTGTAATTTTACTTATGTAAGTCTTTTTTTTTTCTTAACTCTATTAATCAGTTGTTAAGAAAAAATCTTGCACATGTCATGTTTCGATAGGCAATTCTAAAGAAATAAATATAAAGAAATGGATTTAACTTTTTTTTCTTAACTTAATCAATAGAGATATTGGTTAAAGTTTGATTATATTAATAATTTTATTTTTTAAAGATTATTTAAAGAACAACATTATAAAATTTAAATTTTAATTAAAATAATTTGTTTATTTAATTTCCTAAAATTTATATATATATATTTTTTCTCTTTCATAAATTCACTTTAAAGTTTAGAAAGTAAATAAATAATATTTGTAGATTAACCATCAATAATCCGTTGTCGTCCAGCGGTTAGGATATCTGGCTTTCACCCAGGAGACCCGGGTTCGATTCCCGGCAACGGAAAAATCTTTTTTCTTTTTCATTTTGATTTTAATTTTTAAAAATTTTGATTTTTTTTTTCAAATTTTATATTATAAATTCTTTTTTTCGTTGACTCTGCGCTTTTATAATAGGGCTTTATTATTTGTCTCGTCCCTGATTTTCTTATGGCGAAAGATAGCTGTTTGGCTCGTGTCACCGCCGGCGTTGCTGTTGGCGGAGCTGTGGGCGGCGCCGTCGGTATTATCTTCATTTTCCTCACAGTTTCTACTCATTCTCTTCCTTCATTGTTTTAAACTTTTTGCACATCTTACTTATTGAAATTTGCATTGCTTCATCTCGTGCTGTCTATTGCAATATCCTTGCTCTCGGATTTATTTTCTGAAATTCTGTGTTGTTTTTGGGATCATCCTGTGTGCACGAAGGTTTTTTTACGGAATTATTTGCGTATACCGGGATTGATTTTCTTTTCTTTTGTATAAACTTCTAAGTTCTAACCTTAATTTTTGATTCTTAAATTGATTGTTTAATGGGGTTCGACTCATTTAAGCCTTTGATTTCGTATTACTATTAAGTGCTAACTGACCTTTATTGTTGTTTGTGTTTAGTTAAGATGTTTTTTGCTATTACTATTATTAGAGTGTCATTTTGAATTTCTTGTGTTGCTTCATTAAGCTGATGCTTTTCTTCGGTATGCAATTAAGTGATCTCAAGAAGGGTTACTAAAACCTTTGCAGTAACCTCTTTTGCATTTGGAGCTATGTCCTTACTAAATGAATGCATCAGTTCATGTCTCTTTTATCATAACCTCCTTCATTGGTGAAGGGACACCTTGCATTAGAAGACTTAATAAGCTTGTAGATGATAAATTTATCCAATTATTGTTTTGATTCAGAGAGTGGTTTTTTTCGGAGATGTATATTATGAACCCTACATATAGCTGAACCCACCTAGTGAGAAATGAGTAGAGACAGAACATGTTGGCGTCGCTTGATCTATATAGCCGACTCCACCTAGTGGGAAAAGGCTTTGATTGTTGTTGTATATTATGAACCCTACATTGTCAAAAGTATAACTCTATTAAGATAGAGGTTGTGAATCTGAAAAATTTTCTTGCCTTGTGAATGGTGAAGGCACTACGTGATTTTGCCCTTTTACTCATTGTATTGCTCACTATAAAAAGAAGCTTGATGTGGGGGTAGACTACCCAAAGCAACATAGTTTTTATTGCTTGTAATATATACCCGTTACTCAACTTTCGAATCCTGTTTTGGTTGTAAAATATTGTGTCTTTTACCCATGGTACTAAACATCATATCAGTCAATACTTGATTTGCGCAATAATTTTCAATATCACCTGATACTGAAATGAAACACTCGTGAATCATGATATTTAGTTTCTTGCTTCCAGCCTTTTATATACATGTCAATTCATAAAAGATGAAGAAAAAAGATGTTGAATATTTCTTCCAGTTTGTTTCATCTTTTATGCCTCGGTTCCCTATAGTGTATTATATACATGATATTGAAATGAAACACTAGTGAATCATGATATTTAGTTTCTTGCTTCCGGCCCTTTATGAAAAAAAAAGATGTTGAATATTTCTTCCAATTTGTGAGACTTATTCACTTGATATGCGCAATAATTTTCAATATCACCTGATACTGAAATGAACACTAGTGAATCATGATATTTAGTTTCTTGCTTCCAGCCCTTTATATACATGTCAATTCATAAAAGATGAAAAAAAAAAAGATGTTGAATATTTCTTCCAGTTTGCCTCTGTTCCCTATAGCGTATTATGACTTGTGAGACTTATTCAGTTGATCCTGAAGATGTTCTATAATTTAATACCTTAGACGTTAAATAAGATATAATTATGTTGTCTTACATAAGGTTGTTAGGGAGGACATTCTCACGGCTGTCTGTCAATTCTCGGTTCAAAGTCACGGCCAATATAACTGCATACCAAGCCTTGAATCTATTGAATATACATTTATATTTTAAGTAAATCTTGAAATTTTGCTTAGTAGAAAGTGAAGGGGGCGGAGAGGGAGTGAGTGATTCCTCTCACAATGCTTTGTACCCTGTTTTGTGCTTAATGCCAGATTTACATGCATTCACATTGTATTTGCTGCTTCAATTTTTTAATCCAATTGAGCTTCAAAATTTCTTAGTCATGACTCATGAATATCAGATTGTTTTCAGTCTTCATCTCTAAAATTTTCATGAAATCCACCTTATCAGATATGGATTTCTTAGTCAAATTCAACCTACAGCATGTGTTCTTGGTTTTATACTAATTTCTTTTATTTTTCAGGTGCTGTTTATGGGACATATGAAGCTATTAGATATAAGGTACATCCGTACATATGATATTTTAAGCTTCTTTGTGCAGTTTACAGTTTGGCTTTCCTTTGTTCTTATCAAATTATATTTTCCTTAAGTGACTTTTTTGTTTGAAAAATCTTCTTAAATCCTAACTTCTGCTGGTATATAAAGTATAAACATTGGATGCTTACATGAAAAACCAATAGTATTGGGTGAGTTCAGGATTCACACAGATTACTCTGTCTATCAGAGTTCTTATTTAGCATTATTCTTTTATTGGAGTTGCAGGTACCTGGACTTCTGAAAATTAGGCATATTGGACAGACAACACTAGGAAGTGCTGCTGTTTTTGGTCTTTTCTTGGGTGCTGGAAGCTTGATACATTGTGGCAAGTCATATTGAGGTCACAACTCATAAACATTTTTTTTCCCTCCCTAATTTCTGAGTTTTGCTTTAACCTTCAAATCATCCATGTAAAGGATATGAATAGAGCAGTTCTGAGATTACACTTTGGTTTTCTTTGTTTAATATATAAAGTATAAATTTTTTATGGAGTTTTTCATGTAATTTATCACTTGAGTGTGTGTTAAGAGTCTCACATCTGGGAGGTTACCTTCAAGGAAGGGTTTATAAATTCTTGGACTCTCTAACTCTAACAGCTAACTTTTGGGTGAGACTAAATTGCTTTTGCAGTGAAAGGAGTCTCTGTGTGTGTGTGTGTCATTCCCTATTTCTGGTGGCAGAATAAAAGTAGTGTTTCAGTGATAAATCCAATTGTTAGCTGCTCAATGTTTACTGGGTTTGTTTAGTTTCTGAAAAAAAAATAAAATTCAATTTTTATTTTTGTTTCTGAAAATCAGTTTTCGTTTTAAACTTTAATATTTTAAAAATGTTTGTTATGTAAGGGTTAAAATTTTGTTAAAGTTTTTAAATCAAATAATTTAAATTAACGATATTATTTATATGACATGATAATTTACTTTCTTCAAAAATTGTAAAAATATCACTGATTATTATTTAAATGTACTGAAAATGTTTTTTTTAGATGTTTCTTGTTTTTAGTTTTTTTTATAAATATTTTCTTACCTTTTTTTAAACCTCATTTTTTTTGTTAAATTGTGTTAACATATCTTTAATTATATATTTTATTTTTCAATAAAAATAAAATAAGAAACAGTAAAAACAAACGCACTGTGGTTTTTGGGTGGACAAAAAGTTTAGGTGGGGTAAGCACTAGTGTCTTATTATAAGACCTTCACATCAGTCATAGGGTTTGAAATCTCGCCCTTATGAGATAAGAACACAAATTTTAACCAACTGTGCCACTCCTCATGGACATGCACCGTGGTTTTACAAGATATGGAAGTGTGCATAGAAATTTTTTTATACATGTAATTGTGCTATATTATTTGTATACACTAATAATATTTATCTATTTATTTTTATTTTATTTATCATGTAAAGTCTCTAATTTAATAATTGAAGAATGTCAATACTAATTTTTAAAAATATTTGTGCTAATTTAAAATATTAATACTTATCTATATTATTTTATTTATCATGTAAAGTCTCTAATTTAAAATATTTATCTACATGTATTTGTGTTATATTATGTTGATGTGTATCTGTTAACTCATTACATGTGATATTATGTCACATTGCCATGCCATTTTGAGGAAAAAAATTTGAAAAAAAATTATAAATTAGACAAATTAAAAAGTCATTTTCAAATTGGAGTAAAACAAAATTTTTTCTCCTCAAGATGACATGGAAATGTGACATGGTAGTATATGTGACAAGTTAATGGTGACACACTAACATTTAATGACCATATCACCTTGTTAGATAACGATTAATGTCTCGTAAACTAAATAGTTCCACAGATCAGAAGTGGAAATTCAAAGGAGGGATATTCAAGATCGAACAAAACTTCAACATTCCAATCAAACCAAACCAAACCAAATCGAGCAAAAATCAAACTAAACTGATGAGTGAGTGGTTTGATTCGGTTTGGTTTTGATGGTTTTAAGCGTGTGGTTCGATTTCTAGTTTACTATTTTCTAAATCGGATTTAGAGCTGGCAAAACAGATTCAACTTGTTCTTCTGCGAGCTTTTACAACAAAACGAGGTAAAATGGGCCTAGCCCATTTAACTCGCAGCTCATGCGAGTTTGGTGCGGGTTACTTGTGAGTAACCAACAACTCATTTTTAATTTCTTTTATATTTTATTTTTTAATAGATAATATAATATACCTCAATTATTTGATCTTTCAATTTTACGAACACATAATTTAATACCATAAAAATATTTGAGATTATATATTTTTAAGATTGAAAAATCATACCTTAAGACATATATTTTTCAAATTTACTGTTAACATTATAAAAAGAAAGTGAAAGTAACTAGTTTACATTACCAAAAAAAAAGAGTAACTAGTTTATTGCTTTATCAAGCATAGAGTGACACATTCAACTATAGTTTCATTTCATTAACCAAATACCATATTACAACTCCAAAAATAAAATTTATATGAAAAGAAAATTTGGATTGTACAACAATTTTTTTAAGATTTTTCATAGGTATCTTCCTATTAGAGACAATTCTGTTTGAGCTAGTAGAGGTCCCATAACGGAGGTAGAACCCTCATAGTAAAAATTTTTTCATACGTAAGTCTCGAACAAAATATTTTGAATTGGAGGGATTTGCTCAGCAATGAAAAGAAAAAAAAGGAATTCCTCTATACAAAGTGGATTAATAATGTTCAACTTTAAAAATGGCTCCCGAGCGAACCCGCGAGCTATCACAAAATGAGCTGGACTTCGAAAATGCTATCCTGTTTTGAAAATGGGCCAACCTGTACGAGCCGGGTTGACCCATTTTGTCAGCTCTAATCGAACCAAATTCCTATATATATATTATTAAAGGTCTTTGATTTATAAATGAATGAATAGATAATGAGTAAAATGTTGTTTTGGTCCTTCTTAGATGATAGGTTTCTCAATTTAATCCTTTTTAGATGACCCTTCTCAATTTAGTCCTTTTAAGATTAACATGTTATCAATTTAGTCCTTGTTTTCAAAATTATGATGACATGGACTAAAATTGCTGATTAGTACTCTTTTTTTTTTGCCAACAAAATGCTGACTGGGCACTTAATTTATTAAATACTTTTACTTCTCTTCTTTTTCGCGTGGCTAAAGTACTAATTTGGTCCTCAATGTTTGCATAAAGTTTAATGTTGGTCCTCAATGTTTCAAAAGTTTAATGTTGGTCCTCAAAGTTTTTTTGGGTCGATTTTGGTCCTCGAGCGTAACACCATTAACTTTTTGCCATTAAATGATGACGATTGAAATTTTGATCGAAAAATTGAAACTTTGCAGGACTACCCTCAAAGTACAAGATTCTTCTTCGTCTGGGTACTTTCCGCAATATGATTTATCATGTTCAATGAATAAGCCAGCCATGGCAGTCATTTGAACTCACAGAAATCTCACCCTCTTCATCATCATACTCAAACTTAAACGACTTCAAGTCAGAGAGAACTTCATGGACTTTTATATATAAAAATGATCCCAAGAAAAAAAATATTGTCTGTTAAATATGTACTTTTGGAGTTGACAAGACATTTATTTAGCTTTTGAGAAGCATCCAATAATCTAGTGGTGGTGGATGATATAGTTTTGATGACTTTTGAAAGAGTTAAATCTAGTAAGATAAATTACAATCTTTTATTTCTGCTGCATATCAGGAACACAATGGGGTGTAGGAAAGGCCTTTGTATTTCCTTTTGTCTGGGAGTGGATCCTCTGTCATTCTTTACTATTAGTTTAAAATAATATTTTTTAATAGTTTTTTTACAATAAAACAATTTAGGTGTTTCAAAATATATTTGAGATGAATAAATTTTGGAGTTCAAGTCGTCTAAATTTGAGAAATGACAAACTTTTCTAAAATATGAAATAGATACAAATAAAAGTGCAGTCCCTAAACCATTCATGGTTGGTCCTAATTAATGTAGGGTATTCAATTTTTTTTTTATTTATATAACTCTCATACTTTTGAGAAATGATAAATTTGAGGCACTCAAAACTTTTAATTGTACAAAAAAAATATTAAAATATAATATTTTAGACTAATGATAGAGAATGACAGAGAAAACAATGACAGAAGATCTATTCTCCATTTGTCTTAAACCGTTCTGAAGCGTGTAGGAAAGGCCTTTGTATTTGCTCCATGTCCTCATGATTTTGACAATAAGGACTAAATTGATAACATGCTAATGTAAAAAGGACTAAATTGAGAAACTTATCATCTAAGAAAGACCAAAACAATATTTTACTCAATAGATAATATTGATTGGATGTTTGAACAATTTAAATAAATTTAATTAAAACAAAGAAATGATCGATAATCAATAATTATGTGAAATTTATGAATTTTTTCAATTGGTCTTTCTTTTTTCCATTCAGTCTATATTCATTCATTCATTCAATTTTTTTTTAAATTTTTATTCTCTTAACTCTTGTTTTTTCATGAATTTTATCAATTTATGTGTTAGCACAACTAATGGGCAAGTAAAGTTATTTTGTAACGTTGTTTGAACAATGTAATTATTTTACTTATCATTTTGAAACAATTTGAAACTAGAACAACGTAATCGTTTTACTTATTGTTTTGTAATCTTGTATGATTTTGAATTTGACTAAATGTGTAAGTTTGGCAAGATTAAAGTTTCAAACAGTCCAAACCAAACTGCTCATCTATGATTTGATTTGACACTGTAAATGCAAATAGTCCAAACCAAACCGCAAAACTAAAATGGGAATGTTTTGATTTGAAAATATCTTAAAACCACCCAAATCAAATTGACAAATACCCCTAATTTAGAGACTAAATAGTTTATTCTTATTATTTATGGATTAGGTTGACCAAAAAATTCATGGATCAAAATGTAATTTTTCTCAAAATTTTAATATATGATATTAATGAGTACATAAAATTAAAAACAAGATTAGAAATATCTAAATATTTATAATGTATTAAAAATTCAAATGATGTTGAAGCTTCTCTCATAATGACACGTGTGTATTTTTTTTTTTACATTGAATACATCTCAGGGTATGTTTAGTTGTTTGAAAAAATTGATGTAATGTATCTTGTAATTTAACATTCTTTCTAACAAATATACCTTACATTTTGCAATGTGATAAAATTATGTTTTTGTCCTTACTTTTTTACCCACTTTTAATTTATTCCATTCCCACTTTTAATATAAGGGTAAAATGGTCATTTTACGCACTTTTATTTCATTCACATCACATCACTTTCGCATTCCTATTCCCATTCCCTCAAACATTCCCATTCTCATTATCATTACCATTACCATTCCCATTTTATCCAATATTCACGTAACCAAATGTGCCCTTAATTGCAGCTTATAACTTTAATTAGGTATCATAAATTTATAGGTACCTTTGAAATTAATGACCATAAATATACAACAAGAAATATGGGTATTTTCAACAACCTATATTTCGATGGTCATTTAATTGTTGAAAAAAGGTACATTTTTCAACAATCAAATGTTGGCCGTCGAAATAGGTTCTTGAAAATAAGATAATAATAGTATTTTCGGCGGCCAATAATATAATTGTCGATAATACTTTTTCAACGGTATATTTCTCGACGGTCGTTGTCAACAAATATATTGTTAAAAATAATATTATTGACAAATATCGACAATGATTAGCCGTCAAAAATACTATCATTGACTTTTTACGACAACATAATTCGACGGCAAAAATTTAGTTGCTAAAAATATGTACTTATTTTGATGGCCAAAATTAAATTGTTGAAAACTTTTTTCAACAATTAATAGTGGCCGTCAAAATAGAGGTTATTTAAAATAGTCATATTTCTTGTAGTGAAAATTGGCGAAGTTCAAAAAAAATTAGTCAAAATCAACAATTAATTTATTTGAATTTTGATAATTAATGTGCTTGAGAATTCTTTTTTTTTAGATCAGGGTATCCACCGTCAAACACAGTGATTAATCGTCTTGCTAAATTGTAGGCATCGAAGGATGGGCTTGAAAATTCTGTTTAACTATTTTGTTTCTTATAGCATAAATGTACATTAATTCTGCAGCTTATTAAATTTATAATCAAAATCTACAATAATAAATGAGCAATAAATTCACAACAAGTCTATAAATATAATGTACCATTCTCAACCATTTGATACACACACTTTTCCAATGGCAAATAAAAGTTTTATATTCTTCGTTTGTCTGTCTTTTATTTCCTTTGAATTTGTAGTATTTCCTTCACCATGTGATGCCAGTGGAGATGGTGATGATCGCAAAACATACATAATCTACATGGGATCACTTCCTAAGGTATCACCATCTTCTTCTTACTCTCCAACTTCACACCATCTTAGCATCCTCAAACAAGTTATTTATAGTGGCGGAAATAAAACCGACGCCACAAGTTCCTTAATTCAAAGCTACAAGAGAAGCTTCAATGGGTTTGCTGCAAAACTCACGAGTGATCAGAGGGACAAGATAGCTCAAATAGAAGGAGTGGTCTCTGTATTTGAAAGCATAACACTTCACACTCAAACGACAAGATCGTGGGACTTCATGGGATTCCTCGAGAATGTTACAGCAACGAAAAGAAACTCGTCGGCGGCGGAAAGCGAGGTGATAGTGGGAGTTATTGACACTGGAATATGGCCGGAGAGCGAGAGTTTTAGTGACGAAAATTTTGGCGATGTTCCAAAGAAATGGAGAGGTACCTGTTCTGGTGGGAAGAATTTTACATGCAATAAGAAGATAATAGGAGCAAGATACTATGGCAATCGTGATTCTGCAAGAGACTTAAATGGCCATGGAACTCACACTGCTTCAATAGCAGCAGGAAACATAGTTCATAATGCTAGCTTTTATGGAGTAGGTCAAGGTACGTTACAATTACTAAAACATCTTGTGACATAATTTATTAATGCATCATAGAAGTGTCTTCGTATCTTGATTTTCTAAGAAATAGTCGTATCCCCGTTTCGAATTTGAATTGTATCCTGTGTTTGGGCTTCTTAATTAGTGTGGAGCTCAATAGTGTAAGGTTATGTTCGTTCTGGGCCCCACCATTGAAGGAAATTAGATTTCCTTTTAGGAAATTGTGCCATTTTTTTTTAAAAAAATATATAAAATGTCTATTATACACTTTGATTTGATACAATCCTAACATTCTTTTCTTTTTATTATTTTAATATAAGAGGTAAAGTGGTAATTTTAATACATTCCCATTCAATTTTCATTAACAAATTTTTACTACCAAACACAGTAAACTCATTCCCATTCCCTTTTTCTTCCTGCGTAAAAAAAAAACATACCCTCCATTTTTGTTGCATTGCCTCACATTTATGATATCATAAAATTTCAAATGCAGGTACTGCAAGAGGAGGGGCTCCATCTGCGAGAATAGCTACATACGCTGCTTGTACTTCGGATGAATGCTATGCCGCAGATATCTTAGCTGCTTTTGACGATGCCATTTCAGATGGTGTGACCATTCTTTCAGTCTCTCTTGGAACCTTTGTGCCCATAGATTTTTCACGTGATTCAATCTCCATCGGTGCTTTCCACGCCATGGAGCGAGGAATCCTCACCGTCCAATCCGCCGGAAATGATGGCCCTGATCCAGCCCGGGTCACGAGCATCGCACCATGGATCCTCACCGTAGCAGCGACCAGTACGGACCGGAGATTCGTCGACAAACTAGTTCTCGGAAATGGCCACACAATCATTGGGAATTCTATAAATTCCTTTGCGTCAAACGGATCGAAATTCCCAATAGCAACGATAAATGGCGATTCGTATGAGTGTGATAGGATTACTTCTGGTTATTGTCTTTGTTTTGACGTAGATCTTGTGAAGGGAAAGATTGTTTTGTGTCCTGAATTGATGCGATATTATAGGGCTGATTTAGTGAAAGGTGGAGGCATAGTTGGTGTCATTGCACTCACAGGTTTGCATAACTTTAACTCACTCTGACGTTTTCTTAGTCTCAATTTGGTCGTCACTCTCGTTTATGATTGGTACCAATTTGATCTCTAATATTTGTTTAGTTTCAATTTGGTCCCTCACACTTCCTTCTTTACCCCTTAATTTTGTTAAGTAATTTTAATAATGGGTTAATGGAGGACCAAATTGGTAACGATTACAACCGTAAAGGACCAAATTGAGACTGAGCAAGCTTTAGGGACCAAATTGAGAAATGTGCTAAATATTAGAGACCAAACTAGAATTTAAAACTTTGTAAATCGTGCAAGAAATTTCCTCAGTTAAATATTCTATCCAAAATAGGGTATGTTTGTGTTGGGTATTAAGAAGTGGACTGGGAGAGAAAGGAAGAGTATTAGTTAAATATCCTCCCCTTTTGTTAATTTAAATTACTACAAATTAAGAGATTTTGAATCCATATAAAGGAAAGATAACTCATCATTTAATCTTCCATATCCCTTCCCCTCCTAATTGCAAAACACACCCAACAAAATAGTGACAAGTTAGACAAATTAGTTAATCTAAACCAAAATGTAAAAACCATGATTATATTAAGTTGCTAGCTAAATTCCTTGAGAAAAATAGAATTAAGTTGCTTTGGTTATAGTCAAATAGTCTTTTGTTTTACTAACTTAAAAATTAAAAGAAAAATTAATTTAAATATCCAAATTCTTAAGAAATATTATATATGTTATTATGATTTAGGTGAATTTATATGTGATATTTACGTATCAATTGTATTTGAATTTACATTATTTGAAATTTTTTTTTTCAGTATTAGTTATGATAGATGTTTAACAACCTTGCAGATGAGGAATCTGATATGTGGTTTGACGTGGTAAGGCAACCTTCGCTAGCGATTTCATCAAAGGATTATGATATAGTTAAATTTTATGTGAACTCAACCAATGATCCGACGACTGAAATTTTGATGAGTGAGGCTATTAATCAGGATGTTACTGCACCTAAAGTAACAAAGTTCTCTTCACAAGGGCCAAATGGGAAAGTTCCGGAAATTCTGAAACCAGATATAAGTGCCCCAGGACTCAAAATTTTAGCTTCATATTCACCAATTGGGTTTGGAGCACAGGATTTTAAAGAACAAGGATATATGAGATACAACATATTATCCGGGACATCTATGTCTTGTCCTCATGTTTCTGGAATAGCTGCATATTTGAAGAGTCTTCACCCGAATTGGTCACCTGCAGCTATCAAATCTGCAATCTTAACGACGGCAAAACCTATGGAGAAATCTTCTTTTGCTCAATCAGTTGGTGAGTTTGAGTATGGATTTGGGCATCTCAATCCAGTTCAAGCTGGTGATCCTGGGTTGGTTTATGACATATCTAAGGAAGATTATCTGGAAATGTTGTGCAATTTAGGTTTCAATGCTTCTAAAATTGAGAGAATCTCCGGAGAAAATTACACTTGTCCTACTACTTCTCAGAGAGACTTGGTGAAAAATCTGAATTATCCTTCATTGGGAGCTGTAGTTGAGGTTATGAAGCCATTCAAGGTCGTGTTTAATAGGACAGTGACAAATGTTGGGTTTGCTAATTCAACCTACAAGGCAAGTGTTTCACTAAATTCAAAGGTGAATATTACAGTGGAACCTGAGATTCTCTCATTCAAGACGTTGAATGAAAAGAAGTCTTTTGTCGTTACTGTTGTTGGAGAGGGAATAATCTCAAATAAAACTGCGATTTCTTCATCACTGGTGTGGTCAGATGGAACCCACAACGTGAGAAGTCCAATTGTTATATTGTGATGGGGCCGGTTGAATAATGATATATATATATATATATATATATATATATATATATATATATATATATATATATATATATATATATAAGAGATTTTTCTAGTTGAATTATTCAAGTTTCTTGGACTTGAATCTTGCATTGTTTCAATAGTTAAAAGAAGGGAGAATAGCACATTTATTAGGTGAATGAATCATTTCTCTTTCCAATAATAAAATTCTCTCATCCTAATAAAATTTGTGGGATTTAAACTTTTGTGTTATCTATAAAACGTAGCTCCTTAATCTCTATCCATAAAAATTAAACGATGAAAACGTCTTTAAAATTATCATTTGATTTGGTGTTTCCGTCTTTTAATCCAATTGAGCATTACACTTTCTTTACATGGCTTATAGATATTGGATTGTTTGAGTCTCATGTATAGAATTTGCAAGAAATCCAAGTTATCAAGAATATATTACTTCTTCGGCAAAAAAAGAAGAAGAAGAAGAAGAATATGTTGCAACATTAGTATTGTGACTATTGTTGGGGATTTATAGTATAATAATAGATTGAGTCGCGTCACAAGAACACTGTCCTAGGAGATATTATGCAACCCCTCTATAATTTAGGAAGCGACACTCTTTAGGATTAAACGAATATGGTAAGCAAATATTTAAGGCAATTAATAATTTAATTTTTGATTAAGATAATTTAGAAATAGTTTTTGCAAAATAAAACCCTTCATCACTTCTTGTGGCATGTTTTGTGGCGTCGGAGGAAAAATTGTCTGTTTACAATTGTATTTACCTTCCTGTGGCCTGTTTTGTTTGCGAAGCCTACTTTCTACTTGGGCCATATTCCCTAAATATCACACTTTATGATATATACTCATGGCTCTCCTTTTTTTTAGTTAATTTAGGACTTTATTAGAGTCACTCGCATTTCCTAGTTAATTTAAGACTTTATTAAACCTAACGCTCTCCATGACGATGTCGTTTTGCGCAAGCCGCACAACACATGGTAAATTGCAGTTAAAATTAAAAAAAATTAATATTCTTTCTTTTTCTACCGTTATATGGGAATGTCCTAGTTTCTTTTTCAATTTGAAAGTAAATATTGAATTTGGCCTGTTGATTTTGTATGCACATTCACTTGTCATTTTCATCAAGGTTTACATATATGTTATTTTAGCAGATATATCTATATTAATATCGTTTTACAGATTTTCGGTATCACACAAGCAAAGTACCGTGTGACACCAAAAAATAACTTTTTCAACTTCACGAGTGTAACTTCCCAATAAATAACTACAAAAAGCTTCTCTTTGCATATTTTTTGTGTCACAAAAGAAAAGTATGGCACCAAACAAATAACTTCCCAATAAATAACTAATATGGTAATACAAATTTTATATATTTTAAAATTTAAAAATAAATAATATGCACGTACGTACATATACACCCTCTAGTATAATATATTGTAATGGCTATTGGCTTCTTTGGGCCGTACATGTCAATTGAAGCTAGAGATTGGACTTGCTCATTAATTCGAGTTGTGACTTGCTCTAATGCTTGAAAAAAAAAGAATTTATATAGAATTGTATGCTTGTGGTGATGGATCAATTGAGTGCAAGTCTCGTATATATTTTTGGTTTAAATCAGGGTATTTATCGTCCAGTACAATGATTAATCTTCTTATTGAATTATAGGCACTTCAAAAGGTGGGACAGGTGGCCCAATAATTTAAAGTTATTCTATACTCAAAACTAAAGATCAAACCATACCCTTGACACTTCTTTAAGGATAAATAAAGTTGAGTAAATTATTAATTCCCTATTGTAAATTAGGTGGCTTGCAATAAGTGTTGTTGTAATGAAGAGTCTATATTTTTTAAACCTTATTGTTTAATTCTTATTATGCAATCATGAGTTTTGCATTTTAAATTCATTTGGGGCTGGGTTTATAATACAATTTGTTTCATTATGCAATAGGTATGTGGCACAATTGATGTCACTGATGGCTGAAATTGTTGGGCCTCGCACACAAAATATAAGGAAAAGAGAAAGAAGAACACACACAAATTTTAACGTTGTTCGGTGTCTCAAGACCTACTACCACGACCCCTACTGGGACAAACTTTACTACTTGTAATGTTTGAACGGAAAAATTACAAACCTTCCTCAATACATAAAAATACCCAAAACCCAATACACCCAATGGTTATAGGCTAGTATTCTTATGTATGTTGAAACCTATATAACTCACACCTATTTATATAAGCTCCTCACCCAATCCTCACACAAACTAGGCGATGTGGGACTTGGTATTAATACATAATAGAAATTGCATTGCATCTCAAGTCATCCTACCCACATGTCACAATCGTATTGGCTGAAATTGCATTGCATGCATGCATGCAATAAGCTGTATCATAGACTCGCCTTTCATTTGGACCAAATTAGAACTCACATTGTTTGGTTGCAAGAATTTATAACGAGGGAATATTGGAGGGAGAAGGAATGAGTTAAGGAAAGATAGTTGGCTCGCGAGCTCTCGAGCCAATCCGCGAGTTGGCACAAAATGAATCGGACTTCGAAAATGTTGTCCTGTTTTGAAAATGGGCCAACCCGTACAAGCAAGGTTGTCCCATTTTACCAATTTTAACTGAACCAAACCGCTATATATATATATATATATATATATATATATATATATTAAAGATCTTAGATTTTTAAATGAATGAATAAATAATATTGATTGGATGTTTAAACAATTTTAACAAATTCAATTAAAATAATGAATTGGTACATAATCAATAATTATGTGAAATTTATGAATTTTTTCTATTGATCTTTCTTTTTTCAATTCAGTCTATATTCATTCATTCAAAAAAAAAAAAAAATTGTATTAACCCTTGTTTTTTCAAAAAATTTATCAATTTATGTGTTGGCACAATTATTGGGCAAGTAAAGCTATTTTGTAATGTTATTTGAACAATGTAATTATTTTACTTATCATTTTAAAACAATTTGAAACTAGAACAACATAATAGTTTTACTTATTGGTTTGTAATGTTTGATTTTAAATTAGATTAAATGTGTAAGTCTGGCAAGATAAAAGTTTCAAACTGTCTAAACCGAACTGTTCATCTATGGTTTGATTTAACACTATAAATGCAAACCGCCCAAACCAAACTGATGAACGTTCCTAATTTAGAGACCAAATAGTCTATTCTTATTATTCATGAATTAAATAATAGATTGACCAAAAATTCATGGACCAAAATGTAAGTTTCCTCAAAATTTTAATATATAATATTAATGAGTGCATAAAACTAAAAATAAGATTAGAAATATCTAAATATTTATAATGTATCAAATGTTCAAATGATGTGGAAGCTTCTCACATAATGACACATGAGAATTTTTTGTTACTTTATTTTTATTGTAAGTTCTAAATTGATCATTTATCTTTCAAAAGTTTTAAATTGATATTTTATGTTTCACATAAGTTCTATATTGGTCCTTCCGTTCATGTCCGTTTTTTTTCTTCCGCTAAGTACTGACATGGCTTGCTTAGCTGGATACTTTCTCTCTCTTATGTGGCACTTTTAGCTAACGTGGATTTGACTTCGACTCCACTTCGAGAAATCCCTCATTTTCTAATTCTCTTCAAGGCTGTGTTTGGTTAAAAAAATATGTGAAATTGGAATTGGAATTGTGAAATGGAATTTAAATTAAAAAATGTGTTTGGTATAAAAAGTGGAATTGAAAGCCGGTAAAAGAATGTAATGTAAAAAGACAAATTTACCCCTCATTACTCCTCTCTCTCCACCAAAACCTCATTATTCATTAATTAGTAATTACTCATCTCCACCCAACTCTCACCTCACTCTTCTGCCTCTCATCTCTTCATTTCTTCTTCTTATTCTTATCAAGTACTTCATAATTTAATTTCTCATCTATTCTTTAATACATGTATTCTATAATACTCTTTCTCACACTTTAATTCTTTTCATTCTTTTTCAAAGTACGAAGGTGAGAATCGTATTTACTTATTAGTGATAATGTATTTTAAGATCTTCTCGTAATTTCTTGTAAATGATTTTTGGATCTTCGTTTTTGATAGACCAGAATAGAAGCTTGGGAGTGCAGAAGCGAGAAAATGGGCAGCAAAATATGAGGGCAAATTCGTCTTCTTACTGTCTAATTCCAGATTTTGAGCCTTTTTTTCATCGAGGCAAAATAATATCTAGTCTTTGAATTGTTGGTCAAACTACTATTTAGTCTTTGAATTTATCAAAAATACTATTTAGTCTCTGAAATATTTAACTATGTCAACTATTTAGTCCCCGAATTTGACAAAATACTATTTAGTCCCCGTATTTGTAACTATGTCAACTATTTAATCCCCAAACTTGGCAAAAATACTATTTAATCATCGAATTTGTAACTTTGTCAACTATTTAGTCTCTTGACTGTTACTCGTTATAGTTGACAGAGTTGTAAATTTGGTGATTAAATAGTATTTTTGATAAATTCGGAGACTAAATAATTGTTTGACCAACAATTCAAAGACTAAATAGTATTTTGCCTCTTTTCCTACGCATGGAATTGGAGTCAGTATAGAATTGGATTCCAAGTCCAAGATAGGTGAACCAAACCTTTGCAAATATTGGATGGCGTTTGGTATTCGGAGAGTAATTTAGTGGAAAGTGGAAGTAAGCGATAAAAAGTATGTTGAGCTGGCATATATATTAAGGTTGATGTATGCCACTAATTAAGGTTAAACGAATTCAATAAGCTAAGCCAACATTTAATACTTAATTATAAAAGAATTGATCCAACTATATATACGTAAAAAAAACAAAGTCGGTAATTTGGTATACACTAGGTACGTATTGTTCTTTGATTGAATTTTTTAAAAAGACAATTGACAAAATGGTGGGAACATAAAGGAAAGATGAATGTAGATTCATTTAAATGTTATGTTTTGAATTAAAACATCGTCGTTTTGCTGAGTTGGAGTGAGAGAGGGTGTCATGTCATTTAAATATGACACGTAGGAGAGTGGGTGTGTTACATAAGCCTTCTACGTCAGCATTTTAATGACAAAACCAGACAGATGTTACGCTAGAGGACCAATTTTGACAAAAAAAAAAGTTGAGGACCTAAAATAACTTTTTGAAACGTTGAGAACCAATATCAAACTTCGTACAAACGTTGAGGACCAAAAAAGTAATTTGGCCATCTTGAAATTATCTTGTACTAAAAAAACAATAGGGTGAAGTGGAATAAATGAAATTAGCGGTTTTGGATGGAAATTTGTATATTCTTCCGAAGTATAATGAAGTAATTCTAGTAGGAAAGTAATAAAAGCTACATTTTGAAAGTCACGAAAAATGATTACTATTATTAAAACTAATAATTTACTAAGCCAATTCTGGAAAATGAGTTGAGAGAGAATGTGATATTTAATAATGGCGGCAAAATACTATTTAGTCCCTGAATTGTTGGTCAAACTACTATTTAGTCTTTGAATTTATCAAAATTACTATTAGTCCCCGAAATTTGTAACTATGTCAATTATTTAATCCCCAAATTTGACAAAAATACTATTTAATCCCCGAATTTGTAGCTATGTCAACTATTTAGTCTCTAAACTTGGCAAAAATACTATTTAATCATCGAATTTGCAACTCTGTCAACTATTTAGTCTCCTGGCTGTTACCCGTTAGAGTTGACAAAGTTGCAAATTTGGGGACTAAATAGTATTTTTGCCAAGTTTGAGGACTAAATAGTTGAGATAGTTACAAATTTGGGGACTAAATAGTATTTTTGTCAAATTCGAGGACTAAATAGTTGACATAGTTATAAATTCGGGGACTAAATAGTATTTTTGTCAAATTTGAGGAATAAATAGTTGACATAATTACAAATTCGGGGACTAAATAATATTTTTGATAAATTCAGAGACTAAATAGTAGTTTGACCAACAATTCAGGAACTAAATAGTATACAACGTATCTAAAAAGCAATGGAATTTGTGAACAAGATCATTTATGGGAAGAGAACCCCAAAGAAACACAAATATAGCGCGTTGAGTTGCAATCCAATTAAAATGTCTAGTAGGTTGGAGTTTGGATCCAGTGCAATTTCCTTCCGTACAATTTCGTTGCAATTTCTATAAAATACATATTTTAAAATTATTTTTGAAGTACGAATACGGATTTATTCTAACAATAACCCACTATGAATGGATTAGGAATGAAATTATTATCAATTTTGACAAATATCATCACTAAATAGCCTCGTGAGACTATTTTTTAATATTAATAACAATTTGGTCCCTAATCCATTTAAGGTGATGATATTTGTCAATATTGATAATAATTTGGTCTCCAATCTATTCATAGTTGATTATTATTAGTGTGAGTCTGTATTAGTACTTCAAAAATGAAGTAAAAATGTGTATTTTATAGAAATTGCATCGGAATTGCACGGAAGAAAATTGAACTGGATCCAATTTTAATAGATCGTTGGTGTCTTCATCTTTGTCTGCATTTTCCCTCTCATCCAGTTATTCAACTAATTATTATTCTGTTGGTGCCATTGATGGTTGTGATTGCATTCATCTCAAGTCATCGTACCCACATATCATAATTGTATTAATTGAAATTGTATTACATGTATGCAATAAGTTGTATCATAGACTCACCTTTCATTTGGACCAAATTAGAACTCACATTGTTTGGTTGCAAGAATTTATAACGAGGGAATATTGGAGGGAGAAGGAATAAGTTAGGGAAAAGTCAATTTTGACGTACCCCAAACTTTTTTTTTTTTGCAGTTTTTCAACATATATTTTTTTATTTCCTTAAATATCTTATTTTCTTTTTTATATATTGCATAATGTGAAATACACGATATGATGATTATTTTATTTCAAAGGAGCACACTAAAAGTTAACATTAGGGACAAATTAAAATTGATGTAGTGATCCACCAAAAGAAAATTGATGTAGATGTGGTAGACATGTTCTATATGAACAAAAATATTTGAAAAATACTAACTAATATATATATATATATTTATTGAGAGAGAGAGAGTAGTTTTTCTCTTGCACACCCTATAAATAATGCCATGGTTTCTCTTGAAAAAATTGTGAGAATTATTTATGGCGTTGTTTATACTGTATATTTGCATCAAAATTTAGTTGTCAAAAATATGTACTTATTTTGACAGTCAAAATATAATTGTTGAAAAAAAAATACTTTTCTTAACAATTAATAGTGGCCGTTGAAATAGAAATTATTTAAAATACTCATACTTCTTGTAGTAAAAATTGGCAAAGTTCAAAAAAATTAGTCAAAGTCAACAATTAATTTATTTGAATTTTGAGAATTCTGTTTTTGTTCAGATTAGGATATCCATCGTCGAACACTGTGACTAATCCCCTTACTGAATTTTAGCCACCTCGAAGGGTGGACTTGAGAATTCTGTTTAACTATTTTGTTTCTTATAGCATAAATGTACATTAATTCTGCATATGCAGCTTATTAAATTTATAATCAAAATCTAGAATAATAAATGAGCAATAAATTTACAAGTCTATAAATATAATGTACCATTCTCAACCATTTGATACACACACTTTTCCAATGGCAAATAAAAGTTTTATATTCTTCGTTTGCCTGTCTTTTATTTTCCTTGAATTTGTAGTAATTCCCTTACCATGTGATGCCAGTGAAGACAACGATGATCGCAAAACTTACATAATCTACATGGGATCACTTCCTAAGGTATCACCATCTTCTTCTTACTCTCCAACCTCACACCACCTTAGCATTCTCAAACAAGTTATTTATAGTGGCGAAAATGAAACCGACGCCACAAGTTTCTTAGTCCGAAGCTACAAGAGAAGCTTCAATGGGTTTGCTGCAAAACTCACGAGGGATGAGAGGGACAAGATGGATCAAGTGGAAGGAGTGGTCTCTGTCTTTGAAAGTGAAACACTTCACACTCAGACGACAAGATCATGGGACTTCATGGGATTCGTCGAGAACGTTACATCAACAAAAAGAAACTCGTCGGCGGAAAGCGAGGTGATAGTGGGATTTATTGACGGTGGAATATGGCCGGAGAGTGAGAGTTTTAGCGACGAAAATTTAGGCGTTGTTCCGAAGAAATGGAGAGGGACGTGTGCTGGTGGGAAGAATTTTACATGCAATAAGAAGGTAATAGGGGCAAGATACTATGGTGATCGTGACTCTGCAAGAGACGTAGATGATGGCCATGGGACTCACACAGCTTCAATAGGAGCTGGGAACATAGTTTATAATGCTAGTTTTTATGGAGTAGGTCAAGGTACGTTACAATTACTAAAACATCTTGTGACTTAAATATGTTTTCTTTTTAATATAATAAGAGCATAGTAAAAGATAACATAAAAGTAGGTATTTTATTTTTCAAAACAAGGTCTTATATTCAAATTTTGTGCACGAAAAAATTCATATTGAGAGAGTTTTACTTTGTAATTTGGAACCTCCATTGTCTCGAGTAAAACTAGTATGAAGTCTAAAAAGCACAGATACTTCTAAAAGTCTCTTTTATTATGTCATATATAATACGATATGTATCTGACACCAGTACTTCTTGGATACTCTTCATACATATTCAATTTTTTTTTTCAAAAAATAACATTTGATATAAATTGAATAAGTTTTGAATATGACTCTAAAACTATTAGAATTAACAAGGAATTCTAAATTTTCTTTCACTTTAAGCTTCTATCACCTTTTTAGTAGCTATATATATTTTCAATTTCACTTTATACAACAATAATTCAACTTCGTTGTTTCTAGTTTTTGCAATTTTTTACCGTCTTTGTTTCAACTTCTTCGATATTATATAGGAATTCTAAATTTTCTTTCACTTTAAGCTTCTATCACCTTTTTAGTAGCTATATATATTTTCAATTTCACTTTATACAACAATAATTCAACTTCGTTGTTTCTAGTTTTTGCAATTTTTTACCGTCTTTGTTTCAACTTCTTCGATATTATATCACCTTTTTAGTAGCTATATATATATATTGTCGTCGTATCTTGAATTTCTAAGAAATAGTTGTATCCCCGTATCGAATTTGAATTGTATCCCGTGTCTGGGCTTCTTAGTGTGGAGCTCAATAGTCTTAGGTTATGTTCGTTTTGCAGAAATCACAAGGGAATGGAATGGAAATCAGATTTCCTTCTAGGAAATTGTGCCATTTTCTTTTAAAAAAAAGAAAAATATAAAATATCTATTATACCCTTTGATTTGACACAATCTTAACCTTCTTTTCTTCTTATTATTTTAATATAAGGGGTTAATACACTCCCATTCCATTTCCATTATCAAATTTTTACTATCAAATACAGTAAACCCATTTCCATTCACTTTCTGCGTAAATAACGTACCCTCCATTTCTGTCGCATTGCCTCACATTTATGATATCATAAAAATTCAAATGCAGGCACTGCAAGAGGAGGGGTTCCATCTGCGAGAATAGCTACATACGCTGCTTGTACTTTGGATGGATGCAATGCCACAGATGTCTTAGCTGCTTTCGACGATGCCATCTCAGATGGTGTGACTATTCTTTCAGTCTCTCTCGGAACCTTCGTGCCCTTAGATTTCTCACGCGATGCAATCTCCATTGGCGCTTTCCACGCCATGGAGCGAGGAATCCTCACCGTCCAATCCGCCGGAAATGACGGCCCCGATCCGGCCTGGGTCACGAGTGTCGCACCGTGGATCCTCACCGTAGCAGCAAGCAGTACGGATCGGAGGTTTGTCGACAAACTGGTTCTTGGAAATGGCCACACAATCATTGGGAATTCTATAAATTCCTTTGCGTCAAACGGATCAAAGTTCCCAATAGCAACAATAAATGGCAATTCGGATGAGTGTGATGAGATTCTTGCTGGTTATTGTCTTTGTTTTGACAAAGATCTTGTGGAGGGGAAGATTGTTTTGTGTCCTCAATTGATGCGATTTGATAGGGATTATTTAGTGACAGATGGAGGCATAGTTGGCGTCATTGCACAGACAGGTTTGCGTAACTTTAACTCACGACGAGATATCTTGTTCAATTTGGTCTCTAACGTTTGCTTAGTCTCAATTTGGTCGTTACTCTCGTTTATGATTGGTACCGATTTGATCTCTAATGTTTGTTCAGTTTCAATTTGGTCATTCACACTTCCTTCTTTACCCCTTAATTTTGTTAAGTAATTTTAATAATGGGTTAATGGAGGACCAAATTGGTAACAATTACAAACATAAAGGACCAAATTGGTACCAGTCGCAAAAGTAAAGGACTAAATTGAGACTGAACAAGTTTTAGGGACCAAAATTGAGAAATGTGCTAAATATTAGAGACCAAACTAGAGTTTTTGTCAAATATAACATTTGACTTAGAATTTAAAACTTTGTAAATCGTGCAAGAAATTTCTTCAGTTAGGTATTCTATCCAAAATAGTGTATGTTTGTGTTGGGTATTAAGGAGTGGAATGGGAGGGAAAGGAAGAGTATTTAGTTAAATATCCTTCCCTTTTGTTAATTTAAATTACTACAAATTAAGAGATTTTGAAGAATCCATATAAGAAAAAGATAACTCATCATTTAATCTCCCATATCCGTTCCCCTCCTAATTGCTAAACACAACGTTGAATTTACATTATTTGAAAATTTTTTTCTGTATTAGTTATGATAGATGTTTAACAACCTTGCAGATGAGGATTATGATGTTTGGTATGACGTGGTAAGGCAACCTTCGCTAGCGATTTCATCGAAGGATTATGATATAGTTAAATTTTATGTGAACTCAACCAATGATCCGACGGCTGAAATTTTGAAGAGTGAGGCTATGAATCAGGATGTTACTGCACCTAAAGTAACAAAGTTCTCTTCACGAGGGCCAAATAGGAGAGTTCCAGAAATTCTGAAGCCGGATATAAGTGCCCCGGGACTCAATATTTTAGCTTCATATTCACCACTTGGGATTGGAGCACAGGATTTTAAAGAACAAGGATATATGAGATACAACATATTATCTGGGACATCTATGTCTTGTCCTCATGTTTCTGGAATAGCTGCATATTTGAAGAGTCTTCACCTAGATTGGTCACCTGCAGTTATCAAATCTGCAATCTTAACAACGGCAAAACCTATGGAAAAAACTTCTTTTGCTCAATCAGTTGGTGAGTTTGAGTATGGATTTGGGCATCTCAATCCAGTTCAAGCTGGTGATCCTGGGTTGGTTTATGACATATCTAAGGAAGATTATCTGGAAATGTTGTGCAATTTAGGTTTCAATGCTTCTAAAATTGAGAGAATCTCCGGAGAAAATTACACTTGTCCTACCACTTCTCGGAGAGACTTGGTGAGAAATCTGAATTATCCTTCATTGGGAGCTGTAGTTGAGGTTATGAAGCCATTCAAGGTCATGTTTAATAGGACAGTGACAAATGTTGGGTTTGCTAATTCAACCTACAAGGCAAGTGTTTTACTAAATTCAAAGGTGAATATTACAGTTGAACCTGAGATTCTCTCATTCAAGACGTTGAATGAAAAGAAGTCTTTTGTTGTTACTGTTGTTGGAGAGGGAATAATCTCAAATAAAACTGCGATTTCTTCATCACTGGTGTGGTCAGATGGAACCCACAACGTGAGAAGTCCAATTGTTATATTGTGATGGGGCCGGTTGAATAATGATAGATATATATAAGAAGGGAAAATAGCACATTTATTAGGTGAATGTATCATTTCTCTTTTCAATAATAAAATTCTATCATCCTAATAAAATTTGTGCAACTTAAAATTTTGTGTTACCTATAAAACGTAGCTCCTTAATCTATCCATAAAAATTAAACGATGAAAAAGTCTTTAAAATTATCATTTGATTTGGTGTTTCCGTCTTTTAATCCAATTGAGCATTACACTTTGTTTACATGCCTTATAGATATTGGATTGTTTGAGTGTCTATGTATAGAATTTGCAATAAATCCAAGTTATCAAGCTAAGAATATATTACTTCTTCAGCCAAAAAAAACATGTTGCAACATTAGTATTGTGACTATTGTTGGGGATTTATAGTATAATAATAGATCGAGTCGCGTCACAAGAATACTGTCCTAGGAGATATTCTGCAACCCCTCTATAATTTAGGAAGTGACACTATTTAGGATTAAACGAACCCTTCTTGTTATTTAACATATAGCCTATGTTTGGATTGAGGATTAAGGAGGAAAAATGGAAGAAAATAGACGCAAACAGACAAAAACACTGAAAAACGCGTCATTAAAACATATGAATGATGTCGTTCAACGATAAGGTGTGTCCTTAAAGGCCCCATAGTACCTTTCTACTTTAAACTTTACTAAAATGAATATGGTAAGCTAAGGGCTAATGCTTCCTTTGCTGTGCACTGGATTCCTCGAAGCCTTAACAGCCCTGTATACTGGGTTGCTCGTGCTACTTTGTGAAATTCCCTCAGCCCTCTCTGGTCCTCGTGCCCTCCGCCTGCCCTTAGAAGTTTACTTTTGGCTGATATTTAGTTTACTGTCTTTTTTGTTTGTTCTTGCTTTTGTTTTCCTGTTTTTTCAATGTTTTCTTGCTGTTGGCTTGTTTAGGGATTTTTCCCTTTGAAGGCTTGGGCTTTGCTTATGGTTTATCCTCGCCCTGTTAGGCCTTCTTTGTACTCCTTTGTGCCTCTGGCACGTCTTAATGCATTATCCAGTTTCAGTCCAAAAAAAAGAAATATGGTAAGCAAATATTTAAGGCAATTAATAATTTAATTTTTAATTAATATAATTTAGAAATAGTTTTTGCAAAATAAAACCCTTCATCGCTTCTCGTGGCATGCTTTGTGGCGTCGGAGGAAAAATTGTTTGTTTACAATTGCATTTCCCTTCTCGTGGCCTGTTTTGTTCGCAAAGCCTACTTTTTACTTGGGCCATATTCCCTAAATATCACACTTTATGATATATACTCATGGGTCTCCTTTTCTTTTTTTAGTTAATTTAGGACTTTATTAGACTCACTCGCATTTTCTAGTTAATTCTTTTTTAATTTGAAAGTAAATATTGAATTTGGCTTGCTGATTTTGTATGCACATTCACTTATCATTTTCATCAAGGTTTACCTATATGTTATTTTAGCAGATATATCTATATTAATATGGTTTTACAGATTTTCGGTGTCACTAAAGCAAAGTACAGTGTGACACCAAAAAAATAACTTTTCCAACTTCACAAGTGTAATAAATAACTACAAAATACTTCTCTTTGCATATTTTTTGTGTCACAAAAGAAAAGTATGGCACCAAAAAATTAACTTCCCAATAAATAACTAATATGATAATACATATTTTATATTATATTTTAAAATTTAAAAATAAATAATATGCACGTACGTATACACCCTCTAGTATAATATATTGTAATGGCTATTGGCTTCTTTGAGCCGTACATGTCAATTGAATCTAGAGATTGGACTTGCTCATTAATTCGAGTTGTGACTTGCTCTAATTGATTGGAAAAAAAAGAATTTATATGGTTGTGTTTATTTAGTGGAATTGTAATAAGGAAAAAGGGATGAAAATGAAAAAGTAAGTAGATTTTACTGGGTTCCACTTACTTTTTTAATTTTTTATTTCCATCAACTTAAAAAAAAAAGAAAAAAAGAAAAAAGAAAAAAATATTTTTTATACCCCTTTGATTTGACATGATTTGATACAATTATTACATTTTTTCTTTTTATTATTTTAATATAAAGGGTAAACTGGTCATTTCAATACATTCTCATTCCATTTTCATTACCAAACTTTTACTATTAAACACATCAAATGCATTCCATTTTCGTTTACGTTTCCATTTCCACTTCTACCTAATGCTTGTGGTCATGGATCAATTGAGTGCAAGTCTCGTATATTTTTTGGTCTAAATCAGGATATTTATTGTTGAATACAATGGCTTTTGGCTTATTTAGTCTAAATCAGGCTTCTTATTGAATTATAAGCACTTCGAATGGTGAAACAGGTGGCCTAATAATTTAAAGTTATTCTATACTCAAAACCAAAGATCAAACCATACCCTTGACACTTCTTTAAAGATAAATAAAGCTGAGTAAATTATTAATTCCTTGTTGTAATTAAATTAGGTGGCTTGCAATGAGTGTTGTAATAATGAAGAGTCTATATTTTTTAAACCTTATTGTTTAATTCTTATTATGCAATCATGAGTTTTGCCTTTTAAATTTATTTGGAGTGGGTCTATGATGCAACTTGTTGCGTAATACAATGGGTATGTGGCACAATTATATTGGTGTCATTGATGGCTGGAATTGCATTGCATACATGCAACAAATTGTATCATAAACTCACCCTTCATTTAAACCAAATTAGAACTCAGATTGTTTGGTTGCAAGAATTTATAACAAGGGAAAATTGGAGGGAGAATGAATAAATTAGGGAAAAGTCAATTCATCTTTTTTAAATATTAAAAAAATTTAAATAAAGGATATAAATATTATTTTATCTAACTCTCATTTTATTTTTTTTCTCATTCTCTCACATTCTTATTCTTATTCTTATTCCCTCAAATGCATCTACCAACCAAACGGGTTTAGTTACTGATTTCCAATTCATGTGCTTCAAAATAAAAGATCAACTGTTGGTGCTTTGAATTGCAATAAAGAGGAAGACATGGAGGAATGGATTCTGTTAAAAATTCTATAGCATATGTGTAAACATATTTTTAATTATAAATAATTTATTTTTCAATAAAAATAAAATAAGAAACAATAAAAACAAATGCACCATAGTTATACAAGATATGGAAGTGTGCTTTCCCATAAAAAAAAATTATGTAAAAGTGCATAGAAATTATTTTATACATGTAATTGTGCTATATTATTTGTTTTGTATGCTCTAATAGTATTTATCTATTTATTTTTTATTTTATTTATCATGTCTCTAAATTAGTAATTGAAGAATTTCAATATTAATTTTTAAAAATATTTGTGTTAATTTAAAATATTAATATTTATCTATGTTATTTTATTTATCATGTAAAGTCTCAAATTTAGATTATTTATCTATATGTATTTGTGCTATATTATGTTGATTTGTCCCTATATTAACTCGTCACATGTGCTGCTATATCATATTACCATGTTATTTTGAGAAAGAAAAATTAAAAAAAAATATAAATTAGACAAATTAAAAACACCATTTTCAAATTGGAGTAAAACAAATTTTTTCCTCCTCAAAATGACGTGACAATATGACATGGCAGCACATGCCGCAAGTAAATGATGACACATCAACATTTAACGATTATAAATAACATAACGGCTAATGTCTCGTAAACTAAATAGTTCAACAAATCAAAAGTGGAAATTCAAAGTAGGGGTTATTCAAAATTGAACAAAACTGCAACACCCGACCAAACCAAACCAAATTGAGCAAAAATCAAATTAAACCGATGAGTGAGTGCTTTGGTTCGGTTTGGTTTTGATGGTTTTGGGCGTGTTGTTCGATTTCTAGCTTAGTATTTTTTAAAATTGGACTTAGAGTTGGCAAAACGGGCTCTACTTGTTCACTTGCCAGCTTTTGCGAAAATTGAGGTAGAATGGGCCCATCCCGTTTAACTCGCAGCTCATTCGAGTTTGTTGTGAGTTATCTGCAGGTAATCAACATCCTGTTTTAAATTTTTTTATAGATAATATAATATACTTGAGTTATATATATATATATATATATATATATATATATATATATATAGAGAGAGAGAGAGAGAGAGAGAGAGAGAGAGAGATAATATATTTTTAAGATTGAAAAATTATAACTTAGGACATATATCTTTGAAATTTAATATTAACATTATAAAAAGAAGGCAATTATTAGAGCAAGAACACAGTGAGTTAAGTGAAAGTAACTAGTTTATTGCTTATCAAGTATAGAGTAACACATTCAATATAGTTTCATTTCATTAACCAAACTCGACTCAGTATATTACAACTCTAAAAATAAAATTTAAATGAAACTAAAATTTGGATTGTACAACAAAATATTTTAAATTGGAGGGATCTCCACAGCAATGAAAAGAAAAGAAAAAAAAGGCATTCCTCTATGCAAAGTAGATTAATAATGTTCAACTTTTAATTTGTGATTAAAAAAATCAATTTGAAAAAGATAGTTGGCTCATGAGCTCCCGAGCTAACCGGACTTTGAAAATGTTATCTTGTTTTGAAAATAGACCAACTCATTTTGGCTTGCATTCCATTAACCAATACGAGCAGGATTGGCCCAGTTTGTCAGTTCTAACCGAACCAAACCCATATATATATATATATGTATATATATATATATATAAAAGGTCTTTGATTTATAAATGAATGAATAAATAATATTAATTGGATATTTGAACAATTTTAACAAATTTATTTAAAACAAAGAAATTATAGATAATCAATAATTATATGAATTTTATGAATTTTTCAAATTGATTTTTCTTTTTTCAATTAAGTCTATATTCATTCATTCAAAATTTTTTATTGTCTTAAATCTTAACCCTTGTTTTTTTCATGAATTTTATCAATTTATGTGTTAGCACAACTAATGGGCAAGTAAAGCTTTTGTAATGTTTGAACAATGTAATTATTTTACTTATCATTTTAAAACAATTTGAAACTAGAACAACATAATGTTTTACTAATTGTTGTAATGTTGTTAGATTTTAAATTAGACTAAATGTGTAAGTTTGGCAAGATAAAAGTTTTAAACTGTCTAAACCGAACTGCTCATCTATGGTTTGATTTGACACTATGTAAATCGCCCAAACCAAGCTGATGAGCGCCCTTAATTCGGAGATCAAATGGTCTATTCTCATTCTTCATGAATTAAATAATAGGTTGACCAAAAATTAAATGTAAGTTTCCTCAAAATTTTAATATATGATATTAAGTTATTAACAAGTGCATAAAACTAAAAATAAGATTAGAAATATCTCATTAGAGATTTCCAGATGAATCACACAATATGGATCAGAAGCTTATTAAATTAATTTATTTAGGAGATGTTTGATATTATTGTCAGTTTTTATATTTCTATTTTTTGAAAACTGTAATCCGTTGTCTATTTTTTTGTGTTCTATTTTCTATTTTCTATCTTCTGTTTTATATCTTCAGTTTTCTATATTAATAAAATAATAGAAAATAAATATTTATGGAAGTTTAAAATATACTTACATAGATGTTTTGGGAGCAAGAAGATTCATGCATTTTCATAGTGGGTGGTGGGTGTTGATGGCGGTGGTGGTTGGTCGACAATTAGTGGTGGGTGGTGAGTGGTGGTACATGGCGATGGTGGTGGTTGGTGGTGGTGGTGGGTTTGATGGTGGTGGCGGGTAGTGGTGAGTGGTGGCGGATGGTGATAATGATGGGTGGTGGTGGGCGTGGTTGGTGGCCGGTGGTGATGGTGGACGTGGTAGGTGGTGCAGGGTGTTGGTGGTGGTGGCGGGTAGTGGTGGTGGCAGGTTGTACGTGGTGTTGGTGGTGGTGCGTGGTGGTGGGTGATAGTTAAAATAATAGATGAAATTTTTGGAAACCACATTTTTGTGGTTTCTTATATGATATTTTATGTTTTGATATTAAGTCCAAAATTAAAAATAAAACTTACTCAGCCAAACAAGTTTTCAATTTTTTTTTTTTTCAAAATAAAACTAAGAACCACAACAATACCGAACACTCCCTCATATTTTGATAAAGTCTGTTTAACTATTTTGTTTCTTATATCATAAATATACATTAATTCTGCATATGCAGCTTATTAAATTTATAATCAAAATCTATTATAATAATTAAGCAATAAATTTACGACAAGTATTTTATATTCCATTTCCAAAAGTCACATGGACCTAAGTCTATATATATATACATTGTACCATTCTCAACCATTTGATACACACAGTTTTCCAATGGCAAATAAAAGTTTATATTCTTCATTTGTCTCTCTTTTATTTTCTTTGAATTTGTAGTAATTTCCTTAATTACCATGTGATGCCAGTGGAGATCGCGATGATCGCAAAACTTACATAATCTACATGGGATCACTTCCTAAGGTATCACCATCTTCTTCTTATTCTCCAACCTCACACCACCTTAGCATTCTCAAACAAGTTATTTATAGTGGCGGAAATGAAACCGACACCACAAGTTTCTTAGTCTGAAGCTACAAGAGAAGCTTTAATGGGTTTGCTGCAAAACTCACGAGGGATGAGAGGGACAAGATGGCTTAAGTGGAAGGAGTGGTCTCTGTCTTTGAAAGCAAAACACTTCACACTCATACGACAAGATCATAGGATTCCTCGAGAATGTTACAGCAACGAAAATAAACTCGTCAGCAGAAAGCGAGGTGATAGTGGGATTTATTGACAGTGGAATATGGCAAGAGAGTGAGAGTTTTAGTGAAGAAAATTTGGGCGATGTTCCGAAGAAATGGAGAGGGACTTGTGCTGGTGGGAAGAATTTTACATGCAATAAGAAGATAATAGGTGCAAGGCACTATGGTAATCGTGATTCTGCAAGAGATTTTGATGGCCATGGAACTCACACAGCTTCAATAGCAGCAGGGAACATAGTTCATAATGCTAGCTTTTATGGAATAGCTCAAGGTACATTTGGCTTTGACTATTACTTAAGCATCTCTTGTGACGTAAATGTGGGTAAAGTATCTTTGATACCCCCAACGTTTGAACTTTCAGTCAACTATGTCCTAATGTTTGATTGTGATCAATTATGCCCCAAACCGTTTCAGTTTTTGAGCAATCTTATCATTTTTACTAACACTGTTAAAATAGTAACGATTAATTGACCATAATCAAACAATAGGGGCATATTTGACCGATGGTTTAAACGTTGGGTACCAAAGGTACTTTAGTCTTTTCTTTTTAATGCTAAATTTAAATTATTAGTATATCAATATTCTACAATTTTCTTTTAAATCAAATTCATTATTAAATTTGTTGGTAGTTTTTTACCTTAATGTCCAAACTTTTATACCAAATTAGATAATTCAACATTGATTACTAGTGAGTTTAGTAGCATTAAAACGTATGTCAATTTTTTTAAAAACTAAATTTTCAATATAATAAGAGCATAGTGAAAAATAACATAGAAGTAGGTCTTTTATTTTTCCAAACAAGGTCTTATATTTGAATCTTGTGCACAAAAAAATCCATGTTTGGAGAGCTTTACTTTGTAATACATAACCTTCATCAGTGTTGATTCAAACTAGACTGAAGCCTAAGGAGCACAGATACTTCTAAAAGTCTCTCATATCATGTCAGATACAACACGATGCGTATCTGACACCGATACTTCTTGAATACGCTTCATACATATTGAATTTTGTTTTTCGAAAAATAACATTTGATATAAATTGAATAAGTTTTGAATATGACTCTAAAACTATTAGAATGAACAAGGAATTCTAAATTTTCTCTCTTTAATTTTCTTTCACTTGAAGCTCTGATCACCTTTTTTGTAGCTACGTCGATTTACATTTTCACTTTCTGCAACAGTAATTCAACTTTTTTGTTATTAGTTTTTGCAATTTTATATTGTATTTGTTTCAACTTCAGTGTTATATTATCTATTGCATTATATTGGTGTTTTAAATTTAAAATATATATGTATTTTGACATAATTTATTAACGTATCCTAGAAGTGTCGTATTTTGAATTTCTAATAAATAGCTGTATTCCCGTATCGGTATCGTATCGTATCTAGATCATATTATGTATCTGGGCTATTTAGTGTGAAGCTCAATAGTTTTTATTTTTATAAGTCAACTTATGTCGCATTGCCTGGATCCTCTGCTGTCAAAAGTTGTGCTGTCCGATTTAGCCACGGTTATAATCGTGGCTAACTGATCAATAACCGTGGCCAAACTTTTAGCCACGGTTTTTTGATCGGTAAGCCACGGTTATAACGGTGGCTGAATCAGACAGCACAACTTTCGATAGTAGAGAATCCGCACACGCCTCACATCTATGATATCATAAAATTTTAAATGCAGGAACTGCAAGAGGAGGGGTTCCAACTGCGAGAATAGCTACATACGCGGCTTGTTTCGCACACTGCAATTTCATAGATGTCTTAACTGCTTTTGACGATGCCATTTCAGATGGTGTGACTATTCTTTCAGTCTCTCTCGGATCATTTGTGCCCTTAGATTTGGCACATGATCCAATCTCCATTGGTGCTTCCCATGCCATGGAGCGAGGAATCCTCACCGTCCAATCCGCTAGAAATGATGGCCATATTGAAGCCTCCGTCGTCAGTGTCGCACCATGGATCCTCACTGTTGCAGCAAGCAGTACAGACCGGAGGTTTGTCGATAAACTCATTCTTGGAAATGGACACACAATTATTGGGAATTCTATAAATTCATTTGCATCAAATGGATCCAAATTCCCGATAGCAACAATAAATGGCGATTCAGATGAGTGTTTTGCATTTAGTGCTAGTTATTGCGTTTGTTTTCACACAGATCTTGTGAAGGGAAAGATTGCTCTGTGTCCTCAATTGTTGCAATATGATATTGGTGCTTCAGTGAAACTTGGAGGCCTAGTTGGTGTCATCGCAATGGCAGGTTTGCATTGTTAATTATTAAATGGCTAAAACATTGAAACCCTAACTTCAACTCACGATGAAATATCTCATTCAAATATAAAAGAAAAACACTCTATTACACTTTTCTCAATTTGGTCCCTAACGTTTGCTTAGTCTCAAATTGGTCCCTCACATTTAAGATTGGTCCAATTTGATCCCTAACGTTTGTTCAATTTCAATTTAGTCCCTCACACTTCCTTCTTTGTACTTCAGCTTTGTTAAGTAATTTTAATAATGGGATAATGGAGGACCAAATTGGTACCAATTGCAAACATAAAGGACCAAATTGAAACTAAGCAAACATTAGGGACCAAATGGGTACCAATCGCAAACGTGAGGGACCAAATTGAAATTGAGCAAACTTTAGGGACCAAATTTAGAAATGTACTAAATGTTAGAGACCAAAATAGCGTTTTTGTCAAATATAAGATTTGACTTAGAATTCATAACTTTGTAAATCGTGTAAGAAATTTCCTCAGTTAAATATTCTATCCAAAATAGGGTATGTTTGGATTGGGTATTAAGGAGTGGAAGGGGAGGGAAGGGAATAGTATTTAGCAATGTTTTTAAAACTGGACCGGTCATTGAACCGGTCGAGGCACTGGTTCACGGTTCAATGGTCGAACCGTGGTTGAACCGTGGTCGAACCAGTGGCATTTAAAATATATATTTTTAATTAAATATACTAAAATATATCATAAAAAAATTATATATTTCATAATTATATGTTTCCATCTCGATCTAAACATGATAAGAAATAGAACAAGTTGCAAATTACCACAATATCATATTAAACTCTTCAAATAAGTTCAAGGATCAACATATTTAAGTCTCAAATCTTATCATAAACCCAACAATAAATACTGAAATAGAACAATCCTTACAACTACAAGTCACAACAAATTTTCAATAAATATTAAATCATAAACAACACAATTTTTTTAAAAAAAAATGAACAACCGGTCAAACCGTCTAAACCACCGGTTCTGACCGGTTTTGACCGGTTCTGACCGGTTCTGACCGGTTTTGACCGGTTCTTGACCGGTTTTATATCTGACCGGTTCTTGACCGGTTTTATATCTGACCGGTTCATTGGTTATTCCGGACCGGACTGGCTGGCGGTTTTCCGGTTTTCCGGTCCGACCGGCCGGTCCGGTCCGGTTTTCAAAACCATGGTATTTAGTCTCCCTCCCTCTTTTGGTTTTAAAAATTTTAGAGGGGAAGATATTGAAGGATGTTATAATAACTGTCCTTAACCCTCCCCTTTTGTTAATTTAAATTACTTCATATTAAGAGATTTTGGAGAAGGAAAAAACTTGTGTGCTATTGCTTAAAAAAAGACATGTGTCAATTTTGAGAAGAAAATTAACACGTCTTTTTTTAATTAGTTAACCTTTACCAAAAGCATATAAGCAACAGCATATAAGTTTTGTCTTTTGGAGAATTCAAAAACGGGAAGGATAACTCATCATTTAACCTCCCTTGTCTCCTCCCCTTTACTTTCCCTCCTAATTGCAAAACACACTCAACAAAATAGTGACAATTTAGAAAAATTTGTTAACCCAAACCAATAAAAAAACATGGTTATATTAAGCTGTGGTGAGCTAAATTTCTTGAGAAAAGTAGAATTAAGTTTCTTAGGTTTTAGTCAAATAGTCTTTTGTTTTTCTAACTTAAAAAATTAAAAGAAAAATTATATTTAAATATCCAAATTCTTAATAAATATTATATATCTTACTATGATTTAGGTGAATTTATATGTGATATTTACCTATCAATTGTATTAGAATTTACATTATTTGAAGTTTATTTTATCTGTATTAATTATGATAGATGTTTAATAACCTTGCAGATATGGATGATGATGTTGGTTTTAACGGGGTAACGCTACCTTCGCTAGTGATTTCATCAAAGGATTATGATATAGTTAAATTTTATGTGAACTCAACCAATTACCCGACGGCTGAAATTTTGAAGAGTGAGGCTATTAATCAGGATGTTACTGCACCTAAAGTAACAAAGTTCTCTTCACGAGGGCCAAATTGGAAAGTTCCAGAAATTTTGAAGCCAGATATAAGTGCCCCGGGACTCCATATTTTAGCTTCATATTCACCATTTGGGTTTGGGGCAAAGTATTTTAAAGACCAAGGATATATGAGATACAACATATTATCTGGGACATCCATGTCTTGTCCTCATGTTTCTGGAATAGCTGCATATTTGAAGAGCCTCCACCCAGATTGGTCACCTGCAGCTATCAAATCTGCAATTTTAACGACGGCAAAACCTATGGAGAAATCTTCTTTTGCTCAATCAGTTGGTGAGTTCGAGTATGGATTTGGGCATCTCAATCCAGTTCAAGCTGGTGATCCTGAGTTGGTTTATGACATATCTAAGGAAGATTATCTGGAAATGTTGTGCAATTTAGGTTTCAATGCTTCTAAAATTCAGAGAATCTCTGGAAAAAAGTACACTTGTCCTACCACTTCTCAGAGAGACTTGGTGAAAAATCTGAATTATCCTTCATTGGGAGCTACAGTTGAGGTTATGAAGCCATTCAAGGTCATGTTTAATAGGACGGTGACAAATGTTGGGTTTGCTAATTCAACCTACAAGACAAGTTTTTTACTAAAAATTATATGTTACAAACTGGAATTCTTAAATCACTTTATTGATACTTGAGTTAATATATATATATATATATATATATATATATATATATATATATATATATATATATATATATATGCTTAAAAATACATCGAAATCCCATGATTTTTAGGTTAGGAACATATATACTCCTTGAATTTTAAAATCTTACAGACATACCCCTGAACTTTTTACTTTATATGTATTATTTTTTTTGTGAACAAAATGGTAGTAAGGGAAGGCACTCCCAAGTACTATCGGGCAGGGGCGCCAGTGGCATGTTGGGGAAGGCACTTCCAAAGGAATAATGCACAAACCTAAACCGCAAGCAGTTTTACCTAGTCGCAGCTACTCAACTAGCCCTTGGGTGACAAGGGCTTGGGGAGGGATGCCTTTCAAAGCAGGATTTTGGATGGCTTCAGAGGGATTCGAACCCTCGCCCATGGGTGAATCGAGAACTTTTCTCTGGATCCTTAACCATTTCTGCCAACTCCATTCTTTTATTGATCTAAGTATTTAATTATAAATACATAAAATAGTAACTAAATAATTAAAAAATTATTTAAAATAAAAGATTAAATAAATATACATAATAATATCTTAAAATTTGCATTAGATTTAATATGAGTTAGAATGGGGAGTTATGATTGAAATAATTAGAGTAAGAAATAAGCAAATAAAAAGAATAAAAATTAGGACGAAAGAGGGTTAAAAATGCGACTAAATAATATAAAATATATAATGCATCTAGATCTTCTAAAGTATAGATCTGGTAAACTGTGTAAATTGCACAGTCTGAGCCGTTGGATGAGACTATTACAGTGAGGACACAAATTTTAATTTTTATCTGATGGTCCATATCGTGTACTTTATGCACATGCACTTCACTTGATGATCCAAATCCACTATGTAATCATCCTAGGCTAAGTTTTAAGTTTTGACAAGAGTCGAGGAGTGAGGTGATTATTAATGGAGTTATGTGAGATAGGGAGGTGTGGAATAGTTTAAATAAACGATTCCATTTATTTAGAGTTATAAAAAAATAAGGAGGGTGTTGGCGCTGAAAATTTTAATATTACTCTTATAATGAATGAACAAAAAATAGAGGGTTAAGAATGAAATTAAATATTATAAACTATACAAACATTCCAAATTCCTAATTTGGAGGGTTTTGAAAATTGAGGTATTGAATTGTTTAAAATAGTTTTCAAATCATCCCACCTCATTACTTATTTAAGCATTCAATCAAGGGTTTATAAATCCAAATCACCTCACCCATACCCACCCACCCACACCACTTTCAAATTATATTCCCAACCAATTTCTAGCCAAAACCCCTAATTTGAAGAGGTATAAAAATTAGCGCATTGAATCGAAACCATTCTAAACCGTCTCATCTTATATTAGTCATTTTATAAGTATCCAACGAACTAAGGATTTATAAATTCACCTCACCCTACCACACCCTCAACCATCCTCACAACCAACCTCTTAAAGTCTTTAAAAAAATATAATTTTACTTCTAATTACTAATTATTTAAATTTCAAATTTTATGTCTTACATGCATGAAACCTTATTTAATATAGGCATATCAAATAGTAAGCTATATAAACCAGGCTTGGTTGGTCTAGTGGTTAGCTCACTAGGTCGTTTAAGCAAGTGTTGGGGGTTCGAATCCCACCTTGTGTATGCAGCAACCAATTGGCCAGCGGCAAACCCTTAAATGGAGCTCAGATCCGCGGAGGATTAGTCCTTAGCCTGTCGGGCTGGGGGATACCTTAGGAAACCAAAAAAAAAAATAAGCTATATAATATCATATTAAGTGTATTTATAATATAATAAGGAGTGAATTTATTACTATTGTTAAAAGTCAAAGCCACCTACCTATATATATAGTGTATGATTCTCATCCCCTTGATACACACTCTTGCAATGGCAAAAAAAAGTTCTATATCCTTCATTTGTCTATCTTTCATTTTTCTTGCATTTGCAATAATTCCCTTACAATGTGACATCAATGAAAATGACGATGGTTGCAAAACTTATATCATCTACATGGGATCACTTCCTAAGGTACCGCCATCTTCTTCTTACTCTCCAACCTCACACCACCTTAGGATTCTCCAACAAGTTATTTATAGTGGCGGAAATGAAATCGACGCCAAAAGTTTCTTAGTTCAAAGCTACAAGAGAAGCTTCAATGGGTTTGCTGCAAAACTCACGAGGGATGAGAGGGACAAGATAGCTCAAGTGGAAGGAGTGGTCTCTGTTTTTGAAAGCAAAACACTTCACACTCAGACGACAAGATCGTGGGACGAAAAGAAATTCGTCGGCGGAAAGCGAGGTGATAGTGGGAGTTATTGATAGCGGAATATGGCCAGAGAGCGAGAGTTTTAGTGACGAAAATTTTGGCGATATTCCGAAGAAATGGAGAGGGACGTGTGCTGGTTGGAAAAATTTTACATGCAATAAGAAGATAATAGGAGCAAGATTCTATGGTAGACGTGATTCTACAAGAGACAAAGATGGCCATGGAACTCACACAGCTTCAATAGCGGCAGGAAACGTAGTTCATGATGTCAGTTTTTATGGAATAGCTAAAAGTACGTTACACTTTGACAATTAATAAAATATTTTGTGATTTAAACGTTTTAACATTTTTAATAATGCTAATTTTAAGTTTTTAGTGTATATTATTATTATTTAGTTTTGTTTCATGATCTTTTAAATGAAAGTTATTAAATTTGTTGGTAGTTTCTCTATTTTTTTCCTGATTTTCAAACCTTTATAAAAATTATATTTTTTAAAATTCTTAATTTATTGATCAATTTAACATACATTAAAAAGTACATCATCATTTTTTTTTAAAAAAACATTATTTTAAATATAATGAAAAAACTGAAAAGCTCTATCAAGTCAAACAAATTCAAATCAAACCAATCCAAGCTCAACTTGTGATGATTTAGGCTATGTTTGATAGCCAATAAGGTGAGGGAAATAGTGAAGGAATGGGTGGAGCTCAGGTGGGCTCCACCTTCAAGTAGGAAAAAATATTTTTAATATTGGGAAACGTGAAAAATATATAAAAAAAAAGTTTAAAATATTTATTATGCCCTTTAATTAATTTAACACAATCACAATTTTTTTAAAAATTTTAATATAGGGGAAAAGTGGTAATTTTAATCCATTCTTATTCCCATTCTCATTTTCAAATTTTATTACCAAACACATTAAACCTATTACCATTCTCATTCTCATTACCTTTCCCATTCCCTTTCTGCGTACCAAACGCACCCTTAAATAGTAATAGAAATAGAAATTATTTAAAAAGGACAAGAAGTTAAATAAAGTCAACACTCCCATCATTGTTCTTTTTTTTTCATAAATCCCCACTTGTTTATATTAATTTTTTTTACTAACGAGATACAAGTAGTAAATAGTTTAATTAATAGCGCTTAAGTAAGGTAATGAGTTTGAGACCTTGTGAAGACATCTATCCCATTAAAAAATTCTCTCATCATCAATGGGTACGCGGCACGGGTCAAGTCCGAATTAGTCAGAACGAAGCTTCAGAGATCAAATGGGTAACCAAAACAATATTAAACCATTTTTTGTTTTGTTTTAGCCTTATATTTCATGATTTTAAAATTATATCTGAAGTTATAATTATTACCTCAACCACATTAGAGTTGCATAGTAGTTCCTCGAACCAAATGGTGGGGGATAGAATCTCAACCCTTGGGTGCAAAAAACATTTTGTAGCCAACCCTTTACTCAAGACCTGCTGCGACATCCGGCGAGGGAATTAGCCATTGCTACTGGCCGTGAATATCCTTAGACAAAAAAAAGTTATAATTACTTCAAATTTCTGACTTTAATGAAATTTGAACATGCAGGAACTGCAAGAGGAGGGGCTCTATCAGCACGAATAGCTTCATATGCAGCTTTCTTAGGAGGATCTTGTGTACAAACTGATGTCTTAGCTACATTTGACGATGCCATTGCGGATGGCGTTAGCCTTATTTCAGTCTCTCTTGGAAATTCCATGGCATATGACTTCGCAGAAGACGTACTCACCATAGGAGCTTTCCACGCCATGGAGCGAGGAATCATCGTCGTCCAATCCGCCGGAAATGGTGGCCCTGATCAAGCCTCCGTCTCGAGTGTCGCGCCATGGGTCCTCACCGTAGCAGCAAGTAGTACAGATCGACAAATCGTCGACAAACTGGTTCTTGGAAATGGACAAATAATAATGGGGATTTCTATAAATTCTTTTGCATCAAATGGATCAAAATTTCCAATAGTTGCAAAACTTGGCGGTTCAAAAAAGTGTCCTAGAATTGATGCTGAAAATTGCAATTGTTTTGACACAGATCTTGTGAAGGGAAAGATTGTTTTGTGTCCTATGTTATTACCAACAAATACTGCAAAATCTCATGGCATAGTTGGCGTTATCACACCTAAAGGTTTGTAGTTTTAATAAATTCTCCACTTAACTCTTAAATTCATTTGAGTGATAAAAAACTTTTGTTTTTAATATATGAATGCATTTGAATTTTATTTTATGTGTGTTAATTATGTTAAAGACTTGACTTGCACAGATGATTGGTATGATGATTGGTCAGATATGGTTTCACTACCTTCATTGGCGATTTCTTCTAAGGATTATGATATGGTTAATTTTTATGCGAATTCTACCAAAAACCCAAAAGCTGAAATTTTGAAGAGTGAGGCTATTAAAGATATTACTGCACCAATAGTAGTAAACTTCTCTTCCCGAGGACCAAATCTTATAGTTCCTGAAATTTTGAAACCAGATATAAGTGTCCCAGGAGTTGAAATTTTAGCTGCATTTTCACCAGTTGGATCAGTGTCACACTATGATGAAGACAAAAGATCGGTGAGATACAACATATTATCCGGGACATCTATGTCTTGTCCTCATGTTTCTGGAATAAGCGCATATTTGAAGAGTCGTCACTCAGATTGGTCACCTGCAGCTATCAAATCTGCCATTTTAACAACAGCAAAACCTATGAAGAAGTCTTTTTCTTTTAATTTGGTTGGTGAGTTTGAGTACGGATCCGGACATGTCAATCCATTACAAGCCGATGATCCTGGGTTGATCTATGACATATCTAAGAACGATTATCTAGAAATGTTATGCAACTTGGGTCTTAATGCTTCAAATGTTAAGTTGATATCTGGAGAAAATTACACTTGTCCTGCAACTTCTCACAGAGATTTGGTGAAAAATCTAAATTATCCTTCATTGGCAGCAAAAGTTAAGGCTTTGAAACCTTTCAAGCTCACGTTCAATAGAACGGTGACAAATGTTGGGTTCGCCAATTCAATCTATAAGGTAAGTGTTTTACCAAATTCAAAGGTGAATATTACTGTAGAACCTGATATTCTCTCATTCAAGTCATTAAATGAGAAGAAGTCTTTTGTTGTTACTATCTTTGGAGGTGAAATCCCAAATCAAAATGTGATTTCTTCATCATTGGTTTGGTCAGATGGAACTCACAATGTGAGAAGTCCAATTATTGTGATGGTGTAGCACTTTGAGCTAGCAGTTATAAAAAAGAGCTTTCTCTAGTCTAGTTATGCAAGTTTTGTGGAGTTGATGAATCTTGCATATGTTGTTATTTTTTTAGTTAAATAAAATATAAAATATGGAATTGTTAGAAAGGAAACAAATCTTATTTTTTTTAATGGTGTCGCCATTGACACTTATATTGGACTTGGACTCTGGAAGAGAGTTTTGATAGAATATTATGTCTTGCACCCGAATTCAGATCGATAAATATTTTAAAATAAATTATGTTTCGCACCCGAATCTAGACTGATAAACTTTCAGAGTATTTATTAAGTATGGATATATGATCATCGGATCCCTATCAATTAGTCTTGTTTATGTATGGTAAAATATGAAGATTAATTAATAGCAACGTTTTACATTAGCGGTTGGCTAGCCAATATAACACTACTCTTTTTTGTTTTTGGTGAATATAAACTACTCTTTTATTTTGTACATGAAGCTACTATGAAAATCATGAAGCTTAACATAGGTAGAAAAGTTTATATCACTACTATTTTATTTGTAAATGAGACCAAAACTATATATATTCTTTTTAACTTAGAGTTAACTAAAAATTATCTTTAAAGTTAGGTATATAATTAACGCTAAAGAAATTACTATCAGTTCTAAAAACGATGCAAAAAAGTGTATAAAAAATGTTATAACATTCAAAGTAAAAGATAACGTTGTTAATAAATGATATTGGTTGACTAAAATTAACTTTTTTATAGTAAAAGTTTTAGCCATTTATTTATTAAGATTTCACTAATACTCTTAAAGGACTCAATTAATTTTGTTTCCTCTAGTATACATATATATTAATTACTATACATTTGCAAAAATATAATATAATAGTCCTTAAATTTATTACTATGCGTAAAATATCTATAAGGTTGCTTTATATTCCCTTTCCAAAAGTTATACGAGTATGTGTTCAGTGGTATGGTAGTGTTGAATTTCAGTACATCCATCCAATCAATTGGTTCTTAACCCATTTAAGGTGAGTCCTAATTAATGAGCGTTTTTATTAATATTAACAAATAACACATGATTGATGGAATGTACTAAAATTCAGTAGTACTATAGTACTTAACTTTTATCAAAGTCATACATATAACATATGCACCTATGTATATATATATATATATATATATATATATATATATATATATAATGTATGACTTATTTTTAAGATTAAAGTACATTTATAGATTTTTTTAAATGCTTGATATTAAATGCTCAGATGACTTAAGACCTCTCATGAAGTGATGTCACATATGCATTTTTTATTACTTTAGTTATAGTAAATTATAATATATTGATTTTATATTCCCTTTTCCCAAAGTTAAATACACTGACTGCAATGAGTGCATAACTGAATATATAGTTTACCATCTCATCCATTTTGAAATAACTAAGAAGGGGGTTAAATTGGTTATTGTTTAAAAGTCACTATTTTAAAAAATTTGGCTAGAGAAAACCTTTAGTTGATAAAATCAGGTTAATGGCAGAAGTTTCAAGGTTTATTTTTAAAACAACTATTTTGAATATGCAGTAAACAGAGAAAGATAGGAGAAATTAACACAGTCACTTATTATAGTGAGAGGGTCGGATCAAGTATCCTACATCCTCTCACTGCTCCTTACTTAAGACGTAAGAAGAGTTGCTTCACTATGTTGGAAACAAGAATTACAACTTGGCAACCTTCAATACACCAAGGAATCAACCTATTAGACTTTTACTACCTACACCAGGTAACCCTTAAGACAGGATCAGCCACCAAGAGCTTTTACTTCCTGAAATCAACCTCATTCCCTTTTTTGGAATTATTAGTAATTAAGCATATTTAAAGCCATAAATAATTCAAATCCAGACTTGCCTAAATAACTTAAGGAAAAAACTTAGGTCCATTTCCTTATGTCCATTACATCCAGTTCTCCAATATAAATATGACACGTGGCAAAAAGTGTTTAAATGACCAATCACAGTAGAGAGAGAATATAGAAGATCACCTTTTATATAACCAATAATAGAAGAGAGAGAGTGTAAATACAATATATGATTGGTGGAATTGGATGTAATGGACATAAGGAAATGGACCTAAGTTTTTTCCATAACTTAATATCTGAATCAATTATATAATTCAAGATTGATTCCTTCATTAAGTAATTGTTCAACGAATTATGTTTTTAATGCAACAGTAACCAAACTTTCCCTTTTTTCATACCTAAGATTTCTTTGACAAAATCGTATTTTTGTTGATGACACATTATCAAAACAATCTGAATGTAATAGTGTGACACATGGTCCCAACATTCTCTCCCTTTTTGATAATGCCAAAAATGCGATTTTGATCAAGTGAGCAAGTGAACGAAAAGCTCCCCCTCAATCTATACTTACAGTTTTAGAGCTTCCTACTTACCACAATTTTCTCCCCCTTTGGCATTAGCAAAAAGGGAAACAAAGAAGTTATTGGCAACAAGCAAATATGATAGATAAGCACTATTAACCAATGTCAGCAGAGGGCGTAAAACAAATAGAGAATTAAGCATGTAAATGAGGCACAGAGCAGTTAGGACAAGCATAACCATAGCAAGCCACCAGAGGGCTATTTAAAAACATTCAAGCATAAAAGGAGCCCACAAGAGGGGCAAAGGATAGTCATCAAAACCCTCATAAAGGGACAAGAAAACAAGTTAAAAATAACAAGATGGAGTAACGGTAGGTAGATTATGGAGCTGAGGGTGGAGTGACATTCGAAGGGTCAGGGTTGCCTGCATTCCCAATTTTGAGGGTCATCTCTATAATCAACTTCTTTAGTTCTTGAATTTCTTCAAGAGCAGTGGTCACCTGAGTAGTGAGTGATCTGAGATGAGCAAGGATCACAGCCAGAGGAGTTAGCAGAGCTGGAGTTGGTTTAGGTGATGAGGCAGAGGTCTTGGGAAATGGTACAGGATTAGGCAGATCAGGGTGATATTCATGGTCTGGCTCATGTCCGGATGCAGGGTCAGTTGCAGATGTTTGACTGGTGACATTGAGAGTATCATCCTGAGGAGACTCCTTGTCAGATGATGAGGAGTGCATAATTTCTTCTGTTTTGTCAGGAGGAGTAGGTGAGTCAGAGGATATTGTGGCATTTGAATCTTCTTCCTCAGTCGCCTTCTCTTTTTCGGACACTTGGATAGGAGATGATGGGGTAGATGACTCCTTTTTGAGAAGTCTGGAGGACTTCCTTCTTCTAGCTGTCTTAGGTGGTTGTCTTCCATGTTTCACATTCATCTTTTTCTTGGAAGGTCCTTCACCAGGTTCGCTTTTAGGTTTGCCAATTTTTACCCATGTACCATCAATTTTTCTGTAGCTCATATTCAGAATCAATGATGGCTTGGGCAGCAGCTTCACAGAAATCATCATGGATAAAGACAACTCCTCGATATCTTGCAATAATGGTGATGAGAGACCCATAGGGCAGATCGGCATTTGGGCGAGCTAGAGTGTCTTTCATATGATTCAAGATGATGAAGGCCAGATCTGGTTCCCATCCTTTCAGAGAACACCACATTAGAAAAATATCAAATTTTGAGGGGTCATTTGATGTACCTACTTTAGGTAGGATCATCTGAGAGAGAACATGAGCCATGAGGCGCTCATTTACGCCTAGTTGTCCAAGTATGATTTCATCATAAATTCCACCACTAATCTTTTTCACTGCTTTCTCGTAGCTTCCATGGAGATGGGTTATTTGTTAGAATACCTCTTGAAGTCTCCTTCCTTTAGACCTATCCACATGCGCAGATTCTTCATAGTCAGATCAATCTTCTTTCCTCTCAGCATCGATTTCCCGACTATCTCTCCATCTAGCTCTGAGAAGGAAAGAGTCGCGTAGAACTCTTTCACAAGTGCTGGATACACCTTATCTTTGATAGCCAAAAATGGTCCCATGAGTGAGAACATCTGGAATACGGTCAGCCCAGGTTCTTTGTCAAAGAACTCAAAGTTGACTTCTCGAGGCATACAGATGCCTCTATATTTGATGTTGTCTTCGAAACGGGTTTTAGCAGCTTCATCGAGAAAAAGCTTGGGCCTTTTTACAGTCTTGGTGGGATCTGTATGCCTCGGCACCATGGTTTTTGACAGGAAAGTTTTTGTCTTGTAGGTTTCCGGAGGCAATGAATTCTGGTGCTTTAGGGTTTTAGTTCTTTTAAATACTAAGGGAGGTGGTTTCCAAAGATTCAGTTGGTGAGGAGATAGGTGCTTCCGCGGCGTGATTATGGCTAGGAGATCGTGGGAGAGAGGATGTAGTGATACAACAGTTAATACAAAGATTTTGTTCAATCACACATTAAGAGCAGATTTTTTATAATTATAGCAGCTTATCACGCGGGAAAATTCAAAAATTTAAAAAATAAAGAAGCACACATATATTTGTCTTGATTAACTTTATTTTCACCATTAATTTTTCAGAAAAGGAATGTTGCTCGAAGAGTTAATCTTTGATGGAGCCAAAGTTGGTTAATCCCAATTCTCTTCTTATCTTGCAGAAGGTGTCAGTAGCCAGAGGTTTAGTAAAAATATCAGCTAGTTGCTGATCGGTAGATATGAATTCTAGGCTAATGACACCTTTTTGAATATGATCCATAAGAAAATGGTGCCTAATTTCAATGTGCTTGGTTCTAGAGTGCTAGATAGGATTTTTTTTAACGATTAATGGCACTAGTGTTACCACACCTAATTGGTACATGGTCAAGTTTTAGGTTATAGTCTTTAAGTTGATGTGTCATCCATAAGAGTTGTGCACAGCAGCTACCTGCAGCTACATACTCAGCTTCAGCAGTAGACAAGGCAAAAGAAGTATGTTTCTTGCTATGCCAAGACACAAGACAATTACCCAGAAATTGACATGTACCACTTGCGCTTTTTTTGTTCAATTTTACATCCTCCAAAATCAACATCTGAGTATCCAAGTAAATTGCACTCATTATCCTTAGGATACTATAGACCAAGATCTTTGGTTCCCGCTAGATATCGAAAGATTCTTTTTACAGATTTAAGATGAGATTCTTTTGGATCAGACTGAAACCTAGCACAGAGACAAACAACAAACATAATATCTGGCCTACTAGCAATAAGATATAACAAGGAGCCAATCATACCTTTGTATACCTTTTGATCAACTGACTTACCAGCCTCATCCTTTTCTAGTTTGGTTGATGTACTGATTGGTGTATGAATGTTTTTTGCCTGATCTAAACCAAATCTCTTTAGAAGCTCCCTGGTGTATTTCTCTTGATTAATGAATATCCCTTCTTTAGTTTGTTTGAGTTGAAGTCCGAGAAAGAAGGACATTTCTCCCATCATAATCATTTCAAACTCACTTGTCATTAGTTTAGAGAAATCCTTGCATAGAATTTCATTAGTTGAGCCAAAAATAATATCATCAACATAGATTTGAACAATGATAATGTCTAGTATCAGCCTTTCCTTTGGTGAAACCATTTTTTATAAAAAAATTCACTTAGTCTTTCATACCAAGATCTAGGAGCTTGTTTCAGACCGTAGAGAGCCTTTGTTAGTTAATACACATAGTTAGGTTTTTCAATATTTTCAAATCCAGGAGGTTGTTTGACATACACAACTTCTTTTAGATTTCCATTTAATAATGCAAGTAATATTCTAATAGGTTCTAATCTATTAGTAATTAAGTATATTTAAAGCCATAAATAATTCAAATGCAGACTTGCCTAAATAATTTAATATCTGAATCAATTATATAATTCAAGATTGATTCCTTCCTTAAGTAACTGTTCAACGAATCATGTTTTTAATGTAACAGTAACCAAACTTTCCCTTTTTCCATACCTCAAGATTTCTTTGACAAAATTGTATTTTTCTTGATGACACATTATCAAAACAATCTGAATGTGATAGTTTAACACATGGTCCCAACACATTTGATACACACTTTTCCAATGGCAAAGAAAAGCTCTTTTATCTTCATTTGTGTGTCTTTTCTTTTTCTTGAATTTGCAGTAATTCCCTTACAATGTGATGTCAGTGAAGATGGCGATGATCACAAAACATACATCATCTACATGGGATAACTTCCTAAGATATGACCATCTTCTTCTTACTCTCCGACCTCACACCACCTTAGCATTCTCAAACAAGTTATTTATAGTGGCGGAAATGAAACCGATGCCGCAAACTCCTTAATTCGAAGCTACAAGAGAAGCTTCAATGGGTTTGCTGCAAAACTCACGAATGCTCAAAGGGACAAGATAGCACAAATAGAAGAGGTGGTCTCTGTCTTTGAAAGCAACACACTTCACACTCAGACGACAAGATCATGGGATTCCTCGAGAATGTTACAGCAACGAAAATAAACTCGTCGGTGGAAACCGAGGTGATAGTTGGATTTATTGACAGTGGAATATGGCCAGAGAGTGTGAGTTTTAGTTACGAAAATTTAGGTGTTGTTCCAAAACAATGGAGAGGGACATGTGCTGCTGGGAAGAATTTTACATGATAGGAGCAAGATACTATGGTAATCGTGACTTTGCAAGAGACTTTGATGGCCATGGAACTCATACAGCTTTAATAGCAGCAGGGAACATAGTTCATAATGCTAGCTTTTATGGAGTAACTCAAGGTACGTTACATTTACTAAAACATCTTGTGACTTAAATCTGTTTTCTTTTTAATGCTAAATTATTAGTATGTTAATATTCTACATTTTTTTCTTTTAAATCAAAATCATTATATTTGTTGGTAGTTTTTCAGTTTTGCCTTAATGTCCAAACCTTTATACAAATTAGATATTTTAATATTGATTACTAGTGGGTTTATTATGCATTAATTAAATGTATATCAAATTTTTTTTAAAAAAAACTAAAGTTTCAATATAATAAGAGCATAGTAAAAGAAAACATGAAAGTAGGTATTTTTTTTTTTCAAAACAAGGTCTTATATTCAATTTTTGTGCATGAAAAAATTCATGTTGAGAGAGCTCTACTTTGTAATTTGGAACCTCCATTGTCTCGAGTAAAGCTAATATGAAGTCTAAGAAGCACAAATACTTCTAAAAGTCTCTCTTATTATGTTAGATACAAACACGATATGTATCTTACACCAGTACTTCTTGGATAGTCTTCATACATATTCAATTTTTTTTTCAAAAAATAACATTTGATATAAATTGAATAAGTTTTGAATATGACTCTTAAACTATTAGAATCAACAAGGAATTCCAAATTTTCTCTCTTTTTCTTTCACTTTAAGCTTTTATCACCGTTTTAGTAGCTATATATATCTACAATTTCACTTTATATAACAATAATTCAACTTCTTTGTTTCTAGTTTTTGCAATTTGTTATTTGTCTTTGTTTCAACTTCAATATTATATCATCAATTGCATTATATTGATTTTTTAAATTTAAAATATATATGTATTTTTACATAATTTATTAACACATCCTAGAAGTGTTGAATTTCTAAGAAATAGTGGTATCCCCGTATAGATATCGTATCGAATTCGAATGCAGGTACTACAAGAGGAGGGGTTCCATCTGCGAGAATAGCTACATATGCTGCTTTTAGTTTGGGTGAATGCAATTCCACATATGTCTTAGCTGCTTTTGACTATGCCATTTTAGATGGTGTGACTATTCTTTTAGTCTCTCTTGGAACGTTCGTGCCCTTAGATTATTCACGTGATCCAATCTCCATCGGTGCTTTCCATGCAATGGAGCAAGGAATCCTCACCGTCCAATCCGCCGGAAATGACGGCCATGATCCAGGTTGGGTGTCGAGTGTCGCACCGTGGATCCTCACTCTAGCAGCAAGCAGTACAGACCAGAGATTCATCGACAAACTCGTTCTTGGAAATGGCCACACAATCATTGCAATGTCTGTTTACAATTGTATTTCCTTTCTTGTGGCTTGTTTTGTTCGCGAAGCCTAGTTTCTACTTGGGCCATATTCCCTAAATATCACACTTTATGATATATACTCATGGCTCTCCTTTTTTTTTTCTATTTATTTAGGAATTTATTACTCACTCGCATTTTCTAGTTAATTTAAGACTTTATTAGACCTAACGCTCTCCATGACGATGTCGTTTTGCGAAAGCGACACAACACATGGTAAATTGCAGTTAAAATTAAAAAAAAAAAAATTAAAAGTCTTTCTTTTTATACTGTTATATGGGAATGTCCTAGTTTCTTTTTCAATTTGAAAGTAAATATTGAATTTGGACGGCTGATTTTGTGTGCACATTCACTTGTCATTTTCATCAAGGTTTACCTATATGTTATTTGGCATATATATCTATATTAATATGGTTTTACAAATTTTCGGTGTCACAAAAGCAAAGTACAGTGTGACACCAAAACAATAACTTTTCAATTTCCCAGTAAATAACAACAAAAAACTTCTCTTTGCATATTTTTTGTGTCACAAAAGAAAAGTATGGCACAAAAAAAATAACTTCCCAATAAATAACTAATATAGTAATACAAATTTTTATATTATATTTTAAATTTTAAAAATAAATAATATGCACTTACGTACATATGCATCCTCTAGTATAATATATTGTAATGGCTATTGGCTTCTTTGGGCCGCACATGTTAATTGAAGCTAGAGATTGGACTTGCTCTAATGCTTGAAAAAAATAATTTATACAGAATTGTATGCTTGCAAGTGTCGTATATTTTTTTTGAATAAATCAGGGTATAGATTTATTGTCGAGTACAATGGCTATTGGTTTCTTTGGTCTAAATCAGGCTTCTTATTGAATTATAGTCACTTCGAAGGGTGGAATAGTAGGTGGCCCAATAATTTAAAGTTATTATATACTCAAAAACCAAAGATCAAACCATACCTTTGACACTTCTTTAAGGATAAAGCTACGTAAATTATTAATTCCCTGTTGTAAATTAGGTGGCTTGCAATGAGTGTTGTTGTAATGAAGAGTCTATAAATACCCTTTACACTTAATATAAATACTCTCACTCGGGGGACTTGAAAATGGCAAGTAAGATAGAATATTCCAAGTACAACACACCATCACCTCCACATCCAAGCCTGATCAATCATCTCTCACGGTTAAGTTATGAGAGCTCACCTACCCCTCTAGATATCTCTATCCCCAAGCTCGGAGCAGCTTAGAGAGACCCTTGTCCTTTCCTCTCCCTAAGGAAACCTTCAACCAGTGGTCCGCACGCCTGGACTACTCCACACACGTCCTAGCCGCACACGGCTTTTACAGGTAATACTCATGCCTAACGGCTCCTATAGACGTATACTTTTCGAATTACGTGGACTTTGATCCCTACACAAGGGTATGTAGGCACCTACACCTAAGAACAAGTTCTCCAAGGTTGCGACCCCTGCGGTCCTAATTTTTGATTTAGAATTGTCCGAACGAAAAATGACGGTTATACATATAAATCCAAATTAAAATATATATTTTTATATATATGAACAGAGAAAAAGAGTACAAATGTATAAAAACAAGATCGGTGAGAGAAAAAGTAGATATAATGAATATTTATTACTTATTAGAAGAATGAAGAAGTAAATAACTCTTTTATAATTTAATTGATTATTCTAAAATATAATAATAATAATTATTATTATTATTTTATTTAGTATTTCAAAAAAAAGTTACCAAAATTTTAATTTTTTTATTATTTTAAATTATAATATTTTTATGTTATACTTTTTAAAAATTAAAAAAAAATCATACAAAATAATTATTTTTGTAAGTTTGATTTAAAACTACTAGAAACATTTGGAAAATTTTTTAAAAGTAAAAACTTTAGGTCTAATTTATATATATATATATATATATATATATAAGATTCTTACAATTCTCATATTCTTCATAATTAGTTTTTTTTTGTTAAGTTCTTTTTTCTATTTGACTTTCAAGCATTTAAATGCACCAGTGCTCAATATTAGGGGTGTTCAAATTGAATCCATCAAATCCCAATTGATCCAATCCAATTCAATTCACTGAAAATCAACCTTTGATTGGATCAATGTATGGATGGGTGATGAGTAAAACTGATGTGATCGGATCGATTTATGGATCGTATGTGTCAACCATTCAATCCAATCCATTTATTAATATTTTAATTTACTATATATATATATATATACTCTTAAATGTTTTATATTTTTCTTTATTTGTCTTGTTGAAAAGAAATTAATTATTAAATTTGATTATGGTTGTAATAAATATTAGTATTGTTATGCTTAAACTGTTTTTCTATAACTTTATGCTTAAATTGCTAATTTTACTTTGTATTCTTTATTTTGTTTGGATTGTGTTTGAATGTGAGACCATAAGTGTACTTTATATTAATGAAGATTGAAGACTAAATGTGATGTTTCAAAAAAAATATTCATAGAAAATCAATCAACCGATCCAATACAATCTGATCCAATCTGGTTTGGATTGGATCGAAAGAAGTTTTTGCACTGAATTGATTGAATGATGTTTATATCATCCAATTCAGATTGGCTCAATTGAAAAAAAAATTTCAAACTAATCCGATTCAATCCGTTGAATACCCCTATTAAATATCACAGATTCATTCATTCTCTGAAATTGATTGTGCCTTTAAAATCCATTTATTATTTTCTTTCTTAATAGAAAAAATAAACATTAATAGCTCTCCCTTTGTGACGCAACAAATGACAATCAAAATATAATATAATAAAGAGTGAATTTATTACTATTGTTAAAAGTCAAAGGCACCTACCTATATATATAGTGTATGATTCTCATCCCCTTGATACACACTCTTGCAATGGCAAAAAAAAGTTCTATATCCTTCATTTGTCTATCTCTCATTTTTCTTGCATTTGCAATAATTCCCTTACAATGTGACATCAATGAAAATGACGATGGTCGCAAAACTTATATCATCTACATGGGATCACTTCCTAAGGTATCACCATCTTCTTTTTACTCTCCAACCTCACACCATCTTAGCATTCTCAAACAAATTATTTATAGTGGCGGAAATGAAATCGAAGCCACAAGTTTCTTAGTTCGAAGCTACAAGAGAAGCTTCAATGGGTTTGCTGCAAAACTCACGAGGGATGAGAGGGACAAGATAGCTCAAGTGGAAGGAGTGGTCTCTGTCTTTGAAAGCAAAACACTTCACACTCAGACGACAAGATCGTGGGACTTCATGGGATTCGCTGAGAATGTTACAGCAACCAAAAGAAATTCGTCGGCGGAAAGCGAGGTCATAGTGGGAGTTATTGACAGCGGAATATGGCCAGAGAGCGAGAGTTTTAGTGACGAAAATTTTGGCGATGTTCCGAAGAAATGGAGAGGGACGTGTGCTGGTGGGAAGAATTTTACATGCAATAAGAAGATAATAGGAGCAAGATTCTATGGTGAAGGTGATTCTACAAGAGACAAAGTTGGCCATGGAACTCACACAGCTTCAATAGCGGCAGGAAACATAGTTCATGATGTAAGCTTTTATGGAATAGCTAAAGGTACGTTACACTTTGACAATTAATAAAATATATTGTGATTTAAATGTTTACATTTTAAAAATGCTAAGTTTAAATTTTTAGTGTATATTAATATTATTTTGTTTTGTTTCATTAATTATCTTTTAAATGAAAGTTGTTAAATTTGTTGGTAGTTTCTCAATTTTTTTCCCTGATTTTTAAACCTTTATAAAAATTAGATTTTATAAAATTCTTAATTTGTTGGTCAATTTAACATACATTAAATAGTATATCATCTTTCTTTAGAAAAGATTATTTTAAATATAATGAAAAAACTGAGAAGTTCTGCCAATATGCAAATAAATTCAAACCAAACCAATCGAAGCTCAATAGACTTGTGATGATTTAGATAGTTAAAAAAATTATTTAAAAAGAACAAGAAGTTAAATAAAGTCAACACTCCCATTATTGTTTTTTTTTAATAAATCCCCACTTGTTTATATTAAATTTTTTTTACCAACGAAATACAAGCATTAAACGGCTTGATAATGGCTTAAGTAAGATTCCGAGTTTTAAACCTTGTAAATGTATCTATCGCCATTGAGAAACTCTCCCACCATTACTGAGTACGCGACACGAGCCGAGTCCAAATTTGTCAGGACGAAGATTCAGAGATAAAGTGGACAACCAAAGAAAATAATAAACCATTTTTTTGTTTTAGCCTTATATTTTATGATTTTAAAATTATTTGTCAAGTTATAATTATTACCTCAACCATATTAGTGTTGCATAGTAGTTCCTCAAACCAAGTGGTGGGGATGGAATCTCATCTTTGGGCACAAAAAAACATTTTGTAGCCAACCCTGTACTTAAGACTTGCTGTGACAGCCGGTTGGTGAGGGAATTAGCCACTGCTACCAGCAATGGATACTTTGATTTAAACAAAAAAATTATAATTACTTCAAATTTTTAACTTGAAAGAAATTTGAACAAGCAGGAACTGCAAGAGGAGGGGCTCCATCAGCACGAATAGCTTCATATGCAGCTTGCCTAGGAGAATCTTGTGCAGAGAATGATATCTTAGCTGCATTTGACGATGCCATTGCGGATGGCGTTACCCTTATTTCAGTCTCTCTTGGAAGTTCCAAGGCATATGGCTTCACAGATGACGTGCTCACGATAGGAGCTTTCCACGCCATGGAGCGAGGAATCCTAACCGTCCAATCCGCAGGTAACGATGGCCCCGGTGAAGGCTCCGTCTCGAGTGTCGCACCGTGGATCCTAACGGTAGCAGCAAGTAGAACAGACCGACGAATCATCGACAAACTGGTTCTTGGAAATGGACAAAAAATAATGGGGATTTCTATAAATTCTTTTGCATCAAATGGATCAGAATTCCCAATAGTTGCAAAACTTGGCGGTTCAAAAAAGTGTCCTAGATTTGATGCTGAAAATTGCTATTGTTTCGACAAAGATCTTGTGAAGGGAAAGATTGTTTTGTGTCCTATGTTATTATCAGAAAATACTGCAAAATCTCATGGCGTAGTTGGCGTTATCACACCTAAAGGTTTGCAATTTTAATAAATTCTCCGCTTAACTCTTAAATTCATTTGAGTGATAAAAGACTTGTTTTTCAAGAGGCAAACTACTTTTCAGTATCCAAATTTTAGAAAAAAATATTATTTAGTCCCTGAATTTGAATTTATGTCAGACTATTTGGTCCCCTGAACATATGTTACCTTTTAAATAATCGAGTGATGTGGTTGTTAACGGCTGACATGGCGTCGTTAATGATGACGATGTGGGTGTCGCCGTTGACGTAGGAGAGGTTTTTTTCGTGAGGACGAGACATGATGTGGCCGTCATAGCTGCACATCAAGCAAAGCTTAGCTTCCGGAATAGGGGAAAGGGGGTCATCGACCTACTTTTCAATAACGCTGGAGGAGGAGCGTGGAGAAGAGTCCAACCACATCAGCAGTTAGTGGTCATGTCACTCGGTTATCTAACGAGTAACGTCCAGAGGACTAAATAGTTGTCAGAGTTGCAAATTTGAGGACTAAATAATATTTTTCCAAAATTCGGGGACTAAAACTTAGTTTACCTCTTTTTTAAGGTATGAATTGCATTTGAATTTTATTTTATGTGTATTAATTATGTTAAAGATTTGATACTTGCACAGATGATTGGGATAATGATTGGTCAAATATGGTTTCACTATCTTCATTGGCGATTTCTTCTAAGGATTATGATATGGTTAATTCTTATGCGAATTCTACCAAAAACCCAAAAGCTGAAATTTTGAAGAGTGAGGCTATTAAAGATATTACTGCACCAATAGTAATAAACTTCTCTTCCCGAGGACCAAATAGTATAGTTCCTGAAATTTTAAAACCAGATATAAGTGCCCCTGGAGTCGAAATTTTAGCTGCATTTTCACCAGTTGGACCAGTGTCAAGCTATGATGAAGACAAAAGATCGGTGAGATACAACATATTATCCGGGACATCTATGTCTTGTCCTCATGTTTCTGGAATAAGCGCATATTTGAAGAGTCGTCACCCAGATTGGTCACCTGCAGCTATCAAATCTGCCATTTTAACAACAGCAAAACCTATGAAGAAGTCTTTTTCTTTTGATTTGGTTGGTGAGTTTGAGTATGGATCCGGGCATGTCAATCCATTACAAGCCGATGATCCTGGGTTAGTCTATGACATATCTAAGGACGATTATTTGGAAATGTTATGCAACTTGGGTCTTAATGCTTCAGATGTTAAGTTGATATCCGGAGAAAATTACACTTGTCCTGCAACTTCTCACAGAGATTTGGTGAAAAATCTAAATTATCCTTCGTTGACAGCTAAAGTTGAGGCTTTGAAACCTTTCAAGCTCATGTTTAATAGAACGGTGACAAATGTTGGGTTCGCCAATTCAATCTATAAGGTAAGTGTTTTACCAAATTCAAAGATGAATATTAGTGTAGAACCTGAGATTCTCTCATTCAAGTCATTAAATGAGAAGAAGTCTTTTGTTGTTAGTGTCGTTGGAGGTGAAATCTCATATCAAAATGTGATTTCTTCATCATTGGTGTGGTCAGATGGAACTCACAATGTGAGGAGTCCAATTATTGTGATGGTTTAGCACTTTGAGCTAGCAGTTATATAAAAAAAGAGCTTTTTCAAGTCCCGTTATGCAAGTTTTGTGGACTTGATGAATCTTGTATTGTTATTTTTTTAATTAAATAAAATATGAAATATAGAATTGTTAGAAAGGAAACAAATCCTACTTCTTTTGAATGGTGTGGCCATTGACACTTATATTGGAATTGGATTTTGGAAGAGAGTTTTGATGGAATATTATGTCTCGCACCCAAATTCAGACCGATAAACTTTCAGAGTATCTATTAAGTATGGATATATTGATCATCGGCTAAAGTACTATTTTGGTCCTCAATGTTTACATGAAGTTTAATGTTGGTCCTCAATATTTCAAAAGTTTAATGTTGGTCCTCAAAGTTTTTTTTGGGTCGATTTTGGTCATCGAGCGTAACACCATTAACTTTTTGCCGTTAAATGATAACGTGACATGCTTATATGGCATACCCTCTCTCCTACGTGTCATATTTTAATAACGTGGCATGACAGATCACTGCCACGTCACCCTATATTGTCGTATCATCATCTTCTCTCCTTCGTAATCATCATTATCATCATCATCTGAGATGACGTGGCAGTGATCTATCATGCCACGTCATTAAAATATGACACGTAGGAGAGAGGGTATGTCATATAAGTATGCCACGTCATCATTTAACGGTAAAAAGTTAACGGTGTTACGCTCGAGGACCAAAATCGACCCAAAAAAAAAAACTTTGAGAACCAACATTAAACTTTTGAAACATTGAGGACCAACATTAAACTTCATGTAAACATTGAGGACCAAAATAGTACTTTAGCCATTGATCATCTGTATCTATTCATCTTGTTATATAGGGTAAAATATGAAGATTAATTAATAGCAACGTTAGCCGCTAGCTAGCCAATATAACACTACTCTTTTTCTTTTTTGTGAATATAACACTAACTCTTTTATTTTGTACATGAAACTACTATGAAAATCATGAAGCTTAACATAGGTAGAAAAGTTTATATCACTACTATTTTATTTGTAAATGAGACCAAATCTCTCTCTCTCTCTCTATATATATATTCTTTTTAACTTAGAGTTAAGTAAAAATTATCTTTAAAGGTAGGTATAATTAACGCTAAAGTGATTATTGTCAATTCTAAAAATCACGCAAAAAGGTGAATAAAAAATATTATAACATTCAAATTAAAAGATAACGTTATAAACAAATGATATTGGTTTACTAAAATTAATTTTATATAGTAAAAGATAAATATATATTAATTACGTACTATGCATTTGCAAAAATATAATATAATAGGCATTAAATTTATTACTATGCAAAAAATAATTATAAGATTGCTTTATAATTCTTTTTCAAAAGTACATCCCTCCAATCAATTGGTTCCTAATTCATTTAAGGTAAGTCCTAATTAATATAGGTTTTTATTAATATTAACAAATAGGACTACATAATTAAAAGGATGTATTGAAATTTAGTAATACGATAGTAATTAACTTTTATCCAAGTCATATATACATATGCACCTATGTATGTGTGTGTATATATATATTGTATTATTTATTTTTAATATTAAAGTACATTTATAGATATTTTAAATGCTTGTATTAAATATAAAAAAAATTTAATACATAAGATTAATGAGTTCATAAATTAAAAATTAAATAAATCTATTTTAATTTTTGTAAGGCAAAAGTACCTTTCTTACGCCCAATGTTTGGAGGTCCTATCAGTTTCGCCCCTAACGTTTTTTCATTGTCAATTGTACCCTTAACGTTTTACGTTTCTGCCAATGTCACCCTTTTCACTAACACCGTCAAATATTTAAAATTTTTTGCTGACGTGGCATCCTATATGGCAAAAATATTTGATTGGGCATATTTTTTTGCACATCAGATTTCTAACGTTTTTGTTTCTATCAATTGTACCCCTAACGTTTTACATTTCTGCCAATGTCACCCTTTTCATTAGCACCATCAAATATTTAATAGTTTTTGCTTGCGTGGCATCTTATGTGGCAAAAATATATGACTTGGCATTTTTTTTTCATACCAGATTTATTACTCATCTTTTCTCCATCAAAACCGTGTCGTTTTGGCCTCACCCTATTCCTTTTAAAATATAACTTAAACTGACAGGAGCCCCAAATATTGGAGGATAAGAAATGTACTTTTACCTTTTTGTAATGTATTAAATGTTCAGATGACCTGAGACCTCTCACGATATGATAAATGTGACACATGCATTTTTTATCATTTTTTATTGCTTTAGTTATAGTAAATCATAATATATTGATTTTATATTCCCTTTTCCCAAAGTCGAATACACCTGGCTACAGTGGCAAAGAAGAGATCCATATTCTTCATTTGTGTGTCTTTCCTTTTTCTAGAATTTGCAGTAATTCCCTTACAATGTGAAGTCACTGAAGATGGCGATGATCACAAAACATACATAATCTACATGGGATCACTTCCTAAGGTATCACCATCTTCTTCTTACTCTCCAAGCTCACACCACCTTAGCATTCTCGAACAAGTTATTTATAGTGACGAAAACGAAATCGGCGCCACAAGTTCCTTAGTTCGAAGCTACAAGAGAAGCTTCAATTGCAAAACTCACGAGCGATCAGAGGGACAAGATAGCTCAAATAGAAGGGGTGGTCTCAGTCTTCGAAAGCAAAACACTTCACACTCAGACGACAAGATCGTGGAACTTCATGGGATTCGTCGAGAATGTTACATCAACGAAAATGAATTCGTCAGCGGAAAGCGAGGTCATAGTAGGAGTCATTGATAGCGGAATATGGCCAGAGAGCGAGAGTTTTAGTGACGAAAATTTTGGCGATTTTCAAAAGAAACGGAGAGGGACGTGTGCTGGTGGGATAAATTTTATATGCAAGAAGATAATAGGAGCAAGATACTATGGTATAGGTGATTCTACAAGAGACCTAAATGGCCATGGAACTCACACAGCTTCAATAGCGGCGGGGAACATAGTTCATGATGCCAGCTTTTATGAAATTGCTAAAGGTACGTTACACTTTGACCATTAATAAAATATCTTGTAATTTAAATGTTTACATTTTTTTTGATAGGAATGTTTACATTTTAATAATACTAAGTTTAAATTTTTAGTGTATATTAATATTATTTTCTTTTGTTTCATTAATTATCTTTTAAATGAAAGTTATTAAATTTTTTGGTAGTTTCTCTATTTTTTTCCTGATTTTCAAACCTTTATAAAATTATATTTTTAAAATTCTTAATTTATTGGTCATTTTAACATACATTAAATAGTATATAATCATTTTTTTAAAAAAAAATTATTTTAAATATAATGTGTAATTGTCGTTTTTTGCTCAGACAATTGTAATTTGAAACTAGGACCGCAAGGGGTCTTAACCTTGGGGGACTTGTCCTTTGGTGATGCACCTAGGTGCCTACGTACCCTTTGGGAGGGATCAAAGTCCACGTAGTTCGTCATGGTGACGTCTATCGGAGCCGTTAGGCAAGGTTGTTACCTGTATTGGGCCATGTGCGGCTAAGACGTGCCTGAGGTACTCCGGGCGGGTGAGCCGCTCTAAGGAGGTTGCCTTAGTGGGAGAGATCTATGGTCTCTAAGGGCTGCTGGAAGCCTTGTTGACGGTGTTCTCCGAGGAGGAGATGAGCTAGTCGGAAGTTGGCCAGAGTGGGGGCCGGCGACGGAGCTTGAGGTGCGGAAAGGACCTGCAGGGGGTATCTGAGGATGCTCAGATACCGAGAGAGTATGGGATATTAGAGATGATGTACGATAATCCTTCAGGCTGTGTATAGTTCTGTCGAGGTTTGGATTGCTTGCTTAGTCCCCCGAGCGGGGGTATATTTATACTTGAGTGTGGGGAGATCGTGCTCGACCGACGACCTTGTGGGACGTGGGTCGTCCCACGAGGCTTGTGGAGATCCCACGTCTAGTTGAGGGGAAGCTCTGTGTGGTGACGTGGGCGAGGGCCACGTAACAGATAGATGAGTGGTGTCACGTGTCTCCTGTGGATGCTGGGGCCGTGCTTCTAGAACGTCAGAGCCACGTGTCCCTAGGTGGAATATTCCGTAGTTACATAAGCCCCCCAAGTCTACGGGTGTCGGGTGCCCGTGGACTTAAGTTCCTTTGCTTGTAAGACACTTAGGAATTTTCGTTGCCCTTGCTCGTGGGATAGCTCGTCCGCTTAGAGTCGCGGTTATGGGAGCTGGCCGTCCGACTCACGAAGTTGGCTCTCACACATTGCCCCGTAGAAAAGGAGATATCTTGGAGAGGACACGTGTCTCGTACCAGATGACTGGACGCTTGGCTTCCTCAGCAAGTTTTAGAACCGTCTAAGTAGGAAGTACGCGACTTACCGAGGCAGAGTCATCATTGCTCAGAGGGGCATTTTCCAAAGTACCCTTCAAGGGCTGGTGGGAGAAATCCAAAGGTCAGGGGCCGTTTGGTCATTTCGTAAGGCTTTCCTCTGGCCATGTTCGTCCCTAGTCAGTGGCTGACGGTGGATTTCTTGCTGCGGGTCATTTGTTGAAGGAGCGGGCTTTGTTGCGGGTGCCACGCGTCAGAGTTCGAACGGGTGCCATTGTCGCTTGAGCGTTTTGCCGTCGTTTCTCCTTCATTAAATGCAAGTTTGTTTCCAAGGGTAGCCATTATTAGCCTGGGCAGAGAGTTTCGCGAAAAAGCCCTCAGGTGTCTCGAGGTGACTTTGGGTTCTTGGGGGCTTTTCTGTCTTTGTATCTCTGTTGCCTTGGCTGTGCATCCCGTTTGTTCTTTCCTTCCACGTTTGCGGCTAGAGCGAGCGGGTGCAGCTAGGCTGGATTGCAGAGGATAATATATTTTATCCGTTGTGGGATACGAGGGGTCAAAGTTTTTGAATTGTCGCGCCTCTGGTTACCCTATAAATGTCCAACATTTGAAAGTTTGAGACTTTACATTTGCCTTTGCCTTTCTTCGCACTTCTTGTTTCATCTGTTCTTTTTTTTTTCTAATTCTTGTTTCCTGTCGAATCGAATCCTCGCAATGGCCAGTGGAGGTGATGGCTATAGCTACTACCCCTTCGACTTCACCGATTTGGAGGATCTTCCCTCATCTTCCCCTGCTCCTCCTCCGCTGGTCCAGAATCGCAATACTGGCCGGAGCGAGGCGAGGAAGAATGGTCAACAGGGCCTGTCACCGAGTGGAGCCGCCGATGTTCCTGTTGAGGTACCTGCTACGGTGCTTACTAGTGGTGAGAAGGAAGGGCGGCTTCCTCTGCCGCCGTCTTTCGAGGGGGAGCTTCGTCAAGAGGTTCTTTCGAAGGAGAGGAGGAAGAAAGACGGTAAGGTTGGCACGAACGGGCCCCGAGAGGGGGAAAGGAGAGGGACTTCTACGGTGGGGTTACCCAAGAGCAGAGAAGGGGGGCTCAAAACCGGCCTGCTGGAGTTGACTTGCGATTGTCTTTGCAGGCCTTACGGCAGAGTACTAACCGGGAGGATGTACAGGTGGAGGCTCCAATGGGAGATGTTGTTCTTGTCTTTGCTCCTGCCCCTGTTCCTACCTCTATTACCACTTCTGCTCTTGTGCTTCAATCACCCATGAGGGTGATTCTTTCTACTCGTCCTCCCGTCCCTGGCCCCGTTGAAGGGGTGAATCAGCCTCCTGCTAAGAGGGCCAGGGTGGTCGTTGAGGAGCCTGTCGGAGACTCTTCCGCGCCTCAGACTGCGACGGATGATCCTGCGGCTGAGGAGGTTGCGGAGTTTAGTGATGCGGCTGTGGAGGCCAGAGCCCCCTCAGATAAGGGGAATGTAGTGGTGAGTCAAGCGGCTGCCACAAGAGATCTTGTTCCTGGGTCGAGCGTTGGCCCTTCTGAACCCCTTGGGCCACCGGAGGGGGGATTGTCTTTTGAACTGGTGGCATTGGGCAGGCGCTTCCCAGTGGAGATGAGGGAGAGGAAAGCTAGGGGGCTAGACACTTCACCCCTGGATCTCGCTGTCCGAGGCTTCAGTCAAGCGGCTGAAGCGTTGGCTGACTGACAACACTCATTCTAATCATAATATTTTGTATCATTTGGCAAGGTTTTATTGTGATTATTGTGTCCAAATGCATGCTTTCATGGTATTTTGATTCATATGAGTGTTGGATTTAATTCTTGCTAACTCCATGAGTTTATTGTATAAATTGTGTTAATTTCATAACTTTAGCATTTGTGCAAATTTAAGTTCATGATTGGAATTTTCACAAGTGTTGATGGATGTTTTGTAGGTTATCTAGAGAGGATTAGCAAGGAGATCAACATTTGGGAGCCATAATGCAAGTGAAGGAGAAGAACCGGGCACAAACCAAGCAAAAATGACAAGTTTTCAATTCTGCTCACCGCGGTGAGCAAATTGCTCACCGCAGCGAGCAGAATTGTTGAAATGGCCATGTCTGCTCGCTGCCGTGAGCAAATTGCTCACCGCAGCGAGCGACATCAGATAAGCCGCGTTTTTACATCAGAAAATCATTTTTTGGGCCGAATTGGTGGATCCCACTCACCCCAATCAGACCTAATTTGTCCCAATACATTAGGGTTAAGTGAGGAGGCTAAGGGGATCATTAATCTTCATCTTTTTCTCCAAGTTTTCACTTTCCTCTCATCTCCAAGCCTCCATTCCCATTCTCTCTTCATCTTCTTCACTCCACCTCCATTCTCACTCATTTCTTCTGCAACATTCATCATCATTCATGGCTGGGCATGGTTTGGAGAAGCTTTGTGGAGCATTCTTCATCTCCATGAGTGGCTAAACTTCTAGTGCTTTGGAGGAGGATGATTGGAGCTTGAGCTGTGGCACTTACTAGGGAGTTTTTCTTGTTTTCCATCTACTTCTCTTTATAGATTCATTATTATCTGGTTGATTTTGATGGATTTGTATTGATTGTGGTTCCATGGTTGTGGAACTTAACTTGGTTGTAGTTGGATATTAGGGATTAATATAGATTTGTGATTTGTATTTTCATTCTCCCATTGTGGGTTTTGATTACATTGGATTTGGTTAAATCTTATTGTAGTTTTAATTCATTGTGGAAGTTACTTTAATGACAATGGTATTTGTTGAGTTGAATTCTTATCTATATTGAATTCCCCATTAGCTTCATTGATGGTATTTGATTGGGCTTGTTAATTGTCCGGTTGGCTAATTGCATTCTCTAATTAAATTACCTAAGTTTAGTGGTCACTAAACTACATTAGAAAAATGGTTCCTCATTGATTAACTCCATAATTTTTAGAGAGCAAGGATAGCCCAAAGCATTCTCCAACAAAGCATATCCATCTTAATACATTCACCTCACTTTTACTTTCTTTGAAATATTGAAAAAAAATCACAAAAAGATTTAGTTTTAGTTTCTTTTAGATACATTTACTCTTCTTGCACACCAACTGTTTGATAAAATTCCTCAAAGACATCCATATTTTTGTGAACATCTTACATAATTGACAATTGAATACATAGGCTCCGCGAGAGAGATTCGACCTAGGTTGTGCCACTAGCTGCACATTCTAGCATTAATTTGATTGGTGCCGGCCTCGCGACAAGGCCGCGTTCATTAATTAGATTGCAGCCTTTTTGTTTGATTGTTTTATTGTTTTTTCTGTGTGTTTTCTTCCTTTTGTTTGTTTGTTTAGTGCATGCTAAGAAGTTCTAGAGGAGACCTAATTCCATTGGATTTAGAAATTGAAAGAACTCTTAGGAAAATAAGAAAACTCAAAAAGGAAGTGATTAAGGCTAACCAAGAAAGAGAAAGAGAACTAGCAATAGAAGAAATGGCCGAAGAAGAAGGTAATAATAGGATGGACAATAGAGAAAGGAATGAAGAAGGTAATAATGGGGTAGATCAACCTAAAAAGTCTATTAAACAATTGAATCAATTTGATGATAATTTTGAATCTTTGGTTGGTGCTACTCCTACTTTTACTACTGATTTTGAAATTAAAGGTTCTCTTGTGCACTCACTTCCAAAATTTCATGGTCTTCCAGGTGAGAACCCGTATACACATCTAAGCTCTCTCCACATGCATTGCATGACGATGAAGCCCGTTGGGGCTAAACTTGAAGAAGTCATGTGGAAGGTTTTCCATCTCACTCTGGAAGGGAAGGCAAAGGTTTGGTATATGAGTTTGCCAAGGTACACCCCAGATGCTTACCAAACATGGGATAATTTGAAGAAGCACTTTATTGAAAAATATTATCCTTCAAACAAAGTCTCCGCAGCAAGAAAAGAAATTGCATCTTCAAGGCAAGAAGAGGGCGAAACATTCTATGGATATTGGACACGTGTTCAGGATATGGTAGCAAAATGTCCAAACCATCAAATGCCACTAGAGCACCTGGTCCAAGCTTTTGTTTATGGGTTAACTGATGAAGATGCAAAAATGCTCAATGCAGCTGCTAATGGGTCCATAGAAGACATGCCCCCTGATGAAGCAATGGAGTTGATTAAGAAGCTTGCCTTGAGTAGCCAGAGCATTACCACAAGGGACACCCGAGCAGTAAAGGAGATATCTCCAGCAGATCGAGATCCTTTATTGGTGAAAGTGGTGCATGAACTGTCTGCACTAGCCAAAAGGGTGGATGGACTAAGCATCCAATCTCCACAGTCACCAACTCAACAGCTAGCTATGGTATGTGCTAGTTGTACATTCTGTGATTCCCCTATGCACATATCAGCAGATTGCCCTGGTCAATATGAAGATGTGAATGCAATGTATCAAGCACGGCCTGGGCAATACCAACAAAGGGACCCTTACTCCAATACATACAATCCTGGTTGGAGAGATCATCCTAACTTCAGATATGGGAATAGCGGTAATCAGAATACTCATAGGTTTGGCAGTGGGCAAAGTCAAGGGAACTATCCTTCTAGAGGAGGAAATTCTTATGGTGGTCAATACTCAAATTCTCAAGGAGCTTCACCTAGCCAAGCACCAAAACAGAACACCACCAATGCCATGGTTCCCATTAGTCAAGGTGCATCCTCTTCAAGCAATGATGAGATTAAACAACTTCTGGTAAAAGGGTTCTCAGATATTGGTGCAAAATTTGACCAAGAGCGGAGTATCACTGATGATAAAATCAAGGCCGTCGCCTCACACGTTGACTCATGCTTCACCAATATCATGAACAAATTTGAACAAATGGAAGTAAAGCATGACAACCTGAACTCATTTGTCACTCAGCTGTCTAACAAGAAGAGTGATGAACAAGCTAGATCAAGTGGAGCGACGCCTTCTAACGCAGTGATCAATCCTAAGTCACTGAATGCCATAAGCCTTAGAAGCGGCAGAAAGGTCAGATTTGAAGACAAGGAAGATGATGAGCAAATTGAAGAAATTGTCTGTGAAAGTCCTCCTTTGTCCCCACTCAAGCTTTCTGAAAGCTCCAAAGAGACTAAACTGCGGGAAAAAGTTGAAGAAAAGAAGAAGGAGCAACAAGAGGAACCAAAAGAAAAAGAGAAACAAAAGGAGAAGGAAGAAGCAATTAACAAATCCATCTCCACCCAAAAAGGTAATGAGGTAAGTATAAGTGATCTTCCCTTTCCTAATTCATATTTGCTAAGTAAGAAAATCAAGGAAGTTAAAACTGATGAAGAGGCACTGAATTTATTTACCAAGTTAGAAGTTAATATTCCTTTGTTAGAGTTGGTAAGAAAAGTGCCTAAATATGCAAAAGTTTTGAAGGAGCTTTGTACAAACAAGAGAAGATTTAGACCAAATGAGAGAGTTCAAGTGAGCTCTAATGTTTCTGCTCTTTTCAAACCCCAAATCCCGGTCAAGTGTCAAGACCCGGGGTCTTTCACAATTCCATGTACTATTGGTAAGGTTACTATAGGGGGTGCATTACTTGATCTAGGGGCTGCTATTAATGTCATGCCTAATCTGTTTATCAGGCCCTAGGTGTTAAAACACTCCAATCCACTACAGTAATCTTACAATTAGCAGATAGGTCTATTAGGCGACCTGATGGGATTATAGAGGACATTTTGGTCCGAGTGAAAGATTTGCTTATTCCAGCTGATTTCTATGTTCTTGACATGGCTGCGGGAATGCCTCAAGATTCCACTCTCATTTTAGGTCGTCCCTTTTTGAGAACTGCTAACACTTTGATTAGCATGAAAGAAGGAACGATCTCTATGGAAGTGGGAGATCATAAAGTTAATTTTAATATGTATGAGGCCATGAAGCATCCATATGAGGACTATTCTTTACTTGGGGTTAGTGCAATAGATGTAATCATGGAAGATGAACATGTAGGTTATAAGTTTGATGATGATAATTCTGAATCTACTGTTGATGCATTTTCTGATGGTTATTTTTTATTCACTGAACTTTTGCATGCTGATGATGACATTCTTGATTCATTCTCTTCTTTATATTCTTTTCCACCTACTTGCTCTTGTGGAGGTAATCCCTCATGTCTTAACTGCATGTCAGTTGATTGTACACGTGGTACCTCTCAATCTGATACATTTTCTGTGACTAGTTACTCTTTGGATTCTCTTTCTTCTTTGAGCAGTTATGATGGCCCTTTGGGGAAGTTATTCATTGAGTTTTTAGGTGAGTCAAGCAATGAAGCGGGGAAGGTGATCCAAAACAAGGTTCAATACATTCTACCATGTGAAGACCCCCTTGCTACTTCTCCGCCTTCTCACCTATTCCAAGGGCAACATAGTAAAAGAAAGGAGATCGCGTTTAAGGCTGAGTCAACCGAAGAAGGGAACATACGACCAAGGTTTGAATGCATGGAAGTTGAGGCAAGTGGTAAAAATGAAATTTTAAAGGGAAGTACTCTTGCCACTTTAGATGTTCAAAAATTAGTTCCTTCTGTAATCCAACCTCCCACTCTAGAGCTCAAAGAGCTCCCTTCAAATCTAAAGTATGTTTTCTTAGAGTCAAATAACCAATTACCAGTGATCATTGCTAATGGGTTATCTGACGAGAATGAAGGGAAGCTTTTAAACCTTTTGAGAAAACATAAAAGAGCAATAGGGTGGACTTTAGTAGATATACCAGGGATTAGTCCTACAATTTGTACACATAGAATTCTGCTAGAGGAGGGGTCGCAGCCCAAGCGGCAACCCCAAAGAAGGTTGAATCCTTTGATTTTAGATGTGGTCAAGAAAGAGGTCACTAAGCTTTTGAGTGCGGGTATTATATACCCAATTTCTGATAGTAAATGGGTTAGCCCTGTGCAGGTTGTACCAAAGAAGAGTGGGATCACAATAGTGAAAAATGAGAAGGATGAGTTGATTCCCACTAGAGTCCAGAATTCGTGGCGCATGTGTATTGACTATAGAAAATTAAATGACGCCACTAGAAAGGACCATTTCCCTTTACCCTTTATTGACCAGATGCTTGAGAGGCTTGCTGGTAAGTCTTATTACTGTTTCCTTGATGGATTCTCTGGTTATTTTCAGGTACCAATTGCTCCAGAGGATCAAGAAAAGACCACTTTTACTTGCCCCTTTGGTACATTTGCATATAGGAGAATGCCATTCGGTTTGTCTAATGCTCCTGGTACATTTCAGCGTTGTATGATGTCTATTTTTTCTGATTTTCTTGAACAATGCATGGATGTATTTATGGATGATTTTACAGTTTATGGAGAATCATTTGATGCATGTTTAGATAGCTTAGATAAAATTCTTGCTAGATGTTCTGAAAAAGGTCTTGTGCTAAATTATGAAAAATGCCATTTTATGGTTGATCAAGGAATTGTTTTAGGACATCTAATTTCTGGAAAAGGGATTGAGGTGGATAAAGCAAAAATAGAAGTAATCTCCTCCCTCCCATACCCCACATGTGTTAAAGAGATTAGATCATTTTTTGATCATGCAGGGTTCTATAGGAGGTTCATAAAGGATTTTAGCAAAATTGCATATCCATTGTCTCAATTACTTCAAAAAATGCAGAGTTTAACTTTAGTGAAGCTTGTAAGGTAGCATTTGATGAACTTAAAGCTAGGCTTGTGACATCACCTATTCTTACTGCGCCTAACTGGAATTTACACTTGGAAATTTCTTGTGATGCATCTAACTTTGCAGTGGGAGCCATGTTAGGGCAAAAGGAGAACAAGATGTCTAGGGTGATTGCTTATGCTTCCAAAACATTGGACACGGCTCAGATCAATTACACCACTACTGAGAAGGAACTTTTTGCCGTAGTCTTTGCCTTGGAAAAATTTCGTCCTTACTTGTTAAATTCTAGAGTTGTTGTGTATTCTGACCATGCAGCAGTTAGGTACCTCTTTTCAAAGCCTCACTCCAAGCCGAGGCTACTTAGGTGGGCCCTTCTCCTACAGGAATTTGATATGGAGATAAAAGATAGAGCAGGAGCGGAGAACCACGTAGCAGATCATTTGAGCCGTTTGCCAAATGATACTCAGGGAGTTGACAATTCTAATTCCATTTTTGATGCATTCCCTGATTCTTCATTGTGTACCATTGCTCGTCGTGAGCCTTGGTACGGCCACATTGTTAATTTCATCACTAGTGGAGTAACTCCTCCATCCATGTCTACATTTCAGGTTCAGAAGCTGAAGCACGATGCCAAATTCTATGCTTGGGATGCGCCGCATCTTTGGAGGTTGTGTGCTGACCAAGTCATACGAAGATGCATACCAGAAGAAGAGCAAGAAAGCATCCTCTCAGCCTGCCATACCTTGTCTTGTGGAGGGCACTTTAGTGGGAAAAAGACTTCTAGAAAGATCTTAGACAGTGGGTTTTATTGGCCAAACCTAGTCAGGGATTCTATAAACTTTTGTAAAGCATGTGATAGATGCCAACGTTTTGGAGGTATAGGATGGAAACAAGAGATGCCCCAACAACCTATCCTTTTCTGTGAGCTTTTTGATGTTTGGGGAATAGATTTTATGGGCCCTTTCCCTCCGTCCAATGGATTTTTATATATTTTGTTGGCTGTGGATTATGTTTCAAAGTGGGTAGAAGCTATCCCAACTAGGAAAGATGATGCCCAAACTGTGTCCAAGTTTATCAAATCCCACATCCTATGTAGGTTTGGAGCACCTAGAGCGATCATCGGTGACCAGGGCACCCATTTCTGCAACAGGCTTTTCAATAACCTGTTGACAAAACATGGTGTCCAACATAAAGTTTCCACTGCTTACCATCCACAAACAAATGGCCAGGCTGAGGTGTCAAACAGGGAAATCAAGAGAATTTTAGAAAGGATCGTCCAACCTTCAAGAAAAGATTGGAGCTTAAGGTTGGAAGAAGCCTTATGGGCTTACCGAACTGCTTTCAAGACCCCAATTGGTATGTCCCCATACCGGTTGGTTTTTGGGAAGGCATGTCATCTTCCAGTAGAGCTCAAACATAAAGCATACTGGGCAGTCAGAAAGTGCAATTTGGACCTTGAAGCAGCTGGTGAGGAGAGAAAGCTTCAGATGCAAGAGCTGGACGAGTTAAGAGCTGAGGCATATGAAAACTCGAGACTCTACAAAGAAAAGACAAAGAATATACATGATAGTGGAATCTTGAGGAAGAGTTTCAATGTCGGCGACAAAGTGTTGAAGTTCAAGGCTCGTTACAAGTTTAAATAAGGGAAGTTGCAAACTCAATGGGACGGCCCTTATACTGTTACGAGGGTGTTTCCCTATGGTGCTATTGAGATAAAAGAGGATGCGAGTGGAGCAACACACCTCGTTAATGGCCATTTGCTGAAATTGTACAAGGAGAGCTTCAAGCCCCCATAAGGGGCCAGGTCGTCTCTTTCCCTTCTCCTATCTTGTGGCGTTTTGATTTTTTTTTATCATGCTTTGCTTAAGATAAGTGTGGGGAAGAGACCTCCCAGTAGTTGGTAGATGTAGAATTTTTCCTTAATTAAATATGTTTTTAGTTATTTTATTATGTCTTTGTTTCCTTGCGTGTTTATTTTGTTTTGTATTTTTTCACTCCCTAGATGTTGAAATTATGATATGATCATGCTTGATGTTTGATTGGATTTTTGTGGTTGCCATGTGATGAGTATTTGGGGTGATCATGGTTGATTATGATGTTAGAAATTTGGACCATTAGGTTTTGAATGTTTAAGAATTAGTTAAGTTAATGATTTGAGTTAATATATTTATACATTTATTATATATATATTTTATACATATTTTAACTTGAGTTAATATATTTATATATTTATTATATATATTTTATACATATTTACATTTCCCCCCCTCCTTATTGCTCTCTGCTCGCTGCAGTGAGCATTTCATTAATTTGGGCCCAGCTGCTCGCTGTAGCGAGCAGCTTGCTCGCTAGAGCGAGCAGGTGGCCTCAAAATGAGGCCTGCTGCTCGCTGTAGCGAGCAGGCCCACTAAATGGGGCCTATAGCGAGCAGCTTGCTCACTATAGTGAGCAACGAAAAAGGGGGGCCTTTTTTTAAAAAAAAAAAATTTATTTGATTGTATTTTTTTTATAATTTATTTATATATATTATTTTATAATTTTTTTTAAAAAAAAATCTTATCCTTTTCTTCTTTCTTCTTCACCATAACCCTACCCCCATTCTTCTTTCTTCTTTCTTCTTCCCCTCTCTTTCCCAACTCCTCCACAGCCCTAGCCCCACCCTTCCCTTCCACCATAGCCCCTCCACCACATCCTCTCCACTCTTCCATTCTTTCTCTTCTCCACTCTTCTCCACCCTTCTCTACCCTTCCCCACCCCAACCCTACCCTTCCAAACACCCGCCCACCTCCACCATATTTTCTGGCGAGAATCTCGCCGGAAATCTTATCCCTTTCTTCCTCTTTCTCACTCTTTCCTAAATCTCCTCCACCCACTCCATCAATCTTCCAAACCCACCCCCATCCCTTCCCCACCCCAACCCCACCCCTCCAAACACCCGCCCACCTCCACCATATTTTCCGGCGAGAATCTTGCCGGAAATCTCCTTCCATCCACCATAACCCCTCCACTCTTCCATTCTTCCTCAACCCCACACCATACCCACCCTTCACCAACTCCCCCACCTCCTTCCCTCTCTCTCAAGGTAATTTTTTCTTTTTATTTATTATTTTCTTTTATTTACTTATTATTATTATTATTTGTTATTTTAATTTATTTTCTGAATTTCTAAAATATCTCTTTAGTTAGTTAAATTTTATTAGATTTAGGCATTAGGTCCTATGACTAGTATTAGGTATTTTTGGTAAATAGTCTTATTTAGGTTTGACTTTTAGTTAGTTTTTTATTTATTTACCTATGTTTAATCTAATTTAATTTTCTTATTTATCTGCGTATCTTAGTTAATTAGTTAGTTTCTTATTGTGTTGGTGTGTTAGCTAGATTATAGGATTCTGGAAACTCTTAAACATAGTTAGCGCTATTTCACTTTTGCTTAATTTTAAAAATGTCTAAGTTTGTTTAAATTAATTAAGTCCTAGAGCATTGTTAGTTTAGTTTCACTTTCCATCTCTTTTCATTTTTTTCTTTTTCTCTAGATTTGGTAGATTAGGTTGTGTATACCCTAGGCTGGATAGAGCATTTTTTTTCTTTTCTCTTTTTTTTCCTGATTGTTATGTTTAGCTGATATCCTAGGACTGTTTGTTTGTATTTTGAATTTTCCTTTACAGCTACCATGCCACCAAAGAAGTTAACACGTAAACAAGCCAGTGACCAAATTTTTATTTGCAATCTACACCCCGAGCGTGCTTTTCCAGTAAACAACAGAGTCGAATTCTATTGTCAGCTCGAGCAAGGTGGCCTTGAAAGTTTAATTCGGCATAGAGATTTGGGAAATGAAACCTTTGTGCGTCACTTTTATACCCATGCCAGGCATTCGAAAGACATGGACATCACATTCAGGAGCGTTCCAGTTAAAACTTTCAATGTTTCTGGGATTAGGTCATATTACAATCTTCCTCGTGTCAACGAGTGCCGCTATGAAGAGCTGAAAGATGACGACACGAATTTTCCTTGGAATGAAATTGAGGAGGAATTGGGTGCATGTTGGGACCCACAAGAGGGAAGTAAGCGCTACATTTTGCGTAGTGACATGAATGCCACAGCGCGAATCTGGTTAATCTTGGTAGCCAGTAATATCAAACCTTCTAAATATTTGACCAAGATTTCTCGAAAGACAGCGCTTCTTCTTTACCTCCTCATGACCAATCAGCCTGTTAAATTGGAAGCCATCATTTACAAGAGCTTGTGTAAAGTTGCATACAATGGACGGGCGGGATGTGCTTTAATATTTCCACACATGATAAGTGATTTTTACTTCAATGCTGGTGTCCCCGAAGATGATACTGATGCCAAGTTCAAACCCAAGCACCAATTAGATTATAAGAGGGTTGGCAAAGGCAGGGTTGATCCAGATGACCCGTGCACCAGTGAAGCACAAGCTCCTCCTACTGCTGAGGCATCCGCACAACCGTCTGACAGAGAGCTCTTACTTAGCATATTGGCAAATCAGGAGCGAATTCTGCGGGATCATGATCACTTCAGAGAACAACTGAGTCACATTAATGAGCGACTTGATTCCTATCCGCATCCTATGGACATAGACATTCCACAGGGAATAGTTCGCTTGGATCCAGCCGCCAGTGGGGCCACAGTGCCTCTCAACCTAGACGAGTTCGGGGACGAGAGTTGATTTGCTTTTGGTGGCATGGTTGCAATGGTTTTGTTCTACTATGAATTTGTAGCTGCAAAATTTTAGTTTTAGTTTTTATCTGCATTGTTTGCTTTCCCTTTTGCTGTTGTGTTGTTTTATTTTTCTTGTCTCTGGTAGTCAGTAGGTTTTGGTCCAAATTCGCTAACATTGAGTAACTCGGGCTACTGATGGCCTGCTTAGTACTAAGTACTCTTGATGACTCCTTTGCACCACTTTTCACATGGAAATTCTGAGTTCTGATGGGCTGTTTATATTGATGCATTCTTCTTCCCTTGTGTTGCTATTTTTCTGTTTGTACTGTTTTATTGTTCATCCCTATCTGTCTCTCCCTTTTTGTTCTCCTTTCCGCATTGAGGACAATGCTTAATTCAAGTGTGGGGAGGGATGTTTGTCATGCTTATCATGCTTTTAGATAACAGGAAATAGCTTAAATGCATGTTAGACTAAATTGTTTCGATTTTTTGTTGGAAGAATTTTTGCTTAAGGATCCCTTTTGAGGAATGCATGTAGTTCTTAAATTAAATATGATTGATGCATGCAAATAGGGTATTATGCTTGATCTACTTGTATAATGTTCATGAGTTGATTCCTATGTATTTGAGGAACCCATGTTGTAGCAACTCATGAAATTCAATTGCAAATACCCAACTAAACCCATGCTTAATTTTTGCTTCTGATTTAGCTTTTTGATATAGTGTTTTCAAGGTTTGCTTTAGAGTTCATTGGGTTTCATGCTTAAGTCTAAATGGTCTGCAACTTCTCAATTAGCGCACTTTCCTTGTTTTACAACTTAAGCAAGTTAACCAAGTTTAGTATCCAGTTGGCTTTACAAGTGACCAATTTGAGAGTCAAGCCTTGTGGGAAGCTATTTGAGCCAAACACTAAATTCTTTTCGTTGATTATCATTGAGTGTAATTTGTTTGCTCATGCCGGTTCTAGAACTTGTTTTTAATCTTAATTGAAGCTTTACATGCATTAGTTGATAGAAATGACTGAGGCATTCATTTCATTCACCTTTTTCCCAAACACAAACCCCATTTACATTTCCCTTTGTCACCCATTTGAGCCTTGTATTAGCAATTTTCAAGATAATTCATCATTTGATTCTTGATTGAGTATTGCATTTTGACCCGTTTCATATATTGTCTAACCACTCATTCTCATGGGTTAAATTTGCCTAGTGATTCAAGTAAGCCAAAAAGGCTTGAAAAAAAAAAAGAGAGGAGATATTAGAAAAAAAAAGAGAAAGAAAGAAATGGAATCAAAGAAAAAAAAAAGAGAGAACGAAATAAAAGTGCAATTTAAATAAATAAAAAAATAAGGATCTAAGGCGATTCCCTTTGGTGGATAGAGAATGACTGTTAGGTTAGCAATTTTTCTTTTTGGTCAATCTTCCTTACTTATTCAAGAATCTATATATTCTTTATGCTTGATAACTGCTAGCTTCTTTTCCAAACACTTTTCCCTTTTAGCCATTCCTCCATCGTTTCAAGCTTCTAAAGACCTCTTGATCTATTTCATTAATGCATTTGTAGTGGAGATATAGAATAATCACAAGCTTATGGCAACCGGCTGGTAAAACAAATTTGAGTGAAAATAGTCCAACAATGGTGAGTGAGAGATTTAATTGTTCTTTGGTCGGTTGTATTTGCTGGTTGGCTACTCCGCTTGTTTCTATTTGCTTCAGTTGTTAGATTTAAGATTGGAGATACTTGATTAGTTGCTTTCATATTTTGTCTTGGTGGATTCCTGTTGCTCTCGATGCTTTCTTTGATTAGACTTTTAACTAATTGCTTTGCTCAGGAGCGCAAAGATTTAAGTGTGGGGAGATTGACAACACTCATTCTAATAATAATATTTTGTATCATTTGGCAAGGTTTTATTGTGATTATTGTGTCCAAATGCATGCTTTCATGGTATTTTGATCCATATGAGTGTTGGATTTAATTCTTGCTAACTCCATGAGTTTATTGTATAAATTGTGTTAATTTCATAACTTTAGCATTTGTGCAAATTTAAGTTCATGATTGGAATTTTCACAAGTGTTGATGGATGTTTTGTAGGTTATCTAGAGAGGATTAGCAAGGAGATCAACATTTGGGAGCCATAATGCAAGTGAAGGAGAAGAACCGGGCACAAACCAAGCAAAAATGACAAGTTTTCAATTCTGCTCACCGCGGTGAGCAAATTGCTCACCGCAGCGAGCAGAATTGTTGAAATGGCCATGTCTGCTCGCTGCCGTGAGCAAATTGCTCACCGCAGCGAGCGACATCAGATAAGCCGCGTTTTTACATCAGAAAATCATTTTTTGGGCCGAATTGGTGGACCCCACTCACCCCAATCAGACCTAATTTGCCCCAATACATTAGGGTTAAGTGAGGAGGCTAAGGGGATCATTAATCTTCATCTTTTTCTCCAAGTTTTCACTTTCCTCTCATCTCCAAGCCTCCATTCCCATTCTCTCTTCATCTTCTTCACTCCACCTCCATTCTCACTCATTTCTTCTGCAACATTCATCATCATCCATGGCTGGGCACGGTTTGGAGAAGCTTTGTGGAGCATTCTTCATCTCCATGAGTGGCTAAACTTCTAGTGCTTTGGAGGAGGATGATTGGAGCTTGAGCTTTGGCACTTACTAGGGAGTTTTTCTTGTTTTCCATCTACTTCTCTTTATAGATTCATTATTATCTGGTTGATTTTGATGGATTTGTATTGATTTTGGTTCCATGGTTATGGAACTTAACTTGGTTGTAGTTGGATATTAGGGATTAATATAGATTTGTGATTTGTATTTTCATTCTCCCATTGTGGGTTTTGATTACATTGGATTTGGTTAAATCTTATTGTAGTTTTAATTCATTGTGGAAGTTACTTTAATGACAATGGTATTTGTTGAGTTGAATTCTTATCTATATTGAATTCCCCATTAGCTTCATTGATGGTATTTGATTGGGCTTGTTAATTGTCCGGTTGGCTAATTGCATTCTCTAATTAAATTACCTAAGTTTAGTGGTCACTAAACTACATTAGAAAAATGGTTCCTCATTGATTAACTCCATAATTTTTAGAGAGCAAGGATAGCCCAAAGCATTCTCCAACAAAGCATATCCATCTTAATACATTCACCTCACTTTTACTTGCTTTGAAATATTGAAAAAAAATCACAAAAAGATTTAGTTTTAGTTTCTTTTAGATACATTTACTCTTCTTGCACACCAACTGTTTGATAAAATTCCTCAAAGACATCCATATTTTTGTGAACATCTTACATAATTGACAATTGAATACATAGGCTCCGCGAGAGAAATTCGACCTAGGTTGTGCCACTAGCTGCACATTCTAGCATTAATTTGATTGGTGCCGGCCTCGCGACAAGGCCGCTTTCATCACTGACTCCCACCAAGCCGGTTTTGAGTGGGAGAAGCGTGTGGTAAGCTTCCTTGTCTTGGTGTTTTCCTCATTTTTCTTTGTCTTGTGTTCTTGACTCCGGTGTATATTTGCGTACTTCTTGCAGGAGGAGATTCGTCGCGACTGGGACCAGTTTACCGGTGTTGTGACCTCTAAGAGCCAGGCTCTGGCGGTCTCCGAGAAGAGGTTGGCGGATGTGCGAGAGCAGCTGTCTGCCAAGAAGCTGGAGTGTGAAGGTCAAGGATGCGAGGTTAAGTCCTTGACTGAAGAGTTCGCCCGTCTTAGGGCCAAAGCTGGTCATCCTACCGAGGTTGCGTTCCTTCGCTCGGAGTTGGAGAGGACTCGCAAGGAGCTGGCCGTCCGTCGGGATGATGCTGAGAGGCGTCAACAGGAGCTGCATTCACTCCGTGAAGCCTTGCGGGATGCGGAGGTTCGTGCTGCTGAGAACCTTTCTGGTCGGCTAGCGGTTGAGGGCAAAGTTGCCGACGTCGCCAATCGCCAAGAGGAGCTATCTGCGCAGAGGATGTACGACATGCTCCTGGCGGTCGAGCAGCTCGAGCGCCTCCGTGGGGAGAGATTCCCAATGGAGTGTGTGGCTTCCTTGCACCCATCCTTGGAGATTTTTGAGGGTGAGCTTCACGGTCGGACAGAAACGGACCATCCGTTGAATCTTGCTCATCTTCGTCGATTGAGGGATCGCTTGGTGGATCACCAAGTGTTGTCCCGAATTGGCAGACGAGCTCACATTTTTGGCATTCAATGAGAATAGGTTTTTGCAAAGAGTTTTCTCCTACTTTCCTTTTTACTTCTGGGCAAAAAGTTATGTACGCAGTTTCTCTTTTCTTAGTTATCTCTTTACGTCTGGGTAAAAAGATTTTTTTATGAGTACCGTGTGATCAGGACGGTTTGTATGCGATTTTGCTAGAATGGTTTGCCGAACGTTCGTTTTGTGTTTTTTCGCACCCAAGGGTTTTTTACCGCGATACTGGGGGAAACTTAGCTTGGCCCTGGGGGCGCTTCGCGTTATTAAGGCGGTCGAGCCCATTGTCCTGTGGCAGGACTTAAGCGAGTACTTTGCAGAGTTGAAGTCTTGTCTCTAGCTGAAAAGAAGTACTTTTAATAATAGAGAAAATGGTTACATTCGTGCAGCCTCGGTTGGGCTAGCCTTAGTTAGGCTGAAAGTAAGCAAAATGTTTATATTCGGATTGCCCAAGTCGGGCGAGCCTTGGCCAGGCTGAAATCCTAAATTCAAAGTAGAGACATATGTGACTTGACTTAAAGGTAATGTGATAGTGCAAAGTGCGTTCAGAGTCTTAAGCGGAGGGTAGGTCCCGGCAAGCGGACTCTAGCTTCTTTTCTCCTGACTCTTTAGCCTCGAGGGGTTCCTCACGTGTTTCTTTGGGACCAAGGCGGGCGACCTTGACGGTCTTGGTTAAGCTCGCTGCGTAGCATGCTCGCGCCATTTTTGGTCCGCCATGATTTCTCCAACCCCGTGGGGTGTTGGGAACTTCATTGTGAGCTGTGCGGTGGACACTACAGCTCTGAGTTTATTTAGGGATAGTTGCCCTAGGATTGCATTGTATGCTGATGGTGCTGAGACGATGATGAAGTCTACATCAAGGCTCGCGACCTTTGGCAAGGTGCCCATTGTTATTCGGGCGGTGATGATTCTTTCTACTGGAACCTGGGCTCCTAAGAACCCTATAAGCGTGTCGGGGAATGGCCTTAGGCTGACCTCATTCAACCCGAGCTTTCTGAAGGTGTCGAAGTAGAGGACGTCTGCTTAGGATCCTTGGTCGATCAAGACTCTCTTGACTTCGTAGTTGGCGATTATGGCGGTCACTACCATGGGGTCGTCGTGGATTGGTCCCTCCAGGTTAGTGAGGTCGAAGGTAATGGGATCTCTCTTGGTTTTGCTCCTCTTCTTGTGCTTTGGAGCGTAGTCGAGGGCAAGTATGGAGCGTTCCATCCTCTTCTTGTTTTGCGGTAGTGAGGAGGTCCCTCTCTGTAGTCCTTCTGCTATGACGTTGATGACCCCGCAGGTAGGCGCTTGGTCGTCGACTTCTCAGGGGTGTTCGCCACTAGCCCTCCTTCCTTCCTTGATGAATTTGCCGAGTTGTCCCTTTCGGATTAAGTCCTCGATCTGATCCCTCAGGTGGATGCAATCGTTGGTTTTATGACTGTAATCCTTGTGGAATTGACATTACTTGGACTTATCCACCGCCCTTCCTATTTTACGTCGTTTGACCTGCGGGGGGAAGCTGAGCATGTCCGAGTGGTAAATCTCTTCCAATAACCCAACATGAGACTTGTTGAGGGGTGTATAACTCGTGAACCGTCCCCTGGGAGGCGTTCGCGGTCAAGGTGGTGACCTTTTCCTATTCTTCTCCTTGGGAGCTTGGTTCTCGGTTCCCGTCTTCTCCTTCTTCTTCTCTGCCCCTTCCATGTCGGCCCGACTTATTAGGAATTTTCTCATCTTGTCCTTGGCGATCTGAGCGTTTTCCTCTTGAATGAACCACTCCGCGCAGTCCATAAGCTCCTGTAAGGTGGACACGGGGCATCTGTTGAGTTCCCCGTAGAATTATAAGCATCGAAGACCTTGCTTTATGACAAAGATGGCGACGGCGCCTTGAAGGCCTCGGACTTGGAGCGAGAGCTTGGTGAAGCAGGCCAGGAAGGCTTACAGGGTTTCCCCTTCCTCTTGGTGGAAACCAATGAAGGAGTTTTCGTTTTTCTGTACTCTTTGCTGCTGGCGAACTGTGTGCGGAAGTTCTGTGCCATTTGTTGGAAGCTGTGGATCGAATTGGTGGGCAGCATGGAGAACCATCTTAGGGCAGCTTCTTTCAGGGTTGACGAGAAGACTCGACACTGTTGGCCGTCAGTCATGCCTAATATCGACATGGCCGAGTTGAAGGTGGTCAGGTTGTCCCGCGGGTCGGTTTCTCCACCATAAGGTTCTATGTGGAAGGGCATCTTGAAACCAATGGGCACGTGCTCATTCATGACCTGCTGGGTGAAGGGGTGTCTCCCTTTTCCTAGAAGTCAATCACGGGCCACTGGTAGTCATTCGCACCGCCGGCTGCGTACGGGTTGTAGGCCGCGGCCCATGGCATATGGAAGTAGGACCCTGGAGGGTGGTTTGGGACTGGTGGTCGCGGATAGTTCATGATGGGCCTTGCTGCCTGTCCGGCGACCATGGTTGGTCCAGGTGGGATCATCGTTGGGGGTGGCGCGGCCGTCAGTGAAAATCGTGCGAACTCCATTGGTAAGGTCCCAAATTGGATTACGGGCAGGCCGGTGGGGTCATCGGAGGCCCCTGCCGTCGCGCCGTGTGACACTAGGGGTAACTGAGTGCTCACATTTGCTGGGGCGAGGTTCCTATCCTTCTTCCCATCCTGTTGGCGTAGAGATGCTACTTCTGCTTCGAGGCGGGCGATCTCAGCATCCCGCGGGTTTCTTGCTGGCTCTGTCATCTCTTGACCACCAATTGTGGGGCAAGGGACGTGTGGCATGCCATATGGGTGTTGAGGGCAAGTTTCCTCTCTGGACGCCGGGTTCTGGACCACGGTTTCTGAGACGGCTACCTGCGTTATCGAGGAGCTTTGAGGCTGGGTTGCGCTTGATCCGCCTGCCTCAGTTATGACCGGTAAAGTCTTTCCCTGTCGATTCCTCGTGCTGCGTCTCAAGGCGCTAGCGTCGGTCATGGTTGTGGGGATGTTCGAGTCTGTCTTTATGTATTATATTTTGTATATGTATTGGAGATCAAAACAAAAACAAATGCGGGTTTCTGAGCGTTAGGCATATACTACTACTCCCTGAAAAAAGAAATGCTGTTTAGCGGCATAGTGCGCAAGGCATTGTGGTCTGAATAAGACCGTGGTGGGCGCCATTGTAACTGTCGTTTTTGGCCCAGACAATTGTAATATGAAATTTGGACCACAAAGGGTTTTAACCTTGGGGGACTTGTACTTAGGTGATGCCCCTAGGTGCCTACGTACCCTTCGGGAGGGATCAAAGTCCACGTAGTTCGTCATGGTGACGTCTATCGGAGTCGTTAGGCAAGGTTGTTACCTGTATTGGGCTGTGTGCGGCTAAGACGTGCCTAAGGTACTCCGGGCGGGCGAGCCGCTCTAAGGAGGTTGCCTTAGTGGGAGAGAGCTATGGTCTCTGAGGGCTGCTGGAAGCCCTGTTGACGGTGTGCTCCAAGGAGGAGATAAGCTGGTCGGAAGTTGGCCGGAGTGGGGGTCGACGACGGAGCTCGAGGTGCGGAAAGGACCTGCGGGGGGTATCTGAGGATGCTCAGATACCGAGAGAGTATGGGATTTTAGAGATGATGTACGATAATCCTTCAGGCTGTGTATAGTTCTGTCGAGGTTTGGATTGCTTGCTTAGTCCCCCGAGCGAGGGTATATTTATACTTGAGTGTGGGGAGATCGTGCTCGACCCACGACCTCGTGGGACGTGGGTCGTCCCACGAGGCTTGTGGAGATCCCACGTCTAGTAGAGGGGAAGCTCTGTGTGGTGACGTGGGCGAGGGCCACGTAACAGATAGATGAGTGGTACCACATGTCTCCAGCGGGTGCTGGGGCCATGCTTCTAGAACGTCAGTGCCACGTGTCCCTAGGTGGAATATTCCGTAGTTATGTAATGAAAAAGCTGAAAAGCTCTGTCAATTCAAACAAATTCAAATCGAGCTCAACATGTGATGATTTAGTTAGTTATAGAAATTATTTATAAAGGAAAAGAAGTTAAAGTCAACAGTCCCATTATTGTTCTTTTTCTTTTTTTATGAATCCCCACTTGTTTATATTAAAATTTTTTAATATACGAGTTACAAGTAGTAAACGGCTTGATATAACTTATGTAAGGTCTTGAGTTCGAGACCTTGTGAATGCAGCTATCCCATTGAGAAACTCTCCCGTCATTATTGGGTACGCGGCACGGGTCAAGTTCGGATTAGTCAGGATGAAGCCTCAGAAATCGAGTGAGCAATAAAAAAATATATATAAACCTTTTTTTAGGCTTATATTTTATGATTTTAAAATTATTTGTCGTTATAATTATTACTTCAACCACATTAATGTTGCCTAGTAATTCCTCGAACCAAGTGGTGGGGGATGGAACTTCACCCTTAGGCATAAAAAACATTTTATAGCTAGCCCTTTACTTAAGACCTGCTGCGAAGGCCAGCGATGGAATTAGCTACTGCTACCGGCAATGGATACCTTGATTTAGATTAAAAAAACGTATAATTACTTCAAATTTATGGTTGAAAGAAATTTGAACATGTAGGAACTGCAAGAGGAGGGGCTCCATCAGCACGACTAGCTTCATATGTAGCTTGCCTAGGAGGATGACGATGCCATTGCGGATGGCGTTACCCTTATTTGAATCTCTCTTGGAAATTCCAAGGCATATGGCTTCGCAGATCATGTGCTCACGATAGAAGCTTTCCACGCCACGGAGCGAGGAATCCTCAACGTCCAATCTGCTGGAAACGATGGCCCCGATCAAGGCTTCGTCTCGAGTGTCGCACCGTGGATCCTCACTGTAGCAGCAAGTAGTGCAGACCGACAAATCATCGACAAACTGGTTCTTGGAAATGGACAAACAATAATGGGGAATTCTATAAATTCTTTTGCATCAAATGGATCAAAATTCCCAATAGTTGCAAAACTTGACGATTCAAAAAAGCGTCCGATAATTGTTGCTGAAAATTGCTATTGTTTTGACAAAGATCTTGTGAAGGGAAAGACTGTTTTGTGTCCTGCGTTATTACCACATAATACTGCAAAATCTCATGGCGTAGTTGGTGTTATCACACCTAAAGGTTTGCAATTTTAATAGATTCTCCACTTAAATCTAAATTCATTTGAGTGATGATAGCACCCAAAATCAACCTAATTTTAGGGTATTAAATAGTATAAATAATAATGAAATATATATGATTTTACCCTAAAAGGGTTGAATATCTTGACATAAGGAATAAAACTGGAAATATAATAAAATGCCCATAAAATGCTCTATTTACTATATTGGATAGGTGCGTTTGATGTTTGTTAAGTGCTGCAAACTTAACAGGGATCAATGGGAAGATGTATTCCAAGTACAAGGACAGGAACAAAAGTAATAGGGACCAAATTGAAGAAGAAAGGAAGCAGGGACTAAACTGAAAAGTGAATAAAGAAAACTAGGGGCCAAAACATAATTTTCCCCAGGGGCCAAAATGCAATTCTACCTTGGCGTAAAATGGAATTATTCCATGAGAAGGCACCTGACGCAAGGTTGAGTTCAAATTACAAATGTTCAAATGGAGATGACTTGGGAAATTCAATCGGGATCCGGATTGGACTATTCAAGCTTCAGATTTCAAATGAAATAAGAATAATAGTACTCTGTATAAAATAATATTATCTTTAGATAAATAATATTTCCTATTTGAATTTAAGTAGGAAAATATATTATTCTATCTAGATATATATTATTATATAATAAGGAGTTGGAGATACTTTTTAATTAGTTTGAATTTAAATATTAAATTCTATACTAATTAATATTATCTCCATCCTATTCCTAATTGAATTGGAAGCCTAGGAGCAATATAAATAGGCATCACATAAGGTTGGAGAAGGCATCGAGATAGAGAGGAAAGTAATTCATATTTCAGAGATAATTCATTCAAAGTTGTTTTTCATATTCTATGGTCAAGAGAAGGCTAGGGTTTGAGAGAAAATACAATTTGTGTGGCTATTTGGTGGATCGAAGTAAAGGAAGAGCGGATTCAAGCTCCAGATTTGGATTCTTCTTCTTCTTCTCTTTTCTTTGATTTTTCTTATGTCTTTTCATGAATTTGTGTTTGTATCAATGATTACGCTAGGCTAGACTCTTTCTATCCTGGGGTTATGGTTCCCTAGTACGAATTCTATGTTTGTTGGTAATTTTTACAGTTGAATTAATGCAATTGATGTTTATTTAGTTTTGCGCTTAAACCCTAATAGCTTGATCACCTCTTAGGGTAATTTAGAGGATTTAGGTGACCTTGAAAGAGGCGATTAGGTTCAGTCTGAGAAATAAATACCGTTAGATTTAGGTTAATTACTCATATAGATGCTAAATTTGCTCTAAGGATAGACATATATCCGAGAGCCTAACGGAGTTGGAAATGAGCTTGCTTGAATGAACGCTGCTCCTATTTTAATTTTCCGCATGGACATATGGGAAGACGAATATTGAGTTAGGGCTTGTATAGGATCAACAGACCATACAACGAATATAGGACTAAGACTAATATCGATGTATTGAATTAATTGATAAAAGGAACCCAACAACATAGATGAAGTACTAGGATAGACCATAACCTTAGGATCTCTATAATATTGAATACACTCTTAATTACTTGTTTTATTTTATTTATTTATTTGCATTAACCACTTAAAAACCCCCCTTTTGGTTACTTTACACCCTTTTTCCTATAAAGTCCTAATTGATTGGAAAGTACTGAAAATCACCCAATCTCTGTGGGTTCGACCCTACTTGCTCTATATGCAAATTTGTGTTGGTTGAAAGTAGGAAATAAATTATTAATATTAATTTGATTGCGCTCGGCACGCATCAAATTTTGGAGCCGTTGCCGGGGATTGGTTTAAATTGATTTTTATTGTTCGTTGTATGACCAGGACTACTCGTGGAATGGAGTTCTACTTTGATTCTGAGATTGAAAAGACAGCAAAGAGATTAAGGAAGGAAGCTAAAGCTACGAAGCGATTAAATTCCACTACTCTTACTGAGGAATTAGACACTCTGTTTAATCTCTCATAACTCTTTGCTGAAGAAAGGCCATCTCTGATTAATATGGCCGAAGAGAAAACTTTGAAGGAGCTTGATGCACCACCGGTACAACAAACTCCACTGTGTATTACTGCTACTACTCTTCAAGCTTCGCTTGAACTGAAGTCGGGCTTGATCCATTTGCTTCCTAAATTCAGAGGGTTGGCAAATGAAGATCCTTACAATCACTTGAAGGAATTCCATGTGGTCTGCTCTAGCATGAAACCTGATAAAATAACTGAAGATCAGATCAAACTGAGGTCCCAAATTGGATTACGGGCAGGCCGGTGGGGTCATCGGAGGCCCCTGCCGTCGCGCCGTGTGACACTAGGGGTAACTGAGTGCTCACATTTGCTGGGGCGAGGTTCCTATCCTTCTTCCCATCCTGTTGGCGTAGAGATGCTACTTCTGCTTCGAGGCGGGCGATCTCAGCATCCCGCGGGTTTCTTGCTGGCTCTGTCATCTCTTGACCACCAATTGTGGGGCAAGGGACGTGTGGCATGCCATATGGGTGTTGAGGGCAAGTTTCCTCTCTGGACGCCGGGTTCTGGACCACGGTTTCTGAGACGGCTACCTGCGTTATCGAGGAGCTTTGAGGCTGGGTTGCGCTTGATCCGCCTGCCTCAGTTATGACCGGTAAAGTCTTTCCCTGTCGATTCCTCGTGCTGCGTCTCAAGGCGCTAGCGTCGGTCATGGTTGTGGGGATGTTCGAGTCTGTCTTTCTGTATTATATTTTGTATATGTATTGGAGATCAAAACAAAAACAAATGCGGGTTTCTGAGCGTTAGGCATATACTACTACTCCCTGAAAAAAGAAATGCTGTTTAGCGGCATAGTGCGCAAGGCATTGTGGTCTGAATAAGACCGTGGTGGGCGCCATTGTAACTGTCGTTTTTGGCCCAGACAATTGTAATATGAAATTTGGACCACAAAGGGTTTTAACCTTGGGGGACTTGTACTTAGGTGATGCCCCTAGGTGCCTACGTACCCTTCGGGAGGGATCAAAGTCCACGTAGTTCGTCATGGTGACGTCTATCGGAGTCGTTAGGCAAGGTTGTTACCTGTATTGGGCTGTGTGCGGCTAAGACGTGCCTAAGGTACTCCGGGCGGGCGAGCCGCTCTAAGGAGGTTGCCTTAGTGGGAGAGAGCTATGGTCTCTGAGGGCTGCTGGAAGCCCTGTTGACGGTGTGCTCCAAGGAGGAGATAAGCTGGTCGGAAGTTGGCCGGAGTGGGGGTCGACGACGGAGCTCGAGGTGCGGAAAGGACCTGCGGGGGGTATCTGAGGATGCTCAGATACCGAGAGAGTATGGGATTTTAGAGATGATGTACGATAATCCTTCAGGCTGTGTATAGTTCTGTCGAGGTTTGGATTGCTTGCTTAGTCCCCCGAGCGAGGGTATATTTATACTTGAGTGTGGGGAGATCGTGCTCGACCCACGACCTCGTGGGACGTGGGTCGTCCCACGAGGCTTGTGGAGATCCCACGTCTAGTAGAGGGGAAGCTCTGTGTGGTGACGTGGGCGAGGGCCACGTAACAGATAGATGAGTGGTACCACATGTCTCCAGCGGGTGCTGGGGCCATGCTTCTAGAACGTCAGTGCCACGTGTCCCTAGGTGGAATATTCCGTAGTTATGTAATGAAAAAGCTGAAAAGCTCTGTCAATTCAAACAAATTCAAATCGAGCTCAACATGTGATGATTTAGTTAGTTATAGAAATTATTTATAAAGGAAAAGAAGTTAAAGTCAACAGTCCCATTATTGTTCTTTTTCTTTTTTTATGAATCCCCACTTGTTTATATTAAAATTTTTTAATATACGAGTTACAAGTAGTAAACGGCTTGATATAACTTATGTAAGGTCTTGAGTTCGAGACCTTGTGAATGCAGCTATCCCATTGAGAAACTCTCCCGTCATTATTGGGTACGCGGCACGGGTCAAGTTCGGATTAGTCAGGATGAAGCCTCAGAAATCGAGTGAGCAATAAAAAAATATATATAAACCTTTTTTTAGGCTTATATTTTATGATTTTAAAATTATTTGTCGTTATAATTATTACTTCAACCACATTAATGTTGCCTAGTAATTCCTCGAACCAAGTGGTGGGGGATGGAACTTCACCCTTAGGCATAAAAAACATTTTATAGCTAGCCCTTTACTTAAGACCTGCTGCGAAGGCCAGCGATGGAATTAGCTACTGCTACCGGCAATGGATACCTTGATTTAGATTAAAAAAACGTATAATTACTTCAAATTTATGGTTGAAAGAAATTTGAACATGTAGGAACTGCAAGAGGAGGGGCTCCATCAGCACGACTAGCTTCATATGTAGCTTGCCTAGGAGGATGACGATGCCATTGCGGATGGCGTTACCCTTATTTGAATCTCTCTTGGAAATTCCAAGGCATATGGCTTCGCAGATCATGTGCTCACGATAGAAGCTTTCCACGCCACGGAGCGAGGAATCCTCAACGTCCAATCTGCTGGAAACGATGGCCCCGATCAAGGCTTCGTCTCGAGTGTCGCACCGTGGATCCTCACTGTAGCAGCAAGTAGTGCAGACCGACAAATCATCGACAAACTGGTTCTTGGAAATGGACAAACAATAATGGGGAATTCTATAAATTCTTTTGCATCAAATGGATCAAAATTCCCAATAGTTGCAAAACTTGACGATTCAAAAAAGCGTCCGATAATTGTTGCTGAAAATTGCTATTGTTTTGACAAAGATCTTGTGAAGGGAAAGACTGTTTTGTGTCCTGCGTTATTACCACATAATACTGCAAAATCTCATGGCGTAGTTGGTGTTATCACACCTAAAGGTTTGCAATTTTAATAGATTCTCCACTTAAATCTAAATTCATTTGAGTGATGATAGCACCCAAAATCAACCTAATTTTAGGGTATTAAATAGTATAAATAATAATGAAATATATATGATTTTACCCTAAAAGGGTTGAATATCTTGACATAAGGAATAAAACTGGAAATATAATAAAATGCCCATAAAATGCTCTATTTACTATATTGGATAGGTGCGTTTGATGTTTGTTAAGTGCTGCAAACTTAACAGGGATCAATGGGAAGATGTATTCCAAGTACAAGGACAGGAACAAAAGTAATAGGGACCAAATTGAAGAAGAAAGGAAGCAGGGACTAAACTGAAAAGTGAATAAAGAAAACTAGGGGCCAAAACATAATTTTCCCCAGGGGCCAAAATGCAATTCTACCTTGGCGTAAAATGGAATTATTCCATGAGAAGGCACCTGACGCAAGGTTGAGTTCAAATTACAAATGTTCAAATGGAGATGACTTGGGAAATTCAATCGGGATCCGGATTGGACTATTCAAGCTTCAGATTTCAAATGAAATAAGAATAATAGTACTCTGTATAAAATAATATTATCTTTAGATAAATAATATTTCCTATTTGAATTTAAGTAGGAAAATATATTATTCTATCTAGATATATATTATTATATAATAAGGAGTTGGAGATACTTTTTAATTAGTTTGAATTTAAATATTAAATTCTATACTAATTAATATTATCTCCATCCTATTCCTAATTGAATTGGAAGCCTAGGAGCAATATAAATAGGCATCACATAAGGTTGGAGAAGGCATCGAGATAGAGAGGAAAGTAATTCATATTTCAGAGATAATTCATTCAAAGTTGTTTTTCATATTCTATGGTCAAGAGAAGGCTAGGGTTTGAGAGAAAATACAATTTGTGTGGCTATTTGGTGGATCGAAGTAAAGGAAGAGCGGATTCAAGCTCCAGATTTGGATTCTTCTTCTTCTTCTCTTTTCTTTGATTTTTCTTATGTCTTTTCATGAATTTGTGTTTGTATCAATGATTACGCTAGGCTAGACTCTTTCTATCCTGGGGTTATGGTTCCCTAGTACGAATTCTATGTTTGTTGGTAATTTTTACAGTTGAATTAATGCAATTGATGTTTATTTAGTTTTGCGCTTAAACCCTAATAGCTTGATCACCTCTTAGGGTAATTTAGAGGATTTAGGTGACCTTGAAAGAGGCGATTAGGTTCAGTCTGAGAAATAAATACCGTTAGATTTAGGTTAATTACTCATATAGATGCTAAATTTGCTCTAAGGATAGACATATATCCGAGAGCCTAACGGAGTTGGAAATGAGCTTGCTTGAATGAACGCTGCTCCTATTTTAATTTTCCGCATGGACATATGGGAAGACGAATATTGAGTTAGGGCTTGTATAGGATCAACAGACCATACAACGAATATAGGACTAAGACTAATATCGATGTATTGAATTAATTGATAAAAGGAACCCAACAACATAGATGAAGTACTAGGATAGACCATAACCTTAGGATCTCTATAATATTGAATACACTCTTAATTACTTGTTTTATTTTATTTATTTATTTGCATTAACCACTTAAAAACCCCCCTTTTGGTTACTTTACACCCTTTTTCCTATAAAGTCCTAATTGATTGGAAAGTACTGAAAATCACCCAATCTCTGTGGGTTCGACCCTACTTGCTCTATATGCAAATTTGTGTTGGTTGAAAGTAGGAAATAAATTATTAATATTAATTTGATTGCGCTCGGCACGCATCAAATTTTGGAGCCGTTGCCGGGGATTGGTTTAAATTGATTTTTATTGTTCGTTGTATGACCAGGACTACTCGTGGAATGGAGTTCTACTTTGATTCTGAGATTGAAAAGACAGCAAAGAGATTAAGGAAGGAAGCTAAAGCTACGAAGCGATTAAATTCCACTACTCTTACTGAGGAATTAGACACTCTGTTTAATCTCTCATAACTCTTTGCTGAAGAAAGGCCATCTCTGATTAATATGGCCGAAGAGAAAACTTTGAAGGAGCTTGATGCACCACCGGTACAACAAACTCCACTGTGTATTACTGCTACTACTCTTCAAGCTTCGCTTGAACTGAAGTCGGGCTTGATCCATTTGCTTCCTAAATTCAGAGGGTTGGCAAATGAAGATCCTTACAATCACTTGAAGGAATTCCATGTGGTCTGCTCTAGCATGAAACCTGATAAAATAACTGAAGATCAGATCAAACTGAGGTCCCAAATTGGATTACGGGCAGGCCGGTGGGGTCATCGGAGGCCCCTGCCGTCGCGCCGTGTGACACTAGGGGTAACTGAGTGCTCACATTTGCTGGGGCGAGGTTCCTATCCTTCTTCCCATCCTGTTGGCGTAGAGATGCTACTTCTGCTTCGAGGCGGGCGATCTCAGCATCCCGCGGGTTTCTTGCTGGCTCTGTCATCTCTTGACCACCAATTGTGGGGCAAGGGACGTGTGGCATGCCATATGGGTGTTGAGGGCAAGTTTCCTCTCTGGACGCCGGGTTCTGGACCACGGTTTCTGAGACGGCTACCTGCGTTATCGAGGAGCTTTGAGGCTGGGTTGCGCTTGATCCGCCTGCCTCAGTTATGACCGGTAAAGTCTTTCCCTGTCGATTCCTCGTGCTGCGTCTCAAGGCGCTAGCGTCGGTCATGGTTGTGGGGATGTTCGAGTCTGTCTTTCTGTATTATATTTTGTATATGTATTGGAGATCAAAACAAAAACAAATGCGGGTTTCTGAGCGTTAGGCATATACTACTACTCCCTGAAAAAAGAAATGCTGTTTAGCGGCATAGTGCGCAAGGCATTGTGGTCTGAATAAGACCGTGGTGGGCGCCATTGTAACTGTCGTTTTTGGCCCAGACAATTGTAATATGAAATTTGGACCACAAAGGGTTTTAACCTTGGGGGACTTGTACTTAGGTGATGCCCCTAGGTGCCTACGTACCCTTCGGGAGGGATCAAAGTCCACGTAGTTCGTCATGGTGACGTCTATCGGAGTCGTTAGGCAAGGTTGTTACCTGTATTGGGCTGTGTGCGGCTAAGACGTGCCTAAGGTACTCCGGGCGGGCGAGCCGCTCTAAGGAGGTTGCCTTAGTGGGAGAGAGCTATGGTCTCTGAGGGCTGCTGGAAGCCCTGTTGACGGTGTGCTCCAAGGAGGAGATAAGCTGGTCGGAAGTTGGCCGGAGTGGGGGTCGACGACGGAGCTCGAGGTGCGGAAAGGACCTGCGGGGGGTATCTGAGGATGCTCAGATACCGAGAGAGTATGGGATTTTAGAGATGATGTACGATAATCCTTCAGGCTGTGTATAGTTCTGTCGAGGTTTGGATTGCTTGCTTAGTCCCCCGAGCGAGGGTATATTTATACTTGAGTGTGGGGAGATCGTGCTCGACCCACGACCTCGTGGGACGTGGGTCGTCCCACGAGGCTTGTGGAGATCCCACGTCTAGTAGAGGGGAAGCTCTGTGTGGTGACGTGGGCGAGGGCCACGTAACAGATAGATGAGTGGTACCACATGTCTCCAGCGGGTGCTGGGGCCATGCTTCTAGAACGTCAGTGCCACGTGTCCCTAGGTGGAATATTCCGTAGTTATGTAATGAAAAAGCTGAAAAGCTCTGTCAATTCAAACAAATTCAAATCGAGCTCAACATGTGATGATTTAGTTAGTTATAGAAATTATTTATAAAGGAAAAGAAGTTAAAGTCAACAGTCCCATTATTGTTCTTTTTCTTTTTTATGAATCCCCACTTGTTTATATTAAAATTTTTTAATATACGAGTTACAAGTAGTAAACGGCTTGATATAACTTATGTAAGGTCTTGAGTTCGAGACCTTGTGAATGCAGCTATCCCATTGAGAAACTCTCCCGTCATTATTGGGTACGCGGCACGGGTCAAGTTCGGATTAGTCAGGATGAAGCCTCAGAAATCGAGTGAGCAATAAAAAAATATATATAAACCTTTTTTTAGGCTTATATTTTATGATTTTAAAATTATTTGTCGTTATAATTATTACTTCAACCACATTAATGTTGCCTAGTAATTCCTCGAACCAAGTGGTGGGGGATGGAACTTCACCCTTAGGCATAAAAAACATTTTATAGCTAGCCCTTTACTTAAGACCTGCTGCGAAGGCCAGCGATGGAATTAGCTACTGCTACCGGCAATGGATACCTTGATTTAGATTAAAAAAACGTATAATTACTTCAAATTTATGGTTGAAAGAAATTTGAACATGTAGGAACTGCAAGAGGAGGGGCTCCATCAGCACGACTAGCTTCATATGTAGCTTGCCTAGGAGGATGACGATGCCATTGCGGATGGCGTTACCCTTATTTGAATCTCTCTTGGAAATTCCAAGGCATATGGCTTCGCAGATCATGTGCTCACGATAGAAGCTTTCCACGCCACGGAGCGAGGAATCCTCAACGTCCAATCTGCTGGAAACGATGGCCCCGATCAAGGCTTCGTCTCGAGTGTCGCACCGTGGATCCTCACTGTAGCAGCAAGTAGTGCAGACCGACAAATCATCGACAAACTGGTTCTTGGAAATGGACAAACAATAATGGGGAATTCTATAAATTCTTTTGCATCAAATGGATCAAAATTCCCAATAGTTGCAAAACTTGACGATTCAAAAAAGCGTCCGATAATTGTTGCTGAAAATTGCTATTGTTTTGACAAAGATCTTGTGAAGGGAAAGACTGTTTTGTGTCCTGCGTTATTACCACATAATACTGCAAAATCTCATGGCGTAGTTGGTGTTATCACACCTAAAGGTTTGCAATTTTAATAGATTCTCCACTTAAATCTAAATTCATTTGAGTGATGATAGCACCCAAAATCAACCTAATTTTAGGGTATTAAATAGTATAAATAATAATGAAATATATATGATTTTACCCTAAAAGGGTTGAATATCTTGACATAAGGAATAAAACTGGAAATATAATAAAATGCCCATAAAATGCTCTATTTACTATATTGGATAGGTGCGTTTGATGTTTGTTAAGTGCTGCAAACTTAACAGGGATCAATGGGAAGATGTATTCCAAGTACAAGGACAGGAACAAAAGTAATAGGGACCAAATTGAAGAAGAAAGGAAGCAGGGACTAAACTGAAAAGTGAATAAAGAAAACTAGGGGCCAAAACATAATTTTCCCCAGGGGCCAAAATGCAATTCTACCTTGGCGTAAAATGGAATTATTCCATGAGAAGGCACCTGACGCAAGGTTGAGTTCAAATTACAAATGTTCAAATGGAGATGACTTGGGAAATTCAATCGGGATCCGGATTGGACTATTCAAGCTTCAGATTTCAAATGAAATAAGAATAATAGTACTCTGTATAAAATAATATTATCTTTAGATAAATAATATTTCCTATTTGAATTTAAGTAGGAAAATATATTATTCTATCTAGATATATATTATTATATAATAAGGAGTTGGAGATACTTTTTAATTAGTTTGAATTTAAATATTAAATTCTATACTAATTAATATTATCTCCATCCTATTCCTAATTGAATTGGAAGCCTAGGAGCAATATAAATAGGCATCACATAAGGTTGGAGAAGGCATCGAGATAGAGAGGAAAGTAATTCATATTTCAGAGATAATTCATTCAAAGTTGTTTTTCATATTCTATGGTCAAGAGAAGGCTAGGGTTTGAGAGAAAATACAATTTGTGTGGCTATTTGGTGGATCGAAGTAAAGGAAGAGCGGATTCAAGCTCCAGATTTGGATTCTTCTTCTTCTTCTCTTTTCTTTGATTTTTCTTATGTCTTTTCATGAATTTGTGTTTGTATCAATGATTACGCTAGGCTAGACTCTTTCTATCCTGGGGTTATGGTTCCCTAGTACGAATTCTATGTTTGTTGGTAATTTTTACAGTTGAATTAATGCAATTGATGTTTATTTAGTTTTGCGCTTAAACCCTAATAGCTTGATCACCTCTTAGGGTAATTTAGAGGATTTAGGTGACCTTGAAAGAGGCGATTAGGTTCAGTCTGAGAAATAAATACCGTTAGATTTAGGTTAATTACTCATATAGATGCTAAATTTGCTCTAAGGATAGACATATATCCGAGAGCCTAACGGAGTTGGAAATGAGCTTGCTTGAATGAACGCTGCTCCTATTTTAATTTTCCGCATGGACATATGGGAAGACGAATATTGAGTTAGGGCTTGTATAGGATCAACAGACCATACAACGAATATAGGACTAAGACTAATATCGATGTATTGAATTAATTGATAAAAGGAACCCAACAACATAGATGAAGTACTAGGATAGACCATAACCTTAGGATCTCTATAATATTGAATACACTCTTAATTACTTGTTTTATTTTATTTATTTATTTGCATTAACCACTTAAAAACCCCCCTTTTGGTTACTTTACACCCTTTTTCCTATAAAGTCCTAATTGATTGGAAAGTACTGAAAATCACCCAATCTCTGTGGGTTCGACCCTACTTGCTCTATATGCAAATTTGTGTTGGTTGAAAGTAGGAAATAAATTATTAATATTAATTTGATTGCGCTCGGCACGCATCAAATTTTGGAGCCGTTGCCGGGGATTGGTTTAAATTGATTTTTATTGTTCGTTGTATGACCAGGACTACTCGTGGAATGGAGTTCTACTTTGATTCTGAGATTGAAAAGACAGCAAAGAGATTAAGGAAGGAAGCTAAAGCTACGAAGCGATTAAATTCCACTACTCTTACTGAGGAATTAGACACTCTGTTTAATCTCTCATAACTCTTTGCTGAAGAAAGGCCATCTCTGATTAATATGGCCGAAGAGAAAACTTTGAAGGAGCTTGATGCACCACCGGTACAACAAACTCCACTGTGTATTACTGCTACTACTCTTCAAGCTTCGCTTGAACTGAAGTCGGGCTTGATCCATTTGCTTCCTAAATTCAGAGGGTTGGCAAATGAAGATCCTTACAATCACTTGAAGGAATTCCATGTGGTCTGCTCTAGCATGAAACCTGATAAAATAACTGAAGATCAGATCAAACTGAGGGCCTTTCCCTTCTCTTTGGAAGATGCCGCAAAGAAGTGGTTATTTTATCTACCTGCAGGTTCTATCACGAGCTGGGAGCAAATGATGAAAACTTTTCTTGAGAGGTACTATCCCGCTTCCCGGGTTAATAATGTAAGACAAGAATTATTCGGAATCAAGCAACGCACACATGAAACTCTTTCTGACTACTGGAAACGTTTCAAGGAGCTTTGTGCTAGTTGCCCTCAGCACGGTATACCGGAACAAGCTCTCATTAATTTCTTCTATGAAAGTTTGCAACCTAATGCGAGGAGCCCCATAAATGGTGCTGCTGGTGGTTCACTTGCCAAAAAGACCCCTACTGAAGCTAGACGGTTGATTGAAATCGTGGCATCCACCTCACGACAATTTGGGGAAAGAAAAGAAGGAGTGAATGAGTTAACCGCTACTGCATCTCTTGAAGCTAAACTCAATCAACTCACTGAGGTTGTTTCTAAACTAGTTATCGGACCAACTCAACAATTTCAAACCCAGCCAGCTAGAGTGTGTGGGATATGTGCAACTCCTGGGCACCCCACAGATATGTGTCCTTCTCTTCAAGAGGACAAGCCTTATCAAGTTAATGCTGTAGGAGAATTCCAAAGAGGATATGACCCCTATTCAAACACTTATAACCCAGGCTGGAGAAACCATCCTAACTTTGGGTGGAAAGATAACCAGGGTTCAGGACAATTTGCATCACGACCTAATATCCTACCCGGGTTTCATTTTGAAAAGAAACCTAATCTGAAAGATCTATTCAAGCAATATATGTCTAAGACTAACTCACTCATTCAGAGTCAAGCTGCTGCCTTGAGAAATTTGGAGACACAGGTAGGCCAACTGGCCAATGAACTTAGTAATAAACCTCAAGACACCCTTCCAAGTGATACTATGCCAAAACCCCAAAGTGAAGGTAGAGAGACTGTTAATGCTATATATGAAGATACTGAAACTGAAACTAAAGGGACCCTAAAAATTGCTGAAAAAGTTAAAGCTATAAAATAAGAGGTGGTTGAGGAACCAATAAATAAAACTCCTGCTAAGACTCCTGAAAAGGTGACTGAGCAACCCAAGCAACCACTTCCCTTCCCTCATAGATTCCAACAGCTAGATCAGCAGGATAAGAAGGTTTTGAAAATATTAAGGCAACTACACATCAACATTCCATTGGTGGAGGTTTTGGAGGAGATGCCCAAATACGCCAAAGCAATGAAAAATCTACTCAAGGAAAAACAGAGGATTCAAGAATTTGAAAATGTTACACTTACTGAAGAGTGTAGCGCCATAGTGCAAAAGAAGATGCCACAAAAGCTAAAGGATCCTGGTAGTTTCACTATACCTTGCTCAATTGGGAACTACCAATGCAACAAAGCTCTATGTGACCTAGGGGCAAGTGTCAATTTAATGCCCAAAGCTATTTTCAATAAATTGGGAGTAGGTGAAGCTCGTCCAACCACCATGACTTTGCAGTTAGCTGATGGTTCCATTGTTTCCCCTGAAGGAAAAATTGAAGATGTACTGGTAAAAGTGGACAAGTTCATATTCCCTGCAGACTTCATTGTGTTGGACTATAAGGTTCAGCGAGACGCGCCAATCATTTTGGGTAGGCCATTTTTAGCCACCAGTAATACCTTAATAGATGTAGGGAAAGGTGAGTTGACTATGAGGATACAAGATGCGCATGTGACATTTAATATGCTCAACCCAATAAAGTCACCCAAGGAGAATGAAAAAAGCCTTAAGATTGAAGCGGCAAAAGAAAGGGTGAGTAAGACAGCTATAGATGGTGATCTAAACAACCATCAAATTGACCCAGGAGAGAAATCACATAAATATTTAACTGAGATTGATGCTGCTGGCCAGTTTGGGGGTCCTACAATGTTAAAGGCACCACCTTGGTGCAATAAATCTAAATCCCCACACCATATAAACTAGGAATTGCCCTTTACACCATGGGTGCAGAATAACATAACTGGCAAGGATACTAGAAATTGGGATTCTTGCAAAGTTACATCAACCCCCCGTGCTTTAATTGATCCTGGCTGAGCTTAGAAAAATTGAAAGTCCAGCTGAAGATTATAAATTTCGCGCTTGTTGGGAGGCAACCCAACGGTATTTAAAGGATGATGCTTCCTTCAAATTCCAGGTAAGTATTATATTCTTTGAAACCTAAATAATTTTGTTTAAAAGTTCTGCACCTCAATAATTTTATTTTATTTTTGTCTGAATTTTCCATTTAGTGATTATATTTTATTTTTTTTAGAAAATTTTGAATTGTTAAACCCTATGACGCAATATCCTTCCTTATTTAATATCTTATGGAGATTAATTCTATTGTTGTCTGCTTAAGTACCCTTCCGTCTTAAAATTTCTCGTCCTTAAAGCATTGAGGACAATGCTTATTTTAAGTGTGGGGGAGGGGAAATCACTGCCTGTAGAAATTCTAATACTTCAGGGTCCTGCTAATTCTTCTGTTCCGGAAAATTGGGAGAATTAAAAAAAAATTGCAATTTTTTTCTTTCAAAATAGTTTTTTTTTTTTAAAAAAAATCAATGAATCCCATTTAAATTTTTAAACAACTAGACTTAAGGAATCTAGAATTAGAAAATTCTTGACCCAGCATGATTTTTAGGGCGTTAACCTAATTAAGAAATTTTTATACACTATGCAAGGTATTCTTGTTTGCTTGAGCAGGTTAACACATGCCTGAGAGAGTCGGAAAAATTATTGAAAGACCAATCTGTGTTACCTTTCCCTGTTGGAAGGATTGAGCCCAAACACTGTTTTTCATGTTCATATATGTTGAGTGTATTAACTGCTTAACATGTTTTCTTCTAGAACTTGCAGTTGGTCTTAATTAAGGCTGTACTAGTACACAAGGACCTAGGACGATTGTGGCATTTCTTTCTGTAACCCTGTGCTTAAATAGTAGCCCAAACAAATTTATCCATAGTCACCCTTGTTGAGCCTAAATAGGCAAGTACTATAGGCAAAAAAAAATCAAGGTATTGCTAATCATTATAAATTTTGATCTCCCTTATGCTTTAGTAAAGAGAGAATCTAGTAAGTTCAAAAGGACTTATGAAAAAAATATATATATATAAATAGTGCAAAGCTTGATGCAAAAAAAAAGAAAAAAGAAAAAAAGGAGAAAATCAATAAAAGCATCCAAGCTAAAAGATTCTCAAATTAGTGAAGGAAAGAGGTGAAGGTTGGAATTATCACTAATCTGAGGCAATGCATAGGGATTTCTAAATTGCCTATTGGACTTGCAATTTCTTTCTTTCTGTGAAATAGGATAAAAATAATTGGCCTCCATCAGCAATGTTACAAGCCTAAAAGACCTCCTGACTAGGGACTTGTGTGCACCAAACAGTGGAGATAAAGACCTTCTGCAAGCATATGGTAAGAAACAAGTAAGTATGTTATGAGTGAAAATTTTCCCCAATATAATGGTAAGGCTATGAGTGTATTGGTCCTAAATAATCCTGAAGAAATTCTCGTGCATGATTAACTTGCCGAAGTAATCTTAGGATTAAAATTTACTTGAATACTTGCATTGTATATTTTTTTTTATTTCTGATTAGGAGTACTAACCCTAGAAGTTAGCTTGATCTTGAGTGCTCTAGATTTAGATTTTCTTTGTCCAGGAGTACAAAGGTTTAAGTGTGGGGGATTTGATAGCACCCAAAATCAACCTAATTTTAGGGTATTAAATAGTATAAATAATAAAGAAATATATATGATTTTACCCTAAAAGGGTTGAATATCTTGACATAAGGAATAAAACTGGAAATATAATAAAATGCCCATAAAATGCTCTATTTACTATATTGGATAGGTGCGTTTGATGTTTGTTGAGTGCTGCAAACTTAACAGGGATCAATGGGAAGATGTATTCCAAGTACAAGGACCGGAACAAAAGTAATAGGGACCAAATTGAAGAAGAAAGGAAGTAGGGACTAAACTGAAAAGTGAATAAAGAAAAATTGGGGCCAAAACATAATTTTCCCCAGGGACCAAAATGCAATTCTACCTTGGCGTAAAATGGAATTATTCCGTGAGAAGGCACCTGACGCAAGGTTGAGTTCAAATTACAAATGTTCAAATGGAGATGACATGGGGAATTCAATCGAGATCCGGATTGGACTATTCAAGCTTCAGATTTCAAATCAAATAAGAATAATAGTACTCTGTATAAAATAATATTATCTTTAGATAAATAATATTTCCTATTTGAACTTAAGTAGGAAAATATATTATTCTATCTAGATATATATTATTATATAATAAGGAGTTGGAGATACTTTTTAATTAGTTTGAATTTAAATATTAAATTCTATACTAATTAATATTATCTCCATCCTATTCCTAATTGAATTGGAAGCCTTGGAGCAATATAAATAGGCATCTCATAAGGTTGAAGAAGGCATCGAGATAGAGAGGAAAGTAATTCATATTTCAGAGATAATTCATTCAAAGTTGTTTTTCATATTCTATGGTCAAGAGAAGGCTAGGGTTTGAGAGAAAATACAATTTGTGTGGCTATTTGGTGGATCGGAGCAAAGGAAGAGTGGATTCAAGCTCCAGATTTGGATTCTTCTTCTTCTTCTTCTCTTTTCTCTGATTTTTCTTGTGTCTTTTCATGAATTTGTGTTTGTATCAATGATTACGCTAGGCTAGACTCTTTCTATCCTGCGGTTATGGTTCCCTAGTACGAATTCTATGTTTGTTGGATAATTTTTACAGTTGAATTAATGCAATTGATGTTTATTTAGTTTTGCGCTTAAACCCTAATAGCTTGATCACCTCTTAAGGTAATTTAGAGGATTTAGGTGACCTTGAAAGAGGCGCTTAGGTTTAGTCCGAGAACTAAATACCGTTAGATTTAGGTTAATTACTCATATAGATACTAAATCTGCTCTAAGGATAGACATATACCCAAGAGCCTAACGGAGTTGGAAATTAGCTTGCTTGAATGAATGCTGCTCCTATTTTGATTTTCCGCATAGACATATGGGAAGACGATATTGAGTTAGGGCTTGTATAGGATCGACAGACCATACAACGAATATAGGACTAAGAATAATATCGATGTATTGAATTAATTGATAAAAGGAACCCAACAACATAGATGAAGTACTAGGATAGACCGTAACCTTAGGAGCTCTATAATATTGAATACACTCTTAATTAATTGTTTTATTTTATTTATTTATTTGCATTAACCACTTAAAAACCCCCCTTTTGGTTACTTTACAACCATTTCCAAAAAAGTCCTGATTGATTGGAAAGTACTAAAAATCACCCAATCCATGTGGGTTCGACCCTACTTGCTATATACACAAATTTGTGTTGGTTGAAAGTAGGAAATAAATTATTAATATTAATTTGATTGCGCTCGGCACGCATCAAGTGATAAAAAACTTGTTTTCTTAAGAGACAAACTACTTTTTAGTCTTTGAGTTGTTGGTTAAACTACTATTTTGTCCCCAAATTTTAGAAAAAATATTTAGTCCCAAATTTGCAATTATGTCCAACTATTTAGTCCCCTCGACATTACTTGTTAAATAATTGAGTCACATGACCGTTAACTGCTGACGTGGCACCGTTAATGACGACGATGTAGGTCTCGTCGTTGACGTAGGAGAGGTTTTTGTCGTGAGGACGAGGCATGATGTGGCCGTCATAACTGCACATCAAGCAAAGCTTAGCTTCGGGAATAAGGGGAAAGGGGGTCATCGATCCAATTTTCGATAACGCGGGAGGAGGAGCTAGGAGAAGAGTCCAACCACATCAGCAGTTAGTGGTCATGCATGTCACTCGGTTATCTAAAGAGTAACGTCCAGGGGACTAAATAGGTGACAGAGCTGCAAATTCGGCGACTAAATATTAATTTTCCGGAATTCAGTGACTAAAAGTAGTTTGCCTCTTTTTTTAATGTATGAATTGCATTTGAATTTATATTATTTGAATTTTATTTTATGTGCATTAATTATGTTAAAGAATTGAGACTTGCACAGATGATTGGGATGATGATTGGTCAGATATGGTTTCACTACCTTCATTAGCGATTTCTTCTCAGGATTATCATATGGTTAGTTCTTATGCGAATTCTACCGAAAACCCAAAAGCTGAAATTTTGAAGAGTGAGGCTATTAAAGATATTATTGCACCAATAGTAGTAAACTTCTCTTCCCGAAGACCAAATCGTATAGTTCCTGAAATTTTGAAACCAGATATAAGTGCCCTAGGAGTCGAAATTTTAGCTGCATTTTCACCAGTTGGATCAATGTCACACTATGATGAAGACAAAAGATCGGTGAGATACAACATATTATCCGGGACATCTATGTCTTGTCCTCATGTTTCTGGACTAAGCGCATATTTGAAGAGTTGTCACCCAGATTGGTCACCTGCATCTATCAAATCTGCCATTTTAACCACAGCAAAACCTATGAAGAAATCTTTTTCTTTTAATTTGGTTGGTGAGTTTGAGTATGGATCCGGGCATGTCAATCCATTACAAGCCGATGATCCTGGGTTAGTCTATGACATATCTAAGGAAGATTATTTGGAAATGTTATGCAACTTGGGTCTTAATGCTTCAAATGTTAAGTTGATATCCGGAGAAAATTACACTTGTCCTGCAACTTCTCACAGAGATTTGGTTAAAAATCTAAATTATCCTTCATTGGAAGCTAAAGTTGAGGCTTTGAAACCTTTCAAGCTCATGTTCAATAGAACGGTAACAAATGTTGGGTTCGCCAATTCAATCTATAAGGTAAGTGTTTTACCAAATTCAAAGGTGAATATTACAGTAGAACCTGATATTCTCTCATTCAAGTCATTAAATGAGAAGAAGTCTTTTGTTTTTACTATCTTTGGAGGTGAAATCCCAAATCAAAATGTTATTTCTTCATCATTGGTGTGGTCAGATGGAACTCACAATGTGAGAAGTTCAATTATTGTGATGGTGTAGCACTTTGAGCTAACAGTTATAAAAAAGAGCTTTCTCAAGTCCAGTTATGCAAGTTTTGTGAACTTGATGAATCTTGTATATGTTGTTATTTTTTTAGTTAAATAAAATATAAAATATAGAATTGTTAGAATGGAAACAAATCCTATTTTTTTAATGGTGTCGCCATTGACACTTAAATTGGACTTGGACTTTGGAAGAGAGTTTTGATGGAATATTATGTCTCGCACCCGAATTCAGACTGGTAAATATTTTAGAAAAAAATTATGTTTCACACCCGAATGCAGACTGATAAACATTCAGAGTACTTATTAAGTATGGATATATGATCATCCGATCTCTATCTTTTAGTCTCGTTTATATGAAAATTAATTAGTAGCAACGTTTTACATTAGCGGTTGGCTAGCCAATATAACACTACTTTTTTGTTTTTGGTGAATATAAACTACTCTTTTATTTTGAACATGAAACTACAATGAAAATCATGAAGCTTAACATAGGTAGAAAAGTTTATATCACTACTATTTTATTTGTAAATGAGACCAACTATATATATATATATATATATATATATATATATATATATATATATATATATATATATATATATATATATTCTTTTTAACTTAGAGTTAAGTAAAAATTATCTTTAAAGTTAGGTATATAATTAACGCTAAAGAAATTACTATCAGTTCTAAAAACGACGCAAAAAAGTGTATAAAAAATGTTATAACATTCAAAGTAAAAGATAACGTTGTTAATAAATGATATTGGTTGACTAAAATTAACCTTTTTTATAGTAAAATTTTTAGCCATTTATTTATTAAGATTTCACTAATACTCTTAAAGGACTTAATTAATTTTGTTTCCTCTAGTATACATATATATTAATTACTATGCATTTGCAAAAATATAATATAATAGGCCTTAAATTTACTACTACGCGTAAAATATCTATAAGGTTGCTTTATATTCCCTTTCCAAAAGTTATACGAGTAGGTCTTTAGGGGTACTGTGGTACTGAATTTCATTACATCCATCCAATCAATTGGTCCTTAATCCATTTAAGGTGAGTCCTAATTAATGTGCGTTTTTATTAATATTAACAAATGGTACTACATAATTGATGGAATGTACTGAAATTCAGTAGTATTATAGTACTTAACTTTTATCCAAGTCATACATATAAAATATGCACCTATGTATATGTGTGTGTATATATATATATTGTATGATTTAATTTTAAGATTAAAGTATATTTATAGATTTTTTTAAATGCTTGAAAACCTTTGGTTGATAAAATCAGGGTAATGGCGGAAGTTCCAAGGTTTATTTTTAAAACAACTATTTTGAATATGCAGTAAATAGAGAAAGATATGAGAAATTAGCACAATCACTTATTATAGTGAGAGGTTCGATCAAGTATCCTACGTCCTCTCACTCGTCCTTACTTAAGACGTAAGAAGAGTTGCTTCACTATGTTGGGAACAAGAATTACAACTTGGCAACCTTCAATACACCAAGGGATCAGCCTATTAAACTTTTACTACCTACACCAGGTAACCCTTAAGACAGGATCAGCCACTAAGGGCTTTTACTTCCTAAACCAGGTAACCTCAGCCGAAGGCTCAGCACAAGTGTTTTTACAATCAGACAAGTAACCTTACTCCTAGTAACCAACTAAGACCAATAACCTACTGATCTATTAACCTCTCTGTTCTAGGTTCCCTCCTGGACTCTAGAAAGAAAGGGAAGAGATTAAGAAGTGAAGAACATGAGGAATACAGACTTCAAGAGTAATACTACAAAGATGAATGCAGGAAGACTATAGCTCGCTTTCTTAGGATGCCTTTAGACTTGTAAATCAATCTCTTGAGTTCCAAAGTCCAAGCCTTTGTGATTAAATAGGCTCGAGCCCTTGTAAACGTTGGAGAGTCTTATTTGCAGCATATCATCTATATTTGTTTTTGAAAACTGTCATATTTGGCAGATATATTCTTGTCTCAGGTCAATGCTTGACAGCTCACTGGTAGGTGCTTAATATGGTAGGGTAGTTAATGCTAGACCATGCTGCCTCCTCCCAGATTTCCTGAAATCAACCTCATTCCCTTTTTTGGAATTATTAGCAATTAAGCATATTTAAAGCCATAAATAAGTCAAATGCAGACTTGCCTAAATAATTCAATATCTGAATCAATTATATAATTCAAGATTGATTCCTTCCTTAAGTAGTTGTTCAACGAATCATGTTTTTAATGCAATAGTAACCAAACTTTCCCTTTTTCCATACCTCAAGATTTCTTTGACAAAATCATATTTTTGTTGATGAGACATTATCAAAACAATCTGAATGTAATAGTGTGACACATGGTCCCAACATTCTCCCCCTTTTTGATAATGGCAAAAATGCGATTTTGATCAAGTAAGTAAGTGAACGAAAAGCTCCCCCTCAATCTATACTTACAGTTTTAGAGCTTCCTACTTACCACATTTTTCTCCCCCTTTGGCATTAACAAAAAGGGAAACAAAGAAGTTATTGGCAACAAGGAAATATGACAGATAAGCACTATTAACCAATGTCAGCAGAGGGCGTAAAACAAACAGAGAATTAAGCATGTAAATCAGGCACAGAGCAGTTAGGACAAGCATAACCATAGCAACCCACCAGAGGGAAATTTAAAAACATTCAAGCATAAAAGGAGCCCACCAGAGGCGCAAAGGATAGTCATCAAAACCCTCATAGAGGGGCCCAAAAAAAAGTTAAAAATAACAAGATTGAGTGACGATAGGTAGATTTATGGAGCTGAGGATGGAGTGACATTCGAAGGGTCGTCAGGGTGACCTGCATTCCCAATGTTGAGGGTCATCTCTGTAACCATCTTTTTTAGTTCTTGAATTTCTTCAAGAGCAGTGGTCACCTGAGCAGTGAGTGATCTGAGATGAGCACGGATCACAGCCAGAGGAGTCAACGGAGCTAAAGTTGGTTCAGGTGATGAGGCAGAGGTCTTGGGAGATGGTATAGGATTAGGCAGATCAGGGTGATCTTCATGGTCTGGCTCATGTCCGGATGCAGGGTCAGTTGCAGATGGTTGACTGGTGACATTGAGAGTATCATCCTGAGGAGACTCCTTGTTAGATGAAGTGGAGTGCATAGTTTCTTCTGTTTTGTCAGGAGAAGTAGGTGAGTCAGAGTATATTGTGGCATCTGAATCTTCTTCCTCAGTCGCCTTCTCTTCTTCGGACACTTGGATAGGAGATGATGGGGTAGATGACTCCTTTTTGAGAAGTCTGGAGGACTTCCTTCTTCCAGCTGTCTTAGGTGGTTGTCTTCCATGTTTCACATTCATCTTTTTTTTAGGGTCCTTCACCAGGTTCGCTTTTAGGTTTGCCAATTTTTACCCATGCACCATCAATCTTTCTGTAGCTCATATTCAGAATCAATCTACTATCATAGATGGCTTGGGCAGCATCTTCACAGAAATCATCATGGATAAAGACAACTCCTCGATATCTTGCAATAATGGTGATGAGAGACCCATAGGGCAGATCGGCATTTGGGCGAGCCAAAGTGTCTTTCATATGATTCAAGATGATGAAGGCCAGATCTGGTTCCCATCCTTTCAGAGCACACCACATTAGAAAAATATCAAATTTTGAGGGGTCATTTGATGTACCTGCTTTAGGTAGGATCATCTGAGAGAGAACATGAGCCATGAGGCGCTCATTTATGCCTAGTTGTCCAAGTATGATTTCATCAGAAATTTCACCACTGATCTTTTTCACTGCTTTCTCGTACGAGTAGGCTTCCATGGAGATGGGTTCTTTGTTAAAATACCTCTTGAAGTCTCCTTCCTTCAGGGCTATCCACATGCGCAGATTCTTCATAGTCAGATCAATCTTCTTTCCTCTCAGCATCGATTTCCCGACTATCTCTCCATCTAGCTCTGAGAAGGAAAGATTCGCGTAGAACTCTTTCACAAGTGTTGGATACACCTTCTCTTTGATGGCAAAAAATGGTCCCATGAGTGAGAACATCTGGAATACGGTCAGCCCAGGTTCTTTGTCGAAGAACTCAAAGTTGACTTCTCGAGGCATACAAATGCCTCTATATTTGATGTTATCATCGAAACGGGTTTTAGCAGCTTCATCGAGAAAATGCTTGGGCCTTTTTACAGTCTTGGTGGGAGATGAAGAAGCTTTTCTCTTTACGATTGCCTTCGACGCCATGGTTTTTGACAGGAAAGTTTTTTTCTTGAAAGTTTGCGGAGGCAATGAGTTCTGGTGCATTAGGGTTTTGATTCTTTTAAAGACTAAGGGAGGCGGTTTCCAGAGATTCATTTGGTGAGGGGATAGGTGCTTCCGAGGCGTGATTAGGCTAGGAGATCGTGGGAGAGAGAATGTAGTGATACAACAGTTAATACAGAGATTTTGTCCAATCACACATTAAGAGCAGATTTTTCGAAATTATAGCAGCTTATCACGCGGGAAAATGAAAAAAATTAAAAAAATAAAGAAGCACACATATATTTGTCTTGATTAACTTTATTTTCACCATTATTTTTTCAGAAAAGGAATGTTGCTCGAAGAGTTAATCTTTGATGGAGCCAAAGTTGGTTAATCCCAATTCTCTTCTTATCTTCCAAAAGGTGTCAGTAGCCAGAGGTTTAGTAAAAATATCAGCTAGCTATTGATCGGTAGATACGAATTCTAGGCTAATGTCACCTTTTTGAATATGATCCCTAAGAAAATGGTGCCTAATTTCAATGTGCTTGGTTCTAGAGTGCTAGATAGGATTTTTTTGAAAGATTAATGGCACTAGTGTCATCACACCTAATTGGTACATGGTCAAGTTTTAGGTTATAGTCTTTAAGTTAATGTGTCATCCATAATAGTTGTGCACAGCAACTACCTATAGCTACATACTCAGCTTCAGCAGTAGACAAGGCAACAGAAGTCTATTTCTTGCTATGCCAAGACACAAGACAATTACCTAGAAATTGACATGTACCACTTGTGCTTTTTTCGTTCAATTTTACATCCTCCAAGATCAGCATCTGAGTATCCAAGTAAATTGCACTCCTTATCCTTAGGATACCATAGACCAAGATCTTTGGTTCCTGCTAGATATATAAAGATTCTTTTTACAGATTAAGATGAGATTCTTTTGGATCAGACTGAAACCTAGCACAGAGACAAACAACAAACATAATATATGGCCTACTAGCAGTAATTAAGATATAACAAGGAGCCAATTATACCTCAATATACCTTTTGATCAACTGACTTATCAACCTCATCCGTTTCTAGTTTGGTTGATGTATTGTTTCCTGTATGAATGCTTTTTGCCTGATCTAAACCAAATCTCTTTAGAAGCTCCCTGGTGTATTTCTCTTTATTAATGAATATCCCTTCTTTAGTTTGTTTAACTTGAAGTCTGAGAAAGAAGGACATTTCTCCCATCATACTCATTTCAAACTCACTTGTCATTAGTTTAGAGAAATCCTTGCATAGAATTTCATTCGTTGAGCAAAAAATAATATCATCAACATAGATTTGAACAATGATAATTTCTAGTATCAGCCTTTCCTTTGGTGAAACCATTTTTGATAAAAAATTCACTTAGTCTTTCATACCAAGCTCTAGGAGCTTGTTTCAGACCGTAGAGAGCCTTTGTTAGTTTATACACAGTTAGGTTTTTCAATATTTTCAAATTCAGGAGGTTGTTTGACATACACATCTTCTTTTAGATTTCCATTTAAGAATGCACTTTTTATGTCCATTTGATATAGTTTAAAGTTCATTGAACATGCAAATGCAAGTAATATTCTAATAAATTCTAATCTAGCTACTGGAGCAAAGGTTTCATCATAGTCAATACCTTCTTGTTGATTATAACCTTGAGCTACTAACCTGGCCTTGTTTCTTACAACGTTCCCTTCTTCATCAAGCTTGTTCTTGAATACCCATTTGGTTCCAATTATTGATTGATCTTTTGGAGTGGGAACTAGGTTCCAGACTTTGTTTCTTTCAAACTGATTTAGCTCATCTTGCATTGCCACGATCTAGCAATCATCAAGTAGAGCTTCATCAACCTTTTTAGGTTCAGATTGAGACATGAATGTTGTATGATTCATACACATGAGGGCCATATTGTTCATGTTCTTGAAGGAAGATCGGGTTCTTCTTCCTTCTTGTGGGTCTCTTAAGATGAATTGCATTGGATAGGTTGAGGAATGTCTCCATTCTCTTGGCAATTTTCCTCTATCCAGAGGTTGCTGGCTGGAAACGTGATATAGGAGTCTGCTCATTGTCATCATTCTCAGTGATGGATCTGTTTGATTCAGGCTCTTGTTCTTTCTAAGAATGTGGTTCCTCAATTGCATGGTTACTATTACATGTTTCAAGTTCTCCCTCTTCGGGACTAATTCTTGCAAGAACAGGGTTAGTTTCATCAAATACAACATGCATGCTTTCTTCTACCATAAGTGTTTTCTTGTTATAAACTGTGTAGGCTTTGATATTTAGGGAGTACCCAACAAAAATTGCTTCTTCAGACCTAGTGTCCAGTTTTCCTAGATTATCTTTGTTATTATAGATATAGCATTTACATCCGAAGGCTTTGAAGAGTCCTATATTTGGTTTTCTTCCTTTCCATAACTCATAAGGAGTTTCTTCTAGTATTGACCTAATGGTGGTTCTGTTCAGAATAAAACATGCAGTACTGACTGCTTCTTCCCAAAGATTCTTGGGAAGATTGTTTTCACAGAGCATGGTTCTAGCCATACCAAGAAGTGATATGTTTTTCATCTCAACAAAACCATTTTGTTGTGGTGTTCTTGGAGCTGAGAAATTGTTGTTGATGCCTCTTTTTTTGCAAAAATTTTCAAAAAGACTGTTTTCAAACTCTTTCTCATGATCACTTCTAATGCTTGTGATAACTTCCCCTTTTTCATTTTGAACTTGATTACAAAAGGTTTTAAAGTTTTCAAAGCAATCACTTTTTGAGGTTAGAAACAGGACCCAAGTAAACCTTAAAAAATCATCTACTATTACCATACCATAGTACTTTCCTCCCATACTTCTGGTTCTTAGAGGGCCAAATAGGTCCATATGAATAAGTTGGAGAGGTCTCTCAGTTGACACAAACTCCTTTGATTTGAAGAAGGATCGTGTCTGTTTTCCAAGTTGGCAAGCCTCACAGATGTGATCTTTTACAAATTTTAAGCTTGGAAGTCCATTGACTAGGTTTCCTTTAGAGAGCTTGGATAGACGTCTCAAACTAGCATGACCTAGTCTTTTGTTCCAGAGCCAACTTTCATCAATAGTATAGGCTAAACACTTAAAAGAAGCAAGAGGTGAGTTATCCAGGATATATACATTGTTATGTCTAACTCCTTCAATTAGAATATTATTACTATCTTTTTCATGAACCATCCATTTAGTGGATTGGAAGGTTACCTTATTACATTTATCACAGAATTGACTAATGCTAATTAGATTGTGTTTTAGGTCATCAACCAGATAAACATTATCAATTGATAAAGAAGAATTTATCGACACCTTACCAAAACCTATGATCCTTCCTTTGTTGTTGTCACCAAAAGTTACTGTTCCCATTCTTTTATGAGTTAGGGTTAGGTACTTTGATGCACCTGTCATATGCCTGGAGCAACCTGAGTCCAGAATCCAGTGCTCCTTCTTCATTTTAGCATTGAGACAGATCTGTTTCAATAAGATTGATTTTAGGTACCCATTGTCTGTTGGGTCCTGAAGTGGTTAGTCAAATAGTTTGATGCATGAGTTGACCCTTTTGGTACCCATATTTTCTTAACTATGACTCTTTTGTTTTTGCAAGTTCCTGCCATGTGTCCTCCTTGTTTGCAAATCTAACAGACTCTAGTATTTCTTGGTTTTTGTTCCTGCTTTGCAAAAAAAATTCTTTAAAGGTTTTTCAGAGGTTTCTTGTTGATAACCTAATCCTGTTTTATCAAAGCATCCTTTACCTGTTCCTAGAAGTTTATTTAGGTTTTCTTGGCCCTGAACAAATTTTGCTAAATCCTTTGTTAAGACATCAACCATTTTAGTTAATTCCTTGTTTTCAGTTTTTAAATTTTCTATTGGCTCTTCTAGGATTGTGATCTTACTTTCTTGCTCTTCTTTTTCTAATCTGATCAGGTTACCAGTTTCTTCTAGTTTATTATTTTTATTAGCTATATCTTCTGAGAATCCCTCCATTTCTTTTACCTTCTCTTTTAGCTTATCTCTTTCTTCTTTAAGCTCATCAAGTATACTTATTAGCTCCTTGTGAGTATTTTGTAGATTATTATATTTTTTACGTGTTCTTCTTGTATCTTCCATGATAATTTCTACAGCATCAGATAACTCTTCATAAGAAAAAGGTTTATACGTTATCTCATCTTCTGAGTCAGAATCAGAATTAGCCATAAGAGACATGTTGGCAGCTTCTTCTCTATCACTGTCAGATTCAAAGTCATTGTCACTCCAGGAAGAGTTTGCCACATCTTTCCTCTTTTCGCTTTTGCTGTTCAAAGGACAGTTAGATCTGATGTGACTAGGTTTCTTACATTTGAAGCAGGTTTCTTCCTCCTTGTGGTTACTCTTTTTAGAGGTTGACTCTTTTCTTCTTTCATGGAACCTTTTTCTATACATGTTGTACACCCTTTTTGCAAGAAGTGCTACATCATCATCATCAGAGGAGAGTTATTCTTTAGTGAGCTTTAAGGCCACTACTTTCTCTTTCTTGGGTTGATGACATAGAAAGCTTCCTTCCCAAGCTATCAGGTTTCCTCTTAGCTCATCAAAGGTCATTGTTTCTGCTTTGTCACTCTCAGATAGTGCAGCTACATTTTCATGCCATGGTTTTGTTAGTGACCTGAGGATCTTTCTGTGGACATCTTCTATGTTTAGTTTTCTTCCCAGAGCCGCAAGGCCATTAAGAACTTTTCCTATTCTTTCAAGAGTTTCCTCAATAGGCTCATCTTGCTCCATTTGAAAATCTTCGTATTCCCTCATTAGTTTTTCAATTCGAGCCTTCCTCACGCCTGAGGTTCCTTCATAGGTTAGCTCCATCTTTTCCCAAATTTATTTAGCTGTCTCACATGCTGAGAGCTTGTTGTATTCATCTTCATTTACTGCATAAAACAAAAAGGTTTTAGCTTTATAATTTTGCTCAGCTATAGCAATGTCAGCATCTGTCTATTCCTGCTCAGGTTTATGAATGGTTTTATCATCAACTACTTTGGTTATGGCAACTGGTTCATTTTCAATAATTCTCCAGATCCTTAGATCTGTTCCTTGGAGCCAATTCCTCATTCTATTTTTCCAGTAGCTGTAGTTTTTTCCATCGAAGAATGGAGGTTGTTGGGTAGAGTGTCCCTCGGAGAATGTAGCCATTATAGATAGTGGATCTCTCTTAGGAGGTTAGTCCTAAATGTTTCAGAAACCTGCCTATGATACCGATTGAAATAACTAAGAAGGGGGGTTGAATTGGTTATTGTTTAAAAATCACCATTTTAAAAAATTTGGCTACAGAAAACCTTTGGTTGATAAAATCAGGTTAATGGCAGAAGTTCCAAGGTTTATTTTTAAAACAACTTTTTTGAATATGCAGTAAATAGAGAAAGATAGGAGAAATTAACACAGTTACTTATTATAGTGAGAGGTTCGGATCAAGTATCCTACGTCCTCTCACTCCTCCTTACTTCAGACGTAAGGAGAGTTCCTTCACTATGTTAGGAACAAGAATTACAACTTGGCAACCTTCAATACACAAAGGGATCAGCCTATTAGATTTTTACTACCTACACCAGGTAACCTTTAAGACAGGATCAACCACTAAGGGTTTTTACTCCCTAAACCTGCAGGTAACCACAGCCGAAGGCTCAACACAAGTGCGTTTACAACCAGACAAGTAACCTTACTCCCAATAACCTACTGATATATTTACCTTTCTGTTCTAGGTTCCCACCCGGGCTCTAGACAGAAAGGGAAGAGATTAAGAAGTGAAGAATATGAGGAATACAAACTTCAAGAGTAATACTACAAAGATGAATGCAGGAAGACTATAGCTTGCTTTCTTAGGATGCCTTTAGACTTATAAATCAATCTCTTGAGTTCCAAAGTCCACGCCTTTGTGATTAAATAGGCTCGAGCCCTTGTAAACGTTGGAGAGTCTTAATTGCAGCATATCATCTTTATTTGTTTTTTAAGACTGTCATATCTGGCAGATATATTCTTGTCTCAGGTCAATGCATGATAGCTCACTGGCAGGTGCTTAATATGGTAGGGTAGTTAATGCTGGACCACGCTGACTCTTCCCAGATTTCTTGAAATTAACCTCATTCCCTTTTTTGGAATCATTAGTAATTAAGCATATTTAAAGCCATAAATAATTCAAATGCAGACTTGCCTAAATAATTTAATATCTGAATCTATTATATAAATCAAGATTGATTCCTTCCTTAAGTAATGTTCAACGAATCATGTTTTTAATGCAACAGTAACCAAACTTTCCCCTTTTCCATACCTCAAGATTTCTTTGACAAAATCGTATTTTTGTTGATGACACATTATCAAAACAATTTGAATGTGACAGTTTGACACATGGTCCCACCACATTTGATACACACTTTTCCAATGGCAAACAAAAGCTCTTTTATCTTCATTTGTGTGTCTTTCCTTTTTCTTAAATTTGCTGTAATTCCCTTACAATGTGATGTCAGTGAAGATGGCGATGATCACAAAACATACATCATCTACATGGGATCACTTCCTAAGATATCACCATCTTCTTCTTACTCTCCGACCTCACACCACCTTAGCATTCTCAAACAAGTTATTTATACTGGCGGAAATGAAACCGACGCCACAAGCTCCTTAATTCAAAAGTACAAGAGAAGCTTCAATGGGTTTGCTGCAAAACTCACGAGTGATCAAAGGGACAAGATAGCTTAAGTAGAAGGGTGGTCTCTATCTTTGAATGCAACACACTTCACACTCAGATGACAAGATCATGGGATTCCTCAAGAATGTTATAGCAACGAAAATAAACTCGTCGGCGGAAAGCGAGGTGATAGTGGGATTTATTGACTGTGGAATATGGCCAGAGACTGAGAATTTTAGTTACGAAAATTTAGGCGTTGTTCCAAAACAATGGAGAGGGACATGTGCTGGTGGGAAGAATTTTACATGCAATAAGAATATAATAGGAGCAAGATACTATGGTAATCGTGACTTTGCAAGAGACTTTGATGGTCATGGAACTCACACAGCTTCAATAGCAGCAGGGAATATAGTTCATAATGCTAGCTTTTATGGAGTAACTCAAGGTACGTTACATTTACTAAAACATCTTGTGACTTAAATATGTTTTATTTTTAATGCTAAATTATTAGTATGTTAATATTCTATATTTTTTTCTTTTAAATCAAAATCATTAAATTTGTTGGTAGTTTTTCAGTTTTGCCTTAATGTCCAAACCTTTATACCAGATTAGATATTTTAATATTGATTACTAGTGGGTTTATTATGCATTAATTAAATGTATATAAATTTTTAAAAAAAATACTAAATTTTTATTATAATAAGAGCATAGTAAAAGATAACATGAAAATAGGTATTTTATTTTTCAAAACAAGGTCTATTATTCAAATTTTGTGCATGAAAAAATTTATGTTGAGAGAGCTCTACTTTGTAATTTGGAACCTCCATTGTCTTGATTAAAACTAATATGAAGTCTAAGAAGCATAGATACTTCTAAAAGTCTCTCTTATTATGTCAGATACAAACACGATATGTATCTTACACCAGTACATCTTGGATAGTCTTCATACATATTCAATTTTTTTTTCAAAAAATAACATTTGATATAAATTGAATAAGTTTTGAATATGACTCTAAAACTATTAGAATCAACAAGGAATTGTAAATTTTCTCTCTTTTTCTTTCACTTTAAGCTAGTGACTATTGTTGGGGATTTATAGTATAATAATAGATCGAGTCACGTCACAAGAACACTGTCCTAGGAGATATTCTGCAACCCCTCTATAATTTAGGAAGCGACATGAAAGAACCAAGAAGGGGGGTTGAATTGGTTAATCTACAAAAATATTGGCTTTTAAAAATTTAGGCTACTGAAATTTTGGTTAATGGAAAATATGCTCAGTTTTTCAAATAAGGCTATTGTTATAAAAGGTTCAGTTCTAGTTAATTTGAAAAATAGTTTAGGTTAATGTTAAAGGTAGTAAATAAATAAAGAACACAAGCAATTATTATAGTGAGAGGTTTGGATCAAATATCCTACATCCTCTCACTCCCTCTTACTAAACAAGTAGGAGGAGTTACTTCACTAGCTTGAGAAATGTGAAGTACACCAGGCAACCTTCAAAACATCAAGGGATCAGCCACAATAGCTTTTACTACCTAACCCAGGTAACCCTTAAATATAGGATCAGCCTCTAGGGCTTTTACCACTTAACCAAGGCAACCTTAGCCGAAGGCTCAACACAAGTGCTTTTACAACCAATCCGTGAATTACAACACTCCCAAAACTAAAACCTGACCAGTTGCCTACTGATCAATTAACCTCCATGTCCTAGGTTTATACCCAGACTCTAGACAGAAAAGGAAGAGATTAAGAAGTGGAATGAAAGGGATACAGACTCCAACTTCTCACTAAGAGACAAATAAATTCGGATGAATGCTTGAAGGCTGAATCACACTCTCTTGGAACACTAAGGCTTGTAAATCAATCTCTTGAAATGCAAATGTCCAAGTCTTGTATTTATATAGGCTTGAAGCTTTTGAACGTTGGAGACCTCTTCAATGCAGCAAATCATCTTCATTTAAGTTGGCCTTTAATCCCTTCTTTAATGCTTTCTTGATTGATAAAGATATCTTCCATTTTCGCTCAGTTCAATGCTTGACAGCCTAATGGTAGCTCCCAATATGGAAAGTAGGTTACTGCTGAATCAATCTGCTCAATATCATCTTTCCTGAAATCAAGCTAAATTCCTTTTTCGGATTTGTCAGCAATAAAAGCATTTAAGGACAATATATATTCAAATAAAACATTCTTTAATTCAACTTATATGCTTAGAAACCGAAATCAAATCTTCATTAATTATGATATCATCTTGATTTCTTTTCAAAGAATTGAGTCAATGATTCACTGTTCAATCAGCTTTAAATGCAGAATCAGCCTTATGACTAAATCTTTTCTTTTTCAATTCTCCCGTTGATTTAAAAACATGTGAGAATATATGAATGTACAACCAGGAGCCTTAAATGCATAATCACCCTTCTGGTCAATGATCGACCAAAGATCTCAGGAGCCTTTTATGGAAAGATTCCTTAAAGTAATAAATTCTCATTTTATTGAATCTCTTGATAGCAATTTGATCAATCATGGAAATTCTAATATTAAAGACAAATATATTTGATAAAAATATTCTAGTAAAGCATTCCTTATTGTCTTTGATATGATTCCATTATAAATCATTTAAGAGCATGATCAATATATGACTAAATCACAATCTTTCCTTAATTGGCCGAGATCTATATTTGAATTAATTGATTACTATATAAAATATTCAAGTTACAACTTAATCAATCAAATCAAGATCTCTCAACATTAAAATCGTATTTTTGTAAAACATTATCAAAACCAATCAAATTAAAGTATGGACATATTGTCCCAACACGACATATATGGAAGAGATATCAAATCTCAAACAAAGGGAAGATATATGGAAGATTAACCTTTCCTTTCCCTCCCCTCCATTCTCCTCTAATCACTCCCCTTTCTCTCTTCATTCGCAAACAAACCCATAAAGAGAATTTGTAATACCCCGGAAAATTTTGAAGATTAAAGAATGATTTATTTAAAATTTCGAGGATTTAAGAATGATTTATTCCGGGACTAGGAATTAAAACCTTAGAAAAAATAAAATAAAATAAAATATATGTGAAAGTTAAAATAAACCGGAAAGAAATTTTTTCGAGGTTTAAAATAAAATGAAAGGAAAAGAAAAGAAGTAGAAAATAATTTTTAGGATTTAATTCAGGACCTAAGAAATTGGAAACTTGAATTTAATAGGAATTGAAGGGATAATATGAAATTGAAAAAATTGTGAAATTGAAGTTAAACATTTTGGCTAAAGAAAATAAAAATAAATTTTTTAGAGTGAAATAAAATTTTTGGGATATAATTAAGATTTTAATAGTTTTAGAGTTGAGAATTTAAGGAATTAAAATAAATATGAAAATTAGGAAGAAAAATTATAATTTTATTCAAAAGTGGTCAAATGAATTATTCAAGCTTATAGCTTAAATTTGAGAATTTTTCGAAAATAAAAATTATACTGGGTAGGAAATTTTCATCTTCAAGACACTCAATAATAGATATTTTTAATAGGCTTATTATTAGCCAAAAAATTCAAAATTTTCCTATTCTTACCTATAAATAAATATAGTTAAGAAAATCCAATCAAAACTCTATTTCACCATACCCCAAAAGGTGAAATAGAAGTTGATGTATGAAAATTGATATGGATTGAATTGGTTGTATGTGATAGGATTCAAGTACTTCCTTAGAGACAAGAGTGCTCAAAGGGAATGTTAAGTAAAGTGACCAAGGTGAGGGTTCTTCCATCTCTGCTCCTAGGGTTGTAAGCTCATGTGGATTACATGGGTATGTATATTCTCTGCTTGCCTGGTATGTGTTAGCTAGAGATATAGAATGCTAAAAGAATGAAAGAACTAGAAAATAAGTTGTGGAAAGTAGCTTGAATAGGAACACATAGGAGTAGAGTTTAATTGTTTGCTATGATTGATGTGTTACAAATCCAACTCATATACTCCGGAGGCATGATGAGTCACTACAAAAAAAAACTGATTTAGCTACGGAAATTAGCTAGGGAAAATTTCCCTAGCTAATCCCTAGCTAATTAGCTACGGATTAGCTAGGGAAAAAAATCCCTAGCTAATCCCTAGCTAATTAGCTACGGATTAGCTAGGGATAAAATCCCTAGCTAATTTGGTAAAAAAATTTGGCGCGAAAAGGCGGGAAAATTTAGCTAGGGATTTGCTACGGATTAGCTAGGGAATTTAGCTAGGGAAAAAAACCGTAGCTAATCCCTAGCTAATTAGCTAAGGAATTTAGCTAGGGAAAAAAACCGTAGCTAATCCCTAGCTAATTAGCTAGGGAAAAAATCCCTAGCTAATCCCTAGCTAATTAGCTAGGGATTTGCTACGAATTTCCCTAGCTAATTAGCTAGGGAAAAAAACCCTAGCTAATCCCTAGCTAATTAGCTAAGGAAATTACCTAGGGATTAGCTACGGATTTTTCCAAGCTAATCCCTAGCTAATTAGCTAGGGAAAAAAATCCCTAGCTAATCCGTAGCTAATAGCTACGAATTAGCTAGGGAAAAAATCCCTAGCTAATTTATTATATGTGTATATATAAAATGTTTTACATTAATAAATCAAAAAGTGATAAATGGCCTAGTGGTTGGTCTAAATGTTACCATTCATGATGTTCCGTCTTCGAGGCCTCCTAGGACCATTTTTCAAAAATATAAAGTGGTTGCCGGAGGAGGTCGCCGGAGGCCGTCGTCGGAGGAGGTCGCCGGAGGCCGTCGTCGGAGGGGGCCGCCGGCCGGCGGTGGAGGAGGTCACCGGCGGCCGTCGTCGGAGGTGGTCGCCGGCCGTCATCGGAGGGGGTCGCCGGAGGGGCCACCGGAGGCCGGTGGAGGAGGTCGCCGGCGACAATTTTTGGAGGTGGTGAGTTAGCTAGGGATTAGCTACGGATTAGCTAGGGAATTTAGCTAGGGATTAGCTACGGCTTAGCTAGGGAATTTAGCTAGGGATTAGCTACGGATTAGCTAGGGAATTTTAGCTAGGGATTAGCTACGGATTAGCTAGGGAATTTAGCTAAGGATTAGCTAAGGATTAGCTAGGGAATTTAGCTAGGGATTAGCTAAGGATTAGCTACGGATTAGTTAGGGATTAGCTACGAAAAAAATCCCTAGCAATTAGCGTCCAAATATTAGCTAGGGAAAAATCCGTAGCTAATCCGTAGCTAATCCCTAGCTAATCCGATTAGCTAGGGATTAGCTACGGATTAGCTACGGATTTTTCCCTAGCTAATCCTGTTTTTTCTTGTAGTGAGTATTTTATTAAATCTTTTCCACGACGGTAGCAAGAGTCCTTGTACGGAAGGATTAAGCTTTTATTTTGAAAACTCGTCACAACGGTGACTTAGATTATAATCATGCAAAAGGAGTTATTGGTGGGTTTCAGATTTGGTTATGCTAGCGATGTGAGACATCGACTAGAACAACGTCAGATGGCACTTGAGACCTCAGTTTTATAATCACCATGACGATGGTCATTTTCCTATCCTGACAATAGGGTCAGAAAGATTTTATATTGCTATGACGATAGCTTGAGGCTCAGAGAGTGCATTTGGACGGGTGTATGAGTTATATCCTGTTGAGGATACTTGTATATATTAATAAGGAGAAGAATTGTTGATCCTTCGGGAAAGATACAAAGAATCCTATTAATATGTGAGACTAAGGTAAGGAGACATGGGAGGAACCTACGGGTGAACCGTGAGCCTAGCCTAGTAAAAGAGAAATCATCCTATGGAGTTGTTCCAGGGTGTGTCAGTGGCCATGCTTCGAGACGTCGTGCCGTGCCCGCCATGTGGCCTGCTTGGGTAATGGACGAGTGGGCTCAAGTTATTGCCCCACAGCAAGGGGTCAGGACATGCCACGTGGTGGCTACGTATCAGTTGTTTGATAGATAGAAGTTGATTGTGTTTGATTAATAAAATTGTCACGAGGTGACCAGTACCCAAGTGAATGGGTTAAGCGTTGTTTGATTAACAGAATTGTCACGAGGTGACCAGTACCCAAGTGAATGGGTTAGGTATGCTCTGCCACGTGGTGGCCAGCAACCCAAGTGCACGGGTTCGAAGTGGGAAAGTCATGTAGTGGCTAGTAGATACCCCAGAGTTGGGGAGATTAAGTAGATGTATCTTTAGCACCTTTGTGTTTGTATAAATTATCTGTGTTTGCATATAATTGCTGATTGTGCGGCGTAGTGGTAACGTACAAAATTACGCAACCACACGTCTTGTTTGATTCAGACATGCTGAGACGTGAGAAGATTGGTAGGTAAAAACCGGCACTATATGTTACATGTTTACTTGTTGATTGATGACGTGGAATAAACTGTTGCATGTTTACAGTTATTAAATGCATGTGAGTGTTTGGGTGAAATTTCTGTTGTTGTGTGATCACCAAGAATGTATGTTAACAACAGTAACTAGTTGTTTTTGCATTTGATTGTGTATGACTCCCAAACCCAGCGCTATGGTACCCACCTTGCGCCGGGGATGGGAGCTCCTCACTGAGTCGCGTGGTTAAGACTTACACCTCATTTTTACTACACAGAGACATGTTAAGTAAAGGTGGAAGAAGTTTTGGTGGAACGAGGGTTGAGCAACATTTCCAAGGCCCGCAACTTGTTCATGTGGGTGAATAAATTGTAATTATTATTTAATTTACTTTATCATTGTATCATAAAGTAAAGGGTAGACGTACCCAATTATATTGTCTCACTAAATCTAGAACTGTCAGCTTCACACACCTTAAAGATCAGGATCTGTTAGATTACGATGCAGGCAAAACTTGTTTCCAAAATATATATATATATATACATATAATTGTTGCATGTGAATAGGATAAGCAACATCTTCGGATGTTTAGCCGGTACACAGGTTATATATTATGTGTGTTTTCCTATATCTATATCCTGAAGCGGCATTGGCCGTAGATTTGCTTGCCTAGGATAGGCCACCATTTTTGTGTAGCCATGGTATTATACTGCATGTGGATGTATTTTCAATAATAGATATTTTGTCAATTAGGTGATAAGGCTTACAGGCATAGGGATATTCCTTGTGTCTGTGCCGGTCACGGTCTTCTAAACCGGGGTCGTGACAAACTTGGTATCAGAGCCAGGTTGTTCTTCAAGGGTGTGAAGCTAACTAGTAGTCTCGGGTGTCAATTGGGCTATCCATTACGAATCCGGACGTAACGGTGGTTCCGACGGGCACTTGTGAGGTTGTCTCAGGATGTTGACTCATAAATTCTTTCAAGTCATCGCTTTAGGGATAGAATTTATATGTGAAATTTTATACAAAGCATATAACCTGTACAGTACACAAGTGCCGATAAGCACTAAGGCGTAAGGTGGGGTGGCAGTGACCCCGGGAACCTTAGGACGCCATAATAGGGAAAGGAGACATCCATGGAGGATGCTACCTAGACACAGACACATTTGGTTGAATTGTAGGCAGGAATGCGCTACAATGTGTGATTGTTTTGCAGGTGTTAAATGAAACAATGCGTCTGCTCTGTTAGCGTCGCATTGTGTGCTATCGTATAGGCACAAGTTGTTTGATTATAACATGAAATGCAAGTAGAATAGAAATATGCAGTGAATGGTAGTTTATGCTAGGAATGGTTTGTAGAGTGAAAGAAAAGACACGCTTGGCGTGTAGAAAAGAAAGTAAGCCCATGGGGCAATTGAAATGGAATGTTTATAGACAAGAATAAATAGGGGCAGGGGGCATGAGACCGATAGGATGATGACCACGTGAATGGGTCACGACTGTGCCGTATGCTATGGCTGAAGGAAGTGAGTTGTCCTTCCTAGAAAGTAAATAGAAAAGAGGTGGTGTATGCCACAGTATAGAAGTAGAAGTCTACGGACTAGAAAATCAAAATACGGTATATGGAAGGGCAAAGTGGCCGAAGCATATGTCGTAGAGATAAATGTTAAGAAGTAGAGACATATGTAAACGAGTAGAGCGTGACCATATGCCGAGCATGAAACAGATGAAATGGAAGGGCACAGGGAAGGAGCCAAGTCCAACCCTGTGCTCGGTCCATGAACTGCTAGTTCCTTAAGCAAACAAGGGGGAAAAGAAGGGATTAAGCCCAACCGAACTCTCTTGGGTTGCTTAAGGAAGAGCATAAAGAATAGGATATTGATCACATGAGAAATTTTTGTAAAAATCTTTTTGGTCTTTCCGGATGAGAGATTCTGAAAGACCCTCAAACTTTTCTTGAAAATACTAGGGATAACCATTGGAAGGCAAACTTTCATGAAAACTCTTTCTCAATTTGTGTCATTCCAATTGGTTAAATCCTAACCATTTACAAAAACCTTAGGCGTCATTTTCTAAGAAATAAACTTAAATTAATTTTTTTAAAAACCTGTAGGGTACCTAAGAAACCTAACTCATGTGACCAATACCCTACCAAATAATAGTCCTTTTAAAGGTAAGCTGTATAAGGATGGTAGATGTAGTTGAGAAATCACTCGCTTGGAGTGATTAAAGTTAAGTAGACATCGAAAAGCACTAGAGAGTGTTAAGGTGCCAAGGGAGTATACAGGTAAACCTAAGGGTTACTAGTTAAGGGGGGCATAGGGTGATTGTGGACCTGAAAGTATTAGACCGGAGCAGGTCTAGAAGTGGAAATGGGCGTAGACCTTTGGGTACCGTCCAGAGATAAGAAAATGAGTGCTATTGGGGTAGATAGCTCTCGAACGAGACAACGTAAGAGATAAACCCCAAGGGGACTCGTGGAGGCCCGAGGGGAGAGAAAGTAGACATGGATAAGTAGTCCCATAAGGGGGGAAGAGCGGAAGCCTATAGGACCCCATAGGATAAGAGGCAAGTAGGAGGTGGAGAACCAACTACTACCGTAAGTGTATGTATAGTACACAGATTGTAGTGGACATAGCTAGGTAAGCTAGTTCCAGAGGTTGGTGAACCGTAAATCCGTTAGTCTGAAGCCCGTGTAAGGGTGGAGACTGAGTGGACAAACCAAACGTATAAATGGCCATGTGGGTGCCATAAAGGAAAAATTAACTATAAGGACGGTTAATCGAGAAGGAGAATTTAGTGAGTAACGAGTATTGAGAAATACTCGAAGAAAGAGTACCACGTAGGTACGAAATAGAAAAGAAGAGAGTGAATACGGAAACGGAGTCGGCTAAGCATCTAGGGGTGCGAGCCAAAATGATAAAACAGGTATGCTATCGTTGGGGATGATTGGAACCCAACGGATAACACATTTGCAAAAGACGGTATATGTTCGTGAACATATGCCACACCGTAAGAAAATAAAGAGTCAAACTGTGGGAGCGAATCCTGTTTGGTCAAGGGGAGTAGAGCATGTCCGGAAAGGTTCATGCCGAAGTTAACGGATCAAGTATTCCAAGTAGAAATACAGGGTCTAAGTGAGTTGAGGAGTCCGAGTGGGCCAAGTTGGGGTAAAAGCCAACGGAAACCCAGTGAGTAGAGTTAACGTAGGATGTGCAACTCTAAGTGGACTAACTTGAGGGTGGTATAGATCCACAGTCGTAGTCGTGTTAAGCGAGGTCTTCGGATGTGAGGCATAGGGATATTCCCTGTGTTTGTGCCGGTCACGGTCCTCTAAACGGGGGTCGTGACAGAATTTTGGTTCATGTTCCTGTGAAACTCAGCATTTTAAATAGACGCAAACAGACACAAACACTAAAGAATGCGTCATTAAAACATATGAATGATGTCGTTCAACGATAAGGTCTGTCCTTAAAGGCCCCATAATACCTTTCTACTTTAAACTTTACTGAAATGAATATGGTAAGCAAATATTTAAGGCAATTAATAATTTAATTTTTAATTAATATAATTTAGAAATAGTTTTTGCAAAATAAAACCCTTCATCGCTTCTATTTTGTGCGTCGGAGGAAAAATTGTCTGTTTACAATTGCATTTCCCTTCTTGTGGCTTGTTTTGTTCGCGAAGCCTAGTTTCTAATTGGGCCATATTCCCTAAATATCACACTTTATGATATATACTCATGGCTCTCTTTTTTTTTCTATTTATTTAGGAATTTATTAGACTCACTCGCATTTTCTAGTTAATTTAGAACTTTATTAGACCTAACGCTCTCCATGACGATGTCATTTTGCGAAAGCCACACAACACATGGTAAATTGCAATTAAAATTAAAAAAAATTAAAATTCTTTCTTTTTCTACTATTATATGGGAATGTCGTAGTTTCTTTTTCTATTTGAAAGTAAATATTGAATTTGGCCTGTTGATTTTGTATGCACATTCACTTGTCATTTTCATCAAGGTTTACCTATATGTTATTTTAGGATATATATATATATCTATATTAATATGGTTTTACAAATTTTTGGTGTCACAAAAGCAAAGTACAGTGTGACACCAAAACAATAACTTTTCAACTTCCCAATAAATAACTACAAAAAACTTCTCTTTGCATATTTTTTGTGTCACAAAAAAAAAGTATGGCACCAAAAAAATAACTTCCCAATAAATAAATAATATGGTAATACAAATTTTATATTATATTTTAAAATTTAAAAATAAATAATATGGACGTAGGTACATATACATCCTCTAGTATAATATATTTTAATGGCTATTGGCTTCTTTGGGCCGCACATGTCAATTGAAGCTAGAGATTGGACTTGCTCTAATGCTTGAAAAAAAAATAATTTATATAGAATTGTATGCTTGTGGTCATGGATCAATTGAGTGCAAGTCTCGTATATTTTTTGGTATAAATCAGGGTACTTATTGTTGAGTACAATGGCTATTGGCTTCTTTGGTCTAAATCAGGCTTCTTATTAAATTATAGGCACTACGAAGGGTGGAACAGGTGGCCCAATAATTTAAATTATTATATACTCAAAACCAAAGATCAAACCATACCTTTGACACTTCTTAAGGATAAATAAAGCTAAGTAAATTATTAATTCCCTATTGTAAATTAGGTGGCTTGCAATGAGTGTTATTGTAATGAAGAGTCTATAAATACCCTTTACACTTAATATAAATACTCTCACTCGGAGGACTTGAAAAGGGCAAGTAAGACAGAATATTCCAAGTACAACACACCATCACCTCCACATCCAAGCCTGATCAATCACCTCTCACGGTTGAGTTATCAGAGCTCACATATCCCTCTAGATATCTCTATCACGAAGCTCCGAGCAGCTTAGAGAGACCCTTTGTAATAACTCAAAAATAATAATAATAATAATAATAATAATAATAATAATAATAATAATAAAATGAAATAATAAGATTTTTGGGCTATTTATGAGATTCAAAAAGTAAGAACAGTAGGAATTAAATTAAATATCAAAATTAGGTAGAAAAATTATTAATTTAGTTAAAAAATGGTCCTAGAAATTCTGGTGAGTTCATAGTTTAAATTTCAAAATTTTTCGAAATTAAAATTCTACCCGGTAAAAATTCTTTATTTGCTAGGAGCCCCTTTATCAGATATTTTTAGTAGGCTTATGACTATCCAAAAATTTCAAATCCTTCCTATTTTTACCCACAAGAAAATCTAGACATGAAAATCTATTTAAAATTTCATTTTATGAAAAAAAAAATTGTCAAATTGCCCATATTGCCCTTAAACCCCTAACCCAACACATGTGAACCACATATTTCTTCTCCTCCAGCCACACATGCAGCGTCCTTCCCCCTTCATCTTCTTCTTCATTTTACCAAACCCTTGCTTTCCTCATTCTCCATTTTATCTCCATCTCTCAACTTGATCTCTCCTTCAAGTCGCCGGTCACCACCACTAGGAGTCGCCGCCAGTCAGCCACCACCGCCTTTGGCCGGAAATTTCAGCAACAACAACCCTTAAAAAAAACAGGGGAAAATGGATCTTAAAGAAAACATGGGTTGTGGATTGTGAAAGTAAGGAAAGAGTTGGGTTTTGTGGGAAATAGGTATGTAATCTTCTTCTTGCTCTTAAATATTGATATGTAGCACTTGTTTAGAGGTCTTTTAGGAGGATTATTTAAGGTTGAAAAGTTGTTGAGGAATTAGCCATAATGTTAGAATTAGGTGGTACAAGTTATGACAAATTTATTTTCTTAATAAATATTTATTTCACATGATTATATTATTGTTTCATGATCTTGGACCTTATTTTAAATCATGAGTTCAAGAAAAAGAAGTTTAGTTAAAATTATTCAAGATATGATTACAAGTAGATTACAAGTGAGTTAAAAATTTAGTCATGGTATAGGATTCAAAATGGAACTACTAGTAAACTTAAGTTTGATTGTGAAATAATGATGGTTTGTGTTCATGGGGTTGGAAATTTAGAAGTATTTCTTTAGGATCAAATAGTTATGTAAAGTGAAAAATTTAGTTAATATATATATATATATATATATATATATATATATATATATATATACTTCAGTGATAGAGTAAAGAAATTTAAATATGCCATTGGAACTAAATTTAATTGTTATTTGGGACATGTTATTAATAGATAGCACAATGTTCTGCGTATAGGTGCCTTGGAAGAGTCATATACTCCTAGAGATCCATCTTGAAACCCTTGTTCGGCCTCACCGTGAGTAGACGATACGCGTTATGACGCATTTTCTTATTTTCTACGTACCCAACCCTTTTAGCTATCCTCTATTTAATTGATCATATCTGCCTAGCCTTGGGACAAACTGTCTAATGATTGTTTCATTTCAGAAAGAGAATTATTTTTCATTTGGTATCTTATTTGCTCTTTGTATAATGAATATAATACTTCGAAGGTATGTTTAAATACTCTATGAGTTTATTGCAACATGTGAATTTGAAATTGTTGGGATCTATTTTTACGTGTATGTATGTTGCTCATTGGATTTAAAATGTCTATGTTGATGAGAAAATTATTTTTTATATGTTTTTAGTGGGAGGAACTCTTTATGGAACACTGGTGCTACAGCTGTATCTGTAGCCCTATGTGCGCATAGGTGTAAGCCTCAGCTAGCAGAGGTTAGGTAGGTGATGCTAGCCCCGTGTGCGGCCACACACATGGAGTGTATGTGTATTTATGGAGGGTTTGGGGCCACGTAAAGGAGTTGTGGCTGGAGATTGGAGTTATGTAATTATATGGTGTTGAGGAGGGATGAAATTGAGGGTATATGAGATAGTTCTGTGAGATGTCCTTCCCACAAACTTGATTTCTATATAAATGCATTTAAGTATGTTAATTATAGTCTATTTAAATTATTTAAGGTTTTAAATTTTCAAGCTGCTCTCTTGGAATCCTTGGAATCATTTTTAAACTTACCCTTAATTGCGAATGGTATAAACACTACTTTCATTATCGTAAAACGCTCATGCCTAGTTTGTCTCATTTCATTTGTAGCATGTGTTGTTTACTCACTGGGTGATTTTCCACTCATCCTACTACTTCTTCATTTCCTTTCAGAAAACAGGGTAGATAATGAGCCTCCTTCAGGTGTTGCAGCGCAGTAGGATTCCAGTGGTGAGCCCAGCTTTGTGCCGTTGGGCCGAAATATTTTGAAAATCTTTACTTGTATTTTAATTCTAGATGTCGCTCTGTATTCCATAGGCAGGATCCCTTTCCTTGTTTTGGTATTTTGTAAGGTGTACTATGAAGCGCTGAGCTCTCCTATATAATTGTATTGTGGTTTGGTTGTTTATACAAATTTCGAGAACCTCTAAAATTTAGGGGAAACTCTACCGAAATTTCTGCAAACAGTTAATGTTAGTATTTCTGATGTCCTTTGGGTTGACAAATGCACTAGCAGCATTTATGGACTTGATGAACTGAGTGTTTAAGCCGATTTTAGACAAATTTATGATTGTATTAATTGATGACATCTTAGTTTATTCTAAGAGTCGTGAAGAACATGAGCAACACTTGAAGCTAGTTCTCCAATCTTTGAGGGAACACCAAATTTATGCAAAGTTCTCAAAATGTGAATTCTGGCTGGATCAGGTTGGCTTTTTGGGTCACATAGTGTCTAGGGATGGTATTCAAGTAGACCCGGGTAAAGTGGAGGCTATAAGAAAGTGGCCACGACCTACCACAGTAACAAAGATTCGTAGCTTTTGGGGCTTGGCAGGTTATTATCATCACTTTGTGAAGGATTTTTCAAGAATAGCTGCACCTCTAACTAAGTTGACACATAAGAATGTGAAGTTTCAATGGACAGATGCTTGTGAGGAAAGTTTTCAAAAGTTGAAGGAGTGCTTAACTTCGGCACCAGTTCTCACCTTACCTTCAGGGACTGGAGGTTATACAGTATATTGTGATGCCTCTAGAGTGGGGTTGGGATGTGTTCTTATGCAGAATGGAAGAGTGATTGCTTATGCATCTAGGCAACTTAAGAAGCATGAACAAAATTATCCGACCCATGATTTAGAAATGGCGGCAGTGGTGTTTACTTTGAAGATTTGGCGACATTATTTGTATGGTGAAACTTGTGAGATCTATACCGATCACAAGAGTCTCAAGTATATTTTTCAGCAAAGAGATCTTAATCTTAGACAACGAAGGTGGATGGAACTATTGAAAGACTATGATTGTACTATCTTATACCATCCAGGAAAGGCTAATGTTGTGGCAGATGCTTTGAGTAGAAAATCTATGGGGAGTTTAGCTCATATTGCTGAGATAAAGAGACCATTGAGCATGGAGTTGCACAAGTTGGAAGAGAGTGGAGTACAATTTGAGATCAAAGAAACAGGAGTCCTTTTGAGTCACATACAAGCTCGTTCTTCATTAGTTGAAAGGGTGAAAGAGGCACAAAAACAAGACCCTCAACTATGCAAGTTGATTGAAGGTGTGGAGGAAGGAAGGCTTAATGAATTTTCAGTGGGAGCAGATGGGGAACTATGATATGAACAACGTTTATGTGTCCCAAAGGTAGATGAATTAATAAAGGAGATTCTCGATGAAGCTCACAGAACTACATACACTGTCCACCCAGGTGCAACTAAGATGTACCATGATTTGAGGAAATTATACTGGTGGGAAGGTATGAAGAAGGATATTGCAGATTATGTATCTCGTTGCTTAGTATGTTAACAAGTGAAAGCAGAACATCAAAAACCTGATGGTTTGCTACAACGATTAGAGATTCCAGAATGGAAGTGGGAAAGGGTTACAATGGATTTTGTGACAGGTTTACCTCGCACACAGAAGGGTTATGACTCTATATGGGTGATAGTGGATAGGTTGACCAAGTCTGCCCACTTCCTCCCAGTGAAGACAAATTATGGGGTTGCTAAATATGCTCAGTTATATGTAGCAGAGATTGTGAAATTGCACGGAGTTCCTTTATCCATTATATCTGATCGTGGCCCGCAGTTCACTTCTCATTTTTGGAAGGCTTTTCAAGAGTCCTTAGGCACACGCTTAGACCTCAGTATAGCTTTCCATCCTCAAACATATGAGCAGTCAGAGAGAACGATACAAACTTTGGAGGATATGCTTAAGGCTTGTGTGCTTGACTTTGGTGGGAGTTGGGAGAACTATCTACCACTTGTGGAGTTTGCTTATAATAATAGCTACCAAGCAAGTATTCAAATGGCCCCACTTGAAGCCCTGTATGGTAGACGATGTAGATCCCCAATAGGGTGGTTTGAGGTTGGTGAAGTAAAGTTAACAGGGCCAGATCTGGTACATGATGCCATTGAAAAGGTCAAATTAATTAGAGAACGCTTACTTGCAGCTCAGAGTAGGCAAAAAGCATACTCGGATCATAGAAGGCGAGATTTGGAGTTTACAGTAGGTGATCATGTGTTCCTGCGGGTATCTCCCATGAAAGGTGTAATGAGATTTGGCAAGAAAGGGTAGCTTAGTCCGTGATACATAGGACCTTTTGAAATTTTGGAGAAGATCGGTGCCGTGGCATATCGATTAGCATTACCACCAGAACTATCAAACATACACTCGGTGTTCCATGTTTCCATGCTAAGGAAATATTTGTCTGACCCATCACATGTAATTAGAACTAAAGAAGTGTACCTAGACAAAAGGATGACATATGAAGAGGAACCAGTGGCCATTTTGGATAAGCAAACTAAAAAGCCTCGTTCAAAGGAGATTGCGATGGTAAAAGTGTTGTGGCATAATCACTCACAGGAGGAAGCCACGTGGGAGGTAGAGAGTGATCGAAATGCGCACTCAATACCCACAGTTATTTGAGGAACAAGGTTAGTAATCATAAATTCGGGGACCGAATTTCCTAAGGGGGAGAGAATGTAATAACTCAAAATAATAATAATAATACTAAAATGAAATAATAAGATTTTTGGGCTATTTATGGGATTCTAAAAGTAAGAATTGTAGGAATTAAATTAAATATGAAAATTAGGTAGAAAAAATATTAATTTAGTTAAAAAGTGGTCCTAGAAATTTTGGTGAGTTCATAGTTTAAATTTCAAAATTTTTTGAAATTAAAATTCTACCCGGTAAAAATTCTTTATTTGGTATGAGCCCCTTTATCAGATATTTTTAGTAGGCTTATGACTATCCAAAAATTTCAAATCCTTTCTATTTTTACCCACAAGAAAATCTAGACATGAAAATCTATTTAAAACTCCATTTTATGAAAAAAAATTGTCAAATTGTCCATATTGCCCTTAAACCTCTAACCCAACACATGTTAACCACATATTTCTTCTCCTCCAGCCACGCACGAAGCGTCCTTCCCCCTTCATCTTCTTCTTCATTTTACCAAATCCTTGCTTTCCTCATTCTCCATTTTCTCTCCATCTCTCAACTTGATCTCTCCTTCAAGTCGCCGGTCACCACCACTAGGAATCGCTGCCGGTTAGCCACCACCGCCTTTGGCTGGAAATTTCAGCAACAACAACCCTTAAAAAAAACAGGGGAAAATGGATCTTAAAGAAAACATGGGTTGTGGATTGTGAAAGTAAGGAAAGAGTTGGGTTTTGTGGGAAATAGGTATGTAATCTTCTTCTTGCTCTTAAATATTGATATGTAGCACTTGTTTAGAGGTCTATTAGGAGGATTTAAGGTTGAAGAGTTGTTGAGGAATTAGCCATAATGTTAGAAATAGCTGGTACAAGTTATGACGAATTTATTTTCTTAATAAAATATTTATTTCACATGATTATATTATTGTTTCATGATCTTGGACCTTATTTTAAATCATGAGTTCAAGAAAAAGAAATTTAGTTTAAATTATTCAAGATATGATTACAAGTAGCTTACAAGTGAGTTTAAAAATTAGTCATGGTATAGGATTCAAAATGGAACTACTAAGAAACTTAAGTTTGATTGTGAAATAATGATGGTTTTTGTTCATGGGGTTGGAAATTTAGAAGTATTTCTTTAGGATGAAATAGTTATGTAAAGTGAGAAATTTAGTTAATATATATATATATGTATGTATGTATGTATGTATGTATATATATATATATGTATGTATGTATGTATGTATGTATATATATATATATATCAGTGAGAGAGTAAAGGAATTTAAATATGTCAATGTAACTAAATTTAATTGTTATTTGGGACGTGTTATTAATAGATAGCATAATGTTCTGCATGTAGGTGCCTTGGAAGAGTCATATTGTCACGACCCCAAATCGGGAGTACGTGACCGGCATGGGAATAGATTTTTATCTCTAAACCCGTAAGCCTTATCCTGTAAACATGACTATAACTACCCTGCTATACAATCAATATATATATCATATTAGTGGCCACGCCTCACTGGTGGCCTAGTTAACCTGCAATCTGCGGTTCGCTCAATACCGCTTCAGCTCAATCCAGAGTATAGATATATTTATCAACACTCATAATGTAAATATTAATATCATATTGACCGTACGTCTCAATACGTACGATCTATCCTATTCACATGCAGCAAGTACACATTATATATATCCATATCATATTGACCGTACGCCTCAATGCGTACGATCTATCCTATTCTCATGCAGAAGTTTATTTACTCAAACATATATCCTAGTTTATCCCCAACTGGACCCTGTCTTTAAATACATGTGAACCCGACAATTCTAGAGCAAGTACATATCAAAAGCTGTAAATGTATATATACAACTCTTACAACTTTAAAATATGTACAACAAGTGAAATCGAAATAACCAAAAGGTGTCCACCCATGCGAACAAGTGCGTAAGGATGGTCTGATGTCCGTATCACTGCCCGGACGTCGATGCCTGTCCGATCCCTGTATCTGAAATATTGAAGCATAGTTAACATATCATATGAAAACTGTAAATCAATCAACTGACCCTAGTGCCAGGCTAAGGCAATGGCCTTAACGGGGAATTTCTCTTAATCTTTAACTAACCCTAGTGCTAGGTTAGGGCAATGGCCTCAACGGGCAAATCTTTTAGTCTTTTACTGACCCTAGTACCAGGCTAGGGCAATGGTCTCAACGGGCAAATGCTTTACTCTTTAACTGACCCTAGTGCCAGGCTAGGGCAATGGCCTCAACGGGCAATATTTTCTGACTTGTTTCTCTTCCCGAGCCTTTAGCTGGGATTCTGACTCTATCTACCCAATACTATCCTAGACTGACTTTACCTAGGTAATGTGAACCTCCCTATGACTCACTAATCAATTTATGAGATCGTTTTAATCCTTATGTAATACCCAAACCCTTGATTAGATCATAACCTAGCTCTAAGGCCTTTCCTAAGTTCAATTACCGTAAAACGTCGACGTTTACTAACTACTTCTATACGATTTCTTTAATGAGTTTCTAATTAATAGGGTAAACCAAACCTTGGACTCAATCAACAACTTACCCCATTGCTTGTACTGTTCGGCGTACCTCATGTCACATCATGGATACCCTTCAGTACCTTTTTACCTGTAGTCAAACACACATATACAAATACTTTCATGGATAACAATTTAGGAACAACAATAGCATGTTAACCACTAAACAATTCTTACAAATAGGCAAGTAGGCAAACCACATATCCACATCCTCAATCAACCCTGTAGGGCAAGGATGGGAAACCCCTCACCTGGACGGCTTCCTTGCGCTTGTCCTGGAGTAACTCCCGCTCCGGACGAGTCATGGTTTCCTAACGAATGCATTCAAGTGGTTAACATCTCATCTATATGAAATTCATACGCATACTACATGCTCATGCCTAGAATGCATCTAGACGTTGCCAAGAACCGAGTCCTTAGTCTTATCCGTCTTCCCTCTCTTCTGTGAGAGTCTCAAGTGCCTTGCACTTAGTTTCATACAACCATCGTTCTCCTTGAGTTGCTTTTAGGGCCTTGGATTTGAGTTACTAAACCTCAACGTGCTTCTAAGCCATTCTACTTAAGGTTATCTAATGACGGTGTACAGGGAATTTGGAAATTCAAGAAGTTGGGCGTAGCTTATTCCGTAAGTTTCTATCCTTGGGGGGATAAGAAGACATTCGAAATGGTTTTGATCCTTAAAAACATGGTTGGGGTGTCCTAAGATGTTTCGGATTGAAAATAGGAGGTTCGGACGCCCCGGATTGGCTTAAAAATGGCTTTTGAGCATGCTGGACATAGGCCCGGCGCTATAGCGCCGTTTCTGGCGTTATAGCGCCAAGCTGCTGCCCGGCAGCTTTTGGTGAACCAGAGAAATGGCGCTATAGCGCCGGTTCGCAGCACAACAATTCGTTTGCTGTGCTGTGGGCCGGTTTGAGCTCGTTCTGGCCCCCTTTCGACCCCGGCTTCGACTCCGCACCTCACGGGTTTTGTTTCCCTACAATCCAACGACATAAATCCAACCCTAACTACTCAAATCCAAGCCCGATTCCAAATTTATCAATGAATCCCCAAATTGGGAATATTTAGAATTTTAAACCCCAAACCCTTTCAAATTCGAATTCGGCTAAACTCGAGGGTATAGCCTCGATTATTACCCCAACTAAGTGTTCAAGAACACTTCTTAGGTCTCAAGCTACCCTCGGAACAACCCAATCGAAGGTGGATTGAAGAAATCCCTAAAATGAAGAAATTTGGGGGTTTTTGAATGAAATTGGGGTTACCAACCTTTGATCCGATTGGTGGAAGGTGTAGGAGACGTCGTACCCGAGCCCCGGTGACTTTTCCGGCGTCGGCTAGCTCTACCCGATCACTTTTCTGGCGCACCCCACATCTTCTTCTCCTTCTCCTTCACGCCACCTTTCTCTCTCTCTCTCTCTCTTCTTTCCCTTTCTTCTTTCTCTCTATTCCTTCTCATCCTCCTTCATTCCTTTATCACCAAACCCATGACACCCCACTTCCCATTTCTAAAATAATTTATTAAAATAATATATATATATATATATATATATATATATATATAATAATAATAATAAATAAATGAATAAATGATAACTAAATAATAATGATAATTATATTATAATAGAGAAGAGGTGGAAAATATCCCCAAATTAAATCCTCCTCTTTCCAATTAAATTTTTATTTTCTCTTATATCCCAAAAATATTTTCTACTCCCCTTTTTCCTATTTAATTCAGGTTTCCAATTTCTTAGGTCCTGAATTAAATCCAAAAAATTATTTTCTACTTCTTTTCTTCCCCTTTTCATTTCATTTTAAACTTTGAAAAAATTTCCCGGGTATTACACATATACTCCTAGAGATCCATCTTGAATCCCTTGTTCGGCCTCACAGTGAGTAGACGATGCGCGTTATGACGCATTTTCTTATTTTCTACATACCCAACCCTTTTAGCTATCCTCTATTTCATTGATCATATCTGCCTAGCCTTGGGACAAACTGTCTAATGATTGTTTCATTTCAGAAAGAGAATTATTTTTCATTTGGTATCTTATTTTATCTTTGTATAATGAATATAATACTCCGAAGGTATGTTTAAATACTCTATGAGTTAATTGCAACATGTGAATTTGAAATTGTTGGGATCTATTTTTACGTATATGTATGTTTCTCATTGGATTTAAATTGGCTATGTTGATGAGAAAATTATTTTTGATACGTTTTTAGTGGGAGGAACTCTTTATGGAACACTGGTGCTACAGCTGTATCTGTAGCCCTATGCGCGCGTAGGTGTAAGCCTCAGCTAGCAGAGGTTAGGTGATGCTAGCCCCGTGTGCGGCCACACACGTGGAGTGTATGTGTATTTATGGAGGGTTTGGGGCCACGTAAAGGAGTTGTGGTCGGAGATTGGAGTTATGTAATTATATGGTGTTGAGGAGGGAGGGATGAAATTGGAGGGTATATGAGATAGTTCTATGAGATGTCCTTCCCAAAAACTTGATTTCTATATAAATGCATTTAAGTATGTTAATTATAGTCTATTTAAATTATTTAAGGTTTTAAATTTTCAAGCTGCTCTCTTGGAATCTTGGAATCATTTTTAAACTTACCCTCCTTAATTGCGAATGGTATAAACACTACTTTCATTATCGTAAAACGCTCGTGCCTAGTTTGTCCCATTTCAGTTGTAGCGTGTGTTGTTTACTCACTATGTGGTTTTCCACTCATCCTACTACTTCTTCATTTCCTTTCAGATAACAGGGTAGATACTGAGCCACCTTCAGGTGTTGCAGCGCAGTAGGATTCCAGTGGTGAGCCCAACTTTGTGCCGTTGGACCGTAATATTTTGAAAATCTTTACTTGTATTTTAATTCTTGATGTCGCTCTATATTCCATAGGCAGGATCCCTTTCCTTGTTTTGGTATTTTGTAAAGTGTACTATGAAGCGCTGAGCTCTCCTATATAATTGTATTGTGGTTTGGCTGTTTGTACAAATTTCGAGAACCTCTAAAATTTAGGGGAAACTCTGCCGAAATTTCTGCAAACAATTAATGTTAGTATTTCTGATGAAATGGAAAACTAGTGATAGTAAGGGCTAAAATATGATTAGAGATTGAACCATATGAATTAATTGCTAAGTATAGTTGTACGTCGAGGGATAAGTATGGGATGTACTTAAATTTTGTGAACCTTGAAATTAGGCTTACAGGGAAGAGTTTGTATCTTGGACCCTGTGCCAGTCACATCTAATTTAAGTGGGGTGTGACACCCTTGTCCTTTCATCTCCCTAAGGAAACCTCCAACCGGTGGCTCGCCCGCCTGGAATACTCCACACACGTCCTAGCCGCACACGACTTTTACAGGTAACACTCCTGCCTAACGGCTCCTATAGACGCATACTTTTTGAACTATACGTGGACTTAATTTGATCCCTACACAGGAGTATGCAGGCACCTACACCTAAGAACAAGTTCTCCAAGGTTGCGACCCCTTGTGGTCCTAATTTCTGATTTAGACATGTCCGAACCAAAAATGATGGTTACACATATAAACCCAAATTAAAATTATATTTTTATATATATGAAAAGAGAAAAAGAGTACATATGTATAAAAACAAGATCGGTGAGAGAAAAAGTAGATATGATGAATATTTAGTACTTATTACAAGAATGAAGAAGTAAATAACTCTTTTATAATTTAATTCATTATTCTAAAATATAATAATAATTATTATTTTATTCAGTATTTCAAAAAAAATTACCGAAATTTTAATTTGTTATTATTTTAAATTATAATGTTTTTATGTTATATATTTTAAAAATTAAAAAAGAAATTTCATACAAAATAATTATTTTTGTAAGTTTGAATTAAAACTACTAGAAACATTTGGAAAATTTTTTAAAAGTAAAAACTTTAGGTGTAATTTATATTTTTTTTTTTTTGGTACATCAGGGAATTAAAAAAGACGAGAAAACAAAACAGGAAAGCAAAAGCTTAAACTACGACATGTCTAACTACTCCAACCCCCATTAGATCATTCTGAATCAACTCAGTAAGGATGTCATCCTGCTCATAGAAAATCATAGTGCCAGATCCACTATGTATGCCCCTACTAGCAATTTCATTAGCGACGCGGTTTCCCTCACGGTAAACGTGGGTAATATTAACTTCCCAATCCTGCTTGATTAAGTCCAAGATCTTGTGTAACAGATTAGCACCCGGGTGACCTTCCTCCACTTGTTGTTTTAGCAGATTAACTGTCATGAGGGAATCAGTTTCAAGCTTGACACGTCTGAATACAAGATCCCAAACAACTTCCAAACCGCACGCTATACCCCATAATTCAGCCAAGATAACACTACAATCCCCAAGCTTTCTCATGAAGCCTGCAAAGAACTCCCCGTGATCGCTTCTCACCACTCCTCCACAGCTTGCAGTCCCATCATTCTCCCTTCTAGCTCCATCCACATTAACTTTCACCCATCCTTCAGGAGGTCTCTGCCATTGAATCAGCTTAGTAGCTCGGCATGATTGATTCTGCATAATTTTCGTTGCAAAGGCTTGACTAGCGTTTCGAACCATTTGTAAAATGTGGAATACGGGATCACTAGAGTGAGAGCTCGTAGGATCAAACACTTCTGTATTCCTCGTTTTCCAAATATGCCAGCAGGCATTTGCAAAGACAGTATTCCATTCCTCTGCATACCTTCCCAGCTTCAACCGCAGATTCATCGTGATCCATTCGACATGGCTTGTTTGGAAGAAGTTCTGCCAGTGACAAGGATTAATGAGCCTCATCCACACCGTTCGAACCTTTTCGCAATCCCTAAGCATATGTATCAGACTCTCGCTTCCTTTTCGGCACCTTGAACAGGTATCATTCTCTGTAAGATTTCTTTTCTTTCGTACCTCATTCGTCATCAATCTATCATGAGCACATAACCATAAGAAATATCTAATCCGCTCTGATCCTCTCCACTTCCAAATCAGATTCCACACTCGCTCCTCTTCCTGATCTTGTTGTCCTGCTAGATAGAGATACGCCGATTTGGTGCTAAATTTGCCGTCATTTGAGAAACTACACGCAATCTTGTCTTCACACCTGGACCTATTAGGAGGAACCGTACTAGACAGCTTAAGGCAAATGTCATCCGGAAGAAGATGTTCCAATCTTCTCCAATCCCATCCTCCTAAGTTCGTCGTATACTCACTCACCGTGGCTTCCAACTCATTTTCAGTAAGGGGGCCAAATGCGTAGTCCTTTAACGCCCTTCCTTCTAAAAGCCACTTATCAGTCCAGAATCGAGCTGTATCCCCTCTGCCAATCCGCCAAATAATACCTTCTTGCACCTTCTCCCAATTATTAGCTATGCCCCTCTATAGATTCGACGAGTTAGCCACACGCCTAACCTTAGGCATGTCATTTTGACCACACTTGTACTTGCTGCGAAGTACTTGAGCCCACAACGCATCTTTCCGCTCCATCAAGCCCCACCCAAGCTTCATAATCAGAGCATTGTTCTGTTCCTTAATACGACGTATTCCTAACCCACCACTGGTTTTAGAGTTACACACCTTGTCCCAAGACACCATATGCATTTTCCTCTGACTAGTAGTACTGCCCCATAGGAATCCACGATTGGTTTTCTCCAGCTCAGAACACACGCTTGCAGGAATAATGGAGGTTTGCATTGAGTATACAGGGATTGCTGATGTTACTGATTTAATTAGCGTAGCACGCCCTGCAAGCGAGAGACACTTACTCTTCCAAGCTGATAGTTTATTCCTAACCCTATCCAAAATATAACTATATGTGTTCTTATTTACTCTTTGGTGTAGAATAGGCACTCCAAGGTACTTGCCCAAGTCTCCTGTGTACTCAAATCCCAAAGCTTGGCTAATCTCCTCCACCCTAGGGTGGCTCACATTCTTAGAAAAGAATACCCTTGTTTTATTGGTGTTCACCTTCTGTCCTGAAGCTGAGCAAAATTCCCCAAACACTTGTTTTACCACATTGGCTTGATCCATGGAAGCTTCTAGAAATATAACCAGGTCATCTGCAAAGAATAGATGCGAGATTGGAGGTCCTTCCTTACCAAGTCTAATCGGTCTCCATTCACCACTGCCAATAGCTCTCTGGATTCCATGTGCAAGACGTTCCATGCATAGTACGAACAGATAAGGAGAGATGGGATCTCCTTGGCGAATACCTCTCGAAGGAATAAAACTGTCAGTTTTATCTCCATTCCAAAGAATTTGCATTGACGACGTCTTGAGACATTGGTGAATAAGTTCAACAAACTTCTCACTGAACCCAATGTCCTTAATGGTATCAACGACAAAATCCCAACGCAGCCTATCGTACGCTTTTTCCAAGTCAATTTTGATTGCCATAAATCCCTTCTTCCCTTTCATATTTCTCATCGAGTGCACTACTTCTTGTATAACTACAATATTGTCTGTGCTATGACGCCCAGGGACAAAACTGCATTGATTCGGCGCTACTAGTTGGGGCATAAGACTCTTAATACGATTAGCGAGCACCTTCGTAATTGCCTTATAAATGACATTACAGAGACTTATTGGTCTTAGGTCCTTCAAGCATTCGGGATTCATAACTTTCGGGATCAACACGATAAACGTATGATTAATGTATTCAATAAGTGTTGGATTCTCGTAGATTGAACACACCATATTCTGTACTGAGTGTTTGACCAATTCCCATTGACTCTGAAAGAAGACAGGGTTTAATCCATCCGGTCCTGGAGCCTTGAACGGCCCCATACTAAAGATAGCCTCTCTAATTTCCTCCAAGCTGAACATTTTAGAGCAATTTAACAACCTTTCTTCGGGAATAGAAGGAAAGAGTCCTCTAGGTCCTTGAAACCGATCGTTGCTCTCCTCAACCGTGTAAAGCTTAGCAAAGAACTCAGTGGTCATTCGCTTTAGTGTATTCTCATCATAACACCACTCTCCTTGCTCATCACGTAACGCCTCAATTTTATTCCTTTTACGGCGAATCATCGTGGTCGTATGGAAGAATCTTGTATTACGATCACCTTCTACAATCCATTGTGCTCGAGATTTTTGCATCCACAATAATTCTTCTTGATCAAGAATATCCTCATAGTCACGCCATAGTTCATTTTGTAAAATATCTAGATTAGAGTTAGGCCCATCAGCAAGCCTTTTCTGAATTCCATTCAACCTGTTAAGAATACGACGCTTCTTTTTGAATATATTGCCGAAGACGTCCCGATTCCATCTCCTCACTCTATCACGGAAGTTACTCACAGCATCGTTCCATCTCATATTTGGTCTCCACGCCGCATGAACCACATTCGGGAAGTCTTCATGTAGCAACCATGCTGCCAAAACGCGAAAAGGTCTTTCCCCATTCCTCTGGTTATTTATAACATCCCTCATTCTTACAAACACCGGCGAATGATCCGATTTTAAAGGAGGTAGGTGCAAAACTGAGGCCTCGGGAAATTTCATTCTCCAGGCTTCATTAGCTAAGGCTCTATCTAATCGAGCCGCCACCAACCCTCTCTTCCATGTATACCCCGCTCCGGAGTATCCAAGATCAATAAGGAAATTTCTATCTATACATTCTTTAAACTGTGGATCCGGTCTGCTACCATTCATACTTCCCCCAAACTTCTCAGAGCCATTCACAAATGCATTGAAGTCACCCACTATACACCACGGATCCTGCATGCTTGCACCGATACTATTTAGATTGTTCCAAAGTTCTCCTCTTCGAAAAGCTTGTGGCTTGCCGTACACCACTGTAAGAAACCATTTCATCGACGACATCTCTACTTGAAAGTGAATAAATTGTTCATGTTGAACTAAAGTTCGAACGGTGAACCCATTCTCACTCCACATGCACCATATACCCCCAGCTTGGCCACTCGCTTCCACCACTGCGCTGTGAGTAAAACCCATTCTCTTGATAATCCTCTTGGCATTTTCCCCATGTTGATGGGTCTCTACAAGGGCCATAAACTCAATCTGATAGTGAGATCGGAGATTACGAACTAATGCAGGGAAACTACGAGCACCAGTTCCTCTACAATTCCACACTGCTAGATTCATAAGACAAGTTTAAAGAAAGAGGGGTTCAAACCCGTCATCATAACCCACATGGGATCCATCGATAGCCATATCATTCGTTACGTCACATTCCATGTGACACGTCTTCCCACTATCCTCCTGCTCGACATCCATCATACTTTCACTCGCATCATTACGGCTCACCTGTCTACCTTTATCCGGAGGTTCTTTTGACAGTGTAGATCCCTTGGATCCATCACTCAAAATTGCTCCTTCACAAACTTTGCCTCTACTCGGACCTGCACGCTTCTCATTTTTCCCTGAGTTAGCAATAGGTATTATTGCCTTAGCTGGGGCCGTAGGCTTCCCCATCATTATTACAGGTCTTTGGACTTCACTTTGCTGTTGTATAACACCAACCCCCATCGTTCTCGCCTTCTGAACACCCTTCACACTTCCTCCTTCTTTCGCCACATTCTTTTCCTGTCTATTCGATATATCTTGCAAGACAAGCCTACTCGTGGTTACTCTAGTCTGGTTGTGCTCAGGGGTAGCCTCCAGCTCCTCCATGTCTCCTAATATATCAAACCTAGTATTACTTCTCTGTACTGGTTTATTCACAGCTTGCTGTGGCACTCTGCCCTTCTGATTTCCGTTGCTCGCATCCACTTTTCTGGGGTTATTTATTCTTCTGCGTCCCTGCTTTGTCACGAGCATCCAGGGTCCAAACACCCCTTCCCTAACCACTCCGTCAGTACCGCAATCAATCTTTCCCTCAACCTCCGCCTTCTGCGGTTCCTCTTGTCCTTCATTACTTACGTTGATCTCCTCATGATTCTTCTTCAACATGCTACATGCATCCTTCATATGACCATACTTTCCACAGAAAAAGCAAATCATATGCAGCCCTTCATATTCTACCCGGTAGTTCCGTCCACAAACATTGACTTGGGGAACGAGTTGCCTCCTTAGATTGATTTCTACGCATATTCGTGCAAACTTCCCTCTACTAGTGAGCGATGTATTTGGATCCACCTTCAAGGTTTTCCCAACTAGGTCTCCTACCCTCCGTAGGCATCTAACATTATAGTATTCTAGTGGTAATCCCGGTACCCGTATCCAGGCAGCTATACGAGTCTTTTCCATTGTTGCAAATGGGTCAAAGTTTGGTTGCCACTTTTGAACAATAAGATAATGGTCGGCAATCAGCCACAGGCCTTCCTGATATGCATGTGTATAGTCCTCCTTGTTAGTGAAGGTCACTGCATAATAGCCATTCTCCAGGTCAATAATTTGAACTCTCCCTGCTTTACTCCACATCTTCTCAATCCTTCCCTTCATGAAAGTGACCCCTAACGACTTTCCCATAAGTTTAACCAAAAGGGTTAACTTCCAGGGTCGACGCCATTCCTCCAATTCGTCGGTTGAACACTCTAGCTTAGGGCAAGAATTAAATTCTTCCTCCTTATCAGAAACACCAGTAGTACTGTCCAGATCGTCTTCTTGTTCTTCCTCATCGCTTGAGAGGCTCTTCTCAGATTGTTTATCCACCGTCGTTCCACGTAACTTATCCATATAAGTCACCCCTTGTTCAACACCATCGTTGCGGTTCGTATCCTCGGTAACAGTTTTAATCTTTTTGTTGCTTCGCTCAACATGGTCCTTCTCCTCTGTCGAAAGCTCTCTGCTAGGGTTTTCGCACTCCATAAATGTAGGTGTAATTTATATATATATAAAGATTCTTACAATTCTCATATTATTCATAATTAGTTTTTTTGTTAAGTTCTTTTTTCTATTTGACTTTCAAGGGGTGTTTAAATTCAAACCCTTCAAATCACAATTGATCCAATCCAATTCAAATCAATTCAATGAAAATCAACTTTTGATTGGATCAATGGATGAGTGATGAGCAAAACTGATGTGATTGGATCGATTTATGGATGACCGTATGTGTCAACCATTCAATCCAATCCATTTATTAATATTTTAATTTACTATATATATATATATACTCTTAAATGTTTTATATTTTTATTTATTTGTCTTGTTGAAAAGAAATTAATTATTAAATTTGATTATGGTTGTAATAAATATTAGTATTGTTATACTTAAATTGTTTTTTTATAACTTTATGTTTAAATTGTTAATTTTACTTTGTATTCTTTATTTTGTTTGGATTGTGTTTGGATGTGAGACCATAAGTGTACTCTATATTAATGAAGATTGAAGACTAAATGCGATGTTTCAAAAAAAAATCATAAAAAATCAATCAACCGATCCAATACAATCTGATCCAATCTGGTTTGGATTGGATCAAAAGAAGTTTTTGCACTGGACTGATTGAATGATGTTTATATCATCCAATTCAGATTGGCTCAATTGAAAAAAATATCCCAAACTAATCCAATTCAATCCGTTGAATACCTTATTAAATATCACAGGTTCATTCATTCTCTGAAATTGATTGTGCCTTTAAAATCCATTTATTATTTTCTTTCTTAATAGAAAAAATAAACATTAATAGCTCTCCCTTTGTGACGCAACAAATGACAATCAAAATATAATATAATAAAGAGTGAATTTATTACTATTGTTAAAAGTCAAAGGCACCTACCTATATATATAGTGTATGATTCTCATCCCCTTGATACACACTCTTGCAATGGCAAAAAAAAGTTCTATATCCTTCATTTGTCTATCTTTCATTTTTCTTGCATTTGCAATAATTCCCTTACAATGTGACATCAATGAAAATGACGATGGTCGCAAAACTTATATCATCTACATGGGATCACTTCCTAAGGTATCACCATCTTCTTTTTACTCTCCAACCTCACACCATCTTAGCATTCTCAAACAAATTATTTATAGTGGCGGAAATGAAATCGACGCCACAAGTTTCTTAGTTCGAAGCTACAAGAGAAGCTTCAATGGGTTTGCTGCAAAACTCACGAGGGATGAGAGGGACAAGATAGCTCAAGTGGAAGGAGTGGTCTCTGTCTTTGAAAGCAAAACACTTCACACTCAGACGACAAGATCGTGGGACTTCATGGGATTCGCCGAGAATGTTACAGCAACCAAAAGAAATTCGTCGGCGGAAAGCGACGTCATAGTGGGAGTTATTGACAGCGGAATATGGCCAGAGAGCGAGAGTTTTAGTGACGAAAATTTTGGCGATGTTCCGAAGAAATGGAGAGGGACGTGTGCTGGTGGGAAGAATTTTACATGCAATAAGAAGATAATAGGAGCAAGATTCTATGGTGATGAAGGTGATTCTACAAGAGACAAAGTTGGCCATGGAACTCACACAGCTTCAATAGCGGCAGGAAACATAGTTCATGATGTAAGCTTTTATGGAATAGCTAAAGGTACGTTACACTTTGACAATTAATAAAATATCTTGTGATTTAAATGTTTACATTTTAATAATGCTAAGTTTAAATTTTTAGTGTATATTAATATTATTTTGTTTTGTATCATTAATTATCTTTTAAATGAAAGTTGTTAAATTTGTTGGTAGTTTCTCTTTTTTTTTCCTGATTTTTAAACCTTTATAAAAAATAATTTTATAAAATTCTTAATTTATTGGTCAATTTAACATACATTAAATAGTATATCATCTTTATTTAGAAAAAGACTATTTTAAATATAATGAAAAAACTGAGAAGTTCTGTCCATATGTAAACAAATTCAAACCAAACCAATGGAAGCTCAATAAACTTGTGATGATTTAAATAGTTAAAGAAATTATTTAAAAAGGACAAGAAGTTAAATAAAGTCAACACTCCCATTATTGTTTTTTTTAATAAATCCCCACTTGTTTATATTAAATTTTTTTTACCAACGAAATACAAGCATTAAATGGCTTGATAATGGCTTAAGTAAGATTCCGAGTTCGAGACCCTGTAAATGTATCTATCGTCATTGAGAAACTCTCCCACCATTACTGAGTACGCGACACGAGCCGAGTCCAGATTAGTCAGGACGAAGATTCAGAGATAAAGTGGACAACCAAAAAAAATAATAAACCATTTTTTTTTTGTTTTAGCCTTATATTTTATGATTTTAAAATTATTTGTCAAGTTATAATTATTACCTCAACCATATTAGTGTTGCATAGTAGTTCCTCAAACCAAGTGGTGGGGATGGAATCTCATCTTTGGGCACAAAAAAAACATTTTGTAGCCAACCCTGTACTTAAGACTTGCTGTGATAGCCGGTTGGTGAGGGAATTAGCCACTGCTACCAGCAATGGATACCTTGATTTAAACAAAAAAATTATAATTACTTCAAATTTTTAACTTGAAAGAAATTTGAACAAGCAGGAACTGCAAGAGGAGGGGCTCCATCAGCACGAATAGCTTCATATGCAGCTTGCATAGGAGAATCTTGTACAGAGAATAATATCTTAGCTGCATTTGACGATGCCATTGCGGATGGCGTTACCCTTATTTCAGTCTCTCTTGCAACTTCCAAGGCATATGGCTTCACAGATGACGTGCTCACGATAGGAGCTTTCCACGCCATGGAGCGAGGAATCCTAACCGTCCAATCCGCCGGTAACGATGGCCCCGGTGAAGGCTCCGTCTCGAGTGTCGCACCGTGGATCCTAACCGTAGCAGCAAGTAGAACAGACCGACGAATCATCGACAAACTGGTTCTTGGAAATGGACAAAAAATAATGGGGATTTCTATAAATTCTTTTGCATCAAATGGATCGAAATTACCAATTGTTGCAAAACTTGGCGGTTCAAAAAAGTGTCCTAGATTTGATGCTGAAAATTGCTATTGTTTCGACAAAGATCTTGTGAAGGGAAAGATTGTTTTGTGTCCTATGTTATTACTAGAAAATACTGCAAAATCTCATGGCGTAGTTGGCGTTATCACACCTAAAGGTTTGCAATTTTAATAAATTCTCCGCTTAACTCTTAAATTCATTTGAGTGATAAAAGACTTGTTTTTTAAGAGGTAAACTACTTTTAGTACCCAAATTTTAGAAAAAAAGTATTATTTAGTCCCTGAATTTGCAATTATGTCAGACTATTTGGTCCCCTGAACATACGTTACCTTTTAAATAATCGAGTGATGTGATCGTTAACGGATAATGTGGCGTCGTTTAATGAACGATGTGGGTGTCGTCGTTGACGTAGGAGAGGTTTTTGTCGTGAGGACGAGGCATGATGTGGCCGTCATAGCTGCACATCAATCAAAGCTTAGCTTCCGGAATAGGGGAAAGGGGGTCATCGACCCAATTTTCAATAACGCAGGAGGAGGAGCGTGGAGAAGAGTCCAACCACATCACCAGTTAGCGGTCATGTCACTCGGTTATCTAACGAGTAACGTCCAGAGGACTAAATAGTTGTCAGAGTTGCAAATTTGAGGACTAAATAATATTTTTCCAAAATTTGGGGACTAAAAATTAGTTTACCTCTTTTTTAAGGTATGAATTGCATTTGAATTTTATTTTATGTGTATTAATTATGTTAAAGATTTGTGACTTGCACAGATGAGTGGGATGATGATTGCTCAGTTATGGTTTCACTACCTTCATTGGCAATTTCTTCTAAGGATTATGATATGGTTAATTTTTATGCGAATTCTACCAAAAACCCAAAAGCTGAAATTTTGAAGAGTGAGGCTATCAAAGATATTACTGCACCAATAGTAGTAAGCTTCTCTTCCCGAGGACCAAATAGTATAGTTCCTGAAATTTTGAAACCAGATATAAGTGCCCCTGGAGTCGAAATTTTAGCTGCATTTTCACCAGTTGGACCAGTGTCAGGCTATGATGAAGACAAAAGATCGGTGAGATACAACATATTATCCGGGACATCTATGTCTTGTCCTCATGTTTCTGGAATAAGCGCATATTTGAAGAGTCGTCACCCAGATTGGTCACCTGCAGCTATCAAATCTGCCATTTTAACAACAGCAAAACCTATGAAGAAGTCTTTTTCTTTTGATTTGGTTGGTGAGTTTGAGTATGGATCCGGGCATGTCAATCCATTACAAGCCGATGATCCTGGGTTAGTCTATGACATATCTAAGGACGATTATTTGGAAATGTTATGCAACTTGGGTCTTAATGCTTCAGATGTTAAGTTGATATCCGGAGAAAATTACACTTGTCCTGCAACTTCTCACAGAGATTTGGTGAAAAATCTAAATTATCCTTCGTTGACAGCTAAAGTTGAAGCTTTGAAACCTTTCAAACTCATGTTTAATAGAACAGTGACAAATGTTGGGTTCGACAATTCAATCTATAAGGTAAGTGTTTTACCAAATTCAAAGGTGAATATTACTGTAGAACCTGAGATTCTCTCATTCAAGTCATTAAATGAGAAGAAGTCTTTTGTTGTTAGTGTCGTTGGAGGTGAAATCTCATATCAAAATGTGATTTCTTCATCATTGGTGTGGTCAGATGGAACTCACAATGTGAGGAGTCCAATTATTGTGATGGTGTAGCACTTTGAGCTAGCAGTTATAAAAAAGAGCTTTCTCTAGTCCAGCTATGCAAGTTTTGTGGACTTGATGAATCTTGTATATGTTGTTATTTTTTTAATTAAATAAAATATGAAATATATATAGAATTGTTAGAAAGGAAACAAATCCTACTTTTTTTGACTGGTGTGGCCATTAACACTTATATTGGACTTGGATTTTGGAAGAGAGTTTTGATGGAATATTATGTCTCGCACCCGAATTTAGATTGATAAACTTTTAGAATATCTATTAAGTATGAATATATTGATCATCTGTATCTATTCGTCTCGTTATATAGGGTAAAATATGAAGATTAATTAATATCAACGTTTAGCCGCTGGCTAGCCAATATAACACAACTCTTTTTCTTTTTTGTGAATATAACACTACTCTTTTATTTTGTACATGAAACTACTATGAAAATCATGAAGCTTAACATAGGTCTCTCTCTCTCTCTCTCTCTCTCTCTCTCTCTCTCTCTCTCTCTCTCTCTCTCTCTCTCTCTCTCTCTCTCTCTCTATATATATATATATATATATATATATATATATATTCTTTTTAACTTAGAGTTAAGTAAAAATTGTCTTTAAAAGTAGGTATAATTAACGCTAAAGTGATTACTGTCAGTTTTAAAAATCACGCAAAAAGGTGCATAAAAAATATTATAACATTCAAATTAAAAGATAACGTTATAAACAAATGATATTGGTTTACTAAAATTAATTTTTTATAGTAAAAGTTTTGGTCATTTATTTATTAAGATTTCACTAATACTCTTAAAGGACTCTATTAATTTTGTATCCTCTAGCATAAATATATATATATATATATATATATATATGACTTTGGACCCTTCTGGTTATTGGGGTCACAAAATAGTTATCTTTATAATTAAAAAAATACAAAAAATATATATAATGGGAGGTAGTGGGAGAGAGAAAACATATATGATGGTAATTGGCTAATTGCTAGAAAAGTGAATAACTAAATAACTTCTCATCATTTAATTAATTATTTTAAATTATGATAATAAAAAACTTTAAAACTATCAAATATCTAATTACATTTTTTATTGCTTTAAAATATAATAATTATATTTTAAAAAATCAAGAATAAATTGCATGCACGTACGTGCATGCGAAGCCTCTAGTATATATATATGGCTGTGACCCCTTATGATCATTGGGGTCATAAAATAGGCATTTTCTAATTAAAAAATATAAGAAAAATATATGATGGTGGGAGAATGTGGGAGAGAGAAAGTATATATCTATCTATATATATATGGCTGTGACCCCTTCTGGTCATTGGGGTCACAAAATAGACATTTTCTAATTAAAAAATATAAGAAAAATATATGATGGTGGGAGAATGTGGGAGAGAGAAAGTATATATGACAGGTTGCTATTAAAAAAAGTAGGAGAGTAAATAATTTCCTAATATTTAATTTATTTTTTAAAATATAATCATTATTATTTTATTTTTTATTTTAAAATTAAAATTTATTACATATTTAATTTTATTATTTTAAATAATAATAATTTTACATTATATATATTTTTAAATTAAAAAAATAAATTATATGGCTTTGGAGTTTTTTGTGTCACACAACCAAAGTGTGATACCAAAAAAATAACTTCCCCACTAAAAACAACTAATCAATAAATAACTTCTCATGAATAACTTCCCATGATTTAATATATTATTTAAAATATAGTTATTATATTATATTTTGGAAGTTAAAAAATTATCAAATATTTAATATTTTATTATTTTAAATCATAATAATAATTTTATCTTATATATTTTAAAAAAACAAATTACATGCACGGTACGTGCATGCGAAGCCTCTAGTATCTATATATATATATATATGGCTGTGACTCCTTCTGGTCATTGGGGTCACAAAATAGGCATTTTCTAATTAAAAAATATAAGAAAAATATATGATGGTGGGAGAATGTGGGAGAGAGAAAGTATATATGATAGGTAGTTATTAAAAAAAGTAGGGGAATAAATAATTTCCTAATATTTAATTTATTTTTTAAAATATAATCATTATTATTTTATTTTTTATTTTAAAATTAAAATTTATTACATATTTAATTTTATTATTTTAAATAATAATAATTTTACATTATATATATTTTTAAATTAAAAAAATAAATTACATACACGGTACGTGCATGCGAAGCCTCTAGTATATATATATGACTTTGGACCCTTCTGGTCATTGGGGTCACAAAATAATTATATTTGATAATTAAAAAATATGAAATAAAACATGATTGGAGGAGATATGAGAGAAAAGAAGATCATGAATAAGGTAGTTAATAAAAGTGGTGAGAGAGAAATTAGAAATAAAAGTAGTTATTGAATTATTTATTATATTTAAAAATAATAATAATATTTTTATAGTAAATTTTAAAATTAATAATTGCATGCATCTTGGTGCATGCGAAGCCTCTAGTTAATTACTATGCATTTGCAAAAATATAATATAATAGGCATTAAATTTAGGGTTAATTACACTTTAGTGGCCTGTGGTTTGGCTCAATTTCAATTAGGTGTCCCGTGGTTTCACTTTTGTCAATTAGGTGCCCTGAGGTTTGGTTTGTTGTCAACTTAATGTCCTGCGATTTAGTCCATTAATTTTCTAACATGAGTGTCCCGTGTGCTGTGCACGTAACCATTAAAAAACACTCAAATCCTTCTCTCTTTTTCAAATTGTAGATCTAAACTTATAATTTTGAACTTATCTTTCAGAACCTAATCTAATCTAGCATCTCTCTTCTAATTATTTTTGCCCTCTCAAACAGCGTTAGATTCTATTAAATAACCTGATCAAGATGGAAAGTCCCTTAAAGTTCTTTCCTTCAAACCTTGGAAGAAATCCAGAATGCTAATGATTATTATCTTGAGATGAAAAAAAAAGTAAAAAAAAAAAAAAGAACAACGAGAGGAAGAATAGCGATTGAATAAAAGAACAAACCAAAAACAATTATAATATTGATATTGATCATGATAATAACAATAATCAAAAAACAATAATAATGAACCAGAACTGCTACTACTAATATTATTCCTCTACAACCTTTCTTAATTCCTTTTTATTTTTCCTTTGAAAATTGTTGAACAAAAAAGGATTAATTAAGGTTTAACCTTAGTTTTAATATATCAACAATTTTTGTGTGTTGTGGACTTGATAATATTGGGTATAAAATATGGAATGGTGCATAAATGATTTTCAGCCCAAAGAATGGTTAGGCCCAAGTCTAGAAAGGTAAAGAAATTTGGCTCATATGTTTTAAATTTAAAATCAGTGTCCTGGAGCCAAAAGAATCTTGCAAATGCAAATGAAATCACATGGGTGTGTAAGAAAAAGTACACCTACTTTTCCTTATTTTATGCAAGTCAAATCTGACCAAAAAGGTGGAGTAGGTATGGTAGGTAGATACATTTTCTTTGCAAGCCTTGAGAAGACAAAAGCAAAGTAGATTTTTGTTTCATCAAGCAAAGGCATAAAGGAAAGAAAAGATACATTCTGGTCTTTGTCAGCACGTTTTCCGGAAAAGGATGAAGAAAGGTAAATCTATATGATTCCACTTTTATGTAAGTCTTGTCTAATGGAAAAATTCAAGTTGCCTTGTAGCATATTTCAGGGAAAAGGAGTCTCTGCCTTTGCTGCAGAAAATACGTAAAGGAGCGTGGTTCCTTGAGTCCACAAAAAGGGTGCTGCAGAAAAAAGTTTTCTTCTGAGAAACACCTCTGTCCCTTTTCGTCTCTCTCTCTCATAACGTTTCAAAAAATTAAATGTGAAGAGCGTCGAGCATTTATTGCAGAAAGAGGAAGAAGAAGGTGAACACGACAAGAAGAACACAACGGCTAATCAAACTCCTATTTAATACCGAGCTTGGAGGTTGCTGGAGATCAAGGGAACTAAGTGTTCCAAGCTTTCAAAGAGTGGCAAAAACCTTCTGAGTGAAGAAGAGTCTGAGTGACTCCTGTGTGCGATTTCTGTGTGAATCTTTGTGCTGTAATTTGTAATAGTCATTAGTTGACTGGATTTATTTTTCTTCTTCTTTTGTTTGTGATAAGAGTTTAGTGTTTGAACTATCTTGGGTGTAAAAGCCTGGGTAAGGGCTGATCCTTGTTGGGTGAACAAGGTTGCAAAAAGATATTCAACCATTAAGTTATTGTGTGAATCCTGTTGAGGATTGGGGTTGTTAGAAGAAGTTAATATACTGAGTCTCCTGCGATAAAAGCCTTGAGGTGGCTGATCCTTGCAAGGTGAAGCAAGGTTGCATAGAGGGAACTCTTTATATTAAATTCTTTGTGGATTGAGAGTCAGAGTCCTGGTGAGGATTCTGGTTGAAAAAGGAATTAATACTTGGAGTGGCCTAGTGGTAAAAGCCTTGAGGAGGTTGATCCTTGTGGTGAAACAAGGTTCTAAGAGGAACTTCAAATATTAAGTTCTTGGGTCTGAATCTTGGGATTGGATTTTGGAGGATTTAATATACTAAGTTTCTTAGAGGTAAAAGCCAAGTAAGGAGGCTGATCCTTGAGGAAGGTTCTTGGATAAACTTATTATATTAGGTTCTAAGTTTGTTGCTGAGTTGAGTTCTATATTGCTGTAAGGGAAGTGTAAAAGCAAGTGTGCTTTCCCAAAAGGGTTTGGGTTATTTGGTTGTAAGAATTGGATTGAGTAATATAGACCTTCTAACTATTTGGTTAGAAGGGGAGAGGATGTAGCTATTCAAGCAAACTTGGGTAGTGAACCTCTCCAGCAAAATTGTGTGTGCAACCCTTCCCTTATTCTGACTCCTTAACTCAAAGAAAATGATTTTCATAAGAGTTCTAAATTAACTAAGAATCCTAATCGGAATGAAGTTTTTCTAAGAGTTAAAATTTGAATAAACCAATTGACCCCCCTCTTGGTTTATTTCCTGGCTAACAATTGGTATCAGAGGAGACCTCTATTTGTCTTGCAGGTTTAACTACCTTAGAGGAAAAGATCCTTGTCAGAAAATGGGGAACCAAGTAATTTTAAGAGAAGGACAATCCTTCCAGCGTCCTCCTCTCTTTGATGGCAACAACTATGCTTACTGGAAAAATAGAATTACTATTTTTATTCAGGCATTTGATGAGGACATATGGAATATTATTGAGGAGGGTCCTATAGAGATCAGCAAGGAGGCTGATGGAGACAAACAACCTAAGCCAAGAAAGGAGTGGACTAAAACAGATAAGAAAACCTCTAGTTTAAATAAAAGTGCTATTAATATGTTGTATTGTTCTTTAAGTGCAGAAGAATACTCAAAAATATCCAAATGCACATCGGCCAAGGAGATATGGGACAAACTTGTGGTCACATATGAAGGAACAAATGATGAGAGTGGTAGATTGAAAGATACCACCTATGACGAGCAAAGAGGAAAGCTCATGGCCTATGAAAGCACTTTCCTGAAAGATGATCGGCATAAATTAAAGGAGGAATCAGTGGCACTGGAAGTCAAGGAGTCACCACAAAAAGAGACTGCCAACTTCTGTCTTATGGCCAAAGGAACAGAAGAAGAAGGAGAATTTGAGGTAACTAAATATAATCCTCATTTTGATGAACTTCTTGAAACACATAATACCTTGTTAGAGGATTCTAGGGAAGTGTTAGAAAAATATGGAAAACTAAAAGCTTCACATTCTAAGGTACTAAAGGCCTTTAACTCAATGAAACTAGAAAAGGAAGCTTTAGAAGAGAAGATTAAGTCAATGTCAGCACTAATCGTTGAAAATAGGAAGCTAAATGATACAATAGATAAACTTAATTATGATTTAGGACAATTTGTAAAAGGAGAAGAAAATCTAAGTCTCATCTTAGGAAGTCAGAGGAATCCTAATCATAAATCAGGACTAGGGTTTGAGGCAGAGTCCTCAAGAACTAAAAAGAATAAAGAGGTTATTGTAGATCAACAGAAATCAGAAGATAAATATCAAAGATATAATAGGATACCGAGATTTAACCCTAAAAAATATAATAGAAGTCCTAGATTTAATTCTCAAAATTATAGGAGACCTAGACTTAATCCACATAGAAATAAGATGTGTTATATCTGTAGAGAAAAAGGGCATTTATCTTATACATGCAGGAGTAACAGAAAAATTGTGAGACAAGTATGGGTTCCTAAGGGAACTGCAACTAACCTGTCTAGGACCCAAAAGTTTTTTGGGGACCTAAAAAGAAACTGCTGAGTGCAGGGAACAAAAGAGCCATGATTCATTGACTCAGGATGCTCGAGACATATGACAGGAAACTCAAATAATTTTTGTACCCTTCACTCCTAAGTCTCTTGCTACTGTAACATCTAAGGACAACAGTCAATGAAGGATAAAAGGTATTGGTAAGGTTAAGGTAAATGCTTTGTTAGAAATATATAGGACTCAAACATAATTTGCTTAACATTAGTTAATTATGTGGCATAAGTCATCATGTTTCCTTGTATGTTTCAAAGTGCATGGTCATTGATAGCAAGACTAATAAAGTGAAGTAATGTTTACTTGTTACATCTAGAAACTAATACTAAATTAAAATGCGTGTCATCAATTAATGATAAGGAGTCGCTTTGGCTGATTGGGTCTGTTAGGACTCAGAGTCTTGGAGCCGAATATTATGGGCTGGTAATAATTGATGTTTTTCTAAGATTACTTGGGTATACTTCCTAGCATATAAAAATGAAATATTTGAAAATTTTGAGGCTTTTGTAAAAAGGGTATATTATCACAAGCATTAGAAATGATTATGGTAAGGAAGTTGAAAACAAAGTTTTTGAGACTTAAGCATGGAATTAGTCACAATTTTTTCTGCTTCTAGGACACCTTGACAAAATGGTGTTGTAGAACGGAAAAATATGTCACTAACTGACATGGCCTAGTGAAAATACTTTATCTAAGAATCTTTGGGATGAGGCTATAAATACTGCATGCTATATTCAAAATAGGAGTCTTAATTAAAGAAATCTCCACATGAGTGTGAAAGGACAGAAGGGCAAACATTGGAAGTTTTCGTACCTTCGGGAGAAAAGTGCTGTGTCCTAAATAATGAAAGAAAAATCCAAGAAAAGATTATCCTAGATCTTCAGAAGGAATCTAACTCGGATATTCTTGGACTAGTAAAGCTTATAGAATTCACAATCTAAAATTAGGACTGTTAAAAAAAATGGGTATTCATGTGAAATTTGAGGAATCTAACACATCTTGTGCAAGTAATGATAAGACAGTTGTTAATGATGACATTCCAGAGGGAATCATAATCCAAACATCTCCTCAGACAAAACAGGAATCAGTAGAGGAATTTCAACATGAAACAACATTTCAGGAAGCTGAACCCAATAGCTCTTCATTGCCTGAGTCTCCTGAGGAACCTATAAATGGTGAAAACATCACCAAAGGGAAAGCTCCAAAGAATGGAAACAGTTCTCAGCTTATCCCATGCAATTTATCATTGGCAATCCAAATGAAGGCATGAGGACTCGCTCATCATTCAAAGAAATGAACAACATGACCTTTGTCTCACAAGTTGAACCAAAAACGATAGAAAAGGTCTTAAAGGATGATTCATGGATCATAGCCTTGCAATAAAAGCTAAATCAGTTTGAAAGGAATCAAGTATGGACGCTGATTCCTGCATCAGAAAACATGTTTGTCATAGGAACCAAATGGGACTTCAAAAACAAGCTTGATGAGCTAGGAAACGTGGTTGGAAATAAAGTAAGAATGGTGACACAAGGGTATGATCAGGTAGAAGGTATTATTGATTATGATGAAATTCTTGCTCTTGTAGCAAGGTTGGTATCTATTAGGATGCTTCTTGCCTTATGAACTTTAAATTCTTTCAAATGGATGTCAAAAGTGTTTTTCTGAATAGTTATCTCAATGAGGAAGTTTATATAAGACAACCTCCTGGATTTGAGATACGTGAATTTTTTTTTATATCATGTTAACTAAGGCTCTTCATGGCCTAAAACAGGCTTCTAGAACCTAGTATGAGAGGTTAAGTAAGTCTTAAACTGAAAATGAGTTTAAGATAAGAAAAGATGATATTACACTTTTTACAAAGAATCTTATGAGGGATATTATTATTCTTCAAGTGTATGTTGTTGATATTTGGATCTACTAACCAAAATATTGTGTGAGGAATCTGCAAATACTATGACAAAGGAGTTTGAAATGAGCGTGATGGGGGAGATGGCATTCCTTCTTGGACTACTAGTGAAGCAAACAAAGGAGGGAACATTTGTCTCGTAGTCCAAGTATGCTAAAGAATCGCTCAAGAGGTGTGAAATGCAAAATACAAAAGAAATAAAGACTCCTATCAATGTTGCAACTTAACTTGATCAAGATCAGGAAGATAAAAATGTAGATTCCAAATGCAACAGAGGTATGATCAGATATTCTCTATCTTTAACTTATGGTAGATATGATGTTTGCTGTGTGCTTATTTGATCGTTATTAGTCAAGTCCTAAGGAGTCGCACTTAACTGATGTGTAAAGAATCCTAAGGTGTCTAGTAGGAACCAAAGAGTTAGGCTTATGGTATCTTAGAAACAACACATGTGAACTTATAGAATTCTCAGATGTTGACTTTGGTGGATGTAGAATAGACAAGAAAAGTACTAGTGGAACTTGGAAATTCTTAGGACACTACTTAATCTCTTGGCATAGTAAGAATCAAAATTTTGGTTCCCTTTCCACAACTGAGGCTGAGTATATTGCGGTAGGAAGCTGTTGCGCTCAGCTACTTTGGATGATCTAGCAAGTGCGAGGTTTCGGGGTAAATCTCTCTAAGGTTCCTATTAAATGTGACAACACGAGTGCAATCAATTTGCCTAAGAATCCTGTCCAGCATTCTAGGACTAAACACGTTGAGATTATATATCATTTTCTTAGGGACCATGTTTTAAAGGTAGATATTGAGATAGAGTACGTGGCCTTTGAGAATCAATTAGCAGACATATTCGTTGAGCCACTAGTTACAGAAAAATCCTTGAGTTAAGAAAAGAAATAAGCTTTATAGATCCCAGAGAGGCTATAGGACACATGTGGAAATTAGGGAAGTGAGGTTTAAAAATTGCTGTCTTAAGTGAAATTTCCTTCCCGCCACACTTATCCAGAAAGTTCATGAAAATATTAGTTTTCATTCGAAGTTTGCAATTTTGGATATTAGGAAGCTTTGACAGAGTAGCAGGACTCGTAAGGCTTATGAGAGTAAGATCTTAGGCAAACATGTTTCATGCAAGAACATACTTGTATTTCTTCTATGAAGTAGAATACTTTATGCTTTGATATGCATATCCTTGGATGAAATCCACTTATCATGCTAATGTACATTGATTCTAGGAAATTCATCCTTGCCAACATTATCTAATATTGATTACATACATTATTGTGGTGAGAAGGGAACACGCATGATAAGATATACTTGTATGAAGAATATAAAAAATAGGGAGGAAGAATCAGGTTCCTTGAAGCTGATTTATTGAACCAACGAGCTAAATCATGAGCTTGGGAACCTCCTGCATTCAATGCTTGGAATAAAACAAAATTTTATTGGAGATATAGAGGGGATTGAACAAAGCATATTCTTTAATTAAGGGGGAGTCATTAACTAACTTTTCAATCCTTATGCATGATTCTGTCATATGCTTATGGATTTCTAATTGTGACAAAAGGAGAAAAGAATGATGATTTGTTTGATTGCAATAAAAATAAATGTTGAACAAAAGTGAATGGCATGTTATGAATAGCTTTGCACTTTACACCTGTGCTTATTGAAAACAAAATACAGGAAACTCAATTTCAAGGCAATGCACAAACTAATAGGAGCCCTATCAAATCATGCATTTAGTCTTGATTAGTTTGACTTCAAATCCTACTAAAGATGTAATCAAGTCTGGTCTTGAATTAAGAGTTCGATAAAAATAAATGTAAGTAGTCAGTTTAAAAGTTCTCTATTAGGTTGCTGTTGATTCCTAATGAGTGCTATTGATTCCTCTGAGCCCTGTTTGTTGATATATCCTCCTCCGCTTCCTACTTATATTTTGCATATGACTTTCATCTATTGCTACTTGGCTCTATTTGTGAACACTTTTGGCCATTGGTTGGCCCCTTCGAAAAGTCATTGTTGATCTTTGGACCCCTCCTTTTAATGTGTCAAAGGAAGCTTTAAATTTTGATGTGATTGATGAATACAGAGTTGTTTATGCATATACGCCTATGATTGTTGATAATGACATCTATTATATTTTGGAAAGCCTTATATATATACGACCTTTGTGCATTCTCTCAGATTCCTTCCCACTTTTGATTTTCAAAGGGAAGATGAGTTTAGTAGTATATATAATGCTTATGGAAGTTTATGGTAAACTGAAAAGTAGCTTAGTATTTTATGAACTGATGACACTCTCACTGATTCCTCCCACCTTTTTGTATGTCAAAGGGGAGAAGGATTAGATTTTGATATGATTATGAGATGATTATATGATGCTTATGCACTTATGATTATTATTGATATTGATTTATACTGGTGAAGGCACCTATGAATATAAATTATTGTTGACGGCATCTAGGACTGATTTGCTACATATTATTATTGTTGAGTGCATGGCATAGTGACACTGCATATAGTAAGAGAGAGTTATTAATGCATAAGCTGAGGGGGAGCATTATACAAAATCAAAATTGTTGACATATCAAAAAGGGGGAGAATGTTGAACAAAAAAGGATTAATTAAGGTTTAACCTTAGTTTTAATATGTCAACAATTTTTGTGTGTTGTGGACTTGATAATATTGGGTATAAAATATGGAATGGTGCATAAATGATTTTCAGCCCAAAGAATGGTTAGGCCCAAGTCTAGAAAGGTAAAGAAATTTGGCCCATGTGTTTTAAATTTAAAATCAGTGTCCTGGAGCCAAAAGAATCCTGCAAATGCAAATGAAATCACATGGGTGTGTAAGAAAAAGTACACCTACTTTTCCTTATTTTATGCAAGTCAAATCTGACCAAAAAGGTGGAGTAGGTAGGGTAGGTAGATACATTTTCTTTGCAAGCCTTGAGAAGACAAAAGCAAAGTAGACTTTTGTTTCATCAAGCAAAGGCATAAAGGAAAGAAAAGATAAGATGCATACCTAAAATCCATTCTGGTCTTTGTCAGCACGTTTTCCGGAAAAGGATGAAGAAAGGTAAGTCTATATGATTCTACTTTTATGTAAGTCCTGTCTAATGGAAAAATTCAAGTTGCCTTGTAGTATATTTCAGGGAAAAGGAGTATGGTTTTGCTGCAGAAAATAAGTAAAGGAGCGTGGTTCCTTGAATCCACAAAAAGGGTGCTGCAGAAAAAAGTTATCTTCTGAGAAACACCTCTATCCCTTTTCGTCTCTCTCTCTCAGAACGTTTCAAAAAATTAAATGTGAGGAGCGTCAAACATTTATTGCAGAAAGAGGAAGAAGAAGGTGAACACGGCAAGAAGAACACAATGGCTAATCAAACTCCTATTTAATACCGAGCTTGGAGGTTGCTGGAGATCAAGGGAACTAAGTGTTCCAAGCTTTCAAAGAGTGGCAAAAACCTTCTGAGTGAAGAAAAGTCTGAGAGCAAATGAGAAAGAATACTGAGATAATTTTCATTAGAGTGAGGAAACCATTTTATACATGAAGAATGCTCTATCTAAGGAAATAAATAATTGATTGTAATCCTAATCTAATCCTAGCCTTAATGGTCAAGGATATACATAATATTCTAATTGATTAGAGAATATTCTGACATTAATTACATAAATATTCTAACACTCCCCCTCAAGCTGATGAATGGATATCTTCCATGCCAAGCTTGTTGACTAAAGTCTGAAAGTTATTAGTAAACAAGCCTTTGGTAAGCACATCTGCAAGTTGATCATTAGAAGAAACATATGGAGTGCATATGAGACCGCTATCCAGCTTTTCCTTAATGAAATGTCGATCAATCTCAACATGTTTAGTGCGATCATGTTGAACTGGATTATGAGCAATGTTAATTGTTGACTTGTTGTCACAATAAAGCCTCATTGGTCTTTCCCAGGTGATGCCCAAGTCATCAAGAACAATCTTGAGCCATAGTAGTTCGCATATACCAAGTGCCATTGCTCTAAACTCCGCTTCTGCACTTGACCTTGCAACCACATTTTGTTTTTTACTTCTCCACGTTACAAGGTTGCCTCCAAGGAAAGTACAATACCCTGTAGTTGACCATCTATCAGTAAGTGACCCAGCATAATCTGCATCTGTATAGGCTTCCAAAGTCAAGCTCTCCCCTTTCTTAAATAGAATGCCCTTCCCTGGTGTACTCTTCAAATACCGAAGGATTCTATGAACTGCCTCTAGATGAGATTCTTTGGGATTATGCATGAACTGACTGACAATACTTACGGCATAAGCTATATCTGGTCTAGTATGTGATAGATAGATTAGCTTACCCACAAGCCTTTGATATGAGCCTTTGTCAACCAATGCTTCTTCAGGTGCATCATATAAGCGATGATTAGGCTCCATCGGGGTTGGGGCTGGTTTACAACCCAATTTACCTGTCTCTGTCAACAAGTCAACGACATACTTTTGTTGGGAAATAAAAATCCCATTTTGTGAATGAGCCACCTCTATGCCAAGAAAGTATTTGAGTCTCCCAAGCTCTTTAATCTCAAACTCCTTCACCAATTGAGTCTTCAATAGGGCAATATTCTCAATGTCATCTCCAGTGATTATAATGTCATCGACATACACTAAGAGAATAGACACTCCCCCTGAAGAGGAACGCCGTATAAACAAAGTATGATCACCCTAACTTTGCTTATAGCCCATATCCACCATAGCTTTAGCAAATCTCCCGAACCATGCTCTTGGTGATTGCTTGAGTCCATATAAGGCCTTTTTTAAACGACAAACCATGCCTTGCTTAGGACTTGTATTGAATCCCAGAGGAACCTCCATGTAAATCTCCTCCTCCAATCCTCCATGCAAGAATGCATTTTTGACATCAAACTGTTGCAAGCGCCATCCAAAGTTAGCAGCAAGAGATAATAAGACTCTGACAGTATTCATCTTGGCCACCGGGGCAAAGGTTTCCATATAGTCTACACCATAGGTTAGAGTGTACCCTTTAGCGACAAGGCGAGCTTTGTATCTTTCTAGAGTACCATCGGAATTGTACTTCGTGGTAAAAACCCATCGACAACCAACTGGTTTTTTTCCTTTTGGCAAGAGAACCAGGTCCCACGTTTGGTTTTTCTCAAGTGCATCCATCTCAACTTTCATAGCCTGCACTCAATTTTCATTCTGCAATGCTTCGGACAAAGTATTGGGAATAGGAATGGTATGAAGGTTTGTCAAGAAAGCTCTGTGGTTAGTGGACAACTTCTCAAAATTAAGAAAAGAAGATATGGGATGATTAGTGCAGGTTCTTTTACCTTTTCTCAAAGCAATAGGAACATCATAATCATGTATATGAGGACTAGATGAGTCAATTACCTCAACATCTTGGGGCTCCGAAGGCGATGATTGGACAGGCTCACTTGTAGGAGGTGGAGCTTTTCTTCGAGAATAAACTTGTAATGGACGAGCAGAGTCCAAAGTCTGGTTGGTTTGTAAATTAAGGTCTGGGTCGGGACCTATTTGAGGAGGATCAGAAGGTTGTTGAGGCTGGAAGGCAGAGTCTATTATTTGAGGACATAAAACAGGTAACTCAGGAAATGGACTATACTCAAGGATGGTTTGGTCCTTTTGGGAAGAAGGCTGAGTAAAATAAGGAGTAAGTTCAGCAAATGTGACATCAGCAGATACATAATATTTCCCGGTTGGAGGATGATAGCATTTATAACCTTTTTGAGTGAATGAGTAACCAAGAAAGACACACTTAAGAGCTCGAGGATCAAGCTTACCTCTATGTGGAAGGTGAATGTGAACAAAGGCAACACAACCAAAGATTTTAGCTATAAGTTTATTTGAGGCATTGAAGTTTGGAAAAAATTCTGTTAGAACTTGCATAGGGCTTTTGAAATCAAGTACTTGAGTTGGAAGTCTATTAATCAAGTGAGTTGATATTAAGATGGTTTCCCCCCAATACTTTTGTGGAACATGATTTTGAAGCAAAAGGGCTCGTGTGCTTGAAAGAAGATGACTATTTTTCCGTTCAGCAACCCCATTTTGTTGCGGTGTATGGACACAAGAAGATTCATGGATAATGCCATGTTTTTGAAAAAATGACGAAAGAGATTGATTGAAAAAATCTTTCGCATTATCAGAACGAAATCTTTGTATCCTTACCCTGAATTGAGTTTGAATCATATTATAAAAAACAGGGAATATAGAACTAACATCTGATTTTTGTTTGAGCAAATAAATCAAAGTCACACGAGTATAATCATCAATAAAAGAGACAAACCAACGAGCTCCATAAATGTTAGAAATAGTAGATGGTCCCCATATATCACTATGAATCAAAGAAAAGGGAGCAGATGTTCTACTATTACTAACAGGAAAGGAAACTCGTTTATGTTTAGCAAGTTCACAAACTTCACAATGAAAATCCTCAATAGTTAATCCTCCAAACAAATCAGGAAACATCACCTTTAAAGTATGAAATGATGGATGTCCAAGACGTAAATGATAAAGCCAAATTTTTTCTTTATTGGTTTTAAGGGAAAGGCTATGAAATGAATGGGATGACAAACTTTGAACACTACGTCCTTTATTACAAGTATCAAGATAATATAGACCATTCCGCTCCTTAGCATGTCCAATCATCCTCTTCGTGCCCTGTTCCTGGAAAACACAATGAGTAGGATGAAAAATTGCACTACATTGGGAGTCATTAGTAAGCTTATGAACAGAAATAAGGTTAGTGCAAAGTTTAGGAACATGAAGCACATCTTTAAGAGTGATATGATCTTTAAGAGTCTAAGTGACTCCTGTGTGCGATTCCTGTATGAATCTTTGTGCTGTAATTTGTAATAGTCATTAGTTGACTGGATTTATTTTTCTTCTTCTTTTGCTTGTGACAAGAGTTTAGTGTTTGAAGTATCTTGGGTGTAAAAGCCTGGGTAAGGGCTGATCCTTGTTGGGTGAACAAGGTTGCAAAAAGATATTCAACCATTAAGTTCTTGTGTGAATCCTGTTGAGGATTGGGGTTGTTAGAAGAAGTTAATATACTGAGTCTCCTGCAATAAAAGCCTTGAGGTGGCTGATCCTTGCAAGGTGAAGCAAGGTTGCAAAGAGGGAACTCTTTATATTAAATTCTTTATGGATTGAGAGTCAGAGTCCTGGTGAGGATTCTGGTTGAAAAAGGAATTAATACTTGGAGTGGCCTAGTGGTAAAAGCCTTGAGGAGGTTGATCCTTGTGGTGAAACAAGGTTCTAAGAGGAACTTCAAATATTAAGTTCTTGGGATTGGATTTTGGAGGATTTAATATACTAAGTTTCTTAGAGGTAAAAGCCAAGTAAGGAGGCTGATCCTTGAGGAAGGTTCTTGGAGAAACTTATTATATTAGGTTCTAAGTTTGTTGCTGAGTTGAGTTCTATATTGCTGTAAGGGAAGTGTAAAAGCAAGTGTGCTTTCCCAAAAGGGTTTGGGTTACTTGGTTGTAAGAATTGGATTGAGTAATATAGGCCTTCTAACTATTTGGTTAGAAGGGGAGAGGACGTAGCTATTCAAGCAAACTTGGGTAGTGAACCTCTCCAGCAAAATTGTGTGTGCAACCCTTCCCTTATTCTGACTCCTTAACTCAAAGAAAATGATTTTCATAAGAGTCCTAAATTAACTAAGAGTCCTAATCGGAATGAAGTTTTTCTAAGAGTTAAAATTTGAATAAACCAATTCACCCCCTCTTGGTTTATTTTCTGACTAACAAAAATATTAAATACTACTATTTTTTGTTTCTCTTTTTAGTGAACGGCTGGTGTGATGAATGTTGTCAAAGGAGACCCTAATGAATGGCTTTTTAACTAAAGACAACTTTTCTCTTTTGTTGGTAACATCCTTCTTTTTATTGCATGTTGGAGAATTTAGATTAGGGTTTGAGAAATAAGTTTGAAATTATAACTTTAGATCCAAAAAATAAAAAAGAGATAAGAATTTTGGTGTTTTTAAGAATCATGTGCACGGCACATGAGGCACTTATGTTATAAAATTAATTGACTAAACCACTAGGTACTAAATTGCTAACGTTGCAAACCTCAAGACACCTGATTGACAAAAGTGAAATCACAGGACACCTAATTGAAATCGAGCCAAACCACAGGCCAGTAAAGTGTAATTTACCCTTAAATTTATTACAACGCGAAAAATAATTATAAGATTGCTTTATAATTCTTTTCCAAAAGTCATACAAGTATATGTTCAGTGGTACGGTAGTACAGTAATCCCTCCAATTAATTGGTTCCTAATTCATTTAAGGTAAATCCTAGTTGATATAGGTTTTTATTAATATTAACAAATAGGACTACATAATTAAAAGGATGTATTGAAATTTAGTTATACGATAGTACTTAACTTTTATCCAAGTCATATATACATATGCACCTATGTATGTGTGTGTATATATATATATTGTATTATTTATTTTTAATATTAAAGTACATTTATAGATATTTTAAATGCTTGTATTAAATATAAAAAAAATTAATCCATAAAATTAATGAGTTCATAAATTAAAAATTAAATAAATTTATTTTAATTTTTGTAAGACAAAAGTACCTTTCTTGCCCCCAACGTTTCGGGGTCCTGTCAGTTTCGCCCCTAACGTTTTTTCGCTGTCAATTGTATTCTTAACGTTTTACGTTTCTGCCAATGTCACCATTTTCAATAACACCGTCAAATATTTAAAAGTTTTTGCTGACGTGGCATCCTATGTGGCAAAAATATCTGACTGGACATATTTTTTTCCACATCAGATTTCTAACGTTTTTGTTTTTGTCAATTGCACCCCTAACGTTTTACATTTCTGCCAATGTCACCCTTTTCACTAGTACCATCAAATATTTAATAGTTTTTGCTTACGTGCCATCTTATGTGGCAAAAATATATGACTTGGCATTTTTTTTTCCATACCAGATTTATTACTAATCTTTTCCCCATCAAAACCGTGTCGTTTTGGCCTCACCCTATTCCTTTTAAAATATAACTTAAACTGATAGGACCTCCAAACGTTAGAGGTACAATTGACATCGAAAAAACGTTAGGGGCGAAACTGACAGGACCCCCACAAAACAAGAAATGTACTTTTGCCTTTTTGTAATGTATTAAATGTTCAGAGGACCCGAGACCTCTTACGATTAGGGATGATCATGGGTAGGGTATGGGTAGGATACTATAATCCCCAGACTCGGACCCGGACTTGAACGGGTATCAAAATCAATCCCCATCCCCGGACCCTACGAGTAGTTAAATCCCCATACCCGGACCCGGACCCATAAAAATTTGAAATAAATTATTATTTTATTAATATAAAATTTATTTTTATCAATTTTTTTCATCTATAATCACAAAAAATAAAAATATTAAATCATAAATATAAATGTACAATTAAATTACTTTAATATCTATAAGATATTTAACATTTTTTCTCAGAATTATATATTTTCTCAACACAAAAAAATTTAAAAATAATACTTTATATATATAAAAATAAAAAATTACTATTGCGGGTAGGGTACCTCCTTACCCGGACCCGGACCTGTTGACTTTGTACCCGGACCCATGCCCAGACCCACAGGATAAATTTTCAGGGTACCCATTGAGTATGGGTATTTTGATCATCCCTACTTACGATATGATAAATCTGACATATGCATTTTTTATCATTTTTTATTGCTTTAGTTATAGTAAATCATAATATATTGATTTTATATTCCCTTTTCCCAAAGTCGAATACACCTGGCTACAGTGTGTGTGTGTAGTCGAATACACCTGGCTACAGTATGTGTATAACTGTATATATAGTGTACCATTCTCATCCATTTGATACACACTTTTCCAATGGCAAAGAAAAGCTCCATATTCTTCATTATTTGTGTGTCTTTCCTTTTTCTAGAATTTGCAGTAATTCCCTTACAATGTGAAGTCACTGAAGATGGCGATGATCACAAAACATACATAATCTACATGGGATCACTTCCTAAAGTATCATCATCTTCTTCTTACTCTCCAAGCTCGCACCACCTTAGCATTCTCAAACAAGTTATTTATAGTGGCGGAAACGAAATCGACGCCACAAGTTCCTTAGTTCGAAGCTACAAAAGAAGCTTCAATGGGTTTGCCGCAAAACTCACGAGCGATCAGAGGGACGAGATAGCTCAAATAGAAGGGGTGGTCTCAGTCTTCGAAAGCAAAACACTTCACACTCAGACGACAAGGTCGTGGGACTTCATGGGATTCGTCGAGAATGTTAAAGCAACGAAAAGGAATTTGTCAGCGGAAAGCGAGGTCATAGTGGGAGTTATTGACACTGGAATATGGCCAGAGAGCGAGAGTTTTAGTGACGAAAATTTTGGCGATGTTCCGAAGAAATGGAAAGGGACGTGTGCTGGTGGGATAAATTTTATATGCAATAAGAAGATAATAGGAGCAAGATACTATGGTACAGGTGATTCTACAAGAGACCTAAAAGGCCATGGAACTCACACAGCTTCAATAGCGGCGGGGAACATAATTCATGATGCCAGCTTTTACGAAATAGCGAAAGGTACGTTACACTTTGACCATTTATAAAATATCTTGTAATTTAAATGTTTACAATTTTTTTATAGGAATGTTTACATTTTAATAATGCCAAGTTTAAATTTTTAGTGTATATTAATATTATTTTCTTTTGTTTCATGAATTATCTTTTAAATGAAAGTTATTAAATTTGTTGGTAGTTTCTCTATTTTTTTTCCTGATTTTCAAACCTTTATAAAATTAGATTTTTTAAAATTCTTAATTTGTTGGTCATTTTAACTTACATTAAATAGTATATAATCATTTTTTAAAAAAAGAAATTTTAAATATAATGAAAAAGCTGAAAAGCTCTGTCAATTCAAACAAATTCAAATCGAACCAATGAAAGCCTAACTTGTGATGATTTAGATAGTTATAAAAATTATTTAAAAAGGAAAAGAAGTTAAAGCAACACTCCCATTATTGTTCTTTTTTTTTTATGAATCCCCACTTGTTTTAATTAATTTTTTTAAAAAAAAGAGATACAAGTAGTAAATGACTTGATATCACTTAAATAAGGTCTTGAGTTCGAGACCTTGTGAATGCAGCTATCCCATTAGAAAACTCTCCCATCATTAATGGGTACGCGTCACGGGTAAAGTTCGGATTAGTCAGGATGAAGCCTCATAAATCGAGTGAGCAATAAAAAAATATATTAAACCATTTTTTCTTGTTTTAGGCTTATATTTTATGATTTTAAAATTATTTGTCAAGTTATAATTATTAACTCAACCACATTAATGTTGCCTAGTAGTTCCTCGAACCAAGTGGTGGGGGATGTAACTTGACCCTTAGGCATAAAAAACATTTTATAGCTAGCCCTTTACTCAAGACTTGCTGCGAAGGCCAGCGATGGAATTAGCTACTGCTATCGGCAGTGGATACCTTGATTGAGATTAAAAAAACGTATAATTACTTCAAATTTATGGTTGAAAGAAATTTGAACATGTAGGAACTGTAAGAGGAGGGGCTCCATCAGCACGAATAGCTTCATATGCAGCTTGCCTAGGAGGATCTTGTGCAGAAAATGATGTCTTAGCTGCATTTGACGATGCCATTGCGGATGGAGTTACCCTTATTTCAATCTCTCTTGGAAATTCCAAGGCATATGGATTCGCAGATGACGTGCTCACGATAGGAGCTTTCCACGCCATGGAGCGAGGAATCCTCACCGTCCAATCTGCCGGAAATGATGGCCCCGGTCAAGGCTCCGTCTCGAGTGTCGCACCGTGGATCCTCACTGTAGCAGCAAGTAGTACAGACCGACAAATAATCGACAAACTGGTTCTTGGAAATGGACAAACAATAATGGGGAATTCTATAAATTCTTTTGCATCAAATGGATCGAAATTCCCAATAGTTGCAAAACTTGGCGGTTCAAAAAAGTGTCCGAGAATTGCTGCTGAAAATTGCTATTGTTTTGACAAAGATCTTGTGAAGGGAAAGATTGTTTTGTGTCCTGCGTTATTACCACATAATACTGCAAAATCACATGGCGTAGTTGGCGTTATCACACCTAAAGGTTTGCAATTTTAATAGATTCTCCACTTAAATCTTAAATTCATTCGAGTGATAAAAAACTTGTTTTCTAAAGAGACAAACTATTTTTAGTCTTTGAATTATTAGTCAACTACTATTTTGTCTCCAAATTTTAGAAAAAATATTATTTAGTCTCAAATTTACAATTATGTTCAACTATTTAGTCCCCTCGACGTTACTTGTTAAATAATTGAGTGACATGACCATTAACTGATGACGTGGCGCCGTTAATGACGACAATGTGGGTCTCGCCATTGACGTAGGAGAGGTTTTTGTCGTGAGGACGAGGCATGATCCATGTGGCCGTCATAGCAGCACATCAACCAAAGCTTAGCTTCGACAATAGGGGAAAGGGGGTCATCAATCCAATTTTCGATAACGCGGGAGGAGGAGCAAGGAGAAGAGTCCAACCATGTCAACAGTTAGCGGTCATGTCACTCGGTTATCTAACAAGTAACATCCTGGGAACTAAATAGGTGACAGAGTTTTAAATTCGGCGACTAAATAATAATTTTCCGAAATTCAGTGACTAAAAGTAGTTTGCCTTTTTTTTAATGTATGAATTGCATTTGAATTTAAATTATTTGAATTTTATTTTATGTGTATTAATTATGTTAAAAAATTGAGACTTGCACAGATGATTGGGATGATGATTGGTCAGAAATGGTTTCACTACCTTCATTAGCGATTTCTTCTCGGGATCATCATATGGTTAGTTCTTATGCGAATTCTACCGAAAACCCAAAAGCTGAAATTTTGAAGAGTGAGGCTATTAAAGGTATTATTGCACCAATAGTAGTAAACTTCTCTTCCCGAGGACCAAATCGTATAGTTCCTGAAATTTTGAAACCAGATATAAGTGCCCCAGGAGTCGAAATTTTAGCTGCATTTTCACCGGTTGGATCAGTGTCACACTATGATGAAGACAAAAGATCGGTGAAATACAACATATTATCCGGGACATCTATGTCTTGTCCTCATGTTTCTGGAATAAGCGCATATTTGAAGAGTCGTCACCCAGATTGGTCACCTGCAGCTATCAAATCTGCCATTTTAACAACAGCAAAACCTATGAAGAAGTCTTTTTCTTTTGATTTGGTTGGTGAGTTTGAGTATGGATCCGGGCATGTCAATCCATTACAAGCCGATGATCCTGGGTTAGTCTATGACATATCTAAGCACGATTATTTGGAAATGTTATGCAACTTGGGTCTTAATGCTTCAAATGTTAAGTTGATATCCGGAGAAAATTACATTTGTCCTACAACTTCTCACAGAGATTTGGTGAAAAATCTAAATTATCCTTCGTTGGCAGCTAAAGTTGAGGCTTTGAAACCTTTCAAGCTCATGTTTAACAGAACGGTGACAAATGTTGGGTTCGCCAAGTCAATCTATAAGGTAAGTGTTTTACCAAATTCAAAGGCGAATATTACTGTAGAACCTGAGATTCTCTCATTCAAGTCATTAAATGAGAAGAAGTCTTTTGTTGTTACTATCTTTGGAGGTGAAATCCCAAATCGAAATGTGATTTCTTCATCATTGGTGTGGTCAGATGGAACTCACAATGTGAGGAGTCCAATTATTGTAATGGTTTAGCACTTTGAGCTAGCAATTATATAAAAAAGAGCTTTTCCTAGTCCATTTATGCAAGTTTTGTGGACTTGATGAATCTTGTATTGTTATTTTTTTAATTAAATAAAATATAAAATATGAAATATAGAATTGTTAGAAAGGAAACAAATCCTACTTTTTTTTATGGTGTTCATTGGACTTAAACTTTGGAACAAAGTTTTGATGGAATATTATGTCTCGCATTCAGATTCAGATCGATAAAAATTTTGAAATAAATTATGTCTCGCACCCGGATCTAAATCGATAAATTTTTAGACTAATCTATTAGGTATAGATATTTTGAATTTTGATCATTCCTATATGTTAATCTCTTTTCTATGTGGTAAAATATGAAGATTAAAAGCAACGTTATACATTAGCCGTTGGCTACCCAATATATGAATATAACACTACTCTTTTATTTGTACATGAAACTACTATAAAAAAGTGTATAAAAAATATTATAACATCAATTTTATTTTAACATTTAAATTAAAAGATAACGTTATTAAAAAATGATAGTAGTTGACTAAAATTAATTTTTATTGGAAAATATAAGGTTGCTTTATATATATTTCCTTTCTAAAAGTCATACATATGCACCTATGGGTGTATATATATATATTTTGTATGATTTATTTTCAACATTAAAGTACATTATAGATTTTTTTAAATGCTTGATATTAAACATAAAAAATTTTAATATATAATATTAATGAGTGCATAAAATTAAAAATTAAATAAACTTATTTTAATTTTTATATGGTATTAAATATTCAAATGATGGAAAATTTTCTGATATCACATATGCATTTTTTATTAATTTAATTATACATTAAGGTACATTTATAGATTTTTTTTAAATGCTTGATATTAAATATAAAAAAATTTTAATATATAATTTTAATGAGTGCATAAAATTAAAAATTAAATAAAATTATTTTAATTTTTATAAGGTATTAAATATTCAAATGATGAAAAGATTTCTGATATCACATATGCAATTTTTTTTTAATTTAATTATAGTAAATCACAATATATTGATTTTATATTCCCTTTCCCAAAGTCAAATACACCTGGCTACAGTGTGTGTATAACTGTATATATATATATATATATAGTTTACCATTCTCATCCATTTGATACACACTTTTCCAATGGCAAAGAAAATCTCCATATTCTTCATTTGTGTGTCTTTCCTTTTTCTTGAATTTGCAGTAATTCCCTTACAATGTGAAGTCACTGAAGATGGCGATGATCACAAAACATACATAATCTATATGGGATCACTTTCGAAGGTATCACCATCTTCTTCTTACTCTCCGACTTCACACCACATCAGAATTCTCAAACAAGTTATTTATAGTGGTGGAAATGAAACCGATGCCACAAGTTTCTTAATTCGAAGCTACAAGAGAAGCTTCAATGGATTTGCTGCAAAACTCACAAGCGATCAGAGGGACAAGATAGCTCAAATAGAAGGAGTGGTCTCTGTTTTTGAAAGCATAACACTTCACACTCAGACGACAAGATCGTGGGACTTAATGGGATTCGTCGAGAATGTTACAGCAACGAAGAGAAACTCGTCGGCGGAAAGCGAGGTCATAGTGGGAGTTATTGACACTGGAATATGGCCAGAGAGCGAGAGTTTTAGCGACGAAAATTTTGGCGATGTTCCGAAGAAATGGAGAGGTACGTGTTCTGGTGGGAAGAATTTTACATGCAATAAGAAGATAATAGGAGCAAGATACTATGGTAATCGTGATTCTGCAAGAGACATATATGGCCATGGAACTCACACTGCTTCAATAGCAGCAGGAAACATAGTTCATAATGCTAGTTTCTATGGAATAGCTCAAGGTACGTTACGCTTTGACAATTATTTAATTCTATATTGTGATTTTATAAACGCTTACTTTCAAATGATAAGTTTAAATTATTTATATAGTAATATTTTATATCTTTATTTTATTATTTTTTAAATCAAATTCATTGAAACTTGTTGGTTGTTACCTTTTTTTTGTCAAAATTATCAAAACAACTGTCACAAATATTATTAAACAATGCATACTGATGAATTGGAATGCACAATATTGCCTAAATTGGAATAAAGACAAGGTAAAAAAAATTATTTTAGCTGCCTTTAACTTGTCTAGTAAGTACTAAACGTTCAAGTCATCAAATTTATTATTTATTTAAACAACATCTAGCTGGAGGGACAATATTATGAAAGATTAAATTATGGGGAAACAAATAGAAATAGAGAATGTATGAAGGGTAGAATTGAGAAAACCATTTTCTCTTTGAGAGACCAAAATTCAACAAAAATTTATGGTTGGAGCAATAATGATGCTACAAATAAACACACGCAATGGAAACACATACATAAGAAAATAATTGAATAATGAGTTAAGGCTAAAGAGAATGAAAATTCAAGTAAAATACTAAAACACACAAACCCAATATAATTGAATGGGTTGAAAATTCTCAAACTCCGGTCCTAATCGAATCAATTGTGCGAGCATCTAAACCAACATAACCGGCCGATTTGATAGGGTAGCGAGTTGACCTAGTCAAGAATATGCACATCTTTGTGATTTAGTCTTAAATTTTCACTACAACAAAGCAGTGGATTAGTCATGAAAAATTCGTGACCAAAACGTGAAAATTTACGACTAAATTCATTTAGCCATAGATTAGCCACGGAAAGGTCTGTAACTATTATTTTTGTGACTAATATGCTATTTTGTTGTAGGGTTTATAATTTTAATGTCACATGAAGAATGCATTTTGGTAACCTTCTTGCACATGGGAAAAGAAGAGAGAATGGGTGGGACCCACCTCTGAAACAGTGGGCCCCACTTCTAAAAGAAGATTCAGTTTCTCGTCTTGATTTTTGTGCAGTGCTAAAAAAATTATTGTGAAATGTCCATTGTGCCATTTAATTTGACACAATCATAACTTTTTTTTTAATATTTTAATATAAGGGATAAAGTGGTAATTTTAATCCATTCTTATTTTTTATTCCCATTCTCAAGTTTTACTACCAAACACAATAAACTCATTCTCGTTCCCTCTGCGTACGAAACACACCCTAAATTACATCAAATCTCAAACATGCAGGTGTCGCAAGAGGAGGAGTTCCATCTGCAAGAATAGCTTCATATGCCGCTTGTTTAGGAAGAACCTGCAATTCCAACGATATATTAGCTGCTTTCGACGATGCGATCTCAGATGGAGTCGATCTTATTTCAATCTCTCTTGGATTTTCCGAGCAATATGACTTCGCACAAGACCCGATCGCCATTGGTGCTTTTCATGCCATGGAGCGAGGAATCCTCACCGTTCAATCCGCCGGCAACAGAGGCCCCGATCCCGCCACAATCTCAAGCATCGCACCATGGATCCTTACCGTAGCAGCAAGTAGTACAGATCGAAAGATCATCGATAAACTAGTTCTTGGAAATGGACACACAATAATTGGGAATTCTGTAAATTCCTTTGTGTCGAATGGATCGAAATTCCCCATAGCTACACAAAATGGCGGTTCGAGTACCAATTGTTCTGCATCTGAAGCTGAAAGTTGTGTGTGTTTTGATACAGATCTTGTGAAGGGAAAGATTATTCTGTGTCCTCGTCCGTTACGATATGTTAGTATCGCGAAACTTCAAGGTGTAGTTGGCATCATCACAATTCCAGGTTTGTATATTGTGTTTAAATTCTACACTTAAATTATCATAAATTTAGGGTCAAATGTCTATTTTGGTCCTCTATATTTCACCCAAGTTTCTTTTATCTTTTAAAAGTTTGATATTGGTCCTTTACGTTTCCCAAAAGTTTTATTTTTGTCCTTTATGTTTCATTAAAGTTTTATATTGGTTGTTTATGTTTCATTGAAGTTCTATATTGGTCCTTTATGTTTCATTGAAGTTTTATACTAGTCCTTTATGTTTCATTAGAGTTTCATATTGGTCCTCTCAGTATGATTTTATTTTTTGCTTAAACAACGTCGTTTGGATGTTTTTTGGTGTGTCTAAGGCCACGTCAGCTATATGATACGTAGGAGAGATTATGTGTCCACCTCGGCACGCCACTTCAGCAATTAACTTAAGAAATCGACGGACTTGGACGGAAGGACCAATTTAAAACTTTTGAAACATATATGACTAATTTAGAACTTAGGTGAAGCATAGAGGGACCAATTTATTCTAGTATAGTAAGGAAAAGTGATCAATTTTGTTTTCTCATAAACCTTGTTGCTACTAATCTAAATATATTTCTTTCAAGGGTTAAAAGTGTTATATTTAGTAAGCTGAATAAATTAATTAAGGGTGAGTTTGACGTAAATTATTGCCAAGAAATTGATTTGTTTTGATGAAACGCAAAGATTGAATTTTTTTTTTTTTTGGAGAATTTATAATTCTTAATAGTTTTGAAAGTAAATAGCTTGAAATTTAAATAATTTAAGAATATGTTTGCCAATGTGAAGGGGAGAGATCATATTAGAAGGGAGTGGAAGGGAAGGAGAGATTTCGTTATCCTCCCATTGTTTTCTTCCAATATTTTTTCTTTTAAAATTTTAAAATTCAAATAAGATTTTATTTTATAATTTTTTATTATACTTTTCACATATCAAACATACTTTTTATCTTTTATTCCATTTCTATCCTATTTTATTTCATTCCATCACTTAAAACATACCAAATATAATCTAAGTCATAATAAGCAACTAGTCAATTATGTGTAAAAATTCATGATTTTTGTGAATTTATATTCAGCATTTATATAATCATACATAAATTTAGATTATTTGAATTTGAAATTTTCTTTATTAGTACAATATATTAATTATGACATAGATTTCATTTCACAACTCAACAGGTGGGGACAATGATGATTGGTCAAACATAGTGCCATTACCTTCTCTTCCAATTTCTTCAATGGGTTATAATACGATCAAGTACTCTTATATGAACTCAACCAAAGACCCAAAAGCTGAAATTCTAAAAAGTGAGGCCATTCAAGACCTTAATGCACCCTCAGTAGTAAAGTTTTCTTCACGAGGGCCAAATGTTAAAGTTCCAGAAATTCTCAAGCCAGATATAAGTGCTCCAGGAGTTGAAATTTTAGCTGCATATTCACCAGTTGCATCGGTGTCAGACTATGGTAAAGATAAAAGATCCGTGAGATACAATATATTATCTGGGACATCCATGTCTTGTCCTCATGTTTCTGGAGTAGCTGCATATTTGAAGAGTCTTCATCCAGATTGGTCACCTGCAGCAATCAAATCCGCCATTTTAACGACAGCAAAGCCTATGAAGAAATCTTATTCTGGGGATTCGGTTGGTGAGTTTGAGTATGGATCTGGGCATCTGAATCCAATTCAAGCAGGGGATCCTGGGTTGGTTTATGACATATCTAATGAAGATTATCTGGAAATGTTATGCAACTTGGGTCTTAATGCCTCGGATATTAAGTTGATATCTGGAGGAAATTACACTTGTCCTTCAACTTCTCATAGAGACTTGGTAAAAAATTTGAATTATCCTTCGTTGGGAGCCAAAGTTGAGGCGTTGAAGCCATTCAACGTCATGTTTAAAAGGACAGTGACAAATGTTGGGTTTCCTAATTCAATTTATAAGGCAAGTGTTTTACCAAATTTAAAGATAAATATTACAGTAGATCCTAGTGTTCTCTCGTTTAAGTCGTTAAATGAGAAGAAGTCTTTTGTTGTAACCATAATTGGTGAGAAAATCTCAAATCAAACTGTAGTTTCTTCATCATTGATGTGGTCAGATAAAACCCACAATGTGAAAAGTTCAATTGTTGTGATGGCCGAATAGCACTGTGGAGTAATAGAGAATGAACTTTTTCTAGTTTAAATAAGTTTCTTGGACTTTAATATTTTCGTAGTTTCAATAAATTAAAGCAGGAAAGATTATAATATATCTATTGGCTGTATCAAACTTCTATGTTAGCTAAAAGAGGTAAACTACTTGTTTATATTATTAGTCAAATTATTATTTAGTTTTTACATTTTAAAAATAGATTATTTGGTCCTTAAATTTATACTCCCGTCAATTATTTAGTTCCTGGGATGTTACCCGTTATGTCACTGTGTGACGTGGCACTATTAATTTGTCACCATGTTGTCACATCACCTTGCCACATCATTTGAATATTTAAACGTAATATTAAATAGTCCTTGTATTAGTTAAAAATAATATTAAATAGTCTTTATATTAGTTAAAAGTGGCAACATGATAGAGATGATCAAAATACCTATATCCAATAGATACTTAAAATTTTACCCTGTGAATTTGGATTCAGATAATCATAAGATTAGATAAATCATCATTTGAAAAAACAAAGGGGAAGGAAGAATTGGAAATTTTTGCAAGAAAGGGTGGCCTCTTCTTCACTTCGGCGGCTAACGTACAGCTAGTGGAGGCCACATGATAGCACGCGCCATGTGGCATTTTCTGCCAATTTTTTTTCAAATTTGTTTTCTAAACTCTTTTGTTTTTTGTTGGATTTGGACCTGTTGGGCCTAGTCCAAGTTTTGGCCCAATCAGTTCCCATAATTTTGTTTGTTTGGGCTTGGCCCTAAATGAATCTTTTTTAGTAGGCCAAAACGGGTTCAAAATTTTTTTTTGGTTGCAGCTGAGGGGCCAAAACGATGTCGTTTGGCCCCCTGGAAGCGTCCCCTGCCTCTAGTCGGGTCGACCCGACTCGACTTTTGGTAAATAGGTTAGGTCTGATGGACCCGACAACCTAAAATCTTCTCTCTTTCATAACTTTGTTGTTCAGAGTCCATTTTATACGACATTTATATTATATCTATCATATATTGATTTGTGATAGAAATAAAATTTAAAAAATAATACTAATTTGAATTTAATTATATATAATATTGCGGTGCATCGCACCCGGATAGTGCTAGTTTTAAAAATATTGAAATCTTAAAAAAGGAAAATAAATAGAAAATAAAAACTGAAAATGTTTTCACAAACTGAACACATAAGGTGTCGTAATAAACAAAACATTTTATTGAGATAATTAAACAAAGCTAACGTATTATATCTTGGCACATTTCTAATATAAAATAGTTAGATGCTACCTAATATAAAAAAATAAAATATTTTACGTTGGTTATTGACTATCCAGTTATTAGAATATTTTACATCTAATCATATATACAGAGGTCGCTATTATCTATTCGGTAGAGTTACTCTAATTTAGAGTCAATTAAAAACTATCTTTAACGATAATTGTAACTGACGATAAAGGAATTTGCGTCAATCCTACAGACGACAATACAAAATGTATCGTGAATATTTTAACGTCAATTTTAACAATACAATTAACAGATAATATTATTAACTATAGTGTCAACTATTAACAAATACATTAACTAACGGACGCGAAAATTATTTTTTTTATAGAGAAGTTTTATCCATTTATGCATTTGGATTTATTTTGTGTCCTCGAGAATAAATATACATTAATTACTCTGTTTTTGTAACTCATTAAATTAAATTCAAAATATAATATAATACCCAGTATATTTATTACTAAAATTATTATAAGGTACGTCACTTCATATTCCATTTTTAAAAGTCAAATGCACCATATTTGTATATATACGTAGTTTATCAGTCTCATCCTCTTCATACACAATGGCAATGACAAATAAAAGCTCTATAATCTTTATTTGTGTCTCTTTTCTTTTTCTTGCACTCGCTATAACTTCCTTACCATGTGATGCTATTGAAGCTGACGATGATCGCAAAACATATATCATCTATATGGGATCACTTCCGGAGCTATCATCATACTCTCCAACCTCACACCATCTTAGCATTCTCCAACAAGTTGTTTATAGTGGCGGAAATGAAACCGACGCCACAAGTTCCTTAGTTCGAAGCTACAAGAGAAGCTTCAATGGGTTTGCTGCAAAACTCACGAGTGATGAGAAGGAAAAGATAGCTCAAGTAGAAGGTGTTGTTTGTGTTTTTGAAAGCATGAACTTCACACTCTGACGACAAGATCGTGGGACTTCATGGGATTCGTCGAGAATGTTATAGCAACGGAAAGAAACTCGTCGGCGGAAAGCGAGGTCATAGTGGGAGTTATTGACAGCGGAATATGGCCAGAGAGTGAGAGTTTTAGCGACGAAAATTTTGGCCCTATTCCAGAGAAATGGAGAGGGACGTGTGCTGGTGGGAAGAACTTTACATGCAATAGAAAAATAATAGGAGCGAGATATTATCATAATAGCGATTCTGCAAGAGACACAGATGGCCATGGAACTCACACTGCTTCAATAGCAGCAGGAAACATTGTTCATAATGTTAGCTTTTATGGAATAGCTCAAGGTACGTTACACTTTGACAATTATCTTTTTTTTTTTTTGTTATGACCGGGGTATTCATTAGAGCAGACCTGATGATGACTAATCCTTCGAGTATTGCAACCCTCTCAACAGATGACGCTCCATTCTCATTTGTCCATTCTCCTTACCATGTGTGACAATTACTATAGTGTCTTATGTTCAAAAGCTTTCTTTTTAGTGCTTATAAGTTTAATTATTAAAATATTAATATTCTATAGTTTTGTTTCGTTATCTCCTAAAAGAATTTTGTTAAAACATTTTGATAATTTTTCAAATTTTTCCTATTTTTCAAGCCTTTATAGAAAATTAAATATTCTACTAGTTTATATTGTTGAGTTTAACATACATGAAAACATATATCTCATATATGAATTATTTGTTATCACAAGTCAGATTAGTCAAAACTCAATAAGTTTCATCGCGCGCAGGTACGGCAAGAGGAGGGGCCCCACATGCAAGAATAGCTGCATATTCAGCTTGCCCAACAACATTGTGTGGTAGCGATGATATCTTAGCTGCTTTTGATGATGCAATTTCCGATGGCGTCTCTGTTATTTCAATATCTATCGGATCTTCCATGGGTTATGACGACTCCATAAATGGCTACGAGTTATTGAGATATGACTTCGGAAGTGTCGCAATTGCCATAGGCGCTTTCCATGCCATGGAGAGAGGAATCCTCACCGTCCAATCCGCCGGCAACAGGGGCCCTGATCCCTCCTCTATTATCGATGTCGCGCCATGGATCCTCATTGTAGCAGCAAGTAGTACAGATCGGAGGATGATTGACAAAATGGTTCTTGGAAATGGACACACAATAATTGGGAATTCTATAAATCCCATTGCATCAAATGGAACGAAATTCCCAATAGCACCAAAAAATGGTGGTTCAAGTAATTGTTCTGCAATTGATGCTGAAAAGTGCCTTTGTTTTGACACAGATCTTGTGAAGGGAAAGGTTGTTATGTGTCCTAGTTTGTTGCTCGATTCTAATAGTACTGCAGAATCTCAAGGAGTTGTTGGCATTATCACAAATGCAGGTTTACATAACTCTTCAATTTATTCAAGTTTAATTATCCAAAATTTACATAAATAAATTCTTAATATATAAATTATGTATAAAAGTTTATTATTTAGGTGAATTTAATTATATTATTTGAATTTTATTTTATCTATATTAATTAATAATGATGGAGATTTGAAAACTTTGTAGGTTTGTATGATGATATATCCTTCGTGGCATGGCTATCATCGTTGTGGGTTTCGTCAAAGGATTATGACATGATTAAGTTCTATGTCAACTCAACCAAAGAGCCAACTGTTGAAATTATGAGGAGCGAGACTTTTGAAGATGTTACTGCACCTACTGTGGCAAAGTTCTCTTCCCGAGGGCCAAGTTTGAAGATTCCAGAAATTTTGAAACCAGATATAACTGCCCCAGGAATTGATATTTTGGCTGCATATTCACCAGTTGGGTCAGTGTCAGGCTTTGATGAAGACAAAAGATCTGTGGGATACAACATATTAATTGGGACATCCATGTCTTGTCCACATGTCACTGGAGTAGCTGCATATTTGATGAGTCTTCATCCAGATTGGTCACCTGCAGCTATCAAATCTGCCATTTTAACAACAGCGAAACCTATGGAGAAATCTTATTATGCAGATCTGGTTGGTGAATTTGAGTATGGATCTGGGCATCTGAATCCAATTCAAGCAGGTGATCCTGGGTTGGTTTATGACATATCTAAGAAAGATTATCTGGAAATGTTATGCAACTTGGGTCTTAATGCCTCAGATATTAAGTTGATATCCGGAGAAAATTACACTTGTCCTTCAACTTCTCATAGAGATTTGGTAAAAAATTTGAATTATCCTTCATTGGAAGCTAAAGTTGAGGCTTTGAAGCCATTCAACGTCATGTTTAATAGGACGGTGACTAATGTTGGGTTTGCTAATTCAAGTTACTAGGCAAGTATTTTATCGAATTCAAATGTGAATATTACAGTAGAACCTGAAGTTCTCACATTCATGTCATTGAATGAGAAGAAGTCTTTTCTTGTTACTGTTGTTGGAGAGGAAATCTCAAATCAGACTGTGATTTCATCATCATTGGTCTGGTCAGATGGCACCCACAATGTGAGAAGTCCAAGTGTTGTGATGGGCTAGTGCTTTATAATGAAGTTTTTGTAGTTCAATTATTTTAGTTTTTTTCTTTTGCCAGAATCGTTTAGGTGTCTTGACATGAATCTTATGTAGTTTCAGTAAAATTTGGGAGTAGAGAAAATTAATTAAATTTCTTCTCTTTATTTTTACAGTAATAAAATTATGTCATCCTAATTTCCATGTGTATTATTTTTTATAAAATGTACATAGTTCTTTAACCACTATTACCTTTAAAAAAATCAATTCTAACATGAGTTAATTAACATAATTTATTATTAGCTTATGTTATAATTAAGAGCGACATTTAGTTTATTATTAGCTTATGTTATAATTAAGAGCGACATTTGTTAATAACATTTTTTTTAATTTGATTGTTATAATTTACATTAAAATATTTTGATCAGCACAATAATTAATGATAATTGTAGAACCTAACGCTAAACTTTTTAATGTTAATCATAACCAACGTTAAATATAATTTTAGTAATGCTAAATTCAAATTCTTTCAATCATAATTTATATTTATATTTTATATTATAATTTGAAACTCGAATGACCGAAAAGCCAATATATATATATATATATATATATTAATTTTTAAAAAATTTAATATAAAAGAATAATAAAACTAAATATTTAATAATATTTTAAAATTTTAAAATACAATATAAAATAACTACTAATTTTAAAATAATAAATTATATAATAAGAATTTATTCACTTCTCCATTTCGTTAATATCAATTAATTATACATAGAAAAAAAACTTAAATAAAATTTCCTAAGTACATACTAATAAGTTCTCTAATTATAGACTTTTTTTCTATTATGAACTTTTATATTCCCACCCTAATCTCTTCTATTATTATTTTTTTTTGTAGGATAAGGGGGCCGAAGGCCCAAAGACAAAACAAAACAAAACAAGACCAAGAACCTAGCCTAACCAGGATCTAAATATGGGATTCCAACCATGTCGGAAAGCAACAACTCTTCCAGAAAGCTTGGAATCTCTTCTACAATCTTGACTCCTCTTTCAAGTTGAAGCCCCTTTTTTTCCGAGCTTGTCGGCACAGCCATTTATGGCTCTCGGGATCAAAACCATATCCACTTTCCAGTTTCTCTTAAGCAAGTCTTTGATTCTTCTCGATGTTGAATGCGAAGACGACCCCGTGATACTCTCGAACGCCTTCTTCGAGTCACTCTCAAGGATTAGCTTTCTAATGCCAAGCTCCCACGCCATTTCAAGCCCTTTTAGCATACCCCAAAGCTCCGCACCGACAAGGGTAGACTCGCCCAGGTGCATTATAAATCCCTTAACCCATCTTCCATCATGGTCTCTTAGCAGCCTTCCACAACTTGCTTTTCTCGATTCTCTGATCATTGCTCCATCCGTATTAAGTTTCACCCATTTAGGGTTTGGTTTCATCCAGGCAGAAGGATGGGATCTAGTGTAAGTACGATTGCCGAGCTCCTGTAATTTCAACGCCTGGTTATGAATCTTGGCTTGATTAAGAATGACTATCGCAGGATCATTTGGGGTTATAAAGTCTGTCTTTGATGCGCCCGTTTCTCCATTCCCAAAGCTTACTACAAGAAGTGGCGAAGATCAAAGGCCAGTCAATGTTGCAGAACGAAAAACTTCTTTCAAGGTTCCATTGAATCCAATTTTCCATTGGGAGGCTGAAAAAGATCACTCTATCTCTTGGATTGAGAAAAGTCTTCCAAACTTGAGAGCTCAAAGGAAAGTCCCTGAAAACATGGGTTGCGGTTTATCTCATTGACTTACAAGCGAGGCAGATAGGATTTAAGCCACTCCAAGAAGCCAATCTGCTGTATGTTGGGAGTCCACCATGGTTCATTCTCTAAAGTAAGAACTTCTGTCTTTGTTGTGGTTTACATTTCCATAAGTAATCCCAAGGTTGGGATTAGAAGGCACGCCACTTATACTCTTGTATGCACTTTTGACTGTAAACATACCATCACTATCAGGGTTCCAAATAGGCAGGTCCTGCCCAAAATTTGGAATAGGTGGGTTGAACTTGACTATTTTGCTGGTAATATGAGCTGGTAGTACCCTATTTAGTTTAGTCACATCCCATTGAAATAGATCATCCGTATAGTCACATATTTTTTCCTTCCAGTGTTCTTCTCTTAACTCTGGGATTCTGACATTACTTATAATATCATTGTTTGAACTCCAGATGTCAAACCAAAAGCGCACTCTTTTACCATCACCTATTTTCCATCATATATTACTGTAAAATTCATCCCAACCCTTGGTCAAACCTTTCCAAAGCCTAGAGTCAATATCTTTACTTTTTATCTGAGAGCAATTTTCATCCACTCCATACTTTGTAAGATCCTTGTATCGATTGTGATGCTAAATCATTGAAAATAATCAAACACAATGCATACCTGATTTCGCCATCTTCAATCTGGAAGCACACCTGAATACCAGGCACCGGGCGGCTACTCTACTGAATACTTGAGAGCTAGGTCTTCCTCTCTATTCCCTGATAGTGCAGTGGCTTGGGTGGGTAGCTTACTTAGGTTAGGGTTAGAGAGGGGACCTAGCCTGTGTTTATATGTTTCATTAGACCCTCCTGTTACGGGCTCTAACAAAACCCTGAAGGCCTACACCTAGCCACTTACCAAACTTTTAATTCAATGTGTGTTATGGCCCAATAATATTATTGGGCCTACTTTAATGAACCATGTATCAACCCTTTAATTTAATTAAAACAATTAAATAAATAATGTGAGCCCATTATTTCTAACATTCTCCCACTTGGGCCACATTTATTTAAAACTTTGTAAAATAATTTAAAACAAAGAAGGAAAAAGACTCCAGGGTTGATAATACAAGAAAAGTCTCTTTTGTGCGCACATTTTAAAATGGTCCAATCTCAACACAACGTACCAATCTGGTCCAATATAATCACTAATATGGGATCATGGCAATCAATATGTCTTTTGTCAACATATGACCAATCCATAGTCACGCATACCATCAATTACATTGACATGGATCATAAGTTTGGAGGTGTAGTAAGAAATAACTGTCAAGTTTAACGACGCATTATTTCTCATCAGTCCACCGTGAGATTTATCAATAACTTTATGCTATTACCGCAGGAGAAATCACCACATTGAACACAACTGTCACTCTTAAGACAAACACTGTCCTAAGGCACATGTCATATTCTATACAACTGTCACTCTTAAGACGAACACTGTCCTAAGGCACATGTCATATTCTCAACGCAATTGTCACTCTCAAGACAAACATATTGTCTTAAGGCACATGTTGCATACACTTTTCTTTGCACAAGCAAAGTATTAATTCACAGATGATCATCATTTAATAATATTTAACCACATGCATGTATATACACAGAAATGATATGAATATGTCATTAATTGCATAAAACTGAATATCATCCATAAGGTGTTTACAACAAGAAAATCAAGAAAAACAGCAAAACTCCCACTATCCCAAGATATCAAAAGACCCTATCACACCCATGTTTTGAGCATGCTCCTTAAACTGTATGGGCCTTAATCCCTTGGTTAGTGGATCTGCGAGCATCATCTCTGTGCTGATTTTCTCAACGACAACATCACCTTTCTTGACCAAGTCTCTAACAGTCAAGTACTTGATCTCCATATGCTTTGAAGCACTACTAATCCTGTTGTTCTTAGAGAAGAACACAGCTGCACTGTTGTCATAGTAAATAACCATCAGCTTAGATATCGAGTCAACAACTCGGAGTTCCGAAACAAGGTTTCTAAGCCAAACTGCCTGCAACGCCGCTCCATAACAAGCGACAAATTCAGCATACATCGACGAGAACACTGTCAATGTCTGCTTAACACTTTTCCAGGATATGGCACCTCCAGCCAACGTGAAAACGTAACCAGACGTGGATTTCATGTCATCCTGGCATCAAGCAAAATCCGAATCTGAATAGCCAATAATCTGAAGATCATCCGACCTTCTGTATACGAGCATGAAATCCCTTGTCCTCTGCAGATAACTCATGACCTTCTTAGCAGCAACCCAATGTTCTAGTCTAGGATCAGATAAATATCTACCAAGAACATTCACTGCATAAGCTATGTCAGGTTTAGTATAAACCTGCAAGTATATGAGATTATCAAATTAGATAAATGTCTACCAAGAACATGTACTACAATAGCTATGTCGGCTCCAGTACATACCTATAAGTACATAAGACTACCAATAGCGCTGGAATATTGAACTGATCTCATAGCTTCTCTCTCAAGCTCATTTCTCGGGCACTGATTCTTGCTGAATTTATCACCTTTCACAACAGGACTGTCACCAGGTCTATAGCTGTGCATATTGTATCGTTTGAGCACACGATCAACATATGCCCTCTAACACAAACCTAGACACCCACGACTCCTGTCATGTCGGATCTCAATCCCCAAAACATATGACGCTTCCCCAAGATCTTTCATTTCAAACGCAACGGATAGGAAACTCTTAGTCTCATTAAGGAGATCTAGATCACTACTTGCAAGAAGAATGTCATCGACATAGAGCACGAGAAAAATGAACTTGCTCCCACTGATCCTCATATAAATGCACTGATCAAATCTATTTTCAACAAAGCCAAATGAAGTGACCAGTTCATCAAACTTGAGATACCACTATCGAGAAGCCTGTTTCAGCCCATATATAGATTTCTTTAATCTACACACCAAATTCTCTTTCCCAATTTCCACAAAACCCTCAGGTTGTATCATGTAAACCTCCTCTGCAAGGTCTCCATTGAGAAAAGTTGTTTTAACATCCATCTGATGTAGTTCCAAGTCAAAATGGGCCACCAAGGTCATGATGACTCTCAAAGAATCCTTTGACGATACTGGCAAGAATGTCTCATTAAAATCAATGCCTTCTTTCTATGTATACCCCTTAGCCACCAATCGGGCTTTAAACTTTTCAACCTGTCCCTTTGAATCTTTCTTGGTTTTGAAAATTCATCTACAACCAATTGCTTTGAAACCTTCAGGCAAATTCGTAAGTTCCCAAACAGCATTGGTTGACATAGAGAGTATCTCATCATCCATAGCAGTCTTCCACAAATCAGACTGTGGGCTATGCAATGCTTCTTTGATTGTTGCGGGGTCCACAGCATGACCAATGTCATAGTCAGCCTCTCCCAAATAAACATGATAATCAGTACTAATTGCAGGTCTCCTTTCTCTATGAGATCTCCTTAAGGGAATCTCTTGAACAGGTTCATGCACTTGAGAAATTTCTGGAACCGGATCATGACCTTGAGGAATGTCAGGAACGGGATCATGATGTTGAGGAATTTCAGGTACTGGCATCCCAGGATCTCCTTCCAGGGCTGGTAATGTCATAGTTTCCTCCCTAACAGTTACAGGCGGAAAAACCTCAGTCAATGATGGCAGAGGGATGGAAACACTTGTGCTAGATTCAGGCATTTCAGGAGGTTGAGGACAACTACTTTCAGTCACGTCTAACTCCAGATGCTTTACAGTCAATGCTTCCACAATCCTAGTGCCACGAGTAGGAGAGTAGAATCTAAAACCCTTTGAATGCTTTGGATAACCAATAAAGAAACAACTGGTAGTTTTAGGGTCTAATTTTCTCTGAAGGGGGTTATAAATCTTTACTTCTGCAGGACAACCCCAAACACGAAGATGATTCAAACTGGGATTTCTCCCAGTCCACAATTCAAAGGGAGTTTTAGGTACTGATTTACTAGGGACACGATTAAGAATATAGACAGCAGTCTTGATTGCTTCACCCCATAAAAACTCAGGTAGATTTGACCTACTCATCATACTCCTCACCATATCCATAAGTGTACGATTTCGCCTTTCTGCCACACCATTTTGTTCTGGACTTCCAGGCATTGTATATTGAGCAACAATACCACAATCATGTAAGAATTTAGCAAAAGGACCTTTCTGCTATCTACCTTCATCATACTTCCCATAATACTCACCGCCTCGATCAGATCTCACTATCTTAATGACCTTCCCCAATTGCTTCTTAACTTCAGTTTTGTAGGTTTTGAACATTTCAAGAGCATCTGACTTTTCTTTGATTAAGTAAACATAGCCATAACGGGAGAAGTCATCTATGAAAGTAATGAAATACTTCTTCCCACACAGGGTAGTTGAGTAAGATCCACTAATGTTAGTGTGAACCAACTCTAAAAACCCCTCACTGTGAGTTGCAGACTTCTTTCCAGTCTTAGTCAATTTCCCTTTAGCACAGTCAATACAAGTTTCCATGTCACTATAATCAAGGGAAGGAAGGACCTGATCCTTAATGTGACCTAGACGTTTATGCCACAACAAGAAGGATTGCTCCTTAGTATTAGATCTCTTAGCAGATGTATTTTCAACATGCAAGCATTCATTCTTTGAACTCGAACAGAGTTTATACAGACCATCAGATAAAATGCATTCACCAATCATCTTAGAATTATAAAAAATGTCGACTTTATTATTTCCAAAATTAAAACAATATCCAGCTTTGTCCAATGCAGAAATGGAAACAAGGTTCCTCGTAAAAGAGGGAATATAAAAAGTGTCTCTTAATACAAGTTGAAAACCACTGTCTAAATTCAAAACAACTTTTCCTACGAATTGAACTGCCACATCGGCACCATTTCCAACCTTCAGCCTCGACTCCCTCTCAGTTGGCCTTCTCCTTTCCTTCAGCCCCTGCAAGGTGCAAGTAACATGGACAGAGGCACCACTGTCAAGCCACCAAGAGTCTAAAGGCACATCAATAAAATTGGATTCAAAACAAACACAAGCAGTCAACTCACCTTGTTCCTTACCCTTATTTTTGTCTAACCATGCCTTATACGTACGACACCCTACCTTCTTATGACCCTTCCTTTTGCAAAAATAACAATTCAGATTACTAGAATTGCCTTTTGGACCTCCACCATCGCCAGTGTTATTCTTGTTTCCAGACTTCTTAAAGGTCTCATCTTTCTTAGCAGCAAGGGCATTGGAATTCTTGGAATTCTCTTTTCCCTTTTTAGAGTGGAACTTGCTTCGGGAAACAAGATAGGCACTTTCAGATTTTTCTTTCTTCAGTTTTTCTTCTTCAGCCACACACTTGGAGATCAATGAATTAATGCTCCAGGCTTCATCTTGTGTGTTATAAGCTGTCTTAATCGGACTAAATTCAGGTGGGAGCGAGTACAAGGCAGCATAAATTACATAGTCATCTGGAAGGGGTATCTTATGCACCTTGAGCTTTGTCTGAATGTAAACAAACTTAGTTATATACTCTCTGACCCCTTTGGAAGCATCATATGTCATCCCAAGCAGTTCATTCATTAACTGTCCCGCTTTGGCCTTGTTTGAAATGTGAAATCTTTCTCCCACATTCTTCATAAAGGTCTTAGCATTAGTGGTTTCAAGCAAACCACTCATAAGATGCTTAAGAATGGACCTCTTGATGCCTATGAGATTACTTAGCCTATTGGATCTCTCCAATTTGGCATAGTAGTCTCGATCTACAACGCTACTATCCTCTGTAAGCGCAGCTGGTTCATCCACCCTCAGTTCCAAGTCAAGATCAACTATCCCCAAGGCAAATTCAACATCCTCCTTCCACTTTTTGTAGTTGGAGCCAGTCAGCAATTCAATAGTGGCATTATTGTTGTTCACACTGAAGGTAACTGATTTGCAAAAAATAATTATGGTAAGTTAGTGAGGCAATTATATAAAAAAATAGTTTAACATTTAAACATCCATGAAGAAAAACCCTTTTGCATCATTATAAACTCCCCTTTGGGCAGAGAAAATAACATGCCATTTGTTTCCTTCCTTTCATGAAGCAAAATAAAGACTATAAAAATTTAAAGAATTAAATCACCTTTAGGCAGAAGAAATTCTTTAAAATTTATATCCCAAGGCAATAAGAATATACAATTTAGAAAATTTAATCACCTTTAGGCAGAATAATTTTTCAAAATTATATATACTCATCAATATGCTTCAAGTTATCCTAAAATTAATATACATAATAATCACCTTTGGGCAGGAAATTACATATATTAATTTAATAACCAATTCTATCAATAGCGAATTTTATTCATTTATGAATTTTGATGACTCACCACTTTAATGGTAATGGTCGCAACAATTCATGAAAAAATTATCCCAGACTAGAATTTTTAAAATTGCCTCTCACTTCCCATCAACAAGGAATTTAACGGTTTTATGAATTTTGATGAATAAATCACTTTAGTGATAAATATTCTCAACAACCCATAAAACAAAATTTCCAGACTAGGAAGCACCATAAAATTTCCATTTTACAATTACCAATTAAAAAAATTTTTAACAACAATTGATGCACTTTTTAGGGATTTTAAAAGGGTAATTATATCTTTAAAGTTTGTCTGGAGTGTACATATCCAAATTATTTAACTAGGGAGAGTGACTAGTTCCAATAGATCCAGAGGGTGCTCAAATATTTTATTATGATTTTTTCATGTCAAAAAATTGATTTAAAAATATTTATTTTGAATTTTAGAACAATATAATATAAGAAATTCAAAATAAATATTTAAAGTTGTCCAAAAACTAAATAAAAATTATGGAAAAAACGAGAAATTGTGAGAAGCAAAACGACGTTTGGATCACGGAAAACGAAGTTGGGGTGGGCCTCACGCGCCACCCCCACTCAGCTCCGAGAGTGGGCATTGATGGGCACGGCTGGAGGACCTTCTTCAACCTCCAGCCGGTCGGGTCGGACCCTGTAAAACAGGTCCGACGATCTGCCAAGCCATTCGTGCGTTTTAATGCCGTCTTGCTGTCAATTCTTTAAGGGTTTTGATCGAACTCATGTTTCCTAATCCCATTATGCTGTCAATTTCTGGAAATTGTGATTCCAAAACACCTAAATTCGAACCAAAAACGGAGCTACCACCGTCAGCCATGGCTGGAGTTTTCTACACATTTCTGCCGTTTTTTAAGCAAGTTTCTTGGAGGGAAAAGGTAGAAAACATGTTTCTAAATACTCCTATGCCTTCAATTGCTAAGAATATTGATTACTATTCTCGAATTTTCCATCAAAACATCTAGGGTTCATCATAGTTTGAATTTTGCGAAAATTATGAAATTTTCTATCCTAATTGGGTATTTTAATCCAATTAAAGTATATAGGCAGAACCGAAATCATGATTTAAAACATATCCAGCAATCAATTTGATCATAACAACTCAAATTGGCTCAAATCAAAATCATTGACGTTCAAACTCGAAAAATTTAGCATGTTCATAGGCCCAACTTTAGCATGCGATTTCTCTCAGTATACAGCACGAAATTGAGCATACGATATATCAAAATAAAGCTTGCACGAAGACGATTAAAGCCATATAATTTTTTTTGAACAACCAAGCCAAATCAGATGCGAACATTTGGACGCAATCTTCTGAAAAATCATGCGTAAAATTCTAGAAAAATAAAATTTTCAAGATTTAACACCACAATTAACTTGACTCTGATGCCAAATGTAAGATCCTTGTATCGATTGTGATGCTAAATCATTCAAAATAATCAAACACAATGCATACCTGATTTTGCCATCTTCAATCTGAAAGAACACCTGAATACCTGGCACCGGGGGGCTACTTTACTGAATACCTGAGAGCTAGGTCTTCCTCTCTATTCCCTGATAGTGCAGTGGCTTGGATGGGTAGCTCACTTAGGTTAGGGTTAGAGAGGAGACCTAACCTGTGTTTATATGTTTCATTAGACCCTCCCATTACGGGCTCTAACAAAACCCTGAAGGCCTACACCTAACCACTTACCAAACTTTTAATTCAATGTGTACTATGGCCCAATAATATTATTGGGCCTATATTAATGAACCATGTATCAACCCTTTAATTTAATTAAAACAATTAAATAAATAATGTAAGCCCATTATTTCTAACATACTTTCCTTTTAATACTTTGACCCACAGTGAATCATAATTGTACAACAACTGCCAGTCAAGTTTAAAGAGAAAGGCTTTATTCGTTGCATCCAGCTTAGGAATTCCCAGCCCTCCAAGGCTCCTTGGTTTGCATACTTTGCTCCAGCTGACCTGATGAAGTTTCCTTTTTTCAGAGGTGCTTCCCCAAAGGAACCCCCTCTCGATTTTTTCTATCTCTTGGATTATGCCCTTTGTGATGACATTGTTTTGCATGTGGTAGTAAGGCATGGTAGATATCACTGTTTGTACCAACGTCGCTCTTCCGGCCAATGAAAGACAATTTGCCTTCCAACCTGCAAGTCTGGTTTGGATTCTTTCAATGTGGCTGAAGTTTTGCCTTGTGTTTCTACCATGTACAATGTTGGCTCCCAGGTACTTCCCAATCTCTTGAGATTGCCTAAAATTTGTAAAATTTAGAATATTAGTAATATCCTCATCTTTTGTTTTGGAGAAATAAATACAAGATTTTCAGGCATTAATTCTTTGGCCTGAGATGTCACAAAATAGTTTAAGACAGTTTATAATTAATTTTGCTTGCTCCACGGAGGCTTCTCCAAATAGGAGCAAATCATCCGCAAACATTAAATGAGATAATGTTATATTGTCTTTTCCCATCTTAACACCTTTCCAATTTTTATTTGTCACATGATAGTTAATAATATGTGAAAGAATATCTATACACATAACAAAAAGATAGGGGGAAAGGGGATCTCCCTGTCTAAGGCCTTTAGAGGGGGAGAAGTCTTCCGTCTTTTCACCATTCCACACAATATCGAGGCTTGTTGTTGTGACACATTGCATCACAATTTTTCTGAAATGATCTAGCATCCCATGCTTTCTAGTGTCTTATTTATGCGATCCCAACTGATTCAATCGTATGCCTTCTCAAGATCTATCTTCACTACCATGTAGCCTTTTTGTTTTTTTTTATTTATCAATGTAGTGTATCACCTCTTGTGTGATGATGATGATGATGATGATGATGATGTCTTGTATGTTTCTCCCTGGTACAAATATGGCCTGAAAAAAGAGAAATTAGATTCGGCAGAATAGGTTTCAATCTGTTGACAAGCATCTTAGTGATTATTTTATATGTAACATTACACAATTAGATAGGACGAAATTAATTAATATATTCAAGGGCTTCTAGCTTAGGAATTAAAACTATGTTAGTCTTGTTGATTTCACCAATCTTTTCTGCATTCCACCAGAACATCTTGATGAAGCTAACTACAGACTCCTAGATGATATCCCAATTTTGATGACAGAAGCAAGCTGGGAACCCATCACTTCTCGGGACTTTCATTCCTCTCGCTTTTCAAATCTCTTCCTTTTCAAAAGGTACATTCATGCTATCCCAACAATTTTCTTCAAATTACTGGCCAATTAACCATGTTGACTTCCCAGATTCTTTCGGGTTGATCCTCTTTGAAAAGGGATTTAAAGAACTTCAAAATGATATCCTTTATTTCTTTTAACTCCTCTGTGCATTCACCTCTCTCGTTTTTTAACATGATAATTTTGTTTCTCCTTCTACGATGGATAGCCTTAGTGTGATAGTATCTTGTGTTTCAGTCTCCTTCTCTAATCCGTTGGCCTCTTGATTTTTGAAACCAAAGAGTTTCTTCCTGGTCCAAGACATCTTTCATTTCCTTTCTCCTCTTCTAAGTATGGGTTGAAGCTTCTTTCTAAAGCTTTTTGAATTCCTTCAAGCCTTTTAATTAGGGTCTCTTTTCTTCTCTTGATGTTGCCTAACGTATCCTTATTCCAATCCTTTAGTTAGATCAGTTTTCAATTTGTCCAACATGATGCGGTGGTCGAGGCACTCGTCCCAATTAGGGGTGATTAGCGGTTCGGGTCAACCCGTCAAAACCAACCCAACGGGTTGGTTCGGATCCAAAATTTTAACCCGTTCATCGATTGGTTCGGTTAGCGGATTTGAAAATTATGAACCCGCCTAACCCGCTCTAGTATATATTATTATTAGAAAAAGAATTTATAACACATTAAAATATTAAATCACTAATACATAAGTAACAAATACAAATTGTTCATATCTTGAATATGTCAATTTTAGTTTTTTCCAAGTTTTGACTTTTTCCTAAATGAAAATAAGTCTTTTTGGTAAAGGTAAATAATTTAAAAGTTCAAAGAAAAATAATAAAAAAAAAGTCAAAAAAATAATAAAAATAATAAAAATAAATTTGACAGGTTGAACCTGAACCAACCCAACCCAACCCGCCCATTGGCGGGTTGGTTCGGTTCAGGTTCAAGCCTCTTTTTTTTAAAACAAAACCCAACCCAACCCGCTAAACTTTGATCGAGTTGGTTTCAATTTTTCCTCAAACCCGAACCAAACCAATCCGCGATCACCCCTAGTCCCAATGATTTGTTAGAAAAATCATAAACTCATTATGTTGCATCCAGCAGGCTTCAAATCTAAAAGGCCTTTTCGCAGGTGTTCCACTTTGTTCATCGATTCTTAGTAGCAAAGGGTTGTGATCAGAATATGTATTGACTAGGCATTTAACAGAAGCGTCTTGAAATTTAGATCTCTAATCCGAAGAGCATAGAACTTTATCGAGTCTTTTCTTGATTTTTCCCTGACACGTCCTACTAGTTCCTTCCCATGTATACAATTGGCCAACCGGGATATTATCAATTAAATTGCATGAGTTTATCCAATTCTGAAAATTGGTACAACGTTGCACATCTGGGGGCAGCCACCTTTTTGTCACCACAAGGGGAAAAGGGTAGTTATTACATATATTTTCAATAGATTTTCATAGATTTCCTCTTAAATTAGCATGTGGATTTCCTCTTAAAGAATATCCATATATATAACAAAAAGATAGGGGAAAGGGGATCTCCCGCCTTTAGAGGGGGAGAAGTCTTCCGTCTTTTCACCATTCCACACAATATTGAGGCTTGTTGTTGTGACACATTGCATCACAATTTTTCTGAAATGATCTGGGCATCCCATGCTTTCTAGTGTCTTATTTATGCAATCCCAACTGATTCAATCGTATGCCTTTTCAAGATCTATCTTCACTACCATGTAGCCTTTTTGTTTTTTTTATTTATCAATGTAGTGTATCACCTCTTGTGTGATGATGATGATGATGATGATGATGTCTTGTATGTTTCTCCCTGGTACAAATATGGCCTGAAAAAAGAGAAATTAGATTCGGCAGAATAGGTTTCAATCTGTTGACAAGCATCTTAGTGATTATTTTATATGAAACATTACACAATTAGATAGGACAAAATTGATTAATATATTCAAGGGCTTCTAGCTTAGGAATTAAAACTATGTTAGTCTTGTTGATTTCACCAATCTTTTCTGGATTCCACCAGAACATCTTGATGAAGCTAATTACAAACTCCGAGATGATATCCCAATTTTGATGATAGAAGCAAGCTGGGAACCCATCACTTCCCGGGACTTTCATTCCTCTCGCTTTTCGAATCTCTTCCTTTTCAAAAGGTATATTCATGCTATCCCAACAATTTTCTTCAAATTACTGGCCAATTAACCATGTTGACTTCCCAGATTCTTTCAGGTTGATCCTCTTTGAAAAGGGATTTAAAGAACTTCAAAATGATATCCTTTATTTCTTTTAACTCCTGTGTGTATTCACCTTTTGTTGTGTGTGTAATTCAAAGTCTCACATTGGTGGGTGTGTGGAATGAGTGGATGAGGAGCTTATATAATTAGGTGTGAGTTATATAGGTTCCAACACACATAAGAATACTAGCCTATAACCATTGGGTGTATTGGGTTTTGGATATTTTTATGTATTGAGGAGGGTTTGTAATTTTTGGAAAAATTACAAATAGTAAAGTTTGTCCCAATTGGGATCGTGGTAGTAAGTCTTAAGGTACCGAATCACGTTAAAATTTTTGTATGTTCTTCTTTCTCTTTTCCTTATATTTTTTGCGGAGCCCAACACCTCTCTCTTTTTTAACATGATAATTTTGTTTCTCCTTCTACGATGGATAGCCTTAGTGTGATAGTATCTTGTGTTTCAATCTCTTTCTCTAATCCGTTGGCCTCTTGATTTTTGAAACCAAAGAGTTTCTTCCTGGTCCAAGACATCTTACATTTCCTTTCTCCTCTTCTAAGTATGGGTTGAAGCTTCTTTCTAAAGCTTTTTGAATTCCTTCAAGCCTTTTAATTAGGGTCTCTTTTCTTCTCTTGATGTTGCCGAACGTATACTTATTCCAATCCTTTAGATCAGTTTTCAGTTTGTTGGTGGTCGAGGCACTCGTCCCAATGATTTGTTAGAAAATTCTTAAACTCATTATGTTGCATCCAGCAGGCTTCAAATCTAAAAGGCCTTTTCGCAGGTGTTCCACTTTGTTCATTGGTTCTTAGTAGCAAAGGGTTGTGATCAAAACCAAACTTGGTTAGTCTAGTGGTTAGCTCACTAGGTCGCTTAAGCAAGTGTTAGGGGTTTGAATCCCACCTTGTGTATGCAGCAACCAATTGGTCAGCGACAAACCCTTAAATGAGGCTATTTTATTTTTATATAATTTTAAAAAAAAATAAACTTCAAAAACTAATAAATATAATCTTATTTTCGTCTAAAGTACTATTTTGGTCCTCAATGTTTGCATGATGTTTAATGTTGGTCCTCAATGTTTCAAAAGTTTAATGTTGGTCCTCAAAGTTTTTTTTTTGGGTCGATTTTGGTCCTCGAGCGTAATACCGTTAACTTTTTGCCGTTAAATGATGATGTGGCATGCTTATATAGCACACTATCTCTCCTACATGTCATATTTTAATGACGTGGCATGACACATCACTGCCACGTCACCCCAGATGATAATGATAATGATGCTGATGAAGGATAGAAGATGATGATGTGGCAATCTGGGGTGACATGGCAGTGAAGTGTCATGCTACGTCATTAAAATATGACATGTAGGAGAGATGGTGTACCATATAAGCATGCCACATCATCATTTAACGACAAAAAGTTAACGGTATTACGCTCGAGGACCAAAATCGACCCAAAAAAAAACTTTGAGGACCAACATTAAACTTTTGAAACATTGAGGACCAACATTAAACTTCATGCAAACATTGAGGACCAAAATAGACATTTAGCCTCTTATTTTCCTACCTATAACGTTTAAAAAATTTATTTTTGTACATGGCGAAGGCCCTGTCATTGTTAGGAGGCGAAGGCTCCTAGACATTATTTTTATATGGATGGGTCCATCCATATATATATATATATATATATATATATATATATATATATATATATATATATATATATTAAATAATATTTTTATACTTTAAATTATATAATTAATTTGGTAAAAATATTTTTTGTTAATTTTTAATGTTTGAAATTATTATTAATTATATTTTTAAAGTTTACTTGTTGTTAATTATACTTTAAATTATTTAATTAATTATATTTTTTATAGACTAAATTGTCATTTCTATTTATGAGGAATTAAATAGAAATCAATTATATTTTGGAAAAAAAATTTAGGTCAAATTCCTTATATCATTTATTTTCATCAAGTTTCATCAATCATATATTGTATTTACACTCTCTTTCTTCTATTATTGGTTATATAAAAGGTGGTCTTCTATATTCTGTCTCTATCATGATTGGTCATTTAAACACCTTTTGTCATGTGTCATATTTATATTGGGGAACTTGATGAAAATGATATAAAAAACTTGATCTAAGTTTTTTCCTTATATTTTTTAGGGGTTAAATTTAATATTTCTATCCATCAAGACTAAATTAAGACCCATTGTATTTTTGCGGACTAAATTTTACATTTTCATTTATCAGAAAATAAATTTAGTTCTTAGGTGCTCATTTATGGGTGATCGCAGATTGGTTTGGTTCGGGTTTGAGAAAAAATTGGAACCAACTCGATCAAAGTTCGGCGGGCTGGATTTGAAAAAAATAGTCTTGAACCCGAACCGAACAAACCCGCCAATGGGCGGGTTGAGTTGGGTTGGGTTGGTTCGGGTTTAATCCGTCAAATTTATTTTTATTATTTTTTTGACCTTTTTTATTTTTCTTTGAACTTTTAAATTATTTATCTTCACAAAAAAGACTTATTTTCATTTAGAAAAAAGTCAAGAACTTGAAAAAAACTAAAATTGACATATTCAAGATATGAATAATTTGTATTTGTTGCTTTATGTATTAGTGATTTAATATTTTAATGTGTTATAAATTCTTTTTCTAATAATAATATATACTAGAGCGGGTTGGCGGGTTCATAATTTTCAAATCCGCTAACCGAACCAATCGATGAGCGGGTTGAAATTTTGGACCCGAACCAATTTAACCCAAACTGGCGGGTTGGGTTGGTTTTGGCGGATTGGCAGGTTGACCCGAACCACTGATCACCCTTAGGCTCATTTGGTACTGAGAATGTGGTGGGAATAAAAATGACAATGAGATTGCTTAAATTATGTTTGGTAGTAGAAAATGAAAATAAAAAATAAATAAAAGTGAATAAAATTATTAAATTAATATTTTGTATAATTAATCTTAAAATATAAAAATATTATTTTTATAAAAGAAAATAAAATATAAATATTATTTTCAGGAGACAGGAATACCAAGTATTTCCATACAGTTGTAAGAAAGAGAAGAGTGCAGAACCAATTTGTGCGTCTAAAGAAACCGGATGGTGAATGGACCAAAGATTATATGGAAATGGAAAGTATGGCATTGCAGTATTATAAAGAGGTTTATACCCATACGCAGAAGCCGCAGATGGTGGAAATTTTTCAACAACTTGATCTACTGGATATTCCTCATTTGAACTTGCAGGAGATTCAACTTCTTGAAGCTCAAGTTACTGATTTGGAAATAGATTATTCTTTGTTTCACATGAAGCCTGATAAAGCACCAGGATCGGATGGATTGCCTGCTATGTTTTTCCAAAAATTCTGGCCGATAGTTAAGGATGATCTGATTCCTTGCATCAAGTCTTTTTTTCGAAGAGGATTCTTGTTGAAGGAGCTAAATCAGACCTTGATTACGTTAATTCCTAAGAATCAATCTCCGGTACAGTTGAAAGACTTCAGGCCGATAAGTTTATGCAACGTCATCGTCAAAATAGTTTCAAAAGTTATTGTTCTTAGACTACAAGGGATTATGGATAGAGTTATTACGCCAAATCAGAATGGTTTTGTTAAGGGCAGAGCTATTGCAGATAGTATTCTCCTGGCTTCTGAGTTGATGACCTTCATTCATAAGGCTAGGAAAGTTAAAACAAAATGGTGTGCATATAAGCTAGATGTTCATAAAGCTTATGATAAGGTCTCCTGGGATTTTCTTGAGGCAGTGCTTATTAAAATGGGCTTTCCTGATAATTTCATTCAAGTCGTCATGCAAATTGTGTCCACGGAGTCCTATACCTTGATGCTGAATGGCCAGCGTGTGGATTCCTTCCAACCTCAAAGAGGACTTAGACAAGGAGATCCGTTGTCTCCTTATCTCTTTCTTCTGTGTTCTAACATTTTGTCTTGCATGCTCAATAAGCTGGAAAAGGAGAAGAAATTGCAAGGAATTAGATTTGGGAGACGTGGTCCTTCTATAACACACCTCATGTATGCCGATGACACAATATTATTCTTCAAAGCTGGAAGCGAAGAGTGTAGCATAGTGAGGAAGACATTGGATGATTATGCAAATTTGGCAGGTCAGGTCCTTAATAATGATAAGTCCTTTGCAGTTTTCAGCCCTAATTTATCACGTTCTCTTAAAACTTCGATGGCCAATACCTTGAGGGCAAATACTTCAAACAAGCTTGGTAAGTATTTGAGTGTTTTAATTGATGATCGGCCAAGGAACAATCAAGCGTACATGGAGCTTGTGGATAAGGTCGAAGCTAAACTTAGCGGGTGGAAGGCCAAGTTACTGTCTCAGGCAGCAAAGCTCACGTTAATTAATTCAGTAATTCAGTCTTCTCCGATCTACCACATGTCAGTGATGGATATTCCCACCAAGTTTGCAAACAAGCTGGACTCGGCTTCAACAAACTGTTGGCAAAAAGGAGCAGAAAAGGTTTTTCGAGAAAGAAAAAAGATACAGCACACAAAGAGGATGGAAAGGATGATAATATCATTAGGTGTAATACTTTTATACAAGAGTTCAGCAAAAAAAGTTTGCTTACCAAACTTCTATGATTTAAGAAAGTTTGTGTACCAAACCAAAGCCAAAAAAGTAGGCTCCTCCATACTCTTACACCAACTACTACCTACTGACATGGTGACATACAAAAAGAAAAGAAAATAAAAGTACTTGCATTAATTACATAATATGGTCAGTAGAGCCATTTTTTTTAACACTCCTCCTTGATGCAAGTAATATTACACACACCAAGACATGATCTAAGAAACTCAAATCTTTGTTTCTGTAATGCCTTAGTAAAGACATCAGCAACTTGATCTTCAGTGCAGCAGTGCTTCATCAGAACTTCTTTCTCTTCTTCTGCTTCTCTAATAGCATGGAATTTAATCTTGATGTGCTTGGTCTTGCCATGAAACACTGGATTTTTCACCATCGCCACAGCAGACTTGTTATCGCATAAAATTTCAGTAGGCTTTTCTTGCTGAAATCTCAACTCAAACAGAACTTTCCTCAACCAAATTGCTTGGTTGACAGCAGCAGATGCAGCAATGTATTCTGCTTCAGCCGTTGACTGTGCAACGGAAGATTGCTTCCTTGTTCCCCAACAAATAACTGCAGAACCAAGTGAGAAACAATAACCAGATGTACTCTTCATGTCTTCATCAGTTCCAGCCCAATCACTATCAGTAAATCCCAATAATTTTGGTGAAGTAGATCTCCTGTAAAATAAACCAAAATCAATGGTGCCATGAATATATCTCAGCACCCTTTTAGCTGCAACAAAATGAATTTCTGAGGGTACGTTCATAAATCTTGATAGTAAACTAGTGGCAAAATTGATATCAGGTCTGGAATTAGAAAGATAAAGCAATGAGCCAATCATGCTTCGATAGGTGGAGACATCAATAGGTTGAGAATCATCAATTTTCTTCAACTTCTCACCATGGACAGCAGGCGTACTTACTGGTTTGGCGTTGTTGAGCTTGAATTTTTTCAGAAGTTCCCAAGCATATTTCCTCTGGGAAATAAAAATGCCTTGCTCACTTTGAATAATTTCCATTCCAAGGAAGTGATACATCTTCCCAAGATCATTCATTTCAAACACTTGCTGCATCTTTAACTTGAATTCTTCAATTGCCTTTAAATTGCTCCCTGTCACCAAAATATCATCTACATAAAGAGAGACAATGACAACTTCACTTTGCTGCTGTTTTACATAAAGAGTTGCTTCATTCAAACTTCTTGTAAATCCTGCATCCAGCAAGTAGTTATCAATTCTAGCATACCAAGCTCTTGGAGCTTGCTTCAAGCCATAGAGAGCCTTTTTTAATAAACAAACTCTATTGGTTCCATCATTGAAGCCATCGGGTTGCTCAATAAAAACTTGTTCTTCCAAGAACCCATTAAGGAATGCAGACTTCACATCAAGTTGAAAGACTTGCCATCCATTGTTGGCTGCCAATGCTAGGATTAACCTTATAGTATCAAACCTTGCAACTGGTGCAAATGTTTCGGAGAAGTCTACTCCGGGTTGTTGAGCATATCCTTTGGCAACAAGTCTTGCTTTGTACTTGTTGATGGAGCCATCTGGATTCAATTTTAATTTGAAAACCCACCTTGTTCCAATTACTTGTTTATTGTTAGGTCTAGGAACCAAAACCCATGTCTCATTTTTCATAATCATATTCAACTCCTCCTCCATGGCAGCTTTCCATTTAGGAATTTTCAAGGCTTCATCTGGTATTGTGGGTTCAAAGCAAGCAATATTACATCGACTATATATATCTTCAAGAGTTCTTGTACCTCTAACAGCATGCTCATCTTCATTTTCAGATTCATCATGATTAGCTGCTGGAAATTCTTGAAACTGGTCATAGCCACTAGCTTGCTCATGAGTAGAAGGCTCCATTTTGTTCCAGTCCCATTCACTTTGCTCATCAACTTTTATGCTTCTGCTAACATACACTTGCTTAGAGATGGGATTTAAAATTTTGTAGCCTTTTGATTCACTGCTATAACCCACAAATATTCCTCTTTCAGCTCTTTGATCAAGTTTTCCCCTTTTAGCTTCAGGAATAAGAGAATAGCAAACACTCCCAAAGACTTTAAGGTGTGCTACAGTTGGTTTGAATCCAAACCATGCTTCAAATGGAGTCTTTCCTTGTACAGCTTTTGTTGACAATCTGTTTTGCAAGTACACAGCAGTGTTTACTGCTTCAGCCCACAATGTCTTAGGTAGATTCTTCTCAAATAAAAGACACCTTGCCATATTCATCACCGATCTATTCTTCCTTTCACTCACACCATTTTGTTGAGGTGTGTAAGTGATGGTTAGCTGATGTCGAATTCCAGCCCCTTTCAAATATTCATTAAATTGATTGGAGATATATTCAGCTCCATTGTCTGATCTCAAGGTTCTGATTTTGAGGCCAGATTGTGTTTCAACAGAGGCTTTAAATTTCTTGAACATATCAAAGACTTCAGATTTCTGCCAGAGAAAGAATACCCAGCAAAATCTAGTACAATCATCAATAAACAATAGAAAATATTTGCTGCCATTGTAGGAAGGTGTACTCATTGGTCCACACACATCAGTGTGAATCAATTCAAGCTTTGCAGAAGCTCTCCAAGCTTGACCAACAGGGAATGGCATTTGGCTAAGTTTCCCAAGCTGACATGCATCACATACATTGCTGCTTTCAATCACTTGTGGCATTCCATAAACTAAATCAGTTTTGGAAAGAAATTCTAGTGTTTTGAGATTTGCATGACCAAATCTCTTATGCCAAAGTGAGGTTTCCTCTTTAAGACTGAAACAAGATTCAAACTCGGTTGTTTTCCAAGCCAAGGGAAAGGTTCTTTTATGCATTTTTTTACTGAGAACATTGTCATGCCATTAGGACTACTAATTTCACAGACTCCATTCTTAAACACCAACATATAATTTTTCTCCAATAACTGACCAACCGACAACAAATTCTGATTTATCTCAGGAACATAAAGAACATCATCAAGTATCTTTGTACCTGAGTTAGTCTTCACACGAACTGCTCCTTTGCCTTTGACATCTACGGGTCTTCCATCTCCAACTCTGACCTTAGAGGAATAGCTTGTATCAAGGTCCACAAAGCTTGTTAAGCTTGCTGTAATGTGGTTTGTGCATCTGCTATCCACTAGCCATACATAAGCACTTTCAATTGAAACACCACATTCTTCAACTTCAGTGACAGCAAGCAGCTTCTCTTCTTGATAATCAGCATTTTCCACTGTTTGAGCAGATTGAACTTGTGTTTGTTGGTCATGTTTTGTTGTACAAACTTTTTCAGTGTGACCAAACTGCTTACAGGTCTTACACTGAGCACCAGGCCTGAAATAGCAATAGTTCTCTGTATGGTTTGTTTTTTTACAATAGGGACAAGGTGGATATTTGTCTTTCCTACCTTTCCCTTTAACAAACTTCTTGTGTTTTCCCTTCTTCTGAACAGCCTGGCCTTTTGATCCTCCTTCTTGTAGACTCATCTTGTGTACTGCAGTAAGTGCTTTCTCTCCTGCACTTTCTTCTTCCCTAAGTGCTTTCCTTTGTTCAACAGCCAAGAGGGCATTTGTTAACTCAGTCAAAGTGATCTGAGACATATCCCAAGTGTCCTCAAGAGAAGAAATTTTTGCTTCAAATTTTTCAGGAAGAGTCACCATTACCTTTTCAACAATTCTCCTCTCCTCCAACTCTTCTCCTAGCAACCTTATTTGATTAACTGTCTTCATGACTCTATCAACATAATCTCTCACCTTCTCTGTTTCCTTCATCTTCAATAGCTCAAATTCTTTTCTCAAGTTAAACACTTGCATTTGTCTTGTCTTAGCAGATCCTTGAAATTCTGTCTTCAACTTCTCCCAAGCTTCATATGCTGATTCACAAGCTATGATCTTGGAGAATACAGGATCTGAAATAGCTGCATGAATGTAGGACAAGGCCTTTGGAGCTTTAGCAGATTCTTCTTCATGTTGCCTTATTTGCTGCAACGTTGGGTTCTGTCTCAGTAGAGGAACAACTCTGTCTTCTTCCACATACTGCCATAACCCAAGACCTTTAAGATATGCCTTCATTTTTACAGCCCACACATGATAGTTTTCGCCACTGAAGTGAGGAGGTGGAACTGAACTGCTGCTAGAAGCCATACTAAAAATGTTGAAGCAAAAACAATATCTTAGACACTCACACAGTCCCTCAAGATCAAGGGGCTCTGGTACCACTGTTGGCAAAAAGGAGCAAAAAAGGTTTTTCGAGAAAGAAAAAAGATACAGCACACAAAGAGGATGGAAAGGATGATAATATCATTAGGTGTAATACTTTTATACAAGAGTTCAGCAAAAAAAGTTTGCTTACCAAACTTCTATGATTTAAGAAAGTTTGTGTACCAAACCAAAGCCAAAAAAGTAGGCTCCTCCATACTCTTACACCAACTACTACCTACTGACATGGTGACATACAAAAAGAAAATAAAATAAAAGTACTTGCATCAATTACATAATATGGTCAGTAGAGCCATTTTTTTTAACACAAACTTCTACTGGGGATATAAAAATGATAAACCGGCCATGCACTTGCTCAATAAAAACAAATTATTTCAGCACAAGCATTTGGGGGGCTTGGATATGCGTCAAACAGCTCTATTTAACAAGGCTTTATTGGCTAAACAGGTCTGGAGGATAATTGATAAACCACACACCATTTATAGTCAATGGTCAGCAGCTAAGTACTTCAATAACAAATTAGAACATGCTCCAAAAAAGTCTTCTCAACCTGCTCCAATATGGAAATGCATCGATAAGGCAGATAAATTAATCTTGGATAACTTGTGGTGGCGAATTGGTAATGGAGAACAAGCTTTAGTGGGCTCAAAGTTCTGGTGGTCTCCACAAACTGCATCGCACAATGTTAATACTTTTGTTAAGAATCTTATCAATCTCCCTAATCATTCTTGGAATACAGAGGCCGTTTGTCAAATCTTCTCGCGGGAGGTTGCTTCCAGAATATGTAATACTCATATCTCGGTATGTGATGTTCCGGATAAGTTAGTTTGGAAATTCTCAGTTAATGGAGAATATAGTGTTAAAACGGGGTATTATATGCTTAATCACTCACAGAATGATATTGCTCCTAATGACTTCTTCCCTTGGAAGTTTTTATGGAGTTTATCAATCCCTTCTAGAATAATCAATTTTATCTGGCGTTTAAAGCATAATGCTCTTCCAAATTTAGCTAACTTAAACAGGCATCATGTACTAGTGGAGGAATTATGTCATTTTTGTGGAGCAAATGAAGAATCTCTAGATCATATCTTCCTTCATTGCCACTTTGCTCGTGCTGTTTGGTTTGGTACTGTCTTCAGTTTTCGTTCGCAGGATTTTCAATCTACTTCCTTGCAACAATGCCTCCTAGATTGGTTCATCATAGCTGAACATGCAGACTGCCAAGGTCAGCAAATCCTAATTTTCAAATTGGTTGTCTTGTATAACATTTGGCTGGCCAGGAACAAGTACTGTATGTCGTGACATCATCGTCCTCTTACAACAGAAAAGTGTTTCAATACTACCTTCTGACGAGGAAGGTCGAAGATTCAAACATCTGGCTCTACAAATGATTCCTAACTTCTTTTTTACTTTCAATGTGTCAAACTTCCTTTCCTTGTAATCTGTTCTTGCAATCAATATATATATATATATATATATATATATATATATATATATATATATGAATGGACCTTTGTCCATTTATATAACTCTTTTTTTTTTTTGTGTCAGGGGCCTTCGCGCTCAAAATGGAGAAGGCCCCTGCCAATGACAGGGCCTAGGCCCTGGTACAAAAATAAATTTTTGTAAATGTTATAGGTAGAGAAATAAGATTATATTTATTAGTTTTTGAAGATTAAATTTTTTAAAAATTATATAAAAATAAAATAGTCCTTAAATGGAGTTCAGATCCTTGGAGGATTAATCCTTGACTTGTCGGGCTAGGGAATACCTTAAAAAAAAAAAAAAAGGGTTGTGATCAGAATATGTATTGACTAGGCATTCAACAGAAGCATCTTAAAATTTAGTTTTCCCATTCAAAGAGCAGAGAACTTTATCGAGTCTTTTCTTGATTTTTCCCTAACCCGTCCTACTAGATCCTTCCCATGTATAGAATTGGCCAGCCGGGATATTGTCAATTAAATTGCATGAGTTTATCCAATTCTGAAAATTGGTACAGCGTTGCACATCTAGGGGGCAGCCACCTTTTTGTTCATTTTTTGCAGCAATTTCATTGAAATCTCCTGCCACCACAAGGGGAAAAGGGTAGTTATTACATATATTTTCAATAGTTTTCCATAAATTTCCTCTTAAATTAGCATGTGGATTAGCATAAACAGCAATTATACCCCATTTGTCACCTTGATTATTTCCTATTTCCAGTTGAACAAATTGTTCGCTATTGAAGATGCAGTTCGTTTTAAGGTTATTTTTCCAGAGGGCCCAAATCCCTCCAGCAAAACCTCTAGCCTCACTAATTTCTTTATGTTTAAAGCCTAATTTCTTAATAGCATTTTATGCTTTTAAACCACTACTTTTAGTTTCAAACAGGCACACCATATCAGGATCATAAATTCTTTTCATTTCTTTGAATGCAAGATAAAACTTTCTTCCTGCAGCTCCCCTGTAGTTTCAGAATGAAACCTTCATTTACACTTTTCAATTCGTTTAATGTCAAGCACTAATGAACAGAATAAATGGACGCAAAACTAGGGGGTATTAGGAGTGTTGGACTCCCTTTTACTCCTTATGTGAGCTGAGTGTGCTATGAGAGTGGATCTTCTAAAGTAATTCTCTATATTTTTTTGTGGAGTTATGAGAGAGATAGAGAGAAGAAAAATTGGGAGAGAAAAAAATCAAGAAAGAAAATATTTTCCTTATCTCTATCTTTCTCATAACTCCACCAAAAAATATAAAGAATTATTTTAGTGGATCATATCTCGTACTAAATCCTTTTAATGCGAATTTGGAATTTTGCTTTTTCTTGTTTCTCTTTCCAAATCTTGCAGTGTTCCATGTGATGCCCATAAACCCCGCATTCAAAGCAAATGAAGTAGAGAGACCTTCATACTCGATTTTTCTAACTTGACCTTGAAGCTTGTACTGTGATAGTAAAGGCTTGCTAAGGTCCAGCTCCACACAGAGCCTCGCACATTTTCCCCTTGTCTGGGAGGTTGTATTGACATCTATTCTAATAACATTTCTGATAAAGTTTCCTAGTGTATTTAGAAACTTTTCATCATACAGCTCAATGGGGAGATCTGGGAGATGAATTCATGCTGCTAGTTTTTTAATCTTTTCCTATGGATCGAATAAACTGGTCCAAGGCCTCACAATCTAGTTTGAGCCATGTTGTCAGTCTCTTCTTTAGATTGAGGAGGATCTCCTCCTTGCTCCTCCATCAACTCTTGCCGGAAAACTTGACGGAATTCTTGCCTTGAATCTTGGAGCTTAGTATATTTCTTTGTGGAACTTTTTACTGATCCTCCATTAATTGCTCCTAATATCTTCTATGATTTGTCATATAATTAAAATTAATATTATGTATGCAATATCATGTCATCATCATTTGTAGTTAATACTTTGGATGATATCATATATGAGGGTGAAATTTGAAAGCTTCAGAAATGAGAAATGAAAACCATTACAATTTGAAATTTTTGCCATGATTTGCAGAAAAAAGAATTAAGATATCTTAAAAATTAGTGTAAAATTCAATGACATAAAAATTACTTTGGCCTAAAAACATTTAAAGAGAAGCTGGACAGGATTAAAATAAAAGGAAATGAAATCAAAAGAAGAAATTCTCAAATTCCAAGTGGTTAAAGATGCCTAGGTCAAATATGAAGTAAAATATCTGTACACATACACGAACAAACGAAAGGATATAATCAAACATTCAGATCAGTGACATTTATCATTTCTGCCATCTTGTAGTTAGCATTAAGCAATAATAATAGGCAGCAAATCCATATATCGCATTATATTACATCTCTTGCATATTCAGTGAGAATGGAAAGGATTTTATCACTTCTTTCTTGATACTGCTGCTGCAATCCCACCTGCAACCAGTCCTATAGCAGTGGCAGCAATGCCTAGGCCAATGACACCATCTACAACAGAAGAGAGGGAAAAGTGACAAAGTCAGTTTTCAATCCTAAATCCTAATTAATAATGATTAGTAATCTTTTTTTTTTTTTTTTTGAGAAACTTTGGGGTTTGTTTGACAACTATAATTCTTATTGGCTCAAACTCGCTTGTTTTGAGAAAAGATTGAAAGAAAGAGGAAGGGAAGGGGAGGTTAATCTTCTCAAACTCTCCTCCTTGTTTGGATGTTGGTAGATCCTCAATTTAAGGGTATCTTGAATTTGTAATGGAGAAGAATAATGGAGGACTAAGAATTAATCTTCTACTATCTTCCCCTCCAATTCTCAATTTTCCAAATAAGGGGGAGATATATTACTTCTCTCCCCTTTCCTCCCCTTAATCCCCAATCCAAACATACCATTAGGGTAGGTTTGAAAATTAAGTGGGGAAAATAAAATTAATCTTCCATATGTCCTCACCTTGTTTGAATGTTGGTAGCTCTTCCAAAATTCACCAATTTGAAGTATCTTGAATTTGTGAAAGAGAGGATAATGGAGTATTAAAGATTAATCTTCCATTATCTTCCCCTTCAATTCTCACCTTTCAAACAAAGAAGATATCTTGATTATCTCCCCTTCCCTTCCCTTCCCTTCTTCTCATTAATCTTCAATCCAAACATACCCTTTCATATAATTCTTACATAGCTAGTGGATTTGTAATCTCTTATGTGAGGAAAGAGATAGACACAGGGCGAGACCCACTTGAGTGGTGGATTTCAGAGTGGGTGTGTTCATATAATATTGTCATATAATCCCCATACATGAGAGGATTCAAATCCCACCAGGTTGATGCAAGGAGCCAACGGAAGCTCAGAAAAGTGAGCCTGTAAGTAAATCTCTACAAGAAACTCGCTTTACTGACTTCTTATTGGCTCTTTGCATAGCCAGCTGATACAGTATATCTATGTAAGAATCTCTTGCTATTTCTCTAAACACATTAACCAGAGGAAAATATCAGAGAATGCGCCCATAATATTTCCCATTGAGAAGATTGACTAAAGCGAAGCTTGAGGATATCCTGACTGTGATACCAAGAAAATAACAGAAGAAAATGGCAGGAAGTATTTAAGGGAATATCAGTAAATAAGGGAAACCTTTTGTGATTCGTTCTTCAATAGTCTTCTTAAGCGTCACTGCCTGCCTCCAGTCAGGTGCAATCTAAAAAACAAAACATGTAAGAATATTAGATTAAACTTTGTCTATGTTGTTGATGCACAAGTTAGAAATCAGGAACCCTGCTTTAAGAGTTTTGAACTAGTACCAACCAAAGTGTTCAATTAAGCCTCTTTGGTGTTTAATTTAATTTTAAATTCTGGATACACACCACACAGGGAAACTCCCAGGACAACTCCTACACATGCCACTGAACAACTACTTAATCATACCATATACAGACATTTTGTAGCAAGTTCAAGAATTTCTAAATACATAAACAATTTGCATTTTTAGAAGTCGGTCGCACTTTTATACATTGAGTTAGAAAAGATTCAAGTTGATAACGAAGAAAAAAAATAGGGTAAAGGGGTTGAAAGAACTGTTCCTTAATTCAGAGCTACCAAGTAACAACAATTCTGGAGATAGAAGGCCATACCATTAGGCATTGGTCCACAAGATCCCTACTCCTTGAATATTCACCACTTCTATAATACCCAACAGCCAGAAGATATAGCTTCTCCCTCTGTTGCAGTGGGTTGTTCGTTCCAGGTAAAGATGCTGTCAAATAAATGTTATCTTATGTTATCCTTAGTCGCAATAGTAAACACAAAGATAGATAGAATAGCACAGGATAAAAGTATGGCAGCAAAACAAAAAAAAACTTAGGTCCATTTCCTTATGTCCATTACATCCAATTCCCCAATATAAATATGACACGTGGCAAAAAGTGTTTAAATGACCAATCACAGTAGAGAGAGAATATAGAAGATCACCTTTTATATAACCAATAATAGAAGAGAGAGAGTGTAAATACAATATATGATTGGTGGAATTAGATGTAATGAACATAAGGAAATGGACCTAAGTTTTTCCTTTTTTTTTTTTGGGTCCAAGTAGAACAGCTCAATTTGAATACTAATTTGTTTGTAATTAAATTATATGGACCTTCTTGTCAAAAAAATAATCAAGGATAAAGAGTGTGAGTGGTGTATGTGCATGCATGCATCTCAGTTTGTGAGTAGCTGTTTGTGTATGTTTCTAGGGGGAGAGCAGGAGTTTTATGCATCTACCTTCAAGCATTGCTATCCCCCGTTGTACATCTTCAGGTCGTCTTGAGTGAACAAGGGCCCATGATAAACGCAATAGACATTCTTGCATAAACTCATCAGAGGATTGTTTCCCGGCCTCAGCAACCTCTCTTTCACATCCCTTAAGATACATTAAGAAAGTAGATAAAGGAACAGACCAAGAAATAAAAACGAAAAACATCCAGTAGAAAAAAGTAGAGACAACCAAGACAAAAACCAAATTTCACATCTCTTAAGATACATTTGTAGAATGCATAAAAAAGTAAGATGACATACAGGACAGCAAAGACAAAAACCAAATTTCCCACATAATAAGCAAACATAGGACTGAGAGATTGGATAAATTTAAAACTTACCCACAAATATGGCTTCTGTACAGAATATGAAGTAATCATAGGAAAATAATTTACTCAGTTTCCGGTAGCTACAACCATTTCCCCTTTAGAAAACATAAATATTAATTTCACATTCTTCAATTCCTCCCTACATTAAGGAGTCTTTTAACCGAGCCCAATATTTTCAATTAAAAACCCAAAAGACAGTATCAGCATAAATCATTCCAAGGCACTAGAAGACTACTTTCTCTCCCTCTCCTTGTATTTTCGACTTCTACCATTTTCATTAACGCTTCCCCACACAATGGTCATATATTGTGACAAGAGGGTCAAGGAGTGAAATAGAATTGGTATCTATACAGTGCAGACAACTGTACGCAAGTCCATGAACAGGAAACCATGCTTAAGTCCAAAAGATTTGTTTTAGACCAGGATTTATATGAGTAAACTCTGCTACACTTACCCATTTTCAATGCTGTCAATACTACTCTTGAGCAGCTATAAGTCTAAAGTTTTTATGTCTTTAAGTTGACTTTATGTATATCCTACTGCAATCAATTAGTTAATTAAAGTAGCATGAGCAACTATAATTCTTCTACCTGCTACATTTAATGACAAGTTTTATTGATGTAGTTCATTCAGGTACTATGATATCAATAATTATTTCAAGATGCCCCTTTAGATACTGGTAAAAGAAACAATTTAGTATTCTGCCAATATAAAAATTCAACTAAAGAAGATGGGCTACAAAATGAGGGCACCCTAGATGCAAGATTGATGAATTAGCTACAGTAAAGATTCTGTTCGAGGTGAAGTCATTTTGAGCATGACAATAATCTCGTCACCAATTCAAGATTACTTCAAAGCATCTAAGATCTATACCACTTTTGAAGTTGAAAATACCCATAAACTAATACGCCACTCCTTCATTCGTCACAGCAAAACGTTACTATACAACAAGGAACAACCCCTTTTTCATTTTAACACCAGCAAAAAAACAAACCCTATTCACATCAAATTAAGAAAGAAAGAACCCAAATCTTGCTTCAGAAATCGGCCACTAATTTCAGAATTCAATTTACAAGGTTTCACAATCAGAATAAGCAAAGCACAAAAACAGAACCTAGAAGTAGACACAGCAGAAACACCACAGAAAACCAAAATCAAGTTCAAATTCCCTTCCGAATCGAAGAATCGCAAAACAGAAACAAGAATTTCAATCAATTTTGATGGATGCACAGCGTTGAATTGAAGAGAAGAATGAACTTACAGCGACTATGTCAGAATCGCACCAGGGTAACTGGTCTTTGCCGGAGAAGAAGTTACCGACGGAATCGAAGATCATGCCTAGCTTGGCTTCAAGCTTCGCCATACAAGAAGAGCGAGCGAGCAAGCAGAAATGAGCTGCGTATAGAAAACGACGTCGCGTAGTTGAAGGATGAGAGTTTCAGACAAGAAGAAGAAGAAGAGAAAAACCCTGTCTGATATTAATAGAGCTGACTTCGTGGCTACGAAATCTTCGTCCTCTAGTCAAATGCTTCTTTCTTCCTTAATTTTATTTGGGTTAGTATTTGGAGTTAGAGTATAAATTTCTCCCCACATTAGCTCTATAGCTCTATAGTTTGGGTAATGGTATAGAGCTATTAAAAACTCAATCATCTCTCAGGAGTCTGAATGTCAAAGTATTTTTTTAAAAATAAAATATGACACAGATTTCAAGACAAATTCAATGACTTGTAACTGTTGAGTTTGAGCTTTTGATAGCTCCAAATATACACCTTTGAAGAATGAGAATGTTGAAGGAAATAAAATTATCATATTAATATGATGTGACGTGAATAAAATACAAATGAGTAAAGGTGAGAATGAAATAAAATAACCAAACGTACCTAATTTACCATACAAAGATATATATGGTTGATGACAAATAATTAAATATCGTTTCTTTAAATTTTATTCAAATTTATGGGGAGAAAAAAAAATTAAGAGTGGCTACAAGATTAAAATGTGAATTTACTTAATATTTTTTTAAAGGTACTTAATTATTTTATTTTTTGAAGGATAATATTAATTTTAAAGAAATCAAATCAAAAACGTTTGTTACACCAATATAGGCGTCACGTGTACGTATAAATATATAATTTATCTTTTAATTTATAAAAAATTTATAATATTAAATTAATAATTATTATATTATATAATAATATCAAATTAAGTATTTAATATTTTTAATTTTTAAAATATAATATAATATAAAATAATTATTATATTTTAAAATAATAAATTAAATAATGAGAATTACTTACATTTTCACATTTTTTCAATAAATATTTACTAATTTATTAAATATAAAAAAAAATGATGGGAGGATGTGGGAGTGGGAGTGAGAGGGAGAGAGAAAGTAAACATAGTGGATAGTTAATGTTGAAACAAATAACTTCCCATAATTTAATTTATTATTTTAAAATATAATAATAATTATTTTAGTTTACAAATTTAAAAATTATCAAATATTTAATATTTTATTATTTTAAAATATAATAATAGTTTTATATTATATTTAAATAAATAAATAAATTACTACGTGCATGCGAAGCCTCTAGTATCTATTATTTCTCTGCCTTATTTTATCATTATGTATTTGTTATATTTTTAATTAAAAATTAAGTATTTTTGTGAGTATAATAACTAAAAGACTTAATAACTATATTAATATAAATATATATAATTAAGCCATTTATTTAGCCAAAGTCAAATATGCTTAGACTTTTTTCTTTAAAATAGCCCATTTACGCGCTTTTATTTTTAAAAGGTGAGCATCTTTCAAGTAAATATAAAAATAATTATATCAAATTAATAATTAATAAATTTATATTTATATATTTATCAATTTCTTTTTGTGAGAATCCACCACGTTAAATTAAAAACTAATTTGTACAAGATTTAGTAGTAGGAGTATTAAAATAAAACTTTTAATATTCAATCATATATTCTATTTCTTACAAAAATAAGACTGCTATTACTTTCTCAAAAAAAAAATTTATTACATATTTATTTTGTTTAATATACCAAACTTGCCTAAACATTTCCCCTTCATTTTATTTTCCTTTATTTTGAAGACAAATATAATTCCTAATATGACGTGAGACAAGGGAAGAGCGCCACGTGGGAGGATTAGGAAGGAACACGGAAACCGCAAGATGCCTTACAAGCTTGTTTGGTACAATACGACAACGTATCACCGCCTTCAAGGGAGCTTTCCTTCATGCTTCTTTAATTTGGAGTAAATTAATGGAACACTTCTATCAAATTTTATATTATGATTTGTTATATGTTAAGTTGTTAACAATTAAAATAAACAAAATTGATAATAATATTCAAAAAATAGTTTGACGTGATTTAATTTTCAAGAAAACTATCTATTTAAATTACATACATAATTTTTGGCAAATGTATATTTTATGTTTTTAAATTTTATATTAATTTTTAATTTTGTCCTTAAACATTTTTTTTAGTCAATATTATTTTAAAGGTCAAATTACTTTTTTGGTTATCAACGTTTGCACGAAGTTTAATATTGGTCCTCAACGTTTCAAAAAGTTATTTTTAGTCCTCAAAGTTTTTTTTTTTTTGTCAAAATTGGTCTTCCAGCGTAACTCCGTCTGGTTTTTTTTTTGTTAAATGCTGACGTGGAAGGCTTATGTGGTACACCCTCACTCCTACGTGTCATATTTGGATGATATGACACCCTCTCTCACTCCAACTCAGCAAAACGACGTAGTTTTGCTGAGTTGGAGTGAGAGAGAAGTGATGCGAAACGGCGTCGTTTTGCTGAATTTGAGTGAGAGAGAGTGTCATATCATCCAAATATGACATGTAGGAGAGAGAGTGTGCCACATAAGCCTTTCACGTCAGTATTTAACAAAAAAAAAATAGACGGAGTTACGCTGGAGAACCAATTTTGACAAAAAAAAACGTTGAGGAACAAAAATAACTTTTTCAAACGTTGAGGACCAATATTAAACTTCGTGCAAACGTTGAGGACCGAAAGAGTAATTTAGCCTATTTTAAAAGTTGTGAATTGAATTGAATTTCTTTGTCACAGTTTTAAATTTATTCTTAATACTTAACATCACTTAAATTATTAACAAATTATGATACGATATCATATGTAATATTATTAATATTAATTCATTACTTAAAAAATATTATTTCTTTATATTAATATAATTTTAACACTTAAAACAACATCACTTTTTTATAGGATAAAACTTATGTCCATTTCCTTATATCCATTTCATCCAATTCCCCAATATAATTATGACACGTGGCAAAAAGTGTTTAAATGACCAATCACAGTAGAGAGAGAATATAGAAGACCACCTTTTGTATGACCAATCATAGAAGAAAGAGAGTGTAAATACAATATATGATTGGTGGAATTGGAGGAAATGGACATAAGTTTTTTCCTTTTTTATATTAAAAAAAGTAACATTATTTTAAGTGATTAAAAAAACTTAATCTTTTTTTTGGTTGCCCGCTCAGAATTCTGAGACATTGCCTTGACTAATCCGAACTCGACCCTCATCGTGCACCTGGCTATGGTGAGAGAGTTTCCTAACGAGGATAGCTGCATTCACAATATTTCAAACCCGGGACTTTATTTAAGCGATAATAAGTCGCTTATCACTTGGATCAATCCTTCGTTGGTAAAAATTTAGGCTTGTTTGACAACCGTTTTTTTAAAAAAATTTAAAAAAAAAACTGTTTTATAAGTTTATTTTTTTTATAATTGTTCTTAAAAACTAAAAAAATATATTTGTGTTTTTTTTAAAAAAAAAAACTATATGTTGTTTTGTACTCTTGTTTTTAATTTTCTCAAGTATGGAGATCAAACAAATGAGTTTATAAGCAAGAAACCTACACTATTAATTGGCTAATATATATATAAAATAGACAAAAGTATCTTTTATATCCTTAAATTTTACATAAAATTTCAATTTAGTCCCTAATTTTTTTTTTGTCAAACAAGTTTTTACTTTTGTTCTTCCAAAACTTATTTTAAAAACTATTTTTAAAAACACAAAACAAAATCTATTGCCAACCTAACCCTTACTTTTTTAAAAGTATGTTTGGTATGCAGGGAGTATTTTAGTGGGAAGTGGAAGTGGAAATGGAAGTGGAAGTGGAAGAGGAAGTAAGTGATAAAAAGTATGTTTGGTATGCAGGGAAATGGAAAGTGGAATATAAAAGTAATTTTGTTTGGTATGGTGGAAAGAAGATAGGGAAATAGAAGATAAAAATATAAAATACCTTTTTTGCCCTTACTTTTTTAAAAGCCACAAAATTTTGAAGGGCATTTTGGTCTTTAAACCTAACCTCACTTCATCTCACCACAACTTCCATCTCCTTACCCATAGCACCTACCTCCCCTCCTATGATGGAACTTGGCTCACCATGGAAGAAGCCTCACCATGTAACAAACAAACTCAAACTCATAAGTGGTGAGAACACTCACCTATCTAACTTCCATCCTACCAAACAAGATTCAACCACCAATGAACAAGAGAAACTCCAAATGAAAAGCCTAGAATTCAATCACAATCAACATAACTAACAGAAAGTGCCAATAATATATTTTCCATTCCTCGCTTCAGGGTTCGCTTGCTCAGGATTCGTGGATTGGGCTTCACTAAGCCCAACTTCCAACTCAAGTTTTTGAGCACATCCGTTTTTTTTTTGCTGTCCTACATTATATAATATAGAATTCAATCTCAAACAACATACATGAATGGATCTTATGTTGTAAAGCAAAAGAGAAAAAAAGATATAAGGTGGGCCTCACATATAGGCCCACTTTATGTGATAAGCACTCCTTATTTGTGCAGCATAGGATAACAAAGGAGAGAAAAAAGACATAAGGTAAATCCCACATGTGGACCCCACTTTATGTGAGACCCATCCTGTTTGTCTTTCTCTTTTCTTTGTTGTCCTATGTTTATTAGAATTTAGAACCGTCAAAACGGGCTCAATCCACCGGGTTGACCCGTTTAATTAACCAATTTGGTGGGTCGGGTTGTAAAATTCCAACCCGTTTAATAAAAGGGTTGAAGAAATCCAACCCACCTAACCCGTGAGTTAGTTCGCGGGTTAGGTGGGTTGGCCCGTAACCCACTAACTATTAAAAATTTTTTATTTAATATATTAATAAAAAGTATAAAGAAATCCTAAGCCCTAAGTTTTCATATCTTATATCTCATATATTAAATATATTTAAAAAAATTTATTTAATATATTTCATACTTTCATTGTTTTGTATTTAACTATTTGTGAGCGACATGATGAATGATAAATTTTTTTTTTCATTCTATTATATTAAATTTCATAGTTCATAATAAATGCATAAAAAGTATAGATTTTTTTTAAAAAAAGTTAAATTAAAAAAAATGGATTAGGTGGGTTAGCCCGTCCCAGCACTTGGGTGGGGTTGGGATTTTCAACTCGTTTAACTCTTTTCAACCCGAGTTGGCCAACCCGTGTGGACCGGGTTGACCCACTTTGACACCTCTAATGTTTATAATTGAGTCGAACGAGAATGGATTCTATACTAAGTAGAGAGTGACACATAAATGGGATCCACATGTGAGTCCACCTATGTGTCACTCTCTCTCTCTCATCATACATTTCTATGTTAATTAGCATAGAATCTGTTAGTCAGAAAATAAATCAAGAGGAGGTGAATTGGTTTATTCAAATTTTAACTATTTGAAAAACTTCCTTAGTCCTCAACAGGACTCTCTTAAGTATTTAAAGATTGAATACTTATTTGCAACCTTGTTCACCAACAAGGATCAGCCACTTCTTGGCTTTTATACCTTAAGATACTTCAATCTTTAAATACTTATCACAAACAAGAAAGAGAAATAAATACAGCAGTCTCCTAATGACTACTAAAAATTACAGCACAAAGATTCACACAGAACCCGCACACAAGAGTCGCACACAGGAGTCACCTAGACTTTTCTTCACTAAGAAGATTTTTGCCACTCTTGAAAGCTTGGAACACTTAGTTTACAGAAATAGCTATGATCACACAAAGATGAGAAGGAGATAGATATTGCAGTAGATTTTCTAGGCACTCAGCCTTTTTCTCCATAAATCTTCAGCTTGCTCTTCGATCACTTATTATAGCCACTTTCTTTAGCTAGCCGTTACTCACATCTTCTTCAACTTTTCGAATGCATGCTCCTTCTCCTGGATTTATGCTTCCTTTATCTCAGAGGCAATGTGGTTACAATATGGGAGGATAGAAGAACTTCTGGACAACACTTGAGTACATGGTCCTTTTTAGCTTGAGTGTTGTGACTTGTTTCTTCCTGCATTTGCTTTTCATCTACTCATAGATATGATCACATAGATATATGTAGAGGTACGAGGAAGGGAGCCAGAAAACACGCCAAACCTACCAACTCCACTTTTAGGTGAGATATGACATGCATAAAATAAGAGAGGTAGGTACACCTTTTTCATATGCCCATGTGATGTGCACAAGGAGGTAGAGAAACTTACATTCAGAACTCAAAATGTATGGGCCAAGTATTTTTCTTTTCTAATATGGGCATGAAGTTATGTGGGCCAAATATGATCATTTATTTTTGGGTTCAATTATTTATTTTATATTTGGACCAAGACCATTCATTCATCAAAACACATTTAATGCCCAATATTAACAAGTCCAAAATACACAAAAATTATTGACATATTAAAACTAAGATTAAACCTTAATTAGTCATTTTTTTTTTTCAACAGAATCCAAAGTAATCACGGTCACCACGGGAATAAATTAAACCATAAATTACTTCTTATATAGTCACTTCTTCCCATGGAAATGCACAAAAGTTCGAAGATATTGCTGAAGGTTGAGAATGATAGGCAGTAGTACACTAGTACTATACTTCAAAGTTGCACCATAACATTTCAAAAGCTCTATTTAAAAAGCACTCATCAATGAAGTTCATATATAGTCACTTCTTCCCATGGATAAGAAGGTAAAGACATGATGTTGCACCGACTTCTTCTTCATATTGGGCTAAGGGAAAATGTTCTTGATCAGGAGTTTGAATCATTTTTCTGCATCAAATCTTTCAAACTTTTGTGACCTGTAATAAAAAGGAACATTTGTTTCTGCTACAAATTTTTTTATTGAAATCAAGTGTAGCCAATACATGAGTTATTACCGTGCATTGTTTTAAGGTCTCAAAAGCACACGGACTCGGAGTCGTATTTTGGATCATATGTTGTACAATATAAGACAATAAAGGAGAGAAAAAAACACAAGGGTAGAGTCTCACTTAATGTGGAGCTCATCCTATTTCTCTCTCCTTACTGTTGTACAACATAAAATCTATACTAAATAGTATTTATCTTTCTTCATCAATGCTATCAAAAATTGAGCTATGACGAATGAAATGTCTATAATACCTTGTAAGGTCCAAAAATCCACATAATTGCTTCAAGTTTATATATAAAAGTAAAATTATGATTATATTTTTAGACTGAATTATTGTTTCACTCTTTATAGCTTCATCAAAATTTTGTTTTAGTATTTTTACTATTTTTAATTTAAATTTTTGTAATTGAGTTGTTACAAGTTTTTAAAATATTTTATTCATCGTTAATTTTACTTTCATCAATGTTTGTTATATTTGTTGAAGTAGCCAACTATTTACCACTTTTCCACTTTGTATATACAGAATTTAAACAACCAATTCATCTAAATCATTTACCATAAATTCCATCATTTTCATGTAATTTTTTTAAGTCAAAGGTTCATTTTGGTCCTTTATATTTCACTCAAATTTTAAATTAATCCTTTATGTTTCAAAATTTTTAAATTAGTCCTTTATGTTTCCAAAAGTATTAAATTGGTCCTTCCATCCAAATCCATCAATTTCTTAAGTTAATTGCTAACGTAGCATGCCGAGGTGGACACATAATCTCTCATACGTGTCTTAGATAGCTAACATGGCCTTAGGCACGCCAAAAACACTCATCGTTTAAGTCAAAAATAAAACCATGCTGAAAGGACCAATATGAAACTCTAAAGAAATATAAAGGACTAATATAAAACTTAAATGAAACATAAAGGACCAATATAAAACTTCAATGAAACATAAAAGACTAATATAGAACTTGAATGAAATATAAAGGACCAATATAAAACTTTAATGAAACTTGAAGGACAAATATAAAACTTTTGGGAAACATAAATGATCAATATAAAACTTTTGAAAGATAAAGAACCAATTTAAAACTTGGATAAAACATAGAGGACCAAGATGGACATATGACCATTTTTTTATTACTGTTTTCAAAGAAGTGTTAAAATTCACATACATTAATAAATGCCGTATGAGAAAATTGTTTTTTTTTTTTTTTTTGAGCTGCGTATCAGAAAATTGTTTCTGATTCAAAACCACAAAACTCTGTACATCTCAATACTTACAAACAAACCACAAAAATAAAGAACCTTTTAATGTGCTGAACCAAAAACAAAGTAAAACCAAACTAATCACTAGCTAACCTGGTAATAGCCCCTCATCATCACTTATTTACTTCTTGAAAAACAAATCCTCACACAATGAAGCTAAGTTCTACATCTTTAAACTAATCCAATAATTCTCACTGCCTATTTGCTAATTTCACAAGTGGGGCAAGGCAATCCGACATGCACCAGACCGAAAGATTTTGATTCTTGAATCATCTTCCAAACTAAAAATCCACATTCTTGAATCTGATCTTATTGGCATCTCCTTCAGATTCTCTCTACAGCTCAGACCTTTCTTGCCTTCTTCCCCATGATTAAATGAATTGTAAACCTTTTTTTCTTAATCAGATAAAACTTGCTAATACAATTCTTGTCTTCTTAAGGATAAAACCTAAGAAAGGGCTCCATCTTCCTCAGAAAGCTTAAGGAATTCCCCGTTTCCGGAACATAGTTGGGCAGATAATGAAGGCGATGGAGGCGCAGAATTGCTACCTGCAAAGTCTCAACATATGCAGTAGGAAAAAGGGAATATCAGTCAAGGTACAAATACAATACAGTAATAAGTGGAAAAAAAAACTCAAGTGCAATTTTTATATCTTTGCCATCAAGTTCTCCAATCAGAAATCGGCACGTATATAGTTTATACAACTCATCTCTTCCATAATTGGTTCTTTTTAAGAGAAAGAAATTCACGTTTTATTTATATTAAAGAATCCGATCGCAAGGATATAAGGAATTTCATATAAGTCTAGTCTTAATAGAATAGGGTTAAATGGTAGTAGCAAATTTTCACACCTCCAAAAGAAGGGCTTCTCTCAAAGTCCTTGGTCACATGCAACAATATGGTACCGGAGAGCACAACAACAAAGCCGCATATTTCTGATGCAATAGTTGAACCACTTTGGCCATCCCAATCCTGTAAGCACAAGATGCACATGATATTGAGCCAAGGAATCAAACTTAATAGATAATAGAGACTTGTCATACATCATTAAACTAGACAGTGTAACAAGTTGAATATACCTTAAACATTATTATACTGGCTAGGATTGTAAGTGTTGTAAACATGACATAATATATAGGAGACACAATTGCAGTGTTGAAGGTGTCAAGAGCCTGGAAATTTGGACGCCACATGTTGTCAGAGATGAGTGTATAAAAATTTAAATATAGGAACTCTGTATATAGTGAACTATACAGGTAGAAGTTAAAGCATTTCATTTACCCAAAAAAAAAAGAAATTAAAGCATTTTCTACTTTTTCTTTTGATAAATAAATTCAAAACATCATTTTGAGCAAAAAAACAAAAATCACAGAAGAAATCATTGGGTAGCAATCATGACAAACCCACTGCTTAATTTTTCCAGCAATTTATTTGGTTGTTATATACAATTTACCAATTGCATGACAACAGATGCCTTGTTTTTGTTTTTGTTTTTTCCTATCTCTCTCTCTTCTTTTTATGATAAAATTCTTGCAAATTTTCCTTTTTTTTCCCGTCAAACCACGAATTTCTTAAGAGTTAAGACATACATCCTAAATTATACTAATATAGTATTTTTGAGATTTTAAAGAAATGTATTATCTCAAAAATTAAGACTATCAAAAGTTTTTCATAATCACCAAACTAAGTACTATACTACAATTGCTAACTTATTAAAACTGATTCAATATCTATCATGTCTCAAAAACAAAGTGCTTCGTAGAAAAGGACGAAGAGTCTAAGAATACAACTGTAACATTAAGAACAAAAAGGAAATTTCAATGCCATATTTTTGGAAGCTCCCATCAAGATTAAGAAATCTGTACATAATACTCATTCTTACTGGATTTACAGATAAAGATAGAACAAGATGAAAAATCAGGAAAATGTATATAATTCTTGTTACATAATTGTTGGAGATACTAAAAATTCATGGGCTTTCTTGGTTACCCCTGACAGCTTATAGTTTTAGGATGAAATGGTCCTTGAAAATAATGATAATTACAACAGGAAGGCAGATTTCAGCTTTACAATTCCTCACATGTTAAGATTACCACCAAAAGTTCATTGACAATTAAAAATTAATCATATATATATATATATGATAAGAAAGGTAGATTTATCAGTTCAGAGAATTTTCAAAAGTAAGCAGATGCCACTGTACTCGTTTCAAGACAGAAAGAGTAACCAACCTTATTGAGATAATTCATTTGAGTGATGACACATGTAGCCACCACCAGCATAAAAAACCATGTTTCAGGGTAGATTAATTGGTTCATCCCTTCAAAAGTTAATTTCAATGAAGTTCCAAGGGCTTTAACACTCATCACCTGAAAATTTTCATTATTCATATGAATCAGCAATAGAAAATATGGGTGGTAAAGAAAGATTTGCACTTATAATTGATCATTCCATATTTAAAAATCTTGTGAGTACACAATGAGAAGTAAAAAACTACAAATGAAACAATTTGACGGATATTCATCAGTCACTAGACCATAGAGTGATCCTCCATAGCATCCATCCTCGTTTCCCATAAAAAGGACGAGCTGGCAAAGCCAAGAAGCAAACAAGTACAAAAAATTTGAACCCTCATACATAGTATATAAAATGATTTGTGTACAAGTGAAATTATGATTTTTTTTTCTTAATAAAATTCTATACCATAACACAGGTTTCACAACCCAATACCAATGAAAATCCAATCACTTTTAGTTTTTTATAATGAAATGATCTACCAAAGTTTAATAATGTATGTGTCAAACAAGATCATTTGAGAAAACGAATTTTCATCTTCAGATGAACAAGTTGAATGAGAAGATGGAGTTGTTAAGTTACTTACAGAAAGGGAACCCATCAATGAACAAATGCCAGTAAAAACTAGCACGTTAGTATGGCCACATCGTGGTGAAAAATGGAAGACCAAAATGAAAACCAATACCACCACCGAGCTCACATATAATAGAAATGCTGCCATGCAAGAGAAATACCTCTGTTATCACGGAACTATAATAATATCATCTATAGAAGCGAACATTGGCGGATTCTAACCTGGTTGAGTAGCCATATTCCATATTTCAAGTACAGATGCAATAGGATGCTCCTTCGGTGCATGAATAACAAGAATGACAGAGCCAGCAATGCACATTACACAGCCCAAAATCCCAAGCTGGTGTAGCCTCTCTTTCAGAATAAAGTGAGCCAAAACAGCACTAGAGGATATCAATCATTCACAGTCACACATCATTACAGAAGTAACCTCATTAATTAACAATATTAGAAGAAATAATGTTCTAAATATTGATTAAGTGAGAAAAGTATAGCAGCTACCTCACGATAATACTTAATGCACCAAGAGGGGTAACAAGAACGGCCGGGGCAAAAGCATAAGCAACAAAATTTGCAACCTCTCCAACAATCACTGATTCAGAAACCATACATACAACAACAAAGATTCTGCAAGAAGTCAGATTATGATTCAAATGCCTATGCCCAGTAATAAATTACAGTTTGCAGATTCTAATTTTCCATGAACAGCATTAACTAGTATCCATATCAAGAAAATCCAATTATGAAACAACAAGAAATTTAGCCAAAATAAGTATAGTTAGAAAGCTTACTTGTAACCATCCCCAACCACCAGAGTGGCTCCAAGAGGTAATAATACCCACCAACACCTACAAAATAAGAAACGAAATCAAGGTTGACCAAAAAAAGTAAGGGTTTCGCCATTTCGCTAACCAGAAAACCCTAAACCGATTGATTAAGAGACCAATTAAGATTTCTTCATTGCCTTTTTCACCAATTTCAATTTCAAGTCACTAAATACACTCTCACCAATCAGAACCCATTATGAAACTATAAAAACCAAGAAAATGAACAAAAGAAAGAAAGAAAGAGAGGAAGAAGCATAATCACCAGCTCTGACTCCAGAAACTGCAGCGGCTCTTCTGAGACCTTTCTTCTTGATGATAAAGCTAGCACCAATGAAGCCACTTGACAGCAACGCCAAAACGACACCGCGATTCTCGTCTGACCCTTCCATGCCGAAAAATCGTCGTCACGTATTTCTTCGAGGTTTCGATAATTTTCTTCTTCTTCTTCTTCTTCCCTTCATGGATTAGGTCGAAAGAGAGAACACGGGACTTCAGACCATCCTCCTCGTGCTGCCAAAATTCGTGGTTCTACTCTGTCTTTTTTGGCAACACAAAGATGGAAAGATACAGTGAATATGCTGATACGCCAAATTTGTGTGAGCAAAACATGCATGGGCTCCACTCCTGCTCATTGTATGTTTGATACAAACACCAAACAGTAAAATCGTGGTATTTCACGATTTTCAAAAAAACTTTATATCATATTTTATACATACCAAACACACTTTTTATCATACTTTTTCTCTTTCCTAATTTTTCTCTCTATCTCTCTCATCACTTTTCTCTACAGTACTTTCTTTTATTCTGCAGTACTTTACTCTACAGTACTTTCTTTACAGTACTTTACATCTGTGCATCTATACCAAGCGTACTCATTAGTCTATTTTAAAAATGAGGCAAAATATTATTTAGTTTCCGAATTGTTGGTTAAATTATTATTTAATTTTTGAATTTATCAAAAATATTATTTAGTCCTCGAAATTTGTAACTATGTCAACTATTTAGTCCCCAAACTTGACAAAAATATTATTTAATCCCCGAATTTGCAACTCTGTCAACTCTAACGGGTGACAGTCAGGAGATTAAATAATTGACAGAGTTGCAAATTCAGGGATTAAATAGTATTTTTGTCAAGTTTAGGGAGTAAATAGTTGACATAGTTACAAATTCGGGGACTTAATAGTATTTTTGTTAAATTTGGGTACTAAATAGTTGACATAGTTACAAATTTCATGGACTAAATAGTATTTTTGATAAATTCAGGGACTAAATAGTAGTTTGACCAACAATTCAGGGACTAAATAGTATTTTGTCTCTTTAAAAATCGAATAGTTCATTGAATCGAAAAGTTTTTGTGTCATGGGTTAACCGGTTCAATTGGTTAAACTTATGGTCGGTTGATATTATATATATATATATATATATATATATATATATATATATATATATATATATATAATAATAATAATAATATTTGAATAATTTTTATACATGAATTTAAAATATAATGAGTAATTTATATTATTCAACTATATATATAAAATATTAATAAGCTTAAATAATATTAATTAAAATATTTATATCATTTACATACTATATTAGTTGTTTTATAATCATATAAGATTTAAAATTGTAAGATACACAATACATATAATCAAGTTTAGCCCAAAATGTCAAGCCCAACTAAAAAAAGAAAAAAAAAATTTAAGGGTCAATCAAAACCGGTTTGGGTCACCGGTTTTGACCGGTCCAACCAGGATCAACTCAAAAATCGGGTTTTTAGCTAAACTCAAACCAGGCGAACGGTCAGTTCTCGGTCAGGGTTTTAAAACATTAATTACGACCCTTTTCTTAAATTTCTTTTATTTTCTCTTTTATTTGGGATAAAAATTCAATACTACGATACTTCTTCTGGATTTCGATTTTAATAATGTATGATCATTTGTTAATATTAATAAAAACTCTCACGTTAGTAAAGAAAGGACCCACCTTAAATGGATCAACGACCAACTAAGTGGAGGATATATTAAAGTTTAGTACTAAACATCTTCTCTTTCTTTTGATCTTGACCAAGGTGTTCTTTAAAGCCGGTCTAGTAACTAATTCTTTAAGTAGTATGAGTCCATTCTTAAGGACAACCCTCTAAGATTTTTCTAATCATTTGTTTTATTTACATTCTATTATATTAATAAAATGCAAAAAGTCATGTTTATCAAATTATATAACAAAAGTTGAATTTTGAATATTAATAATTAACTATTTCATTTTTATAATAATTAAGATAAAAACTATCAGTTTAAAATTTAAGTGTTAATTCTAAATTCTAAAAAGAATTTGATGTAGCAGGAATAATCTCACATTAAATAATAAACCAAGGTTTAAATTTTTCATATTTAATACTTAAGACTTAAGAGTGTCATAAAAAAAAAGAGTGTCATGAATAGCATTGCCTTGTGCAAAGGATATTTGTGATAAAAAAAATTTATATATTAGATTATAGTGAAAAAAGGTAAAATGTAATCATCTATCAACCAAATTTGATTAACTTTCAAAACTAATATGGCAATAAAACATTAAACATATATATATACACACAATGACACAAAAATATGTGTGAGAAATGAAATGTGAATTGAAGAAAAGTAAAGCCGAAACTGCAACTTGAGGTATTATTTTATATTCCAATTTTTTAAAGAAAAAAAAAAGAGAGGAAGTTTTTTAAGAAAATAATTCCGAAAGGTAGTGTTTTAGTTCATGCCCTATCATTATCCTTTACTACAATTTCATGAGTATATACAAAATGACTAAATCCTTTTTTTTTAAAAAAAAAAGAGTGAATTACACTATAAAGAAAGGTGTTAAAATAGATGAAACTGCAAATTTTTTTATTTATCACTGTTGAAACTCAATGTAACTTGGAGAACCCACCTTCAAAAGCTAGCTCGTAAGAAGGAAGAACCAAGCTTCCTTAAGTACTCAATGAGTATCTTATCCTATCAGATGTGAGACTTAATATTTATTTTCTAATAATCACAAAAGAAAAAATATATAATTTTTAAAACAAAAAATGTAATCTATAAATCTCTTTGAAAAAGAAAGTATAATTAAGGGATTCTTAACAATTTGTAAGGACAAAATTTTTATTTTGTTCTCTAACGTTTGACACATTTCTCAATTTGATCCTTACATTTGCGATTGGTACCAATTTGATCTCTAATGTTTACTTAGTACCAATTTGATAATTTATATTTGCAGTTGATACCAATCTGATCCCCCAATTATCTAAATACTAAAATTACTTAACAAAAGGGATAAAACAGGAAATATGAGGGATCGAATTGAAACTGAACAAACGTTAGGGACCAAATTGGTATCAATCACAAATTTGAGGGATGAAATTGAGACTGAACAAATGCTAAGGACTAAATTGAAACAATTGTTAAATATTAGGAACTAAAGTAGGATTTTGTCAGTTTGTAAGTAGTACTGTAGTCTAGTACAGGGGAACTTCTGGTGGGGTGCGACGCAGCATATCGAAGCAAAGTCACGCGTAAAACAAACATTGTAAAATGCAAAAGGGTAAAGTATTGTTTTGGTCCTCAATGTTTGCATGAAGTTTAATGATGGTCCTCAATGTTTCAAAAGTTTAATGTTGGTCCTCAATGTTTTTTTTTTGGTTGATTTTGGTCCTCGAACGTAACACCGTTAACTTTTGCCGTTAAGTGATGACGTGGCAGGCTGATGTGGCACACCCTCTCTCCTACGTGTCATATTTTAATGACGTGGCATGCCACATCATGCCACATCATCCATCTTGGCCACATCATCATCTTCTTCATCTTCATCTTCTTCAATCCTCTTCCTCTTCCTCCTTCTTCTTCTCCTTCTTCTTCTTCATCATCATCCCCACCACCACCACCCCACCGCCGGTACCACCACCACTGCCGGTGTCAGCACCGCTGTCGTTGCCGCCGCCACCGTCGCCGTTGCCGCCGCCACCGTCGGAGAAGCCATTGCCGAGAAAAGGCAAGCTTTTTGCAGCTTTCACACGTCCAAGGCTTCTGTTTCTTGATGAGCCAACTAGTGGGCTTGATAGTGCAGCTTCATACTATGTTATGAGAGCAATAGCAAGACTTGGTCACAAAGATGGGATTCAGAGAACCATCATTGCATCAATTCATCAGCCTAGTAGTGATGTTTTTCAGCTTTTTCATAATCTTTGCCTTCATAGCAAAAAGCTTGCCTTTTCTCGGCAATGGCTTCTCCGACGGTGGTGGCGACAACGGCGACGGTGGCGGCGACAACGGCGACGGTGGCGGCGACAACGGCGACGGTGGCGGCGACAACGGCGACGGTGGCGGCGGCAACAGCAGCGGTGCTGACACCGGCGGTGGTGGTGGTACCGGCGGTGGGGTGGTGGTGGTGGGGATGATGATGAAGAAGAAGAAGGAGAAGAAGGAGGAAGAGGAAGAGGATTGAAGAAGATGAAGATGAAGAAGATGATGATGTGGCCAAGATGGATGATGTGGCATGATGTGGCATGCCACGTCATTAAAATATGACACGTAGGAGAGAGGGTGTGCCACATCAGCCTGTCACGTCATCACTTAACGGCAAAAGTTAACGGTGTTACGTTCGAGGACCAAAATCAACCAAAAAAAAAACATTGAGGACCAACATTAAACTTTTGAAACATTGAGGACCATCATTAAACTTCATGCAAACATTGAGGACCAAAACAATACTTTAGCCAATGCAAAAATTGCAATAAAAAAAAGAGGCCAACGCAAAGAGAGAGAGTTGGAGAAAGGAACGGACGTTGATGTAGGAAGGAGGATCACGTCATGCAAAAGCAACCAAATGTAAAGTGGGCCCCACACAACTGCTGCCACGTGTCAAATGTTGGTGGTTGATGTAGATTTTGCCTGAGTTTGTGCAGTAGTAAACGAGCTGCACCTCAGGTTGAAGGACCTAGGTTTGAGTCCTGGAGTCGTCGACACTGTTGGGAGGATTTTAATTATTCGCTCCTGGCCCGAATGAGATTAATCTTTATCTAAATCGTTAAAATGGATAAGTGAGGGACACCCATGATTATACCAAAAAAAGTAACTAAACAAAAAAAGGGTGAGTATCAATAGTTCAAGCTCATCAGTTATAAGTCATTGGATCTGTCTTGAGATATGTGTTATTTTATATTTTAAAAAGAAAAAGTATTTTGGCACAGATCTCCAGACAAATCTAACGACTGACAAATAATGAGCTTGAGCTCTTGATAGTTCTATAGCATTACCCAACAAAAAGCTTAGCTAAGGTTATAAAATTATTCTTTTTTTTTTGAGAGAAAAATTCTTCTAATAATATGTTTCATTTATATTTTTTCTTTTATGATTACTCATGTGTTCTTGATAGGGATGATCATGGGTAGGGTATGGGTAGGGTACTATAATCCCCAGACCCGGACCCGAACTTGAACGGGTATCCAAATCAATCCCCATCCCCGGACCCTACGGGTAGTTAAGTCCCCATACCCGGACCCAGATTCATAAAAATTTAAAATAAATTATTATTTTATTAATATAAAATTTATTTTTATCAATTTTTCATCTATAATCACAAAAAATAAAAAAATTAAATCATAACTATAAATGTACAATTAAATTAATTTAATATCTATAAGATATTTAACATTTTTTCTTAGAATTATATATTTTCTCAATACAAAAAAATTTAAAAATAATACTTTATATATATAAAAATAAATAATACTATTGCGGGTAGGGTACCTCCTTACCCGGACCCAGACCCGTTGATTTTGTACCCGGACCCATACTCAGACCCACAGGATAAATTTTCAGAGTACCCATTGAGTATAGGTATTTTGATCATCCCTACTTCTTGATCATTTAAAAATTTTTTACCCCGTATTTTATTTATATTACAAAATCTAAAAAAAATATATAATAACAATTAGTGACATAACTAATAGTAGAGGTGGGGGGGCTATTAGGGCGAGCTATACCCATCACCCCATGACTTGGACCAAACACTATCCACCCTGTCATCACGGCCCATGTCGGCAAACCAGTCACAAGAAAATGAAAAGAGTAATGGAAGCATTAACCAAAGTGTACGCGGCTGCTAAATGTATAAATCAAATTAGATATTAATATAGAGTAAAACATTCTTTTGGTCCTCCACATATACTTCTTTTGTCAATTTGGTTCTCTATAGATCGGTATTATCAATTTGGTCTCCCACAGATTAAACTGTTAGCAATTTGATCCTTCCGTTAATTAATTTGATGATATGCCAAGTTAAGTTGTGACTCAACAATTTTTTATCTAACTGGGTATTAATTAATTTAGAGTAATTTATTTTTTATTTAAAAAACCTTTTAAATTTAAAAAAAGTAAAAAAAATGGCACAAATATGCTTCTTTGCGTTAAAAGGAGGTTTGTCAAAAGTTTTTTTTTTAATTTAAAAAGTTTTTTAAATAAAAAATAAATTATTCTAAATTAATTTATGCCTAGTCAGATGAAAAAATTGTTGAGTCATAACTTAACTTGACATGTCATCAAGTTAATTAACGGAAGGACCAAATTGCTAACAGTTTGATCTGTGGGGGACCAAATTAATAACACCGATCTATGGGAGACGAAATTGATAAATGAGGCATTTGTGGAGGACCAAAACAATGTTTTACTCTATTAATATATATATATATATATATATATATAGAGAGAGAGAGAGAGAGAGAGAGAGAGAGAGAGAGAGAGAGAGAGAGAGAGAGAACATAGACTAAAACAATACAAATATAAAATATATTACAAAATTACAATTTAAGCATTTTTTAGTGACTAAATTCAATATTTTCATGATGCCATAATTAAATTGAGACAAATTAAATCGTTGATGTGGTATTTGGTAGGAAATGGAATAAAAAATAAAAAAAGAATTAAAATGAGAAAGAAATTAAATAAGATATAAGAGAAAAATTACTTTTTAGTCTCTGAATTAAACTACTATTTAGTCCCCGAGTTTGCAACTATGTCAACTAATTAGTCCCCTGGACGTTAACTGTTAAATAACCGAGTGACGTGGTCTTTAGCTGCTAACGTGCCGCCGTTAATGACAACGATGCGAGTGTTGCCGCTAATGTAGAAAAGAATTTTGACGTGAGGACGAGGTATAATGTGACTGTCATAACTACACATTAAGCAAAGTTTGGCTCTAAAAACAGGGGGAAAGGGGTCATCGACCCAATTTTCGACAACGCGGGAAGAGGAGTGAGGAGAGGAGTCTAGTCACGTCAACAATTAACAGCCACATGTCACTCGGCTATCTAATGAGTAATGTCCAGTAGGACTAAATAGTTGACTTAGTTGTAAATTTGGGGACTAAATAGTATTTTATCTCAAGATATAACAAAGGTTAAATTTGTATATAGGGAGTTGAATTATATTATAAGACTAATCTTATTTAGTACTCCTTCTGGTTCACAATATCTGCTTGAGTTGGGGATTTTCTATGTTTCAAAATATCTGCTAATTTACAAAATCAAGAAAGCATTAATTATTTCTTTACAGTTTTATCCCTATTTAATACATATTCCCAATATAAGATTAATGGAAAAAGAGTAAGTAAGAGTAATTAATTAGTCAAGGTAATTTAGTCTTTTTATCTCATATTTTTTTAAGTTTAAGGTGAACTAATAATTTTCTTGGTTTGTGCGTACCTATCCAACGAAGCAGATATTGTGAATCGGAGAGAGTAGGAAGGAATAAAAATAAAGAAATAGAGGATAAAATATTAAAAAGTGAAATTTGCCCTTGTTAATAAGCCTTTAACTGGTTTTTTTTTTCCAATAATTAAGCCTCTATCTTTAATTGAGGGGTAAATATGAAATTTGATAACTTTTTGAATGACAAAACAGTCAAACAATGCTACTTCCATAAAAGTAAATTCTACTTAGCTTCTCTCCATTTTGTTCTAAATTTATTTACTTTTTACCAAACATACATAACCTAACTTCTTTCCATCCAATTTTTTCATTACCAAACAAGCTCTTAAGGATCAAACTAATAATTTACTCGAAATAAAACAAGTAATACCGAATTATATTAATTCTTAAACTTTCAAAAAATCAAAATCAATACTAATGCAATAATTAAAAAGTATAGTTGAGAAGAGTGTTTAATTATCTTTAATTTAGCACTCAACAAAACACACATTCTATCTCATATTGTGACAACTAATTAAGGTAGCAAAATGTTTATGCATTCAGAAGAAAATTCTATTGATTAATTGAATTATTCTTCTGGTTTTTTTTTGAAAGTTGAAAGATCAAATTTTGATGTACAAGACAAATGTTATAGAAAGAAGGAATGCATTAATTAAAAGCATAAAACAAATTTATTGTCAAAAGAGTGGAAGAAGAGGAGATTATCCATATATATATAAAAGAGAAGAAGTCAGATCCTAGAAGGAATGAGAGGGATATTATTCTGCAAATAATCACTAGCAGCAGCAACTCCACTTCCAAGCTTGACAGGATAACCCACATCTTTCAGTATCATCTCCACACCACCAAGACACCCCAATAGTTGCAACTGAATAACATTTAAACAACCCAATAATAATAATAATAATAATAGGCTTTTGCACACGTATATACACATTAAAAAATATATACACAAATTCAGCCACTTTTAAAAACTATCTACAGATATATACCACTTTTATTGTGCACGAGCCAAAAACGCCATCAGTGATGGCGTTTTTCTGAAACTTCTAATGCTAATATTTACATGAAAACAAGTGTGATAAAATTATAAAAAGATATAGAGAGAATTACCAAGTTGGTCCCTGAAAGATACAAATTATTTCAATGTAGTTTTCTGAGAGATGAAAACGTCTAATTTAATCCCTGAAAGATGTTTTTCCGTCCCAATTTTATTTTAACCTTTTAGTTTTTCCCGTCAATGGATGTGTTTCACGGATTAAAATGATCAAATTGGGACAAAAAAACATCTTTCAGAGACTAAATTAAGCATTTTCATTTTTTTAAAACTAAATTAGAACAATCCGTATATCTTTCAAGGACCAAATTTATAGTTTTCTCAAAGATATATTAAAGCATTGCAATATATATATATATAGTAAAGGGAGATGATTAAAATTAAGATTACCTCATTCAAATTGCCAAGATGACCAATTCTGAAAACCTTACCAGCAACTTTATTAAGTCCAAGACCTAAGCTCAAGTTGTATCTCTTCCAAGCCCTTCTCACTATTTCAGTGCTATCAATGTAAGGAGGAACCACTACTGCTGTCACTGTGTCACTATACCACTCCTCCTTTTGAGTGCAATTCTTCAATCCCCATGCTTCTACTGCAAGCCTGTGTTTTACAGAGTAAATTAATAATTTAGTCTCTCAAAGATGTCTGATCTCTCAATTTGGACCTTAAAAAAAAAAAAATGTACGTCTTAATTCACTCCCTAAAAGATCAATTCCTAATAAGTTTGATTTTTTGATATATGAACAGGATGGATAGAAAGTTAACTGACAATGATTATATATTAATAGATGTTAAGTGACCTTCAAATAATAAAGTGGATCCTATTCAACAATAAAAAAAACAAAACAAAACACATTAAACATGGTCAAAATGTACCGTTTGTAATTTTTATGTGTAGTTTGTAATGAATTTTATTTTAGAAATTACACATTCTTAAAATTCATTGTTTATAGTTTTCATTTGAGTAGACTTCGATTCAACATTTAACAGTTAATTAGACTCAATTTATGTTACTATTAGTTAAAATTCTATCCGTCATATTAATCAAAGGACTAAGCTGATTGGGAATTAATTTTTTGGGACTAAATTGAGACATTTTATTTTTTAGGGACTAAATAATTAATTTACTCTTAAATAAAAAGGTGCTTAATAAAAAAGAGTAAAATACAACTTTAACCTTGTGTGAATTTTTAGCATTTAATACACAAACACTCTCTATTTAAAAGCCTTACATGAACCTTCCTATTCCTATATATAGTATTTTTTCAAAAAATTCTTAGTACAAATGTTGATTAATGGTTATGTCAAGCCCTCACCTGGTTGCTTCACCTAAACGGCGGTGTCTGGCGATGACATTTTCGAGTCCTTCCTCGAAAATGAGATCGAGAGCCGCTCTTAACCCATATAGCAACTGGATGGAAGGAGTGTAAGGCCAGAATGTTCCCAACTTGTAGAACTTCAAGTAGTCATTCCAATCAAAGAAAACCCTAACAGATTTTGCAGTTTTTGAGGCCTCTAGGGCTTTAGGGCTAGCACACACTATGCCCATCCCGGTCGGGAGCGAAAGCGCTTTCTGGGAGCCGGTTAGGGCAACGTCAACTCCCCATTCGTCCATACGGAAATCGAGGGCACAAATGGAAGAAACTCCATCAACAAGGAATAGTGCAGGATGCTGGTATTCATCTGATAGTTCATGACACAATGTTGAGATTTATTTCATGACAAGAAAAGAACTTTCATTTTTTTTTTGGTCCTTGTGGTTTTACTAAAGGTGAAAAATAGTTTCCTGTACTTCCTTAGGAACAATTTCACCCTTTACCTAATGCTAAAGATGCAAAATTTAAACAAATAATATATATATGCAAATAAAAACACACACACAGAAATATTTAGTTTAAAGAAAATGTTAATCTAAATGTATTTAACAGTCAGTTTTATATTTAAATTTAAATTAAAGAAAATGTCAAATTTACATGTGAGGGGTGAAATTATTCTTAAAGACAAGTAAATGGACATTGTTGCACCTTATGAAAAACCAGAACTAAAAGTGCAAATAAAAGCACACATACTTAATTAAAAATGAAGATATAAAAGCCAAAGGTTGGCTGAGTAGAGATTAGTAGGGGCCATTTGGTATAAGAATATATAGATTTTTTTATGATTCTCACATTAATTTCTCAGATTATGATTCTTTGGAATATGATTCTTACATTAACAGTGATTTGACACACTGATGTGGCATCATTCTCTCTCTTATATGTCATAATCTCTCTTTTAGGTGACTAATTAAAAATAGAAAACTCTTTTAAAACACCCAAACGACACCGCACGCAGAAAACCACCAAATCATCCGTGTTTAACAAGTTTTTTATTTTTTATAGCTGCCTCATGTTATTAGCCACCTAGGAGAGAGATTATGACAGATAAGAGAGAGAGAACGGTGCCACAACAGTGTGCCATGTCACCATTAGCTGAGAAAACTGACGGATTATAACGGCTGGACTAATTTGAAACACAATGAAAATGTACAAGATCAATGTGAAACAAATGAAACATTTAGGATCATTTTGAAATCCATCCCATACTTTTGGGACCAATGTGAAACAAATGAAACATGTAGGACCAATTTGAAATTCACCTCATACTTTTGGGACCAATGTGAGTATTTGACATTTTCTTTTTTTAATAAAAATTTATTAATCCAGCAATAAAAATTGTTACCATGACAAATATACAGTAACACACAACAATTGTGACTAGTACTATCCAAACAAACCACAATCCTCGAGTTCGCCTGTTTAACCCACTAAATAAATTCACTAGTTTAAAAAAATGGTAATTTTGGAGACCTATTTGTGTCAAACTCTATTCAAGAAAAATAACTTAGTTAGATATAACATGAAGATTGTGTCTCAAGGCATCACATAAGAATGAAGAACATTATATGACATACTACTCACCTAGGATTTTTCTTACTTTGGCCAAGTTATTAGTGACTCCTGTGGCTGTCTCATTGTGAACAATGCAAATTGCCTTTATAGTATGTGAAGTGTCTGAAGCAATTTTTGATTCTAGAATCTCAAGGTTGGCTCCTTGTCCCCATTCACTTTCTACAACATCCACATCAAAGTTAAGGCGTTGCTGCTGATCAATCCAAAGCAAACTGAATTGGCCAATGAGGAAAGATACGATCCGATCCCCCGGAGACAATGTGTTCGTCAGCGCACTCTCCCATGCGCCGGTACCTGAACCGAAAGTACAAGCACTATTCCGTAAGAAAACTGCAAATAAAATAACCAATCAAAGATACCTAGACCAACCAACGAACGTGATGTGGCACAAATGGTCAGGATTTTGTGTTTTCCCTTAACCATCGACTACTCGTCCAAGACCAGAAGATATGTAGACCAAGTTTGAATCCCTTGCACTTGAAAAATAGTTCATTTCTTTGCATTAGGAGAGAGATAAGAAGAAACAAAAAATATGCCCCTATTCCATTTAGAGTAGATCTCTATAAGTGGTAGCCCCTTAATTTTTTTTCCTATCTCTCTCTTAATATGAAGAAATGTACTATTTCTCAAATGTAGAGGATCTAAAATATAAGAAGGGACATGTGATATTAATATAGGTATGTCATGCTTTTATGTCTAATTATAATTGATTTTGGTCAACCCATCTTTTCCTTAAGAATCATTATTGTACTTGTACCCTCTCAAATGGTATATAAAAGAAGGAACTGAAAGAACACTCAATATAGTTAGTATTCTCAAACATTGTCTAAAAAGTGCAATATTAATCTTTAAAGCAAATAGCGAGACTGGTTAGATTAAGGTAAAGATAAGGCAAATATAATAGAATTATGCCAAAAAGTATAAGTTTGGCCATTTCATGTGTAAGAAGTACCTGTTGTAGGAAAAAGAAATGGAGTTCCAGAAATAGTCTTGAAGATCTCCTTCACATCTTCAAGCAGAGTTTTTGTCATTGCTGGAATTGCTGGAGATCGGTAGTCCTCGTTGTTCCGGTTCATCGCCCGAATGACCGGCTCGGGGATGTTGACCGGTCCCGGCACAAAGAGGTGGTTTCTTCCTGGTCCATATACATAATCCATCTTCACCTGTTTGAGTTACCTAAGTGAAATCCATTATAAAAGTTGTAAGCTTAACTCCAATATTTGAATAGTTGGTCATAAACTATGCAAATGACATAATGGGATTGAAATTTAAGCTCCTTTTGTGTACATTTATTCAGCTAAAATTGTTGTGAGGCAGTAAACTGGAAACTTCATTTTTTTTTTGAGAACCAAAATATCTTCAACATGTCTATTTTACAGATAAAATGTCAATATTACAGAAGTACTGAACCTCAACAGTGTCATTTTTCAACATTAATAGATACTTACATTAATAAGAACTCGGCTTAAATGATTTAGGGACCAAATGATTTGAAGAGTGTACTAAAATTCAATAATACCGTAGTATTGAACATCCTCTCCTATTAAATTTTTGGTGGCGACTCATAAACTCAAAACAAGTTCTAACCAAAAATACCCTAGATTTTAAAATACTTCAATTGTCATCTTTAATAGGTGAATAATAAATTGTTGATTAAGATGACCCGGAAATCATATTAAAAACTTAAGTGTATGTTTGGATCGAGGAGAATCATGAAGACAAATAAAAAAGTTAAATTTTTATTTTGACATTTTTTAACAGAGTAAATATAATATTTTCTTACCATTTCAAACATACTTTAAGGGTAAAAAAAATATTAAATTTAGATTTAAATTAATAAAATGTTAAATTTAAATTTTCACTTCCCTTCCATTCCATTCTCCTCAATCTATACACACTATAAATCTCTATTTTCTGCTAACTGAAGAAGAACATAGCTATGACTCATATCCAAAAGCTAGCTCATGAGACCAAAAAATGAACCCTACATTGAAATCCCATACTTATAATTTGGGACTCAAATCCCATAATAAAATTGCTGAGAAAATCAAATTGAAGCCCAGAAAGAAGCAATCAAACTTAGCACAGAGAGATAAAACATGTAGTGAGTAATACTTGCAAGTATATATATAATTGAAGGTATGAAAAGAGAGAAAGAGTGAAGTGTTTGTATATAAGTAAATTATACCTGGAAGATAGAATCTTGAAAGGGTTTTGGTGGAAGAAGAAGCTTATATGTATAAATGACTGAAGCCTCAGAAATTCATATTCTGTTACTCTCAGACTGATGAGAGAAATCAAGTGCTAAAAGCTACTCCTTTAAAGTTATATTTTGACACCATTTTTTATCATAAAATAAATAAATATCTTATTTTAAGACTTGTTTGGTAGCAATTTTAAAAATTATTTCTTATTTTTAGAAAAAAAAAACCTGTTTGATTTACTGTTTTTGATTAAAAATAAAAAAAAAATATTTTGAGGACAGAAAACAGAAAATAATTAAAACATGTATTAAACTCCAGTTTTTTTTTAAAAAATAAAATGCAAAAAATAATTCTTTTTATAATTAGTATATGTATAAATACATGAAAATATTAATAACATGAATTCATATAATTAATTTAATAAAAAAAATTAAAGAATGGAAAGTCTTTCATTTAAAGTAGTTCTCAGTTCTCACGTTAACCTTGTTAACAAATATTTAAGGATATATTGTACTATTTTTACAGTACTCTTGATTTATTGTTAAACATATATTGTACTATTTCATTAATATATTGACTAATAAAAAAATTGATTAATATTATTATCTTATATATCCAATAATAGAGTGAATGTAATATTATTGGATTAATCTATACACATAAGAATTTTTTTTACTATTGTCGAATTTAAATTGACATTTCCATTTTTAATTAAAACTTGAGAATTGGAAGTTTGAGGTTGAGAAAGAAGTAAGAAAGATAAAGAGATAAAAGAATTTGAACCACACCTCATATGTGGGAGAAGATGAGGCCACTTATTGAGAGCAAGTCCGATTTGTGCTTTTGTAGATTCTCTTTCAAGTTTTTGGCTTTTATCTCAAAAATTGAAACAATCACTATTAAGATTATTTCTCTTATCTTAAAATTTCTTTGTGCATGTATTGTGTCACGTTATTTGTATATTTATTAATAACATTTATTTATTTTTATTTTATTTATCATATGAATTTTTTATCTGAAAAATTAAATAATAAATAGTATCGATGAATACACAAATGGTGCCATATAATACAATTATCTTAGAATTTCTCATCTTATCTTCTTATATTTGTCTCTATTCATTCTTGGGTTCATTTTCATGACTAGTAGCAATGTACAACATATTTCTCCTTCTACTACAATATTATTGTATAATAATGGAGCATTTAATAGCTCTTATACCTAAAAGTTGAGCTTTAACAGATTTTTAAAAAACATGACTATGCATATAATCCCACTATTATTTATTCATCATTTATTTATGCTCAACCTAATCTCATCGGCTCATTCAATACATAAAAGTTTTCTATTAGTTATTAAATTATTGTTAATTTCAGGCATAGAGCCGTTATATTGTTTAAAGGCAAAAGTACATTTCCCGTCTCCAACGTTTGGGGTCCTGTCACTTTCACCCCTAACGTATTTTCGTTGTTAATTGTACCCCTAACGTTGTGTTTCTTCCAATGTCAGGCTTTTGGCTAACACCGTCAATTTTTGAACGATTTTTTATAACGTGACATCCTATGTGGCCAATAATTCTGGCAGTACTTAATTTTCTCCACATCAGTAGTCAATAGTACTTTGCTTTTGAGGTCCATTTTACTGATGTAATGAGTATTTTAGTGTACTGAATTTACTGATGTACTGAGTTTCTGAAATCCATTGTACCCCTAAAATATATTCCAGATGTGAAAAAATAAAATCCAATTAGAACTGTTGGCCATATAGGATACCACATCATAAAAAATATCCAAAAATTGACAATGTTAGCCAAAAGCCCGACATTGAGAGAAATATAAAACATTACAGGTACAATTGACAACGAAAAAACGTTAAGGACAAAAGTGACAGGACTCTCAAACATTGGGGGGCAAGAAATGTACTTTTGCCTTGTTTAAATAATTACACAAAAATTAGTACTTTCTGGTTCTGCCACAAGTTGGAAAAACTTATAATCATGGGTGTCACCAGTCTAGTACCAACTACCAAGCTATTGTTCCATTTAAAAGGACTATTAGCATGGGAAAAATTGATCTACTATATAATACTAAACTAAGAATCGATTGTTCCAAAACGTTGGAACATTTTCACTTAAAATCATCATAAAAAATTTACACATAAATTTATGTACATATAAATATAAATATATATACTAAAGAAAATTCACATGAAAAGTCTCGACAAATTGGCCTCCTAATCATCAAAATAACTAATACAACTCACATTAAAGGAATCACCTATAATGAAGCTCCAGCATATAAATCTCTACCAAGGATATGACTATAGTAGCACTTTTGAAAATATTCTCCAGATTTTTTTTTATGGGAGAATTTGATAAGTTCTTGATAGACTTTGATCTACTCCTGAATTTAATCAATAAAAAACTACAGACTAATAAAAAAAAAAAAAGCATGCCCATGTTCAGTAGGAATTCAATGCACCATAGAGATTGTTCACATGGAAAATTACTACTCTAGTGGACAAATTCTTGACTTAAGTTCATACAATAAATTAAGATACAAATAACATTTAATGTTCACATTAACATAAGCAACATACTTGAACAAACCTAATCTCAGTAAATGAACAATTCAAAAGAAACCCCAAATTGGACAATCTACCCACACCTATAGGATAGATACAAGTGGGTTATTCATCGATCAAGATAATCCAACAATTCAAAAGAAATACCAGCATATAACTGTAACTGCTACAAACTTACCAAAATTAATCATTTTTTTAAATTAGAAATAAATAGTGACCTTAGGCTAGAATCCAATATTTCATTTTTCATTGACTAATGAAAATCGCCTAAAAGAGTTGCACATAACCTTGGCGAACAAATACATTTCCTCTGTGCATAAGCTAGCTAAATTACTTTGCTTCGAAGAGTCCAATTAAATTGCAAAACTGATAATAATGTACAGTTTCCCTAACACATGTCTATAGCAAATGGGAAGATTAAAAAGAAAAATTCCTTTCAAGATTTTCTCTATATACGTAAACACTTTGATGAGCTCAACTTCAAAGGTGGAAAATCAAAAGGTTAACAAACAAAAAGAAGGGGCAAGATTACTTTAATCTCGCACAACCCAGATCATCATTGGCTTCGGCTACCTTGTTCACAGATGCAAATCCCATGTTACGGGAATATTTCTTGGGATTAGCCAGACGACACAAAAAGGGATCTGCAAGATCTTATTATTCCCATGGTGGAAAAAAATTCCAGAGAATATACAGTAGCTGAGGCCGTATAAATGCAGGGACAATAGCCAATAGTCAACTGCCAACACTATTGAATCAGCCATTTCTCATCCCCACATAAGTGACTACTTTATACCTGAAGAGAAGCCTTGTCTTGAAGGAACTCCACCAGGTCGCGTCCTATAAGGTTTTTCAGGTTTTTCACTAACAAATCGTCTATCAGACGGTCCGGCCCCAAGTATCCCCAGTGAGTTAGGATCAGATATTTGAATCCCATTACCCATTGTTCTTTGAGGTGGTGGCTGACCTTGGAAATGACCATCACCTTCAACTCTCCTCCTTCGTTTCCAAGCCTCGGATTTCCCTGTGTTATGAACTGGTTCCGGCATTTGGTAGGTACCCACATTTTTGTATCCTCTTTGTCTATCCATATGGCGGGGGAATGAATTAAGGTGGCCATGTCTGGAAAATGGACCAGACATTGATCCGTTCATATGAGAGGGGCCAACCCCTGCCTCATCTTCTTGCTCCTGTTTAAGTTTGGAATAGATTTGATGTAGCCTCTCCCCCGATAGATGGGAGAAGGTTGAGACATAGTTCCACAATCGCGTAGTCATCCCTGTAAATTACATTAAAAAAAATCAGTCAACACAGTAAGAAATGAAGGAATTTAAGTATTTAACAAAGGAAACAAAAAGACCAGGCCAAACATGCATAAAGCAGACGACTAAAAGAGAGGAAAAACAAGCAACCCACAGAGTCAATATTCAGAATGGGCAGTAGAACTTACTATCTTGCTTATAGAGTTCCTCTTCATGGTCCAACACAATTTGATCAATCCTTCGCCCAAGAAGCTGTAAGTAGTTTCGGATTTTTGAAAGCACCTAACAATTTCAAGGACAAATGTAAGTGAATAATATAAATGTAATGCATCTAAACAGATATAGCAACAGGCTCAAAGCACCCCTAAAACCGTACCTTTTCCTTTGGAAGATTGGCACTGGTAGTCTGCAACCTGTGAAGACGTTTCAAGGTTTTCATTTCCTCAACCATAACATCTTGACACCATTCCATCCATTTTACCTCCTTGAATTGCTCATAAACTTCATCATTGTCAGACATTTCACCCTCTTCTTTTACTATAGGTTCAATCCTCTGGGGTCTCAGGGATCTATCCTTTCTCATTTGCACATTAACTTTAGTGGAGCCAAATTTTTTCTTCTCCTGCCCACGAGACACTGGAATGTTCAAAGGATGTTCTTTCTCCTTCTTGGAAGCCTTACGTCCCACTTTACTATTGGCAGTTTTTACACCAAGAACCGCAAGTTCCTAGAAGAATTTTACTTCAGGCATTAGCTCATGCTATTGATGGCCAAAATAAAAGATATGCTTGACAGTGTAAACATTTTTACGCCCAAATCAGTGCCATGAAAGGAAAAAACGCATACAAACTCTATGGAACTGCTAAGAATAATCTACACAGATTGAGACATAACCAATATAACTAGCATGCATATCTTCATACATACAAGGGAATCATTAAGTAAAAGAAGTCAAGAAAAGTAATTATGATGTCAAAAGAACTGGAAGCATGAAAAAGCAATGAAATGAAAGGGTAGGTCCTTTTTGTGCCAAGGTAGATGATGCATTTTGGATGAAATAAAGAATGAGCTTTACAAAATCGGATTTAAAGTAATTACACACTTGTTCCAAAAGGGCATTAGCACGGTCCCTCAAATTTGGAGCTCGTGGTAAGAAAGTTTCATGGTGATGAAGTTCAACTGGTGCAATTTTCTTCGTTAGGCCAAGTCTTTCATCCAATCTTATCTTTTCCCAATTGCCAAATCCATGGAAATGAATTCCGAGAAGCAATCTTGCATCATCAACTGTCAACAAGTAAATATAATGAGCAAAAAGACCCTCCTCAAAACGCAGAAGGATAAACTACAAAGGATAGCACCTACGTGGATTCCATCCACATCCTTTAGACCAGTTTGAAGGTTTAAGATATGTTAAAACACGAAATTGTGAGATGGGATCTTCATATCGACTTATGCGCTTTGCCAAGAGCTGTAGTTCTTGAACACGGTTAAGCATATCATTTGCCTTCACTGGGACACCAAAAAAATCCAAAAGTGGCCCCTGGGTGTGCAATATTCCATTCCAAAAGTGAATATAAAAATTATGAGAATACAATACAAATTCCAAACAGCAAGTAAAAAGTTCCGGTCACAAACCTTTGGGTCCATACTTTCAAGTTCCATGGCTTCTTTACAGCCATCAATCAGAGAATTGAAGAGTTCAATTTGGGCTTCAGGTGGAGCTGCTCCAAATGCACCACCGACCTCAGCAGCTATTAAGTGGATTTGGCTCTCATTTCCAAATTTCATAACCTGGTTTTTTTAGTGGGATAAGTAATAACAACAATGTACAAGATGACAAAGAAAATAACAAAATACAAAGCAACATGCATACAAAACAATTGCAAACTCTAATGATAAAACCTCATCCTAGATAAGCCAAAAGATACAAGTGCAAGGAAATTTAACTAATAACGCAAACCACAAAAAGCCAAAAACAGACCATTTGCTTTGATCAACAGAGATGCCAATAGCCAACCTAAAAAGCTTTCTACAGTACATTCTCAAATACACAAAACCACACTATATAATGAGTTTTTTAATGGAAAAATATATTCTCAGTTATAAACTTTCTACTCCCTATTACAGTGATTATGGACCACACCTACTCAAAAGCTGTTAAAAAAAACTCATTATTGATTTTATTAATATTGCTAACATGCATCTCACTGAAGCCCTTGGTGCTTTAAGTGGGGTAAACTGGTAAAGCACAAACCCACCATACATTGTGCCAAAACTAAAATTTAATTAAGAGAATTAGAGGCAACAAGGAACAAACTCCTAACCATTTAGTAAAGGCTTTAAAATCATGTCAAGGAACATTTCTACTCAAAAGTTTAAGCTATTCAACAAAAGCCATGATTAGTGTATATCTTTACAAGTGTAAAACCAAAAAAGAAAAAATTGTGCAAGGACCATGATTTCCACTTGAGCTTAATTTCTTCATAGTAAAGCTAAAGATTGAGCCAATGCACACACAGACATATGAAAGTTGATACAAGAGGACCATATTTCTGAAAGCTTTCGTTATAAAATTCTTACAGAAGAGGAAAACCAAATATTTATCGCTTCAAACTTGCTTATATGGGAATAATTCAAAGTAATATACAGCTTCACCATAAGCTCAGGTGTGGTAACAAGCCTAATGGAACAAAAATTTGAGCCACATCGTCAACGGGCATGAGTATTTTTGGATGAAACAAGAACTTATTGATGAGAACTCGAGAAGAGAGAATAATTCAATAAAGAAAAATAAAAAAGAAAATCTACAAAATTCTAACTCAAAAGAACCTTTCAATCCCTTTGGAGATCCACAAGGAACACTCCTAAAAAGGAAAGTAAGAAACCCCCAAAGAGGACATAAAAATAATCCTCCCAACAGGTTGAATCAATAAGATAAAATAATTTGGCTCTCTTCTCAACTACAGCCCTACCTCTCTTTTATCTTTAAAGTTTAAAGCACACTTTCTTGTAAAATTATGCTTATACTGCAGCAACAAGAGAGCTACTTTCAGTAGTAACAGGGAGAAAAACATGCAATTGAGAAAATTGATTATCAGCAATTTACATGTTAAGTAAATGCTAATACAGTGTCAAACATTAAGGCTTGCCAAAAATAATAAATAACAAATAATGAGTAAAAGAGATACTGGTTATAAGCAAAAATAAAATCTTACAGCACGAGAAAAACGTAGTGCATCTCTTTTAGACACATTCCCATATGACCAACTTCTCACTTGAGCGGTTGCTCCCTCAATCATCGGTGTTGCTGGAGCTGAATACTCTGCTTTCCGGCGCTTCTGAACTCGCTCAGAAGGCTCGGGTTCTTTCTTTTTTCTTTTATTACTTCTTTCAGATTGATTGGCCTCTGCATAGCTTTTAATATTCCGCGCAGCACGTGGGGCCAGAGCTTCCTAGAAAAAGGAAACCAAATAAAGGCCAGGCAAGATGACATAGAAACATTATTAACATTTAGCCTGAACAAAAACATTGGGTAGAAATATATCTTAGATCCTAAACAAGCAATATATTAGAAGAAACAAATTTGGAACAGAATCATACTTCAGCTTGGGCTACTGCATCAGGTTTTATCCAACGACTCCAGAAACTCCCATCATCTACATCATTGCAGAAATTAGCAACCTGTAGAATAACAAATTAAAAAGGAGTAGCAACTCAGCAATGCCCCATTCCAATAAAACTCAATTATACTCTAATACCAACATAAAATTGAATTAAAAATTACAAAATTTAAAATCATACAAGAAACTACCATAAAAAAAAAAAATCATACAAGAAACAGAGCAATGGAATATCAAGATATTTTCCTTGTATCATACCTTAAAGGCACTTAATAACTCGTTCCCTTGCTCTCCTTCAGGTTCCTTCTCTTCAACCTTCTCAGCTCTTTCAAGAATCTCATCTATATCCATACTTAAGAGTCGTTTCTTACTTTCTTCATCATTTCTTTCTTCCTTAAAAAGCTCCTCTGCTCCAAATCTTAAGATTGCTGACAGTTCATTCTGTCATTGAGAAGCAAATGTTATATGCAGTAGTATGTAATTAAATCAAAAGAAAACACCTAGCGAGTGTAACTAATATGAATCAACACATTTGTATAAAATACATAGATATAACAAGTTAACAATTAAATAGTTTTCACATTATGTCCTTACTTTGTCAAAAAGACCTCCTTTTTTGGCTTCTTTCTTCTCTAACCTTCCCTCTGCATTTAATTTTTGAATCACCAAATGGTCGAGAACCTATATAACACATTGACATGAAAATGATACTAAATTATTGATCTCAACTTATGTGATAAATAAAATGCATATATGTAGCCTGTGCAGACGAAAGAAAAAATTAATATTTGCACAACAAAGTATAAATGCATGCGAAGTATATAATACTATAACAACAATAATCAAAGCCTTTTCCCACTAGGTGAAGCATATAATACTATATTTGTAAAAAATAGTAAGAGAGAAGAAAACCATACCATCTTCTTCTTAGCTCGTTCCAAAATATCTTCCTCAACACTTTTGCTTGTCACAAATCTATATATGTTAACAACTTCTTGTTGACCAATTCTATGAGCTCTACTCATAGCCTAAAATATAGTTAAACAGTAATAGTGAAAACCTGTTGTTAAAATAACAACCACCACAACAACAATAACAATAATAATAATAATGATGATGACGACTATGATAATCAGTAATTTTGGAACTGGATCAGACCAGCCAGTCAGCCTGGCCCAGTTCCATCTTTGGACTTCCCTGCACCTATAAATCACAAAGTTTAAACGATGTCTCCAATTTAATTATGGCCATTTAATGTGTAAACAACCGCAGAAACTCGAAGCATATATACTCTTCTGCACATTCACTATTTATAAGTACAGAACCATAACATGTTCACCATTATCAAATTTTTTTTACTGTTTATCAAATTAATTTTAAAGTACTAATTGAATATTTTTACTCACTATTACTTTTTATTTAATAAAAAAACCGTAGTAATGTGTAAACAGCCCCTGACACTCACAGCATGTCTACTCTTCTGTACCATCACTGCTTATTCAACCATAACATGCTCACCCTTGTGAGACTTTACAATAAAATATATTATGCAATTTTTCATGAATTAAAATTAACAAAAAGCATGTCAATAAGTTTACTATGTATAATTGATTTAGAGATAAACATCCAGTTGTTATATCTTCATTCACTCAAGTTTTATTTATATTCTTTTACATTAAATTTTGAAGTATAAGTTTTTAGAGTAAATTACAACTAGTACCCCTCTTCTTTCAAAATTACACTCGATCCCCAGAAACTTAATAAAATATTATACTAATCTGCCTTCAAATTTTTTTTCTCAAATGGAGTTAACATTTTACATAGTATATGTTCATTCCGAAACAATAAAATTACTTATCTTTACTGTTAGAATAAGAATCATGTTAAAATTCAACTGCATTTACAATAATATCAAAAATAAAATCACTCTTACTCTACACAAAAAATTGTCTTCATCGACTAAAAATACATTAGAACAGTAGCAAGTGTAATATTTCAAACAAGAGGGATGGTACATGTAATTTAAATAAACATCAACGGAAGTAGGTTCATTTTACTCATTTTTTAATACCAAATTAATCAAATGTTTGCCCCAGCAATTACCAGTCCAGCCTAGAGTTCAGGGTTTGGGTATTAAAATATTCCATTTTGAATAAACTGCTCAACCTGTTTAAGGGCTTGAAGGTTGAACAGATGACATACTCGATAAATGAACTGTCCTGTTCCAATAGATATGATGATGACGAAGATTAAAAAAACAAAATAATATTGCTAATACCTGCAGGTCATTTTGAGGATTCCAATCAGAATCAAATATTATGACAGTGTCCGCTGTGGCAAGGTTGATACCCAGACCTCCTGCACGTGTTGAAAGAAGGAAACAAAAATCATCACTGCCTGGTGCATTAAAATGATCCATTGCCTGCTGTCGTAACTCAGCCTTTGTACTGCCATCCAGCCTCTGGAATTGAAACCCTCTAAGTGACATATACTCAGCCAGTATATCCAACATCCTAACCATCTGCATGAAAACTCTTATAGCTGAGTATCGTGATATATTAATTCTTAAAGTTAATAATTAATAAAACTAGTGTAAAATTTGTCCCCAAGATAAAAGCACATTAATCATGTTTGAAGAATACACCAGACTTTGAGTTAAGATGTTATTTATTTTTGAAATCACTTCTTAATGACTTCATGAAAATCTTAACAAATAAAACATCAATCAGTTGGACAGTTCTCTCTTCATACTTTAGAGGCTAGCAGTAACCTTACTGGTTGGCAGCGTCATAATTGACTGTATAATGTTTTATATAAGCACTGGTTTTCTCAGACTTCTTAAGGAATTTTTCTGTCAATACTTTTTAGGTTGAAGATGTCAAGGAACCAATTCTTCAGAAGCTTAAGCTATTAAGAGAAAACCTAGGAAAGGTTTTTATTAATATATGTAACACAAAGTATCCTGCCTGTCCCCATTCTTTCTAACTAAAATTTCTCATTTATATAAAATCATACACCCAAGTCCAGCCTTATCATAAGTAAATTCTGCACACGGGACCAATTCAGAAGATTAAGTTAAAATAACTCAATGAAGTATTTGATAAGCTTAAACTATAGGTGAAACCAACAGATAAAAACAACTATGAAGTAGTATCACGAATTTTAACTGAATAGTGACACTTAAAACATTTTGACAAGCTCGGCAAATTAACACAAGTAAACTAAAATTTGACTATACAAACCAGAGATCACATCTGGTGAACAAGCCTCAACAACGAACCTGAGAGAAAATCAGAACACGATGCTTAGTCTCATGCAATCTAACAAGTAGCTTATCAAGTATGACAAGCTTCCCACTGCTAAACACGATTCGCTCGAGTTTGCTGCTATCACTACTTGCTGCGTCCCCTCCATAACCATGGTCAGCACTTTCAAAAAGGAAGGGATGGTTGCAGCATTTCTTTAATTCTACCACAATATTCAGAAGAGAAACCTGAAAAAAGTGCAGATATAAGAGAACATTTCAGCTTGTAACATCCCCAGAAGAGAAACAATATTCAGAAACATACATCAATCCCAAAAGAACAGCAATTTACCAGATTAAAGATAATGTATGCATAATCAGAACAAAAGCAAAATAAGCTACACAAGCAATTTAATTTTCCATATTCCCCAAATCAACATTGTGGAGAAAACCATAGACACCACATGTAGATAATTAACAAAAGACTATAACAGATGTTACATGATAGAGTTGATAACCTGATTCCCGCGAACTCCTTTGTTCAAATCATGAAAGTTACGTTCCAAAATCCACTTGTAATACCTACATGAATGCAAAGGCGGATATAGAAAGTGAACTCACAGGATGGCCAGAAAAGACATTCTTTTTAGATCCGAAAGTAGAACATACTGCTTCTGAAGAGGAGACATTTCAACTCTAAGGATACGCTCAATTTTTGGGGGCAATGATTTCTCAACATCTTTGATGACTCTTCGGAGTATGTGAGGTCTCAATTCCATATGAAGATTAGCAAGCTAAGACATATAATACATAGAAATCAATTTCCACTAAAAGGAGAAGTTTCGCGTGAGAAAATAAAGGAACTGGGAAAATGAATAAATAAAGATAAATCATACCTCATTCTCATTGAATGAACTAAGATTCTTATAGTTTTGAACAAAATCATCCTTGCTCTTGAACTTATCAGGATCAAGAAAGTGAAGCAAGGCCCTACAAAACAAAAACGTGATTTCATAATAAAGTAATGATGAAAAATTAAGAAAATTAAGGTATTATTATTATTCCAGATCTAATTACTATAAAATAGAAATAGACACATATATATATGTTATCATTGCAGAGTAAGGATTATTATAATGTTAAATCATCAATCAATTCATACATTATACAAGTGTAGGATAAATAAAAATACTATTTATACCATAGCTCTTCAACACTGTTCTGTAGTGGAGTACCAGTGACAAGCAATTTGTTCTTGGTGCTAAATTCCTAGTATATCAGAAAAAATTTAACACATCAATATTCCCAAAATATATATATATATATATATATATATGTGTGTGTGTGTATCATGAAATAGTCTCAACACAATTAGAGGGTAAAAGTTACATACTGAAAGTGTCGTGTACAACTGTGCCTCACTATTTTTCAGCCTATGAGCCTCATCGACCATCAGATAACTCCACTTGATCTTGGAGAGAAAAGCTTTATCCTTCAGAACTACTTCATATGTAGTCAACAGTGCATTAAATTTTATAGGCCTGCCAGCCTTTTTATCATTATAAAATTCATATTGTTGACAAACCTGCCAACGAAAAGCAAATAACCCGGGGAAAAAATTTACATTAATCGAAGCAGGGGAGTCCCAAAGCAAACTAGACTAATATGCTCACAGGTAAATCATTAAAGAACTTTTGAACTAAGGATTTGATCGAGGTCGTAAAATATGACTGCAATATTTTTGTATGTCCCATCCCAAAACATAAACAGTTTAGTATCAAAAGCAGCAGACCCAAACCTGAGAGTGAAATTCAACCGTGAAACTGAAGCTAAAGGAAACAAGATGTAAAAACCATGGCAAGAAACAGGATCCAAACCAACAGAAAAAATGGTCATCGCTAGCTGTTACTATCTATTATGACTAAAGATATCTACAAGAATGGTTGATAAAACACTTCTTCCAAACATTTATCATCCCCCGTTTTTCTCTCACCCACATGTAAAATATATATATAACAAACAAGGAAATATCAGCATTATCTCGTTAGCTATCCCACACTAGACTGTTTCCCCCTTCTCACTTGATTTAGTTTACCTACTTTATACATATAGTAGGTATAGGGTCCAAGAGAAACTATGTCCTTAAAGCGTATCAACAGACCAACTGCTTCTCTATAAAAGGACCAAGGAAATCCCAGAGGGAAAGGGAATTGTTAAGGATTGATGCAGTTAGGGACTACATCCAACACCCTTTTTAGGTTTTCTTATTTTAGCATATCTAAAATATTTATAGATCTGCATCTTAATTAAGGAAACAAGTTTCAAAAATACATTATCAAATATTGAACTGATTTCATAACTCCTTCGCGTACTAAATAGGAACCAGAAAGAAATTCCTCTTACCTCTCGACCTGCGCGGTTACCAACATATACAATAACATTCATGTCAGGAAGCCACTTTCTGAATTCTTTGGCCCAGTTTGACAAAGTAGACAATGGGACAACTACAAGAAAAGGACCGTAGATCTGCTGGGCATTCTGCAGCGTAACAACAAGGAAACAATTAGCTTCAAGATAGCAAAAAAAATTGGAAACCAAACAGAAACTTTATACTATACCTGAAGAAAACCAAGCATTGACACTGATTGTACAGTTTTACCAAGACCCATCTCATCAGCTAAAATGACGTTTGTGTCATTTCTCCAACTGTCATGCAATATGCAAAGATTAGAGCATTTGACAATGAAAAGCATAACTTATTCACAAATACGTACATACCTGTTAACAAGGAAATTCAGACCCTCAAGTTGATAATCACGGAGCTTTCCACCCTTCAACCATTCAGGCTGTTCATCAAGCTTTCTCAAACTTGCTAAAAATCACAAAATCACATGTTAAAATACACTTTTTGGTTTGCAAAAAATCAATATTCAGCACATATAACTGGATAATACTCCATCACGCACCAACATATCAAAAGAAACCAAGGTAGAAGAAAACTAGAAAAGTCAATCAGGACCAAAGAAAAGCAGATAGAGAAAAATGCTCATTACAAAAGAGATATGGTTTACCCACTCACATATACTTGTTCCAAAAATAATGAGTATCTATTAATGTTCCTAGAAAATTAGAACATAAAAGTAAAATGGGTATAACAGTTCAATAATTTTTTATTTTTTAACTAAAATTAGATTATATCCAAAAGGAACAACAAAATATCAAAAGACAGATAAGTTCTCTAAAAAAATAAATTTAACTGTTTATAATTACATCTTAAAACTTCAACAAAAATAACATTAACACAAATAATTAGTATTAAATTATTAGAGTTCAACCTTGTCGCTAATCCATACTCACAAAGATTCGACAAAGTTCTACACTCGCCATCAACTACCTAACGCAACCCTCCTCTTTAGTCATGTACAGAAGAGAGTCAGGGAACCAATGGAGGCTCTTGTACGAAGTGTTGATCAGAAAGACAGTTTAATAACTAGAGGTAAGGGGAGACCAAAGAAAACAATTAAGAGAATCTATTAAGATGGATTCATTTAACTACAAATAATCTAACCATAGAAAGGAGCTTGATGTCACTTGATCCATGTAGCTGACTCCACCTAATGGGAAAAGGCTGTTTTTTGTTGTAGAGTTTAACCACATGGATTCATCAAAAGCAACATAGTTTCATATTGTGATAAAAAAACATAAATAAGGGGTACAGGGATTCCTGCTGCACAGAGAATTCTAGACCCAAATATGTCTTTATGTATGAAACAATGCTTGTAGCTATAAATACCATTTAACAAAGAATTTTTAGCAATAGATTCATTCAAACAATTATGGACCAGGCAAGGATCAAAGAGCGCAACCACTGGTAGCAAAGTAGAATCCAAAGAACGTAGAAATTTATTTTGTAAATTTACCAACATAAAGGACAAATATCAAGAGCATAAACATGCATGGCACATTTAAGAAAGAAGATATAGTAGAAGGCACAAACAAGCATTTCACATCAGTCACCCAGAAATAGCCTGCTGGATACAAGTTTGCATAGTATGATATAGATACCAACCTTTGCTCTTCTTACGCTGGGTATCTACTGTCTTTCCTTGAACTGCTAATGTAGCCTCACGAGCCTGCCATAGTTGACACAACAAAAAGCTTATTATATGGCATCCAGTTTAGGAACATATGCAGAGTTTCCCTGCTTTAGTTTGGAAATTGTGCACAAACCTGTGGAACATAGGCAAAAATACTTTTAAGATATAATTAAAGGGAATATACTTGTAGCCTTGTTTAGGAAGAAACATTTTCGTCCCCATGCCAACTATGACTTTCTTTAGACAAGTAGCATTAATTTGATTGCACTATTCAAAAGTCCATAGTATTTTTGTATATGAAAAACACTCTTAGACATATACTTGCGGCCATATAGTATTTTTAAGTTAATTCAAATTGCTGAGCCCTCATATTTGCTGTGTACCCCTATTTTGTATCGTATTTGTGCTTCTGCTTCATAGGTCAAGTAAGACTTAATTTTCTTTTCAATATTATTCATCACACCATCTAAATTTTTGTAAGCTAAAATGAAAGACAAATAGTGTGCTTATAACTCCTCTGCTCAGTAGACTACAGTAAAGCAGTCCAGTGGAACATCAAAGTTTCATGTCAACAATAATTAATTAAAATTTATTTTAACAATAAAATAAAATAAAGGTTACCTTGTACTCATCAATAGCATGTTGAGCAAAAGCAATATCTATGTCCTTCTCCCTGGTACAATATATGAGCAAATAACTTAAGTATCCCAATTTGCTTAATATCTATTAAGCAGCACAAAACCAACTTGCTAAAAAACTGCATAAAATTGAGTGACATTATACTAAAACGTTAGCACACCATGTCACTTCAGCATAAGACAGTCCTTGCCACTTGACCAAGTATTCTGGAATAACATTGCCAGAACTATCTTTGCTAATCCTATCTGCAATTATTCTTTCCACCTAAAAGGCAAAATCATGACAAAATTAGGGGCACTGCATGATATAGATAACCAAACAGAAAGACCAAAATAAAAAAATGCCGGAAAGCAAACCTGACTGTTTTGCTTGATAATGTCTAAATCCATCTCCTTACTAACATCATTGACCTCAATCTACATACACCAAGACATAATTAAAAAATATAAACTTGCCTAAATAATATTCAAGTCATCAAACATAAACTTACAAAGATAAAAAGTGACTCAACCCCTAATTTAGGAAATATTCAATATAAAATTATTAACATAAAACAAAAAACCTATTTCTTCTTACAGTGTAGCTGCCTAGAGGTAATACAAGAAAGGAACTAAAATTATAAATAAAACAGAAAAAATTTATCTAAACCACAAGAACACAAACTATGTAATTATCGCCAATAGCCAAACAGAATGTAAAGCCATAAGTTATACAATTTAATTAACAAGCATACTGTATATCATGACTTCTCTTTAAACGGCAATTTTTAATTGGAATGACCGAGCATCCCTTCATAAAGGTTAATGGCCCACTAGTGACATGGTTTGGTCTATTCTACACCTCAGACAGAATTCGACCTTTCTCCCAAAATGGTTAAACTAGAAATGTTAATGGACGTGAAGTAACAAGATATTACCTCAAAGTAAATTTATGTAGAAACACATAGTAGTTTTACTCATCACAATAAAATATTTTATGAACCCACAAAATAAAGAACCAGAATATCTTTCAACAAAACATTTAAAACAAAAATTCAGCCCGAACAGTTATTTACCTCCTCTCTTGAGATTGTGTTCCTGTACCTGATGTCCTCTGTCACTTTCTTTGTATAATTTAAAACCTTCTTAAAACCACTGAGCTGCAATCTCAGATAGACAACAAACAGCAAGTACAACTATTCAGCAAGAAAGAAATGAGGAACAAGACTCAAATGAAAAGAAAATGATAAAAAATAAAATCAAATAGAGAGCAGAGTCATCAATGAATATTAAAGAGAGAGAATATAAAATTGATAGCAACAATAAGGAGAAGCATACATTTTGCAGCTCAGAAAATGGCTTCCACTGACAGTGCAAATGTGACTGGCCCTTCCATTTTATTAAGAATTCCATCTCATTCCAATCAGGTTCAGAATCAAACAAGTGACTCCATAAAACAGGCTCCGTTGATCTATTATTCCTCTGTGCCTCATCAGCCATGCCCTTGGGCTGATGCCAAAGTACCTTTTCGATGGAGTCACCGTCCTCCTCTTCAATTTCTTCCTGAATAAATGGATCAGAATATTTGTCAGTCACAGAACAACAAATTGAAAACAGAATAAATTTAAGTAATTAAAACAGTAACCTATGTGACCTAGCTTAGCAATAAACCACAAGTCATGTCTATATTACCAAGAGAGGAATGATTATGTCTTTATTCAAAAATCAAACCTATTTGCACAAAACTTCCATCTTTATTATATCAGGAACATGCAAAGCCTTTAATAGATAAAAATTCAGACCTTCAAACAATGACTCTGTATATTAACCATTCTAAATTAAAGGCCTACCAGCCCTACTGCAATACTGAACAACAAAATTACCCCCTTTACCTCACCCCCCAAAAAAAAACTCATCTCAGCTAGGGAAAATTATGGGACAAAATTATGTTCAAAATAGACAAAAGCCAAAGACATAATATGTAGGCAGTACTTTTTGAGGCTTTTTCTTCTTCCCTTCATCAGCTTCTTCACTTTCTTCACTTTCAACATACGATACCTTCTTCCTAACAGTTCTACTAGATGTGCGAACCTCACAGTTCCTCCCAGAAAAACTTGCAGTTGCAGAAGATCGACCATTATTTTTGCGCGCATTTGCACCCCTCTTTTTCATGCTTTTAAAATCATCATCACTTTCACTCTCAGAATCCTCTGCTGTTGACTCGTCCTCTTCAAAAGATGTTTTAACTCTTCTTTGTCTACCAGATGCAGTATATGATTTGCGTTCTCTGGTAGGTTTTACACTTCTACCAACTTTACCACGTTGCCTTCCTGAAGGTTTTCTTGCATAGTAAGTATCATCATCATCTGAAACATCTACATTCTCATCACTTTCATCATCTTCATCTGAGTCTTCACCTTCCCAATCTTTATCCTGGAATCAACCAATTGATTTGTCAGAAATACTAACCAACTAAAACAAAGCATTCCTTACTCCAAAACTAACAATAGAGTGACAAAAGACCTGCTATGAATATAATAAATTTTTCATATTATCCATACTTGTCTTCATCACATTTACACTACAAAGGAAGAACGAATTTCATCCAACAACAACAATCAAAGCCTTTTCCCACTAGGTGGGGTCGGTTATAACGAATTTCATCCAACACTGTTGAATTAATTTAAATAAATTAAAAGAAAGTATATAGAAATATATTCTTGAAGTATAGGTGAAAAAAAACAAATAGAATACCTTATTTGCAGAACGACCACTTGTGACAGGCTCAAAGTCTGCATCGTCAGGATCATCTTCTGCAAGGAATTGCCCATTGCAAAAAATAAAATAAAAGCTGCATCAGTGATGTTCATATCTACTCAAAACTGGGGAACAAAGATTAGACATCAGCTTATTTCAAGAATTGATCTCAATTCTATATTAACAATCTATATATACACAACGTCTAGCATACCATCTGCTTCATCCTCTTCTTCATAATCAGCATCACCATCATCATTGTCATTATCACCATCTTCATCTTCAACAACGTTGGAAATCCTGGAATTTCTATTCCCACGGCTGTTGGCAGCAGTAGACATCCGTTGAGGCCAAGAATTTGATCCAGTGGATTGATGAACCCCCCTGTAATGCACGGAGTCACTTTGTTCTTCTTGCTCATAATATTCATCAGACAACATCTCCTCGGCAGGTACATCAGAATGGCCTCTTGGACCTTTTCCTGATTCCTTTTGTCCATCATCATCTTCTGAATCTAATCTTTCCCCTCTTCCATCCGATGAATTATCTTCAGCCCCTTCTGCATTTCTATAGTCTGATCCACTTTGTGATTCCCGCCCGTATTCAGTCCCATTCTGTTGGCATATAGGCTGGCAGTCCTTCCAAAATGTTGAACCCCACCTTCCAGCCATAGCTGTTTTACTTCCACTACACTGTAAGTTAGACTCTCTCATACCAACTCCATCATCACCTGCAGCCTCATTTTGCAGCCTACTAACACCATCTGGTTCACCATCACTATGATACTGAGCATCCATGTTCATATCAAATTCCTTCTCACTTGAAGATGCATCAACACATTCATTACCAATTGATTTGCGGATTCTATCAGGATGTTGTCCTTGGTCTTTCTCTTCCAGGACACTATGAGAAACCGTTTCATTTGAAAAGTTCCTGAAGAAAGCCATACTATCATATGGGACTTCCTTCTTTACTTCAATCTCCTCACTGTAAAGGTGAGGACAATAAATAAATCCACTCCTATGACACTAGGTGCTTTTGTAACTTCTAACTCTAGAAAGTTGGAATCTGAAGAACAAAAGATGATATTCAGTCAGTAAGATCAAGAACAAACCTCAGTAAATTAGTCAAATGGTAATATATCGCTGAAGAATGCATATTAAATTAAATCACAAAACAACAACCCCCTCTAAAAGAGAAATGGATTAATAAGGACCTTGAGAAGATGCAAAGAAACAAACTGCATCCTGTACCAATTTAATGAATACATATATATATAACCCACCAGGCATACTCAGCTTAAATTGGTCAAATTAGTGGTACCAGTTAGTTGAAATTTACTTCTCATTTTCTAGCAGCCAAGCAGATAAATGGTTAATGAGCCAGTCAATATTCCTCTACTAATCCTGCCCACAAGTTGTCTGTCAGCCAAGCAGATGGCAAGTGCAATTGTGCAAATGAAATGAAAATTGAGTTTCACGTCAAATTAAAGCAGATGAATCCGATATTGGATACGTCCATTCTAAACTTCAAATTGCAGTTACAAAGATGCCAATCTGCAAAGAACCAGATTTCTAAAAGAACTTACATTATAAAGGAGGAAGGAAGCACTGCTTGAATACGAGTGTCTAACGGTCAAAAACGAATTTCACTAAACCCATACCAGACAAACTCGAATTCCAAAACGTTGCAATTCACCAATTCATCGACATCCGATGAAAAACAAGTTCAATTTCCAAAAGCAATGATTAAATCGAATCGAAGGTAGAAAACAACGGATCAATGAGCAAATTCACAGGAACTGCATGAAGCTCATCACTAAAACCCCTAAGACTTACAGACACACAAACTCCCAAACAAAAAGTAACCTAAATCCACGATCGGATGACCTAATTTTGCAACCAAATCACTACGCAATGAACAAATTCACGCAGAGCAGACAAAGCGATGGTGGAGGAGCTAGCGGCTCACCTTCCTATCAATAGAAAGAGAAAACATATAGTTTCCACTAATTTGGTCAAATAGAAGGACCGGAAGGACCAACGGTGCGCACGTTAATAATCCTGCGCACCTTCTCCGACAGCGACTCGCCGGAAACTGAATCACCGGCGGCGAATATCACATACGGAAACCAACGCAACTAGCGTTGCGTTCCAAGGTCGCGCCGCAAGATTTTCAAATGGTTAACAGCGGCGGAGGCGGCGGCTGAGATTCGCCGAGTGCGGCGGCGATGAAGGTTAACGTCGGATTTTAAGAGTAAAAACGACGAAGCGATTTGGATTAATCGCCGATGGTGTTCAGATGAAGGGAGAGGAGAGAGAAGGAAAAGTCTTTCGCCTTATTAATTTTTTTTTTTTTCCCTTTGAGAGAAACAGAGAGAACAAAAATTAGATGATGAGAGATATATTGAGGTTTTTAAAATTAATTTTCCTTTGGAGAAACGTGTTTATAGATGCGCTCTCTCTTCTTTCTCGCTCTAGATTTTTTTTTTACCTTTTTAACCTAGAACGAACGAGATTGACCCACGTGGCGATGACGTAGCGCGTGATCGGATCGGACGGTCATAAAAATCACTCTTTTTAAGTTTTTTTTTAATTTTGTTTGGGTGTGGAAATTGGAGAGCCGAACCATGAAAAAGGAGGGTTCTTTGAATGCTGCCTCTTCAGTGTGTTTTGTTTTGTGAGCAACTAGGATGAATCATATCCAATTGACAGTTTTACCCCTCTAAGAAGACTAAATTTTATTATTTTAAATATTTGAAATATTTTGATAAATATCGTAAATCTTATTTTTTATTCACATGATATTTAATATCTATTATCATGTATTTTTTTTTATTTTTCACATGTATCTTTTTATTGGAGATAATTCTATTCAAGTTAGATGAGGTCTCGTAACGGGAGTAGAACTCTTGTAGCAGAAATTTTTTTATACACAAGTTTCGAACCTTTAACCTTACTTAAGAAAAATGAAATATTTATCACTCCAACCAACTAAGTATTAATATCATGTACTATTTCTATTACTTCAATTAGGATTGCATTGTGATATATATATTGATTTCGAAAATTAAAACAAAAATTAACGCTGGCTTTCCAATGGAATCCCAAGAATCTATTGGACAATGAAGAGGGGCAGGTGAGAAGAAGTTGTGAATTTTCAATATATTTTCACTTCTTTTGGGATAAAAAGTAAATATAATATTTGTAACTAGGCAAAAGTACTTTTCCTAACTCAACGTTTGGGGGTCCTGTCAGTTTCGCCCCTAATGTTTTTTCGCTGTCAATTGTACCCCTAACGTTTTACGTTTCTGCCAATGTCACCCTTTTCACTAACACCGTCAAATATTTAACAGTTTTTGCTGACGTGGTATCCTATGTGGCAAAATGTTTCTTTTTTCTGTCAATTGTAACCCTAACGTTTTACATTTCTGCCAATGTCACCCTTTTCACTAACACCATCAAATATTTAATAATTTTTGCTTACGTGGCATCCTATGTGACAAAAATATCTGACTTGGTATATTTTTTTTCACATCAGATTTCCTACTCATCTTTTCCCCATCAAAGTTGTGTCATTTTGACCTCAGCCTATTCCTTCTAAAATATACTCAAACGCACGCGCTATTTTGTTCATAAAAACATCGGAGACGTTATCTATTCTCTATTTTAGGGTAACGTCTCCGACAAAGTAGAGAATGGGTAACGTCTCCGACAAAGTAGAGAATTGATAACGTCTCCAATGTTTTTGTCTGCAAAATGACATGTACGTTGGAGTTATATTTTAAAAGGAATATGATGAGGCTAAAACGACACGGTTTTGATAGGAAAAAGATGAGTAAAAAATCTGGTGTGGAAAAAAATATGTCAAGTCAGATATTTTTGTCACATAGGATGTCACGTAAGCAAAATCTATTAAATATTTGACGGTGCTAGTGAAAAGGGTGACATTGGCAGAAATGTAAAACGTTAGGGGTACAATTGACAAAAAAAAGAAACGTTTTGCCACATAGGATGCCATGTCAGCAAAAACTGTTAAATATTTGACGGTGTTAGTGAAAAGGGTGACATTGGCAGAAACGTAAAACGTTAGGGGTACAATTGACAACGAAAAAACGTTAGGGGCGAAACTGACAGGACCCCAAACGTTGGGGTTAGGAAAGGTACTTTTGCCTTTGTAACTATTATTTTTTGTTCAGACAATTCATAACTGAAAATAAAAATTGCAAGGGGTCATAATCTTAAGGAACTTGTCCTTAGGTGATGACCTAGGTACCTACGTACCCTTGTTAAGGGATCAAAGTCCACACAGTTCGAAGAGGAAACGTCCATAGGAACTATTAGGTAGGAATGTTACCTGTGGTTGCCTTATGCGGCTAGGACATGTATACTACTCCGGACTGGTGAGCCACTTATTGGAGGTAAAGATGATGTGAGGGTTAAGAGAATGGAGATCTCTAAATAGCAATAAAGTAAGAGGATAAGTGAGCTCTGAGTATTGTCGATTAGACTTGTTTTAATCCCCAAGTGGGGGGTATTTATACTTGGTGAAGGGAGGAACGTGATTGTCCCACGTTCTTATAGGACGTGCTCGTCCCATGTTCGCGATCTCCCCCACGTTTCTCTTTCGAGAGAGTCTGGGAGAGTTGTGGGTATAAGACACGTATGAGGCCATCGAGTTGTGTCACTAATCTGAAGTCCGATTATGCTTCTAAAAAACTAGTACCACGTGTACGTTAAAGGGAATATTATGAAATTATGAAATTAATTTTTATTCTTATGATGAAATTATCCTTTATATTTAATATTTTACGGCAACTTATCATAATTGTCTTTGTATATGACAATTATATAATTGAATTTTCACATAATTGATTTTATAATTATATATTGATAAACTATTTGTGGAACGAATAATTTATATAAGGTTACATTTACCCTTATGTGAAGATATAGATATCTACGTATCCTTACAAGGGAATAAAGTATATATAATTTAAAATTGTGGGAAGTCTATGATGGCCGCTAAACAAGAAAGTTAACTGAATAGGTGTAACGTGTAATATTCTTATTTATGGTTTTAAATAATTATATATTAAATACGATTTTTAATATATGATTGGGATTTGTGAAATTTTATTTTAGTACTATAAAATTATTTTAAGAAATAAATTAGAAGAAATAAAATACAAATTTCTTAAAGACTTGATTCAAAGAATAAAAGTATATTTGATAAGTGACCCGAACACACCATAAAAACCCCACCAACCACCATCAAATTTGAAGAAACAAATAAGCCCTAATGAAACCCAAAACTGTGGGCCGTGGCTTAGGGAAAAAATGACACAATGCCAAAATTGCCACTTACCACTAGGTGTCCAGCGTTGAGTTGATGAAGAGGAGAATGAGGTGTAGGTTGATGAATGGATGAAAGAGTGTATATAGTAACATGGTTGAGTGGAAGGGACTTATTCATCTTTAACCAAGTGTCAGGGGTTCGATTCCTGCCTTGGTATGGAGTAGCTTTAAATCCTTGGGCCAGCTGTCCCAACTTTCAAGGTGCTTACAATTCAGCGAGGGGATTAGTCACTATGCTCGACGATGGATACCTTGGTCTAAACAAAAAAGAAAAAAAAAAGAATGTATATAGCCTTGCCAATTCATATATAAAAACCACACACAACACAACATCACAGGCGTCTTGGTCGAAGAAGAAAAGTTCCGTCCTTTGCTGTGCGTTTTGCTTGCTGAAATATACGATGACTAGATACCATAAGTTGCTAGAGCTGGACATAGCGATCGTGGATATCCCCTTCTTGGGGAGCTTTGCAATTATATAGGAGATTCGAGTGTTGTTTTGTACGTATGGAGGAGACCCCTAGACCCCATGGTATTGAAGGATGGACCAGTAGCCTAATCGACTATTTGATAGTAGACTAGACATCTTATATTTTGTGTATTTTGATTCGGCCTGTGTGTCGTGGTAGGTATAGTTGACATAGCACGTCTACACCATATTATGGGAGCATCCTAATTATATGATGCTTCGACCTTATGTTATACCGACATAGAAGCCACTATATGACTAACATGTACATATACGAAAAGCATCCTAGTTATATGATGCTTCACTATGGTTAAAGTATGTGGTAGTTATGTTAATCCTTTCTGTGTGTTTATGGTATTTTCGGTAAAATAGAAATTTAATAAATTTAATAAAAAACAAGAAATGCCAAGAAGAAAGAAAAAAATGGACTAGGCTTAAAATTTAGCTCACTTAATATAAAATTCTTAGTAATTTTGTTTAGGCTAAAGTATTGTTTTGGTCCTCAATGTTTGCATGAAGTTTAATGATGGTCCTCAATGTTTCAAAAGTTTAATGTTGGCCCTCAATGTTTTTTTTTTGTTGATTTTGGTCCTCGAACGTAACACCGTTAACTTTTGCCGTTAAGTGATGACGTGGCAGGCTGATGTGGCACACCCTCTCTCCTACGTGTCATATTTTAATGACGTGGCATGCCACATCATCCATCTTGGCCACATCATCATCTTCTTCAATCCTCTTCCTCTTTCTTCTTCTTCTTCTTCTTCTTCTTCTTCTTCTTCATCATCATCCCCACCACCACCACCCCACCGCTGGTACCACCACCACCACCGGTGCCACCATCGCTGCCGTTGTTGCCGCCACCGTCGCCGTTGCCGCCGCCACCATCTCTAAAATGGCTTCATCCCCAATCCCCTCCACTTCCCCAAACCATGCACCCTTCATCCCTAATCGTCTCATATGTTTCATCACTCTTCCTCCTCCTTCTTCTTCCTCCTCCTCTCCTTCACCTTCTTCTTCACTCGAGGCTGCGTGCGTGCAAGGAAGGACAGAGAAAGTGTAGGAGAGAGAAGGGTCGAAGGAAGCCATGGGAGGAGCTTTGCTGAACCTGCTTTCATCACTGCCTGCAAAAGCTTGAAGGGATGGTAACCGGAGGGATCTCAAAGGAGTCAAGTGGCGATGGTGGGTGTTTCCATTGAAGGAGTGGCGGCGACGGTGGCGGCGGCAACGGCGACGGTGGTGGTGGTGGTACCGGCGGTGGGGTGGTGGTGGTGGGGATGATGATGAAGAAGAAGAAGAAGAAGAAGAAGGAGGAAGAGGAAGAGGATTGAAGAAGATGAAGATGAAGAAGATGATGATGTGGCATGATGTGGCATGCCACGTCATTAAAATATGACACGTAGGAGAGAGTGTGTGCCACATTAGCCTGCCATGTCATCACTTAACGGCAAAAGTTAATGGTGTTACGTTCGAGGACCAAAATCAACAAAAAAAAACATTGAGGACCAACATTAAACTTTTGAAACATTGAGGACCATCATTAAACTTCATGTAAACATTAAGGATCAAAATAATACTTTAGCCTTTTGTTTAAAAAATTAGGACATTACTGTTTGGTATCAGAGGCAAGGTTACTAGAACCTTGCCATCTTATGGGTAGAAAGTAGAATGGTCCAAATAAGAACAAAAAGTTTGATTGCCGGGACAGTTAAATGATTTCATTCTTGATTGAAGTTTGGAAAGTCCTAAATTTCTCTATTGAATTAGCGGCTAATTTATTAATATATAATTTTAAAATAAAACATGTATTAAAATAAAATACATAAAATTTTATTTCCTTACATACTACAAATTTAAATAAAATTTTTTTATTATTATTATTTTAATGTAATTGTGGGGCCTTCGTCAGGCCCTCTTGCATGGCGAATGCCCCTTTAAAATTTTTTTTGTTTTACAGGGCGAAGGCTCCACATTATATATCTATATATATTAGATGGACGTCCAGAGGACGTCCATCATATATATATATATATATATATATATATATAAATATATATATATATATATATATATATATAATTTAAATTAAAATTGTATTTTATATATAATATAAATTTTTATTAGTTTAATAAAAAAATGTTTAATATATAAATTTTAAGTATTTATTTTTTATATATTAAATATAATTTGTTTAAAAATAAGAATCGCGGTGAGTCGTGACCTTGGAGGACTTGTCCTTAGGTGATAACTTGGGTGGCTACGTACCCTTGTATAATGTAAAAAACTTGACTTAAATTGTTTAACCCACTTGTTGGATGTATTGGGGTCTTTGTGACTAAATATCTGCCCATGTGGGAGTCTAATCGGGTCGAGTGAGGATTCGTTGGAAACCTCGTTGAGAGACGAACAAAACGACACCAACATAACACTCATTGGAGGTCACACGAGCCCGCACTCGTGGCCCAAAGTGGGCTAGGTGATCATGATGGAATCATGATATTTTGTTCATATTCCAAGTCCCACATTGCTTGCGTCAATGATGGGAGCTCTCTCATCCTCCTATAAATAGGAGTGACTCCACACCTTTCCAGTTGCTCATTCCATGTGTTGGAAAGGGGGGTCCCGTTTGGGAAACCCCACTTAGTATAATATTTCTCTTTATCTCTTGAGTCCTCTTCCGCGCATCAGTCATGGACATGTGGCTCTACCTCTCGTAGGTAGAGTCCTCAGTTTGGTGCGACCCTTTTCGGTGTTCGTCGTTTGGAGGTCAGTCCTGGTGGAGTAGAAGCACTGGCAAGATCCAAGGTTCTAGCGATGACGTCCAGGTTAGTAGCTTCTGCAATATTTATTTTTGCCTGGATTTATTTTCGGTTTTTCTTTTCGGTCCCTGGGTCGGGTTGGATTATGTGGATCCGAGCATTTTCCTACATTAGTATCAGAGCCTGGTTATGCTAGAGCTCTGTTCTCCAGGGATTGATGAACCGAAAAGGGTTAGAAACATGTTTAGGGTTTGTTTGTTTAAAACTTAGGGACATGCTTAGGTTCCCAATTTTAATTATATGTTTTAACTTTGATTTAAAACATGTGATAGTCATATATTGTAGGTTAGGGTCCTATAATTTTTGAATTTAAATTATGTGTTAATTTTTAATTCAATATTGACCGGTAACCTATACCCTAAAATCTAGAATCATGTTTAGGTTCTCCTTTCAATATTAAAAACTCTAATTTGCATGCATGTATATATTATTTAAGGTATGTGTACCCTAAGAATTAGATATATACCTGTGGATGTATGCTACTGCTTTGGGGAGGGGGACTGTTGACTGATGAGGCAGAGTTGAGTGGCTGCGACTGAGCCGCCGCGAACCGCCACCGGTCGACAGGGGTCCGGCGGTCGGCGCCGGAGGTCTGGCGACCGCCGCCGCCGCAGGTCGTCGGTGCCGGCAGAGGTCCGGCGACATCCACTGCCGCGGGTCGCCGGTGCCGGCGGGCGGCCGAAGGTGCTCCGGCGACTTCTGCCGCCGCAAGCCACCGGTCACTGTCGGAAGTGCTCCGGCGACCGGCGCCGCCGGATACGGTGGTTGGCCGGCGTTGGTCCGGCAACCACAAGGGGTCAACAACGTTGACCAACGTCGCAAAGTTTTTTGTCGCGCATAATTTCCCGTTTTAGCTCCGATTTCGACGATTTTTGAGTCGTTTTTCTTGTTTTCGCGAGACGAATCCAAATATGGGGAGAAATTAAGGTGAATTGGAGTCTATAGAGTGGATATGACAATCTCTTGACTCATTCACATACACAACGAGAGAGAAGATTTAAGCGGTTTGTGATCGTTTAAATTACCTTAAGCGTTTTACTCGAGTAGGAGCTAGGGGCAGCATGTGGCAAACCCATAACTTGATGTAAATGCTTATCCAGATGGGAATTTAAATAGTAAATGACTATTTAAATAATTGTAAGCGTTGTAATCAAGTGGAGGTTCAAGGTCGTGCCTGTGGCGTCTCGATGTCCTTCTTGATTGCCTACATAGTGGGAATCCAAAAGGGATTTTGAATAGTATGTGACTATTCTATGAAAATTGTTGAGTCAAGCAGAGAAAGGTGTACATATCTAGGCTCTCTATGTGATGAGGGTGGTTGACCCTACTTCTCGAATGCAGAGACTGGCTATATCTACACTCGTCTTGCATTGATTACAATTTTCAAGAGTTTTGTGTTGTGTAATAAGGAGCTGTGTAATTAGTGTTAGCGTTTAGGATTGACTGATAGTGTAACTGCAAAACTTGTAAATGTGGATCACATTATCGAGACTGGTTTGGTGACACTATGGCCACCAAACTGAGGTAACTTACAATCAAGTTTGATGACTCCAAGATGCGCTTTGATAGTGAAGACGCATTTAAGGGAGAAATCAAACATGATTTGTGTGTATGAGTAAACTGAAAACTCCCCACTAGCAAACAATAAGTTCAAACTGTTGATAGTTCTCTTCCCTCCTATTGGGAGTGCATGTAGGTCATTCTGACCTTCACTAATACCATCAATTTTCTTGATGATATTAAACACCACCTAGTGCTCAAGGATTGGTGGCACAAGACTGCGAAATCCATCGAGCACGTAGCCTAAGTGGCTAAAGTTTCTTGAGCTCTAGGCTCCAAGAACAAGAGCCATGGGTCCAAGAGACGTGGTGCTAGGAAGAGAAAGGGTAAATGTAAGGTAAATAACCTCAGTTCAAAGGAAAAGCAAGAGAGGAAAAGAGATTTTGCAGTAATCATTTTCTTCTCACCCATGAACATTCGTTCATGGAGTTCTGTCCTCTGCCCAATGGGAGCAGAAGTATCCTCGTGGGAACAAAACATTATTAATGTTAAGAGGTTGGGTAGCTACAAAACGAAGTTGCGTAGTGACCACTCTTTATCTTTATATATGTTTTGTGTTCTAGATACTAAACGGAACTTATTATGAACTGTTTTTTCCATGAGAGAACTTAGGATATAATGTGATCTACATGTTTATCATGACTCCTTAGTGTTAATTCTGATTTTATGACAATGGTTGTGTTGTGATGAACTTTGAATTACATTCCCGTAATTCAACTAGTTGCTTTGTTGTGTCTTCCTCTGTGGTTGATACACCTATTTGGCAAGTGCGTGTGACGCAATTACGTATTAGCAAAAGAGAATTTGTGAGAACAAATTCCCAATGCTAGTTTGTAAACGTTGCCTTACAGACAAAGCAACCTTAGAACCATTTAGTCATAAAATCAGAAAACCCGCTTTCATCAAATTAGTCCACTCGGACATCAGTGGTCCGATAAGCGTGGGGGGCAAGGCAAGTGGCCTAGTATTTTCTCACAGTTACGTGATGGAATTGGAATTGTTAGACAACTAAATATTCCACAAACTCCACAGCAAAATGAGTTTCTCCTGGAGTTGGTTAAGTTGATAATGACTCAGGTGAACGTTCCCATTGGGGAGATGCTTTGCCAACAGTCACTTTCGTACTTAACCATATGCCCTCTTCAAATTATGTGAATGATTCCTGGTGAGTTCTAGTTAGGTAAAAAACCTAATTAGAGTATACTGAGACCATGAGGGTATACAACATACTTGATCCTTCCTATGAGGATGGGAAGCTTGACCCTAGAGGCAAGCAGCGTGTCTTCGTAAGATAGCTTGGTCACTCAAAAGGATACATCTTCATTAGCGATAATGAAGACACTTTGGTCACATAATTTGAGTATAAGGATATAATGATCCTTAAGACAAACTTTTCTAGAGCAAGGGAGACGGATTTTGGGATATGCCATAACACGTTTAGAGGAGCGTATAGACGCATCTCCAGTTGCTGAGTCCAGTGGGAGTAATGCTTACGAGGAGCATGTCTTCCACGAAGCACAATCCAAGAAGAGTACTAGAGGAGTACTAAATTATCAAGTAGAGCCTTTGATAGTTCAAAAGACTCTCTCCGGCCCTACTAGTAAAAGTTGGACTAAAACGATGGAAGAAGAAAAGACGAAGTCTATAAGGACATACCAAGTATAAGGCTTGGTGGATCTGCCCCGCGTCACAAGGCATTTTGAGAACAAGTGTGCTCTCAAAAGTTAAGGGAGGCAGATTGGTCAATCGACCACTACTAGGCACATCAAGCAGTGAAGAAGTACACACAACAAGAAGGTATCGACTATGACGAAACCTTCTCGTTTGTTGTGTGGTCAGAGTCTGATTCTAGCTTTGGTCACCAGTTTAAGTCTGGGAGTACATCGATTAGGATGTCAAGACCACTTTATTGAATGGAAAACTAGGTGAAGGGATCTATGTGCACAAACACATAGGTCTCATGGCAAAAGGCCAGGAGCGCAGAGTATGCCGACTCCAAGGATCTGTCAAGATCTCAAATCTTCATCTAGACTCGCGGTAATTGACCACTTAGTCCATTTCAAGAAAGCTGAGAGTATTTTATTACCCTCACGCTATATGTAGAAGACATATGGCTAGCTAGAAATGACACAGAGGCTGCTTTAGCCAATTAAAGAGGGCTATCCTTTCATCTTTAAAATAAAGGAATTAGGTTTAGACAGTGGGAGTCAAGATTCATGGAGAATGCTCCAAGAATCGACTCACTTTGTCACAAGAATCCTATGAAGAAGAGATTCTTGACGGATTCCATTTGAGGGGACTTGAACCTGAGTTATGTGCTAGTAGCAAGAGGCAAGAATTTGAGTCTTGCTAGACGTCTTTAGACTAAGTCAGAGATGGAGTAATTGGATAGAATTTTCATACATGAAGTTGGTAGCTTGAAGTATAATGAGGATTATACTCGCTCCAACGTACCCTTTGTAGTCGGCTTTATGAGCCATTATCAGTCAAACCTAGGTCAAACACACTGTTTAGAGTGTTTTGAGGTACTTGTAGGGCGCTGCTGACAATCAGTTGTTTTCATCATATTAGTGACTCGCAAACGGTGGGCCACACATTGATGTCGATTGGGTAAGAGACTTGGATGAGAGGACATCCACGTCTTAGTGTGCTTTGCTAAGCACTAGAACCATCTTGCAGAGAGGCAAGTAAGGATTATGCATTTCTCTGTCCACTAGGGACATGGAGTTCATTGCATGATCATCAGCAGTACAGGGCAGTTTGGATTGGAAGATCTAAAGTCACTTATAGATCACAGACAAAGCTATTGACCTAGTGACATTGATCTCATCAAGTCAAACAACTATGATTTACGCCAAAGAAAGCCTAAGTACCACAAGAGAACGCAACACAACTTTGTATGAGACATCGTTACACAGTAGTTAACTACCCTGTTGTGTCAGTCTAAGCATCAAGTGACCAGAGAGAGGGTCATCACAGTATGACCTGTGATAGAGCATTGGCTCTATACCCGCACGGACCCACATTGGTGGGTTGACTGTATAGAGATACAAGCTGTAAAACTAGTGTTTTAGATACAAGGGATTGCTTAGAACTAGGGTGATTTAACATAGTTTATGTCATGAGGACAAGCTTTGTGAGAGCTCTATTTTTTTATCACAAGTAAAGAATGATGCCTAGGCATACCTTTATTTTGTGTGGATCAAGAAATAGAAGTACTTATTACACAATATATAAAGTATGTCGTACAGGCTTTGGAGGTTGGCTCTCTTACACGAGCAACCGCCTTGGACACGCAGATGGTGTGGGCCAAGATGAGACTTGGGTGCTTTTTCCTTGAACACCAAAAGGGGATATAGTGTGACTATCCAGAGGCAGCTGAAAAGCGCCGAGTGTTGGACAGGAAAACACCACTGAGAATTGATAAGTCGCCCTAGTAAGTGTACTAAGATGAGATCCGCTAAGATGATGAGGTCTTATGATCGAATTATGAATTCCCGCTATTCATAATGCCTGTAGCCAGATGTGAGTGCTCCACTTGGCGCTATGTGAAGCGAGCGAAGTGTGGTAGCAAACTCAGGTCATATTCTAAGTGAGTCTAGACTAAGGTCTGTGTGGTGTAAGTGATTGAGGATCAAAATCGACATACGCTCGAGAACACCACAACGTGCGTTTCATACCGCATGTGCTTTAAGAACCCCAAGGGAAGCATCTGAATGAATCCCTGCTTCAATGCTGTGTGAGTCCCTGAAAGGATGCATCAATCCTTTCAAAGGGTACCCTTATGCACTTTGACTCTTGTCATGAAGAGATGAGGTAGTGCATGCTACTTTGATACCTTTCCAAGAGGCTATGGAAAAATACGGCCCGATGGAAGACTGTCAGGAAAGCAACTATCTTTGATTGAACTGATAAGAGATCGAAAGGAAGATTGTGTTGACATATGCATGTGTGATAGTATCCTGAGGTCGATCCATTATGTGATCCCTTTGAGGTTCTCATGGATGTGGATACCTATCGCAACTGAGTGTGGCTGAAGTCCTAGTCTTATTGTAGACTTAGAGGGATTGGACTAGCCATGTATATGAACACGTCTAGGGAACCCATGGCACTATTTTTAGGTGAGACATGTGATCACATCATCAGACACTTGGGTTGTAGCATCACTTATAGCTGGGCCCTAACAGGCTTCTAGTATAAGGCTCCCATATATCGTGCCAAGCGGTCACGACTGACACGGAGTATGAAAGAAGACGACGAGAGAAAGAGAAATAGAGAAGTCCTTTGTGATAAGGATAGTCATGGGCCTCCCACCATGTGCGAGTGGGAGTATGTTGGATATATTGGGGTCTTTGGGACTAAATATCCGCCCATGTGGGAGTCTGATCGGGTCGAGTGAGGATCCGTTGGAAACCTCGTTGAGAGACGAACAAAACGACACGAAGATGACACTCATCGGAGGTCACACGAGCCCACACTCGTGGCCCAAAGTGGGCTAGGTGATCATGATGGAATCATGATATTTTGTTCATATTCCAAGTCCCACATTGCTTGCGTCAATGATGGGAGCTCTCTCATCCTCCTATAAATAGGAGTGACTCTACACCTTTCCAGTTGCTCATTCCATGTGTTGGAAAGGGGGGTCCCGTTTGGGAAACCCCACTTAGTATAATATTTCTCTTTATCTCTTGAGTCCTCTTCCGCGCATCAGTCATGGACATGTGACTCTACCTCTCGTAGGTAGAGTCCTCCGTTTGGTGCGGCCCTTTTCGGTGTTCGTCGTTTGGAGGTCAGTCCTGGTGGAGCAGAGGCACTGGCAAGATCCAAGGTTCTAACGATGACATCCAGGTTAGTAGCTTCCGCAATATTTAATTTTGCCTGGATTTATTTTTGGTTTTTCTTTTCTGTCCCTGGGTCGGGTCGGATCATGTGGATCCAGGCCTTTCCCTACACCAATAATTTGGAAAGGGTTTGAAAAGAATGATATTAAAATGGTTTAAAATGATTTCCAAACCATCTTAAAATACTCCAGATCATTAATTTATTAATCTTTCAATTAAGGATATAAATTAATGTCTTAAAAATCAGACCGATCATTGAACTAGATAACCTTCTGGGTCTCGGGCTAACCGGTTGAATCGGTGGTTGAACTGGTTGACATTATAAAAAAATAATAATAATAAGCTCAAATAATATTAATTAAAATATTTATGTTATTTATACACTATATTAGTTGTTTCATAATTATAAAAGATTTAAAATTGTATAGTTCTAAGGTCACTGATTAAGATTTCTTTTTCAATCAATTAGAAAATCTAAAAAATCATTCATTATACAAGGGTACGTAGCTACCTAGGTCATTACCTAAGGACAAGTCTTTTAAGGTTACGACCCACCGCAGTTCTTATTTTCAATGATAAATTGTCTGAACAAAAAATGACAATTACACAAATTATATTTAATAAATAAAAAATAAAATACTTAAAATTTATATATTAAACATTTTTATTTATTAAATTAATAAAAGTTTATATTATATATAAAATACTATTTTAGTTTAAATATATATATATATATATATATATATATATATATATATATATATATATATATATGATGTGGGCCTAACAAAAATAGTATGTAAAGAAATAAAATTTTATGTATTTTATTTTAATAAATATTTTATTTTAAAATTATATATTAATAAATTAGCCTTGAATTAGCTGTACTTTTCTCTATATAAATAATTTGATTAGATTGATCCCCTTTAATAACATTCTTTTTTAACATAAAACTATGGCTAACAATCGAAGGAATGTGAGAGTTAGAAATTAGGGGAATGACGACGAAATGGCACACCAAATGATCCAAGCATTAGGGACCAGACTTCAGCCACCATTGAAGTCCTTAGACAAGGTCATGATAATGGTCATTAGAAAAATGCTAAATTTGGCATTTTATATAATTTAACATTGGAAAAAACTTAGGTCCATTTTCTTATGTCCATTACATCAAGTTCTACCAATCAGATATTGTATTTACACTCTCTCTCTTCTATGATTGGTTATATAAAAGGTGGTCTTCTATATTCTCTCTCTACTGTGATTGGTCATTTAAACACTTTTTACCACGTGTCATATTTATATTGGAGAACTTGATGTAATGGACATAAGGAAATGGACCTAAGTTTTTTCCTTTAGCATTTTGCATCATGATCGGATCGGATGGCTCATAAAAATCACTCTTTCAAGTTTTTTATTTATTGTTTGGAAGTGAAAAAGGAAAAAGGAGGGTTATTTTTTTTTTTTATAATGAGTAACAATTACATATAATTCAGTAAATACCAACCTAACGGCCACAGACTACACCAAAAGGGTCATTAGACAGACCGATTAGTACTCATGCTAGTAATATCAGTTATCAAAGTTTCAAATATAAAAAAAGGCAAAATACTATTTAGTCCTTGAATTGTTGGTTAAACTATTATTTAGTCTCCGAATTTATCAAAAATACTATTTAGCCCCCGAAATTTGTAACCATGTCAACTCTTTAGTCCCCGAATTTGACAAAAATACTATTTATTCCCCGAATTTGTAACTCTGTCAACTATTTAGTCCCCAAACTTAGCAAAAATACTATTTAATCCTCGAATTTACAACTCTGTCAATTGTTTAGTCTCGTGACTGCTACCAATTAGAGTTGACAGAGTTACAAATTCGGGGATTAAATAGTATTTTTGTCAAGTTTGGGGACTAAATAGTTAACATAATTACAAATTTAGGGACTAAATAGTATTTTTGTCAAATTCGGGGACTAAATAGTTGACATAGTTACAAATTTCGGGGACTAAATAGTATTTTTGATAAATTTAAGGACTAAATAGTAATTTGACCAACAATTTAAGGACTAAATAGTATTTTACCTTTAAAAAATGGGTGTAACTGGGTCCCGGATTTGGTTGAGCAAGTGCTTGTTCGGAATGGGGATCCTCACAGAGTCATCTCCCACCACATTAAATTCTTGTTCAAATTAGCCATGACCACATTATTGAGATTCTCCCCAATCCAATCCACAATAGACTTTTTGGGCACATGTTTTGTTCTAATGGCGAGGCGAGAAGCAAACAAAACTGCTTTGGCAAAATTTCACTCCTTGAATAAATGTTCTTCTAACTCCGAGGAATCACACCCCAAAGGGGACAAGAATTATCAAGTTTAAACCCTCGTCTAACCAGGTTTGACCTAAGTGCGAGTCAGTTATGCATAGCTTTCCAACAGAAGACCAGAAGTTTAATCGATAGTTGTAGACGCCAAATGTTTACCCATTTACCTTGTCTATGGTCCCTTTCTCTGCTAGCAATATACCTATTATAGGCTCTCTTCACATTGAATTTGCCATCAAAGGACAAATTCCAAATTAATTTTTCCGTACCATTGGTGTGAGATATGGGGATTTTCATGATTTCTTTTGATCTCTCAATATTATACACTTGTCTAACCTTCCCATAATCCGGATAAAAGTTCAATGGTACTGTACAATTGAACTTCAGTGCATCTCTCCAATTATGTAATGCTATTTGTTAATATTAATAAAAACTCACATTAATTATGGCCCACCTTGAATGGTTTAGGGATCAACTGATTGGAGGGATATACTGAAGTTCAGTACTAGCGTACCACTAAACATTTACTCCCATAATCCCAACATCAGCCTTGGTACATAAGTTCACTTAAGAGATGAAATTCATGGTTGTCTGTATATATCAGGGGGTTCATTTTCCATCATTTATAGTTCTATAATCTCCCCATTACCCACCCTTCAACCTAAATGATCAAAAGCCATCGGGGCAGGCCTGCATTCCTCATTCGATATGATTCTCAACATCTACTTTCCCAGAAGGACTTGGTTCAACATGATAGTTTTGCGGATTTCCAACCATGGGAGGGATTTTGGATTCTTCCCATTGAGACCAGAAAAATTTCCTTATGATGGCATCACACTTGGACACATCTGCTTCTGTAAGTCTTGTGAAATGGAAATGGTACACTGGTAGGGTGTCACAACTGGCATAATGAGAGTAAACCTAGCAGCTTAGGAAACCATTCTAGACTTCCATCCTGTTAGTTTCTGTTCAATATTGTCCAAAATCATGGCAGCATTACGTTTATCGGTGTTAGGGCCGGCCATCTATATAGCCACCCAAATATCTTCCTAGGTAATCCACTTGCGTGCAACTCAAGATTCTAGTTAATTGGGATTTCTTGTCTTCAGTGGTATTGCTGTTAAACCTAACTTAAGAAGATCATTGACTTTAGTGTAACATTCCTCATCAGCTTTGAAGAATAAAAGCACATCATCGGCGTACATTAAGTGGTTCAGTTCTAGACAATTCCTACTCACTTTGACACCTCTTATTTCTTTGTTCAGTTGAGCTTTAAGAAGAAGATGAGAGAGGACATTCGCACATAAGACGAAGAGATAAGGGGAGAGAAGGTCCCCTTGTCTCAGTCTTGCAGCGGGTTGTGTACAATCCATTAGCTCCCCATCTATGTTGCATGAATACGGGTGCGGGTACGAATACGGGGTACGGTAAATATTCTAAAAATAGGATACGGATACGGAAATATATACTAAATAAATAAATAAAATTTATAATATATAACAATTTTAAATGTAATAAAAATAAGTAATGCCCCTTTAATCATTCATAACCAATCAAAATAGTGATACAAGTTTCTTAAAATTCATAAAACTAATATAATTAGTTATGATATTATACGATATTGAGGTGTATATTTGTCTTTTTCTTATAATTATCTAATCTGTAAAACTACATAGGTAAAATTTTATAGATATACTTATAATTTTTTCATTAAGTACTAAAATCAAACTTTTTTCTTAAAAAAAAATACTACATCACACATATTTTGAAGTGCCCAAGAGTACCCAAAGAGTACGAGTACCGGGTACGTATCCGGTATGGGTACGACTTGATTTTAGAAGTACCCGTGCTTCATAGCTCCCCATTTATCTTAATCCTTAAGCTAGAAGTTGTAACACACTCCATTATCATTTGTTGCTAGTGAACAAGGAAATTCATATATTGTAGCACATCTCTTAGGAAGTCCCATGTAACCTTATCATAGGCCTTGTGAAGGTCAACCTTCAACGTAACCCATTGGCCTTTTGATTTCCTACACTCCTTGATGTAATGTACAATCTCGTTGGCAATGAGCAGGTCAGGAAGGATAGCCTGCAATCTATTTGTGATGGTTTTAAATATCACTTTGCAAGTGGTATTGCACAGGCTTATAGGTTTATAATCTTTGAAGGATTGCGGGTTATCTGTATTGGGGATCAGAGTAATGTGTGCCTGATTCATGCTTCGCAACATATGTCCCCTTAAAAGGAAGGAAAGGCCATACTAATGAGGTCATCGCTCACAGTTTCCCAACAATGTTGGTAGAGCAAAGCATCCCATTTGGTTCGAGTGTAACACCCCTTATCATATAGTCTATTTTAATTAATTAATAATGTAGATAATTATAATATCATAAGATAGGTGTGTTACTACTTTTCTTTACTCGAGTAAATTTTAACTTTTACCAATTTATTGATTATAGTGCTCTCGGTTTGGGTCGACACCCTATTTTGCCCAGGCTTAAACAGCAAAAAAATAAATAAAATACACAAATATCATTCTTATAATAATAAAAGAGAAAAAAATGTTAAATGACCTACTCTTAGTACTAATGGGCCAAGCCCAAAACACTTAAGGAAAAAACATAGAGTGGCTAGGTTAAAGAGAGAGAGAGGTGGCTAGGTCACAGAGAAGTGGAGGAGAGCAAGAGGATGCAAGAAGAATGAAGAGGAAGGAGTCAAGAATGCATGGAGATGGGAAGGGAAACCTAGAATGAAAGGTGGAAGAACCAACTGAGGAAGTACTCTTCACTTTGACACTTTTTTGTTTTGGTTAAATGTGATTTCTTTCCTTCTCCGTTTTGTTTTTGGTTGTCTCTACATGTATAATTGCTTTCTTGTATTTTTCTCTTGTTTGTTCATACCTTGAGAGCATATCTGAATTTTTTCATGAATTTTGGAGTCTTTTAATGGAGTCAAACGATTTTTGTGAAAACCTTTGCCTGAACTGATTCTGAGTTTGGGCAGTGTGCCTTCGGCACAAGATTCTGATTTCAATTTGACTCCAAAGGGAGTGTTCTATTCTTTCCCGAAACTAGACATCCGTAGCTTTCTAACCATAAGTCTTTTATCAAATTCCACCAGGTGGTTTGTTCTCAGTAGTTTTTGCAAAATCAGTGTTACAGAACGCATTGCAGAGTGACGTCATGAACGTCACTTCAATTCATGAACTTTGTTCTCCCTCTACAAACCTCTGCTTTCATTGATTTTTGTCCCTAAAGCTCTAATTGTGTCTTGTAAACAGAGGATAAAAATTTCATGCTTTAATTCTTCCGGAAGGATTTATGGCATATAGTTCTATATATAAACTTGAAGAATTAATTAATCAATCAGTTCTATCACTATAAAATACTACACTTGGGTTCCATCATTTCTTAAACAAATTAATTAATCAAGTCCAAGATATATAAACTTGAAGAATTAATATAATTAAGTACCTTCACTGCATGGGCCTTGTCTGTATAGTGAAGATCTAATGACCAAAACAAGAAGCAAACAATGTCATCAGATTATGCTCAAAGCTCAATATATATGAAACTCCTTTTGATCTACATACAGAGTGAAAAAACATCAAGTAATAGGTACACAAGTACTTCTAGTTCAGAACAAAAATAAAAGTCTTCCCAATCAAATAAAAATACAAGATTAGTTGAAAAAAGTTATTCTTATTCAAATCATGTACTCAAATTAATAGCCATTTTAAAGCATTTCCTTAATTGCCATTTATCAAATATAGGTTTACATGGTATTGTTTATTATAAAATAAACTCCATTACCTAATATGGTGCTAGTGTTATGTTATGTACAATTAGCTTGTGAGTTCCAGTGAAGAACTTGTGTGTGTTTAGCAATTTTTTAAATCGTCCAGGTAAGATTTTAGTAATACAAAGAAGTATGTGATCGTCCAAGCGCGGCTATAAATTCAGCGTTTCTGTCCTTGCAAATTCATCAGTCCAAAAGAAGTAAAAGTTTCATACATTTTGTATTGGTTCTGCGCTAGCTAGCTATGATGCTGCAACAAATAATGGTGGACACGGGCCAAAAGACGAGGCTATGTTTAGGCTCAAGACGCAGACATGAGCGAGGGTGAAGGAACGTTACTTTCTCGAAAAATATACCTAGCATTTGTAAGAGGAGAAAAGAGGTTGCACCTTCTTTGCTATGATTACTAGCTATGAAGCACACTTTCCTATTTCACTATGAGATGCTAAACACACCTTCTGCGAAACTTTTACTTCTTTTGGACTGATGAATTTGCAACCTTCACAGAAGTAAAAGTTTGCAACCTTCACAAAAGTTTGCAAATTCATCAGTCCAAAAGAAGTAAAAGTTTCGCAGAAGGTGTGTTTAGCATCTCATAGTGAAATAGGAAACTGTGCTTCATAGCTAGTAATCATAGCAAAGAAGGTGCAACCTCTTTTCTCCTCTTACAAATGCTAGGTATATTTTTCGAGAAAGTAACGTTCCTTCACCCTCGCTCATGTTTGCGTCTTGAGCCTAAACATAGCCTCGTCTTTTGGCCTGTGTCCACCATTATTTGTTGCAGCATCATAGCTAGCTAGCGCAGAACCAATACAAAATGTATGAAACTTTTACTTCTTTTGGACTGATGAATTTGCAAGGACAAAACACTGAATTTATAGCCGCGCTTGGACGATCACATACTTTGTATTACTAGAATCTTACCTGGACGATTTAAAAAATTGCTAAACACACACAAGTTCTTCACTGGCACTCACCAGCTAAGTCATAGTTGTACATAATGTAACACTAGCACCATATTAGGCAATAGAGTTTATTTTATAATAAACAATACCATATAAACCTATATTTGATAAATGACAATTAAGGAAATGCTTTAAAATGACTATAATATTATAGGGTATCCAATATTCAATATCCATTTTTTTTAGATATTTCGGGTATTTTGGGTGTTTCAGATATCGGGTATTTCGGATATGGATATTCAAAATAACATTTTTTTCCGGATTCGAATAGGGTTTAGATATTGGATATATTGGACGGATTCGAATGTAGTTAGTGAAAAAATGAGCTAGTACCCCCCCATTGCCACCCCTAAGTATAATGTATGTAATTTAGACTTCAGAATATCTCTAAATTAGACACCAAGCAACCCTTTTAAGTTTTGGGATTTTATGCCTATAGAGTATAGATAGGCTAACGGCCCGTTTGGTTATAAGTTACTAAGGTAGGTCCTTAGTTTGGATTCTTAATCTTACTAAAATTAAGATGCTTGAGAATAAACTCTCCCTTTGAAGGAAAGTTGAAAAGATCGTGAGTTTAGAGCAATCCAAGATTTACAAAATTGTTTGACTAAGCTCCCATACAAATCACAAAATGACTATACTGCCAGTCTGCCACCACCGTCACTTCCTCAGACCTCAATACAACGAAATTGAATCCAGTGATGTACAGAAAGTGTCGTAAAGTACAAAAAGTATAAAGTATAAATTGGATCCACAACATCTCGGCCACATACATAAGTTAGAGTTTTTTATTTTTACTTTTATGATTTTTTTTAATTTAAAGGATAAAATAGTCATTTTATTCCACTCTCATTCCTTTGCCATTGATTTTGTCAACCTAACATAGCAAAGTAATATTTTTCGGTCAAATCCCCAAATTGGTTCCTTATGTTTGCACGAAGTTTCATATTGGTCCTTCATGTTTCAAAAAGTTTAAATTGGTCCTTTATATTTGTAAGAAGTTCCAAATTGGTCCTTCCGTCCAAGTCCGTTTATTTCTTCCGTTAAGTGCTGACGTGGCATGCTGAGGTGTGCATATCATCTCTTCTACGTATCCATTTAAGCTGACGTGTCATGCCACGTCATCATCTACTATCATATGTGATGACGTGGTGCTGATGTGACAATGACGTGGCATGACATGTCAGCTTAGATGGACACGTCAGCACTTAACTTAAGAAATTGACGAAAGTGGACGAAAGGGCCAATTTTGAAGTTCTTGCAAACATAAAGGACCAATTTAAACTTTTTGAAATATAAAGGACCAATATGAAACTTTGTGCAAACATAAGGGATCAATTTGGGGTTTTGACCTATTTTTTCTTTCCTTTCCATGGCTAACCAATGTGATAATAACATTCTCATTCTCATTTATATTTTTATTCTTTCAAAATTCTTTCCGGCAACCAAACGAACTCTAAGGATGTGTTTGGGAGTGTAAAAATAGAAGGGAAGGGAAAGGAAGGTTATCTACTAATCATTCCCTTGTTTGAGAGTTAAAAATTTAGAGGAAAAGGAATTGGAGGATTTGATGGTAACTTTCCTCCTTTGTTAATTTTAATTACCCCAAATGAAATAATTCGAAGGAACTCACATGTAATTGTCTATTTTATGCTCTGTTTAAAGTTTTGTATTTTGCTTTCTCATGGGAACCACAACTGGTGGCAAGTTATTATTTTCATTCATATTTTATTATTATATTAATTGCAACTGTATGCACAGAAAATTTTTTTTTCACACAAGTCAAGTTCATGCGTCGGGAATTCTTTTTACGGAATATCACGTAATTATGAAATATTATATATGTTGTAAGAACCGGATCGGACGGTCCAACCGCCAACTGGATACAAAGGCGAGTCGGTTGGACAAAAAAAGTCATTTTCCTGGTTGAACCGGATTGGATCGGATTTAACCGTGGTCCAACCGATCCAATTTTATTTAAAAAATAAAAATAAAAAATAACATAAAAAAAGAAATTAGAGAAACCTTAAAAATTAAAATTAGAAAAGTCTTGAAAATTAAAATTTAAAAGTCATGATTATCAAGAATTATGTTTGGTTTGATTAAGTTCTTTCAGAATTTGATAAGTCTTGAAATTTAAAACTTTGAGAAGTCATGTAATTTAAAACTTCAAAATTATGTATATTGAAACCTAAAATTTGAGTGATGTCATTTTATATATTAAGAATAATTCATATTTATTATTTATTGCGTCATTCGGTTCGACCGACGGTTCAACTGGTTAATCCGATCAGACCATGAACCGAACACTTGACCGAGTCTTTGTCCGGTTCGGTTCTTACAACATTGATACTAACTATATTATATCAATTTTTGCAAACTAATTCTAAAATATTACATAATAACTACAGTATATCAATTTCTCACAAGATTATATTGAATAATTAAATTTGATATAATTTATAGATACAAAAAAAGATATATTATTATAGGGCACACATGACATGAATTTTAAGAATATAACATGTGTAACTACGGAATATTTCGCCTTGGGACACGTGGCACTGCCGTTCTAGAAGCACGGCCTCAGCACCCGCTAGAGACATGTGGCACCACTCATCTATCAGTTACGTGGTCCTTGCCCACGTCATCTCACAGAGCATCCCCTCAACTAGACGTGAGAACTCCACAAGCCTCGTGGGATGACCCACGTCCCACGAGGTCATGGGTCGAGCACGATCTCCCCACACTTGAGTATAACTAGACCCTCACTCGGGGGACTAAGCAAGCAATCGAACCCAGCAAAACAATACGCAACTCGAAGGATTACTACACCTCCTTTGTGATATTCCACATACTTTCTCGGTAACCTGAGTACCCTCGGACACCTCACACAATCTCTACACATCGCGAGCTCCGCCGTAGGCCCCATTCCGGCCAACCTCCGGCAGGCTCACCTCCCTCTCGGAGCACACCATTTACGGGGCTTCCAGTAGCCCCTAGAGACCCTAGCTCTCTCCCACTAAGGCAACCTCCTAAGAGCGGCTCGCCCGCCCGGAGTACCTTAGACACGTCTTAGCCGCACACGGCCCAATACAGGTAACCACCTTGCCTAACGACTCCTATAGACGTCAGCATGATGAATTACGTGGACTTTGATCCCTTCCGAAGGGTACGTAGGCACCTAGGTGCATCACCTAAAGACAAGTCCTCCAAGGTTAAGACCCCTTGCGGTCCTAATTTCAAATTACAATTGTCTGAACCAAAAACGACAGTTACAACATGTATAATATTTGTAAAGATAATTGAAATAAAAAGATAATAAAAAGGGTAAAATAGTCAAAATATATCAAATTTGATTGGTAAACTTTTCTTCCCCTCCTCTTGGTTATTTTGAACATCCAAACAAGGAAATTAGAAGTCACTCCATAACCTCTGCTTTCCTCCCCTTTCCTTTTCCTCCATTCCATTCCTTTCCCTTCCCCTCCAAACTACCAAACACAACCTAAGGATATGTTTAGATTGAAGATTAAGGAGAAAGGAAGGGGAGGGGAAACCTTTAAGATATCTTCTCTTATTTGAGAAGATAAAAATTGAAAAAAAAAGATAATGAAATATCAATCCTTTATCGCAAAAATGCATTAAGTTATCATTTTGTCTCAATTTTTTTATACATTTAATAAGAAAAGATTTTATTTGTCCATTAGTAGAATTTATAAAAGGATTTTTTCCCTTTTTTAATAATACTTCCACAGAACCTCATCTAGTTCTATTCCCATGGGATCCGATTCCTTTTGGTATTTACCCAACCCAAAATATTAAGAAACCCTAGCCCAATAGAATTCTCATAGATCAGTATTGCTATCCTAGCCCAAGATAGACTTCTCTTTTCTTGAATTAATTATCTAATTAGAGCTAAATTGCTAGAAGCCCCCTCAACTTTAAATGTTGCCAAAAGACCCCTTAAACTTTTAATTTTATGCAGTATATCTCATTTATTCATATTTTTATCCAAACATTTGTTCACATCTGCATAATTGAGAGAATATTTTGCAACTTTAAATGTTCCAAGGGGTATTTTGTAAAAAACTAAATGTTTAAGAGGACTATTTGTGGTCAAGGATCCAGAAGAAACTTCTCGTCTCACCCATGGGCAATAATTCAAATCCCCTTGAAGCCATCCAAAATCCTATTTTGGTGGGTATCTCTCCCCAGGTAGATCCCATGGCACCCAAGGGCTAGTTGAGTAGTTGCGATTGGATAAAACTGCTTGCGGTTTAGGCCTGTGCAATAATCCTTTAGGTTGGGCATCTGTTGGTCTCCCCAACATGTCACTGGCGCCCTGCACAGTAATTCTTGGGAGTCCCTTCCCTTACTACCATTTTAAAATTAAAAAAAAGAGGACTATTTGTCAAATTTTTAAAATTGAGAGGGTAAATTGCTAAACTCCCTAACTTGAGGGGGATTTCTTGCCATTTACCCCACAAGTTTTGATACATCATGGCTTGGCTTGGCTTAAAAACACTATCATTACATAAGGGATACCAAAAAAGAGAGAGAGTAGCAGATACTAATGAAACTACAATATTCTTTTGCAATTAATCAGAAGGAAAAAAAACAAACCTTTTTCATGCCTTCTGAAAAATATGAATATATATTCTCTTTAAAATTGCATATACCTCTTCAATTTGGGGATGTGATTTATCCCTAGAAATAAAAGAATGCACATGATCTCCAATTTCAATCCAACTGCATCCCATACTCTTCTTCAGTCCCCTCAAAATCACCATTTCCCTAATTTCTAATGATTCATTCCACTCACCCATAAGAGCATATGAATTGGCAAGAATGACATAATTTGAAGAACTCCATGGTCCCTTAATGTGAAGATGTTCATAAATGCGCTTTGCCATTGTTAAATTTCTATGCAGCATGCAAGCTCCTAACAGTGTGCTCCACATTACAGAATCAGCTTCAAAGGGCATTTGCAACAGAAGAGCCTCAGCTTCGCAGCCCTGATCTTCCAAGCATGTCCACCATAATGTGTAATGCTCAATCTTGGGATTGATCATATGCTTATAAATCATGTCATTGAAGTGGTGGCATCCCTCTTTTACCAAACCACCGTGACTACAAGCACATCGACGAAAGTTGCATGATGATTCGGAGAAATTGCAGAAGGCCATGATCGCATCATGGCGTTGTAAAGTTTCAAGGCTTCCGCAGCTTCGCCATTTTGAGCAGACTCACATATAATTCCATTCCAAACAACTATATCTCTCTTAGGTATGCTTTGAAAGATCTTGAATGCACACTGCATTTCACCACATTTAGAATACATATATGAAATTACACTCCCCACCACCAAATTGTTTTCAAATCCATGTTTTATAGTAACCTCATGGAGTTGCTTACCTCTTTGTACTGTGTTTCGGGTTGCACACGCGGCAAGCAAGCCGCCAAAGGTGAAGGAATTCGGTTCCATGCCAGCCGACTGCATTTCATAATGAGCCACAAAGCATCATCCATATGTCCACTCTGTGAGAGACCAGTAACAATAGTTGTCCACGCAAACAAATCCTTACACTTAATCTCCTCAAACAATGCCAATGAACAGTCCACTAAGCCACACTTTGAATACAACTCCAACAAAGAGTTAGTGATGAATGGATGAGAGAAAAACCCATGTTTAATCACACTTGATTGGATTTGCATTGCTTCCACCAACTGTAAGTGAGATGCCATTTCGTTTAAAATTATTGCACAGGTAAACTCATCACACATAATTCCTTCTTTGTACATTTGTTTAAACAAACTCAAGCACAAATAACCCAATCCACCACATCGAGAGTAGCCAGAAATCAAAGCATTCCAAGTAACAAAAAATCTCTCCTCGGCATTTCATCGAACACCTTCCATGCACCCTCGATAACCCCACAACCCACATACATCTGCAAGAGATTAGTCCCCAAATAAGAATCCCAAATCGAGCAAACCTTAACCACCTGCGCATGAATTTGACACCCAAAGCTCAAATCGCAAACAGAGAGCAAAACATAATACGTATAATCATCAGGCTTAAGATCAGAATTCAGCCTCATTTCCATGAAATGGGAAATGGCGTCTTGGGTTCGGCGATTCTTGACACACCCAGAAATGAGGATGTTCCATGAGTGAGAATCCTTGGTGGGTGCGGAGGAGAAAGCTTGCAATGCTTGGGGGACCAAACCGGCGTTGAAGAAGCCAGAGAGGAGGGTGTTGTGTGAAACGAAATTGGCATTGGGCATGAAACACAGGAGTTTCTGAGCACTAGAAAAGGCGTGGGATTTGGTGTATGCTTAAAGGAGGAGGTTGCAGTGGTAGACATCGTTGTGGAGACCCTTTTTTGATAATGGATACGTGTAAAATTTGAGCCTTGAACATGTGAGATTATGGCTATGAAGTATAGTCCTTGTATTTGGTGATGCCGTGATCATTTTATTTTGGGCATTAAAAATTTTGAATTACTAGCATTGAACCCCTAGCACACCGGATATTACTACATATGATTTTATATTAATTTGAATTATTAATTATTTTATACAATAAAAATAATAGACACATAAAATTTGAAGTATATGAGTTTAAGTTTTGACTATATACACAATTTGGTCCCTGAAAGATTGCGCCATTAGACAATTTAGTCCTTCCGTCATGCGCAATTAAATGCAGTTAACAGAATTGCTGAAGTGGCACGTTAAATGCATATGTAGCCCGTTAAGTGCTGATGTGTACTTGTTTACATGGCAGAAAACAAGAGCATATACACAATTTGGTCCCTGAAGGATTATGAAATTAACATTTTTGTCCCTGAAAGATTGCTTCGTTGGACAATTTGGTCCTTCTGTATCTTTGAATTTATTTAAGTTATTATGCTTTCCAACACAACACACAAAGCCAACAAACATGTTGAGGGTAAATTTTCTGTGAACTTAATCATTTGTCACTTTAATTCCTTTTGGAGGCAAAATACTGTATACATTCAACTTCTGCAATACGATGATTGTCCAATGAAGCAGTCTTTCAGGGACGAAAATGTCAATTTCGGAATCTTTCAAGGACCAAATTGTGCTTGAGTCGGCCATCTGTGAACTTTTCTTGTAAAAAAGGGATTTAAAACATGGGTTTCTGAGTGTTAAGTATATACTCCTACTCCCCGAAAAAACAAATGCCGTTCAGCGGCAGAATGCGCAAGGCATTTTGGTCTGAGAAGGACCGCGGTGACGCCAATGTAATTGTCATTTTTTGTTCAGACAATTCTAAATAAAAAATTAGGACCGCAAGGTGTAACATCCCACTTCCAAAATATTTAAGTAAAAATTAATTAGATTAATTATAGACAAGGAAAGAGATTTTATGAATAAATAAAATCTTAAGTATTAAAATAAAGAGAAAAATAGGAATCTATAAATAAAGAATTTAAGGAGTAAAATATAAATTTCATTAAGAAAAAAAGGGGAAATTGTATTTATAAATTATTATAAAAACATAAAGTTTAAATTAAATTTAGAAGGAGGAAAATGAAGAAAACCTTAAATAATACACACATAGTATATATATATATATATATATATATATATATATATATATATATATATTCTTTCTCCTCTTCTATGTGTAAGGTTTAAGATGTTTTTCTAAATGGTGTCTTAATTGGAGATAGCCACTTTACCTTTCTTTCCACTTGTTTACGGAAGAGAGGCCCCTAGTTTTAGGCATCATAATACTAGCAACCCTACCTCACTAAGTCTCCAACTAATAATACCCTAACCCAAAAATACACCCTTGCCTCCTCTTCTCTTTACCGTGACCAACAACAAAGAAGGAAAAATGGAGTTAGCTTAGAAAGGGAGAGGGAGAGACGGGAACGAGAGGGAGAGAGTTAATTGAGAGAGAAGAAGAGATTCCCGAGAAAAGAGAGGAATCGTGAAGGAAAGAGAGCGAAACGACAGTTTAATGTACAACTTTGTAGAAGTTTCTGGTTGTAGAATGTGTATAGTAGTTGCATTGTATAGGATGACTTCTCTGTATTCAGTTAGAATAGTTAGGAAGTTAGTTAGGAAGTAATTACTATTTTGTCCTCTTTTAGTTAGGATCTTTACTTTTATACCCTTGATGTAATCTTATATATTTTGCCCGTAATGTATGAATAAACTTGACTTCTTTTCCCATTTTTGATTTTATGGTATCAGAGCAGAGAGGTCAGAGGTTTCTTAATCTGAGCTTGATCTTTGATCTAGCTTAGCTAGGTTTGATCATTGATCAAACTTAGACATTTCTAGTTCGATCTTGTTTTTTGCTCGTTTCCTCTTGAGCTCAATTTAGATCAAAATCTTCTTTCTATTCTTCCTATTTCGTTTGATTCTTCAGCTCAAAAATTTTTTGATCGAGTTACAAGATGAGTACTGGTATTGATGAAGAACAAAGTTCTAATAACAAGGAGCTTCATGGACAGAAGAATGCGTTCCAGGAGTTGTATGAACGGAAGGATCCGTATTACATCCATCCTTCAAACAACACAGGTGTGCATCTAGTGACGAATCTTCTGAATGAGAATAATTACCTTGTTTGGAGCCGATCTATGTGGATTGCTCTTAAGGTGAAGAACAAGTTGCTATTGATTAATTCTTCCTGTGAGCCACCAGAGGATGTGACTTCAGAGGAATATACATGATGGAGTAATGCTGATTCTTTGGCTGTTGGATGAATTACTAATGCCATGACCAAACAATTAGCAGAACCATATATGTTCACACCTACTGCTAACGAGTTGTGGAAAGATTTGAAGGAGAAATATGGAGATGCAGACAGACATCAGATTTTTAATTTGAGGAAGAAGATGAACGTGATTGAGCAAGGTAATGACTCGTTAGCTACGTATTCCAATAATCTCAAGAGGATTTTGGATCAAATTGCTTGTTTGAGGCCTCCACCTAAATGTAACTGTTGTAAGTGTGGTGCTTTTAAGAAGATTGAAGAGGAACGTTCTGATGACATAGTTATGATGTTTCTGATGGGTCTGAATGAAAGCTATGAGAATGTAGTAAGTAATCTACTGATGATGGAGCCTTTTCCTACTTATAATCGTGCTTATTCTATTGTTTCTAGGATAGAGAAACAAAAGAAAATTACTATGAGTAATACTAACACTAATGTGGAAGCTAGTGCTTTAGTGGCAAAATATTTGGAAATGCAAAAAAAATTTGAACTCAGGTACTAATGCAAAGAGTTTATATAAGAAAAAGGACAAGGCTGATAGACATTACAATCATTGCAACAAAGATGGACATACTGAGGAAGCATGTTTTAAGAAACATGGCTATCTTGAGTGGTTTAAAGAATATAAGGAGAGGAGGAAAGGAACAACTTATGCCAATGTAGTGAATACTTCTTCTGTTAAAGAGACAGAAGGCAAAGGCAAGAAAGAAGAACTTGATCTGAGCAGTATCACTGAGTTCATAAAGAAAGAGATGCAGAAGTATGGCAACAAGGAAAGCAAAGAACCAGTAGTTGAGACACCTGTTGACACAGGATACTTTGCTGACTTTGCAGGTATGACTCATGATACTGTGACTAGGAATACTGAGTCTGTTGCTTGTTGGATAATAGATTCTGGGGATTCTAGTCATATTTGGGGAGATAAGAGATTACTTACTGATTTAAGGGTTAAGAGTGGCAAGAATACTGTAACTTTACCTGATGGTAATGTTAAAATTGTGAAGATGATTGGAAAAGTAGTTTTGAATTTTAAAATAATTCTGGATGATGTGTTGTTTGTTCCAGAATTTAAATACAATATAATTTCAGTAGGGAAGTTATCAAATGCGACAGGAATGCAGGTGATTTTTGACAAATCATCTTGCATGGTGCAGGACTTGTTGAGTAAAGAAACCATGGTCATTGGACATTTGAAAGGAAATCTTTATTTGCTGGATAATGGAGCAGAAGGATTTCAAAATCATTTTGTTTGTTCTGTGGGTGATAATAAGGATGTAAACTTGCATGTTAGGTTAGGACATCCATCTTTTGAGTCTCTTAGACATTTTCCTTTCAATGTTAATGTGGCTGAAACCAAACAGTGTAATGTTTGTCATTTGGCAAAACAAACTCGTTTGCCATTTAATTTTGTACATTCAAATGTGGATTCAATTTTTGATTTGGTACATGCTGATATATGGGAGCCTTTTAGTAAAGCATCGTTGTCTGGAGCACATTATTTTCTGACTATTGTTGATGATAAGTCTGATCCAGGGCAGTCTCGGTTTATATGATGCAGAATAAGTCACAGGTTCCTAATTTACTTTCTGATTTTCTGTCATATGTTCAAAATCAGTTTAATGTTACTGTGAAGATGTTCAGGACAGATAATGGCATGGAGTTCTTATGTCAAGCTACTCAGGTTTTGTTCAAAACCAATGGTATTGTGCATCAGAGATCATATGTTTATACACCTCAACAGAATGGGGTTGTTGAAAGGAAGCATCGACATCTTCTTCAAGTAGCAAGAGCTCTTCTTTTCCATGCAGGTTTGAGTACAAAATTTTGGGGAGAGGCAGTTCTTACTGCTGCACATTTGATTAATAAAACTTCCTCTTCTGTTTTGAAGTGGAGTACTCCTTTTGAAGTATTGAATAGTAGAAACCTGGATTATTTGAAACTTAGGATGTTTGGTTGTTTATGTTATGCAACTAACATAAATCCTAGGAAATCTAAATTTGATGCTAGAGCAAGGAAGTGTATTTTCTTGGGTTATGTTGCAGGTTACAAGGGTTACAAGTTGTATGATATGGAGACAAAGAATGTCTTTATTTCTCGAGATGTTCTTTTTTTATGAAGATACATTTCCTTTGAAGGGGGTAGTTTCTGATCCCGATCTTATTCCTCTTCCAATTCCTTTGTTTGATGATTGTGAAGATAATGTTGACACAAAGAAAACTTTTCTAGATGCTGATAAGAATGTTGCAGGTTTTGATAGTCAAGAACCACATTCTGTTCCTTGTTTTTCTAGTTCTTTGGAAGTTCCTCGGGAAGTGTCTGGTGCAAGAGAAGAAAGTCCTACTACATAGCTTGTTGAAAGCCAAAATTCAGGGATAGATCCACCAATACTCAAAAGGAGTGATAGAAATAGAAAGAAGCCAGAATGGATGAAGAATTTTGTTACTTGCACAGTTCCTAATTCTTCTTCGTACACTCCAAATGCCTATCCTTTTATTACTCCTTCTGTGTTCTCTGATTCCTATATGAGTTTTTTGGCTAATTCCTCACAGATAGTTGAGCCTAGTAGTTTTGAAGAAGCAAGGAGGCATTCTCATTGGATTGGAGCTATACAAAAGGAGATAGACGCACTAGAGACCAATCACACTTGGGATCTAGTGGCTTTACTAGAGGATAAGAAGCCAATTGGTTGCAAGTGGATATATAAAACTAAGCTTAAAGCTAAAGGAAGTATTGAGAGATATAAAGCTCGGTTGGTTGCAAAAGGCTTTAATCAAGTTGAAGGGATAGACTATGTGGATAGTTTTTCTCCTGTGGTGAAAAATGCTACAGTAAGGCTTGTGTTTGCTTTAGCTGCTGCAAGAGCATGGTCTTTGCATCAATTTGACGTTAATAATGCTTTTTTTACATGGATTTCTTGATGAGGATGTTTATATGACTTTGCCTCCAGGTTATAAGCAGGATGAAAAGCATTTGGTATGCAAGTTAAAAAGGAGCTTGTATGGTTTAAAACAAGCTTCACGACAGTGGAATAAGGAGCTTACAAAGAAGCTTGCTAAAGCTGATTTTGTTTAATCCGCTCATGATCATTGTCTTTTTACAAAGACAATTGGAAGTCATTTTATTATTCTTCTCATTTATGTTGATGATGTATTGGTTACTAGCAGTTCCTTGGATCTTATTTCTGGAGTTAAAAGTTTGTTGCATCAAGCTTTTACCATCAAGGATTTAGGACCTGTACATTATTTTCTTAGTTTAGAAGTGGCTAGGAGTGTGAAAGGCATATATGTTAACCAAAGAAAAGATGTTATTGATCTAATATCTCAGTGTGGTCTTACAGGTGCAAAACCAGTGAGTACACCTATGGTTAAAACTGATAAAGTGATGAAGAGTGAAGGAGAAAGGATTGCTGAACCTGAGAAATATAGGAGACTTATTGGTCGCTTATTATACTTGAACTTTACTAGACCAGACAACACTTATGCCACTCAACAGCTTAGCCAGTTTATGTAAGACCCTTGTGAGCAACATTGGGAGGCTGCATTGTATATTTTGAGGTATTTTAAAAATAATCCTGCTAAAGGTTTGTTTTTTCCTTTTAAAGGTAATGATACTCTTCAACTCGAAGCATTTTATGATGCTGATTGGGCGTCATGTCCGGATACAAGAAGGAGTGTGACAGGTTATTGTATATTCTTTGGTGATGCTTTGATTTCTTGGAAAATGAAGAAGCAGTCTAATGTCTCTAGAAGTTCAGCTGAAACTGAGTATAGAAGTTTGTCCAGTACAGTTTGTGAGATTAAGTGGATTTCTTATTTGCTTCATGACTTGAAAATTTCCATATCGTTACCTGTCAATTTATGGTGTGATAATCAGGCTGCTATACATATTGTGGCTAATCCAGTTTTCCATGAGAGGACCAAGCATCTGGATATAGACTGCCATGTAGTTCGGGATTATTATAAGCAAGGTTTTGTGCTGCCACAGTATGTGTGTTCTGCTTCTCAGATGGCAGATTATTTTACAAAGGCCTTGCCTTCTCCACGATTTGATCAATTGGTTTCCAAGTTGGGTTTGTGGGATTTTCACAAACTGCCAACTTGAGGTGGGGTGTAGAAGTTTCTGGTTGTAGAATGTGTATAGTAGTTGCATTGTATAGGATTACTTCTCTGTATTCAGTTAGAAGTTAGTTAGGACGTAATTACTATTTTGTCCTCTTTTAGTTAGGATCTTTACCTTTATACCCTTGATGTAATCTTATATATTTTGCCTGTAATGGATGAATAAACTTGACTTCTTTTGCCATTTCTGATTTTAAATTTCACGGGAAAGTAGTAGGGAATCAAAGTACATAAGCCTCTATACTTCTCGAAGCTGTGGGACGGTGAGGAAATAGATTCGAGACTTTTGGATTTGTGTGGTCTAAGCGTGAGTTGCAATTATGGAAAAACATTCGAAGAGCTGAGTTGTTCCAACCGTGTAAGAGCCCAGGTAGCGTAATTTACACTCTCCATGGGCATTGTAAGTCCCAATTTTAGTGTTATTATTAAATGTGTTTGCTTGAAATTGTTGCTTGCCATGCTTTATAGTGATTCTGCTGTTCTTAATTTCTTCTCTGTTATTATTGGTGAAGTACTGCAGTTGATTGAAACCAAGGCTTCTTTGATCGAAATTTCTTAGGTTTCAGTGGAATGAAATCTGTCTAATTTCTCTGGTTTGTGAAGGAGTTGCCTGTGTACTAGCTTGTTGAATTATTAATAATTAAGTGAATGTGTGTTTCTGTAAGTGGAGAGTTCTTCTCTTATGAGTTATAATGTTTTTGGGCATAATTTCTCTTATGTTTTGTATAACTATCATGGTTGTTCTTACTTTGATTTGTTACTCTCTGTTCTTTTGTGACCACTACTTTTTAATGGGCGTATGTAAAAGAAATTATACTAGGAAAGTCAGTGTTCTACTCTAGTTGCTCCTAGACCCTTGCTAATGTATACGATGCTCTTTGCTGCGAAAGTTTTCTATAGAATGAATCTATAATTGATTTAAAATGACAGATGTCAAATAAAACTATACAAAATGATATATGGAAACTGGTAAATTTTGGGTATTGATGGATTTTGGAAATTCAGTAGAAATTCATGTAGTATGACTTTTCTTTATAATAAATGTTTATGTGTTGTGATAAGATCAAATACTCTTGCTTGTTTGATGCAACCAATAACCTCTTGTGAATAAATTCCAAGAAGGGAATTATGGGTCTTGCTCAGAGAAAGTAAGAGTATAGATACCCATATAAGGTTTATTTGTTTGACATTAAAGCCAAAACCTTTCTAGTGATCATATTAAGAACTCCACTTGATTAGTGATTGGCTGACTGGTAAGGTAAAATGAATATCAAATCAGAAATTGTTTCACAAAAAAGGAAAAGTGTAAGAAATACAATTGATTGTATCAAATTAACCTGTAATTGCTGTACCAATCTAATTCAAGGCACAAGACTTGAAAGTTGAAACTATAGGCTCAATATCACTATTTTACAAGAAAAAAAATGAGAACATATAAGACTTATATATTGAAAACTAGAAAAGAGAATGAGAAGCATATGATTTTGTTTCATCACGTAAGGCCTGTACATGTATGGCTGTTTAACATGTAATCATTATTTTCCTATGACGTTTTCCCTTCTTTTATATATACCTGTTTTAATTATACTTCAACAGGTAATGCAGAACAAAGAGGTCAACATACTGGCACTTTTGCACCTCCAAAATCACATAGCTTAACATGTGTGATTATAAGCTAGCCCCCTGAAAACCTTTATACCCAACAAAGATTTTTATCAAGAGTTAAAGATGAAATCAAAGAAGTTTCCCAATTCCAATCATCAGAATATTCGAGGCATACCTGGTTTTTACATCCTCTGCCTTGCAAAACCTTCTTTAATGGTCACTGTGAGTGATTACTAACTTGTTTGAGAAAATGTTGTTGCTACCAAACCTTCAAAGAACAGGTCAATATCTTGTGAGTGATCACCACAAGAAAAATTAATCTCTCACAATATTATATATATATATATATATATAATTAATCTCTCACAATATATATATAAAAGTCGCCACTGAATGTGTTGAAGGGTTAAACGTTTCAGTGGCAACTTTCTGAGGTCGCCACCGAATGTAATGAAGGGTTAGATGTTTCGGTGACGACTTTTCAGGGTCGCCACCAAATGTGTTGAAGGGTTAAACATTTTTGTGGCGACTTTCCATGGTCTCCACCGAATGTAACGAAAGGTTAGAGGTTTCAACGACGACTTTTCAAGGTCGCCACCGAATATTGTACATTGGGTGGCGACTTCCTCTTGTCGCCACCAAAAAGATATAAGAAACATAAATAGTGGCGACTTTATTTAGTCGCCACTGAAAAGTAACTTTCAGTGACAACATTTTTAGTCGCCACCTATTGAACAGTTTTTCGTAGTGAATACTACGGCAGATATGAAAGATCAGGTGAACAACGTCCAGGGCCTTTTTCCCGTTTTCTCATGGAGTGTGGGATTGTTCCTCAATACACCATGCCAGGGACTCCTAGTCAAAATGGTGTAGCTGAGAGGTGAAACCGCACGCTTAAGGACATGGTAAGAAGCATGATTAGTCATTCCTCCTTACCAGATTCCTTTTGGGGAGAAGCACTTAAGACTGCAGTTTACATTCTGAACAGAGTACCTACTAAGGTAGTTACTAAAATCCCATACGAGATGTGGACAAGTAAGAAGCCTTGTATTTGGCACTTACATGTCTGGGGCTGTCCAGCTGAGGGTAGGCCTTATAAGCCTTTTGAAAAGAAGCTGGATTCAAGGACAGTAAGTTGTTTCTTTGTAGGATATTCTGAGAGGTCGATGGGATACAAGTTTTATGACCCTTCGAACCGTTCCTTTTTTGAGACTAGGAATGCCAAGTTTATTGAGGATGTTGGTCCTAGTGGGAGTGGAAATCCCAGAGAGGTTACATTTGAAGAGGAATATGTAACTATTCCATCTACAGTCACAGTTGACATTGATCAGGTAGTTTTACCTAGCATTGTTCCAGCTGTGAATGAGGATCCTGTAGAAGATGCAACTGAACCTGAGATTACTCCTATAGAGATACATGAACATCATTATGATGATGATGCTCCTCAGCACCCTCAAGAGCAAGTGCTTTTAAGGCGATCTGTTAGAGAAAAGAAGAAGGCAATATCTAACGATTATGTTGTCTATCTTCAAGAGCAAGATTTTGATATGGGACTGGAGGATGATCATATCACCGTCAGTCAAGCAAAATCTAGTTCTAACTCTGACAAATGGATTGCAGCCATGAAGGATGAGATAAAATCAATGGCTGACAACGGCGTTTGGGATTTAATAGAGTTACCAGAAGGTGCGAAACCCATTGGTTGCAAATGGATGTTTAAAACTAAGAGGGATTCAAATGGTAACATTGAAAGATATAAATCACGCCTATTTGCCAAAGGTTTTACTCAAAAGGAAGGCATTGATTTTAAAGAGACATTTTCTCCAGTTTCTACAAAGGACTCATTTAGAATCGTTATGGCACTTGTAGCCCACTTTTACTTGGAATTACATCAAATGGATGTAAAAACAACATTTCTCAATGGTGACATTGAGGAAACTATATACATGGTGAAACCAGAGAATTTTGAGTCTCCTAACTCAAAGCACCTTGTATGTAGGCTAAAACAGTCATTTTATGGGTTGAAACAGACGTCTCGTCAATGGTACCGAAAATTTGATGATATAGTGTCCTCATTTGTTTTTTAAGACAACATTGTAGATCAATGTATATACCTCAAGGTCAGTGGGAGCAGGTTCATTATACTTGTTCTGTATGTCGATGACATATTACTTGATAGCAGTTGTGTAGACCTTTTGCGTGAAACTAAGGACTTCCTCTCAAGCAAATTTGAGATGAAGGATCTTGGTATGACATCCTATGTTCTGGGTATAAAGATCCCATAGGGATCGGTCCAGATACAGTTTAGGATTATCGCAAAAGGGATATATTGAGAAAGTTCTAGCTCGATTTGGCATGCAAAACTGTGCACCTGGAGAAACTCCTGTGTCTAAAGGTGATAAGTACAATTCAATGCAATGTCCAAGCACTGACTTAGAGATAAAGGAGATGGAGAAAATCCCATATGCATCAGCTGTGGGAAGTCTCATGTATGCATAGGTATGTACGGGTCCAGATCTTGCGTACATTGTTGGAGTACTTGGCAGATTTCTCAAAAACCCAGGCTTAGTACATTGGAAAGCTGTTAAGCGGGTTATGAGGTACTTGCAGAAAACGAAGGATTTGATGCTCACATATAGGAGAATTGATCACCTTGAGGTGATTGGTTACTCTGATGCTGATTTTATTAGATGCTTAGATAGCGGGAAGTCTACTTCGGGCTATGTCTACATGTTAGCTGAAGGAGCTATATCCTGGAAAAGTGTCAAACAGACACTTATAGCTTCTTCAACCATGGAGGCAGAATTCGTAGCTTGCTATGAAGCATCAAATCATGGGATATGGCTACACAATTTTATCACTGGCTTATGTGTTGTAAGCAACATTGATAGGCCAATGAGGATATACTGTGATAATAAGGCCGCTGAGCTATATTCTAAGAACAACAGGAGCTCATCAAAGTCTAAGCACATTGATATTAAGTTCCTGGTTGTGAAAGATAGAGTTTGGAGTGGCATTGTGTCTATAAAACACATAAGTGGGCATTCTATGTTAGCGGATCTGTTTACCAAGGGTTTACCACCCAAGGTATTTCACGAGCATGTAGCTCATATGGGAGTTGTCTTATTCAGTGGTTAGATAATGTTTTAAGAATCCTATTTATATTTACTTCAGTTTCTTGTGTTTATGGACATGTTTCATTATTCTGTACAGACTTAATGGTAATATTCATGAATATTGTTGGTTCATTTCTGTGCACTCTGACATAAAGTTTGACTTTCAATTGCGGTTTGCATCAAAGTTTGAAAGTTGTTTGGACTCTTTGAGTTATTAGTAGGGACCAGTTGAAAACAGGCATGAATGAGATCACTTGCATGTAGTTTTCATGCTACGCATCCACACTTGATCTATGTCATTAGTTTTTTTTAGTATTGTGATATAGTTGGGCTTAGTTGATGTTATGAACGAAAGCCTGGCATTTTCCTTTGCTAATAAGACTGATGGACCAGATTGTTTCGGTTTTTATTTGATAGCCATTTCATGCGCGCACTTAAGTTTTATTATGTACAAACTTCAGAATAATATGTAGTCCAAGTGGGAGATTGTTAGCAATTTTTTGTAGGTGGAGTTACATATTATTATTATTATTTGTACATAATGGGCTATTGAATGTTTAATATAATTAGGCTATTAATTAATTGATCTCTGAAGGATATTTTATTGGGCTAATTATATGTATTTTGTGGAGTCTGGGCTTAATGTGTAAAAACCTATTAGTCCAACCTTGTTGATGGGCCGAGGTGGTTTTGGGCTTGATACTTATTAGGGTTGTGGTTCCCCAAGGTGGGATAGTTATTTGTGAGTGGCTATATATATTCACATTAGGTCACTTTTGCATCCATCTTGTGAAAGACTTCTGACGGCTATCTCACACCTTGGAAGAAACCAACTTGCCTCCGTGTTCATTACTGATGGATCAAAGTAGGTTCATTTCTCTCATTCTTTGTGATTAATTCTTGAGGTTATATCTTTGTTTAGATCTATGAATTTACAATCTTCACGCTTCCGCCTTTTGGTTCATAGAATTCTTTAGTGTTTATGAATTCTTTCTTTGATTTGATATTGTAAATTCCCTTCAGTTTTTACATCCTCTGCCTTGCAAAACCTTCTTTAATGGTCACTGTGAGTGATTACTAACCTGTTTGAGAAAATGTTGTTGCTACCAAACCTTCAAAGAACTAGGTCAATATCCTGTGAGGGATCACCACAAGAAAAATTAATCTCTCACAATATTATATATATATATATATATATATATATATATATAATTTTAATACTAGATAGGTTGAAGTAAACAAAATAAATGAATTTGTCCTAAAGATACATTGAGCAAAGATTGCTTCAGCTCTTGCAATTTTTAATTTAACGTTAACATAAGAAAAGATGGATGTGGAATATGGATGGTGAGTTAATTATATTATATACACAGAATGAAAAAAAGAGAGTAAAATCATACAATATAATAACATAAGGATTACGATTAGGCAACCTGTTATGGTAAGCACAACACGGGAAATCCAAGCATCTTTCTTATTCCTAGTGAAGTAATAAGAAAGATGCTAATCAAATTACAAATTCCTTAAACTTAATGATGTGCATATTAGAAAAATATATTAAGGCAAAAAACAGAGCAAGAAGAATAAGAGTTAGCGATAGGAATGGCAATGGAAAAGGAAGGAGAGGGAAATTTGAATATCAGAAATTCTTGAAATAGGTTGAATTGATAAAGTTTATATACTGTGACATAAAAGTTGATGATTGGAATAGAGTTCTATATATAAACTTGAAGAATTAATTAATCAATCAGTTCTATCACTATAAAATACTACACTTGGGTTCCATCATTTCTTAAACAAATTAATTAATCAAGTCCAAGATATATAAACTTGAAGAATTAATATAATTAAGTACCTTCACTGCATGGGCCTTGTCTGTATAGTGAAGATCTAATGACCAAAACAAGAAGCAAACAATGTGATCAGATTATGCTCAAAGCTCAATATATATGGAACTCCTTTTGATCTACATACAGAGTGAAAAAACATTAAGTAATAGGTATACAAGTACTTCTAGTTCAGAACAAAAAAAAAGTCTTCCCAATCAAATAAAATACAAGATTAGTTGAAAAAGATTATTCTTATTCAAAACATGTACTCAAATTAATTGTCATTTCAAAGCATTTCCTTAATTGTCATTTATCAAATATAGGTTTATATGGTATTGTTTATTATAAAATAAACTCCATTACCTAATATGGTGCTAGTGTTACGTTATGTACAACTGTGACTTAGCTGGTGAGTGCCAGTGAAGAACTTGTGTGTGTTTAGCAATTTTTTAAATCGTCCAGGTAAGATTTTAGTAATACAAAGAAGTATGTGATTATCCAAGCGCGGCTATAAATTCAGTGTTTCTGTCCTTGCAAATTCATCAGTACAAAAGAAGTAAAAGTTTCATACATTTTGTATTGGTTCTGTGCTAGCTAGCTATGATTACTAGCTATGAAGCACACTTTCCTGTTTCACTATGAGATGCTAAACACACCTTCACAGCAAAGAAGGTGCAACCTCTTTTCTCCTCTTACAAATGCTAGGTATATTTTTCGAGAAAGTAACGTTTCTTCACCCTCGCTCATGTCTGCGTCTTTAGCCTAAACATAGCCTCGTCTTTTGGCCTGTGTCCACCATTATTTGTTGCAGCATCATAGCTAGCTAGCGCAGAACCAAGCGCGGCTATAAATTCAGTGTTTCTGTCCTTGCAAATTCATCAGTCCAAAAGAAGTAAAAGTTTCATACATTTTACTTCGGGACAACACTTGGTGATCCAACATACGATCCGTCAGTTGACAAAGATAAGCAAGATTCAACGGAGGGTCTGTTTCCGTCCGACCGCGAAGGTACCCTAAAAAAACTCCAGGGAAGGATTCAAGGAAGCCACGCAGTCCACTGGGAATCTCTCCCCACAGAGACTCTCGAGCTGCTCGACCTCCAAGAGCATTTCGTACATCCTCTGCGCAGATAGCTCCTTCTGACGATCGGCGACATCGACAACTTTGTCCTTAGCCGCCAGCTGACCAGAAAGGCTCTCGGCAGCACGAACCTCTGCATCCTACAAAGCTTCACGGAGCGAGTACAGCTCTTACTAACGCCTCTTAGCGTCATCCTGACGGACGGCCAGCTCCTTGCGAGTCCTCTCCAACTCCGAGCGAAGGAACGCAACCTCGGAAGGGTGACTAGCTTCGGCCCTGAGACGGGCGACCTCCTCAGTCAAGGACTTAACTTCACATCCTTGACCCTCACACTCCAGCTTCATGTCTGACAATTGCTCCCGCACGTCCGCCAACCGCTTCTGGGAGACCTCCAGAGCCCGACTCCTAGAGGCTGCAACGCTGGAAAACTGATCATGGTCGTGGCGAATCTCCTCCTGCAAGAAGTGCGCACATACACAGCGGAGTCAGGGACAAAAACCTATCACAAAAACGAGAAGAAAAAACACCAAAGACGAGGGAACTTACCACATGCTTCTCCCACTCAAGACCAGCTTGGTGGAAGTCGGCCAACGCCTCAGCAACCCAGCTGAAGCCTCGAACAACAATATTCAGGGGCAAAGTGTCCAGCCCCCTAGCCTCCCTCTCCCGCATCTCCACGGGGAAGCGCATGCCCAATGCCACCAGCTCAAAAGCCAATCCCCCCTCTGGTGGCCCAAGGGGTTCAGAAGGGCCGGCAGCCGACCCAATAACAACATCCCTCGTAGCAGCCGCTTGACTCGCCACTACATTCCCTCTGCTTGCGAGGGCTCTGGCCTCCACGGCCGCATCACCGGACTCCGCAACCTCCACCGTCGCAGGACCTCTCGCCGCAGTCTGAGGTGCGGAAGAGTCTCGGGCAGACTCCTCAACGACCACCCTGGCCCTCTTGGTAGGAGGCTGATTCACCCCTTTAACGGGGCCGAGAGCAGGAGGACGGGTAGAAAGAATCACCCTCATAGGTGATTGACAAAAGATGGTAGAAGCGGCAACTGAGGTAGGAACATGGGCAAAAACAGGAACAGCATCCCTTGTTGGAGCCTCCGCCTGCGCATCCTCCCGATTAGTACTCTGCCGTACGACTTGCGGAGACAATCGCAAGTCAGCCTCAACAGGACGCTTCATGGGACCACCTTCCCTACTTTCGGCCAGCTCCGCCGGAGAAGTTCCCCTCCTTTCACCTTCCCAGGGTCCGCTTGCACCAACCTTCCCGTCTTTCTTCCTCCTCTCCTTCGGAAGAACAACTTGACGACGCTCCCCCTGGGAAGACGGAGGCACAGGAAGCCGCCTTTCCCTCTCGCCACCAGTAAGCACCATAGCAGGTACCACAATTGGGACATCAGCGACACCCCCCGGTGACAGGCCCTGTTGACCATTCTTCCTCCCCCCGCTCTGACCAGTATCGCGAGTCCGGACCAGAGGAGGAGGAGGAGGGGAAGAGGAAGGAAGATCTTCCAAATCAGTGAAATCAAATGGGTAGTAGCTGTAATCGTCACCTCCGCCGGCCATTACGAAGATTCAATTCAACAAGAAGCAGGGATAAAAAAGGCAAGAGCAGATAAAACAGAGGCAACAGAGAAAGGTGAATGCAAATGCAAAGTCACAAACTTTCAAACGTTGGGCATTTATAGGGCACCCAGAGGCGCGACGATTCAAAAACTTCGACCCCTCGAATCCCGCAACGGATAAAACCCCTTATCCTCTGCAATCAAACACAGCTGCAACCGCTCGCTTCAACCGCACACGTGGAAAGAAGCTACGGACGGGATGCACAACCAGGGCAAAGGGGATGCAAAGACCAAAAAGCCCCCGAGAACCCATGAGTCACCTCAAGACACTTGAAGGCTTATTCGCAAAACTCTCGACCCAGGCTAATGATGGCTACCCTCGGAAATGAACCCGCATTCAATAAGGGAGAAACGGCGGCAAAGTGCTTTAATGACAGAAGCACCCGTTCAAGCCCTGACGCGTGGCACCTGCAACAAAGCCCGATCCCTCAACAAATAGCCCTCCGCAAGGAAGCCATCGTCAGCCACTAACCACGGACTTTTGGATTTCCCTTACTAGCCCTTGAAGGGTATTTCGGGAAATGCCCCTCTGAGCAATGATGACTCTACCTCGTTAAGTCGCGTACTTCCTACAGAGACGGCTCAGAAACTTTCCGAGGAGGCCAAGCGGCCAGCCACCCAAAACGCGACGCGTGTCCTCTCCAAGACACCTCCTTTTCTACGGAGCGATGCGAGAGAGCTAACTTCGTGAGTCAGACGGCTAACTCCCATACCCGCGACTCCAAGCGGTCGAGCTATTCCACGAGTAGAGGCAGCGAAAATTCCCAAGTGTCTTACAGGCAAAGGAACTTAAGTCCACGGGCGCCCGACACCCGTAGACTTGGGGAACTTATGTAACTTCAGAATATTCCACCTTGGGACACGTGGCACTGGCATTCTAGAAGCATGGCCCCAACACCCACTGGAGACACGTGGCACCACTCATCCGTCCATTACGTGGCCTTCGCCCACGTCACCACACGGAGTCTCCCCTCAACCAGATGTGGGATCTCCACAAGCCTCGTGGGACGACCCACATCCGACGAAGTCGTGGGTCGAGCACGATCTCCCCACACGCCAGTATAAATAGCCCCTCACTCGGGGGACTAAGGAGAGATGAACTCTCCACAGAATTACATGCAACCTAAAGAATTATCGCACATCACCCCCGATATCCCGCACTCTCTCTATACCTGAGCACCCTCAGATACACCTCACAAATACTTTCAACTCATTGAGCCCTGCCATTGGCCTTCCGTCCAGGCCAACCTCCAACCGGCTCACCTCCTCGTTGGAGCACACCACTTACAGGGTTTCCAGCAGCCCTCAAAGACCATAGCTCTTTCCCACTAAGGCAACCTCCCAAAGAGCGGCTCGCCCGCCCGGAGTACCTTAAGCACGTCTTAGCCACACACGGCCCAATATAGGTAACCACCTTACCTAACGGCTCTGATAGACGTCACCATGACGAACTACGTGGACTTTGATCCCTCCCGAAGGGTACGTAGGCACCTAGGTGCATCACCTAAGGACAATATTTACCCTTGTATCTTTTGGCATTTGACAAGCTTTTGTTGAGTTTAAAGAGTCATTATGCATGATTTAATGTTATTCAAGGGCACTTAAGGACTTAAATCACAATCTTGCTAATTCCATGTTTTTATTGAATAACTTGTGATAATTCTCTAGTTTTATTAACTTGAGGGCCTCACAATTGTTTTGGTTGATTTGTAGGTCAACTAGCTTGAGGAATAGCAAGGATTCAAGTGCTAGAGGTCGAGAAAGAAGTTGGAAAGTGAAGCCGGTACAAGATTTGAAGCTTAGAGGCATTTTTGGGCCTATTCTGCTATTTCACCCGCTACCAGCGGGTAGCCGTGCAAGCTGGCAGCGGGTGGATCTCAATTTAAAGGGAAAACATGCGTTTCGAGTAATTCACCCGCTGCCAGCGGGTACACCAGTTCTGCACAATTTTCTCGCGATTTTAAGAGCTGAAACGGATTGTGGGCCCACTTTCTCATTGTTTTACCACAAGGGGAGCATACTAGGTCGGATTAGAGGGAATATTCTGATGTTTTAGAGGCCCTTAACCTAATTTGGAGAGAGACCCACGATTTTACACACATTCATGCACACAAGCTCTCATCCTCTCAAGTCTCTCCACATTTCCAGCCACACTCACCATTTTCTCTTCATCTTCTCCACTCTCCACACCTATTCAGACCAAATTCCAGCAACCTCCATCATCATCCATGGCTAAGCAAGGGTTGGAGGAGCTTGGTGAAGCATTTCTCCCATCCATGAGTGGCTAAACTTCTTGTGCTTTGGAGGAGGATGATTAGGGCATGAGCTATGGCATCCAATAGGGAGTTTTTCTTGTTTTCCTACTACTTCTCTTTATGGATTCATGTTTATCTTGTTGATATTGATGAGTTTGTATTGATTGTGGCTCCATGGTTGTGGAACTCAACTAGGTTGTAGTTGGACATTAGGAATTTAAATAGACTAGTGATTTGTATTTTGATTCTCCCATTGTGGGTTTTGATTACATTGGATTTGGTTGAATCTTATTGTAATTTTTAATTCATTGTGGAAGTCACTCTAATGACAATGGTAATTGTTGAGTTGAATTCTAGTTTATGTTAAATTCCTCATTTGCTTCATTGATGGTATTTGATTAGGCTTGTTAATTGTCTGGTTGGTTAATTGCATCCTCTAATTAAATTACCTAGGTTTAGTGGTCACTAAACTACTTTAGGAAATGGCCCTTCATTGATTAACTCCATACTTTTTGATAGCAAGGATAGCCCAAAGCATTCTCCAACAAAGCATATTCATCTTATTTCATTCACCTCAATTTACTTTAGCTTTAAAAATATTGAAAACCCCAAAACGTGTTAGTTATAGTTTCATTTAGTTGCATTTAATTCCATTTAGTTTCATTGCATACCAAGTGTTTGTTAAATTGCCTCAAAGACACCCCATTTTGTGTTAATTGAGCATATTTGTCCATCGAGTCCATAGGCTCCGCGAGAGAGAATCGACCTAGGTTGTGCCACTAGCTGCACTTACTAGTATTAAAATTATTGGTGCCGGCCTCGCGACAAGGCCGCGTCCCATCAATTTGGCGCCGTTGCCGGGGAGCCATTTTGGTTCTTTGTGCAATTGTGCTAGATTCTCACGAATTGGGTTGTTTTCGCGTGATTTCTTTGGGAATCACATAGTTAGATTGTGTTTTGTTATTGTGTTTTGTGTTTTAAGTTGTGTCTTTTCATTTTAGTGTTTGTTTCTAGGCTTATTTTGATTTTAGTAAGTGTTTTTGCTGGTTTTTGTTGAATTTTTCATAGCTGTCCTATTTTCTTTTGGCAAGGAATTACTTAGTTTAATTGCATTTAATTGTGTTTTTGTTTGTGTTTATTGTTTCTCGGTAGATTATAGTTGATTTAGCATTTATTTTTAGGCATGAATAGTCATTTTGAAGCATTTTCAGTTGGATTTTTGCTGGTTTTTCGAATCTGCCCTGTTTTTCTGCTTTAACAGTGCAGAATCGCTTCTGTTTCTATCTTACCCGCTGGCAGTGAATGAACCCACCCGCTGGCAGCGGGTGAAGCAGTGATCTGCACTGTTTTTCATTCTGTGTTGCTTTGTTTCTGGTTTTCTGGTCTGTTTTATTTGTTTTACTGTTTTTCTGTGTGTTTTCTTCTTTTTGTTGGTTTGTTTAGTGTATGCTAAGAAGTTCTAGAGGAGACCTAATTCCATTGGATTTAGAAATTGAAAGAACTCTTAGGAAAATAAGAAAACTCAAAAAAGAAGTAATTAAGGCTAACCAAGAAAGGGAAAGAGAACTAGCAATAGAAGAAATGGCCGAAGAGGATAACGGGGATAATCGGATGGACAATAGGGAAAGGAATGAAGGAGGTAATAATGTGGTAGATCAACCTAAAAAGTCCATTAAACAATTGAATCAATTTGATGATAATTTTGAATCTTTGGTTGGTGCTACTCCTACTTTTACTACTGATTTTGAAATTAAAGGTTCTCTTGTGCACTCACTTCCAAAATTTCATGGTCTTCCAGGTGAGAATTCGTATACACATATAAGCTCTCTCCACATGCATTGCATGACGATGAAGCCCGTGGGGGCTAAACTTGAAGAAGTCATGTGGAAGGTTTTCCATCTCACTCTAGAAGGGAAAGCAAAGGTTTGGTATATGAGTTTGCCAAGGTACACCCCAGATGCTTACCAAACATGGGATAATTTGAAGAAGCACTTTATTGAAAAATATTATCCTTCAAACAAAGTCGCCGCAGCAAGAAAAGAGATTGCATCTTCAAGACAAGAAGAGGGCGAAACATTCTATGGATATTGGACACGTGTTCAGGATATGGTAGCAAAATGTCCAAACCATCAAATGCCACTGGAGCACCTAGTCCAAGCTTTTGTCTATGGGTTAACTGATGAAGATGCAAAAATGCTCAACGCAGCTGCTAATGGGTCCATAGAAGACATGCCCCCTGATGAAGCAATGGAGTTGATCAAGAAGCTCGCCTTGAGTAGGCAGAACATTACCACGAGGGATACTCGAGCACTAAAAGAGATATCTCCAGCAGATCGCGATCCATTGTTGGTGAAAGTGGTACATGAACTGTCTGCACTAACCAAGAGGGTGGATGGACTGAGCATCCAATCTCCAAGATCACCCACTCAACAGCTAGCTATGGTATGCGCTAGTTGTACATTCTGCGATTCCCCTATGCACATATCAGCAGATTGCCCTGGTCAATATGAAGATGTGAATGCAATGTATCAAGCACGGCCTGGGCAATACCAACAAAGGGACCCTTACTCCAATACATACAATCCTGGTTGGAGAGATCACCCTAACTTCAGATATGGGAATAGCGGTAATCAGAATACTCAAGGGTTTAGCAGTGGGCAAAGTCAAGGGAACTACCCTTCTAGAGGAGGAAATTCTTATGGGGGTCAATACTCAAATTTTCAAGGGGTTTCACCTAGCCAAGCACCAAAACAGAACACCACCAATGCCATGGTTCCCATTAGTCAAGGTGCACCGTCTTCAAGCAATGATGAGCTTAAACAGCTTCTAGTGAAAGGGTTCTCAGATATTGGTGCAAAATTTGACCAAGAGCGGAGTATCACTGATGATAAAATCAAGGCCGTAGCCTCACACGTTGACTCATGCTTCACTAATATCATGAACAAGTTTGAACAAATGGAAGTAAAGCATGACAACCTGAACTCATTTGTCACTCAGCTGTCTAACAAGAAGAGTGATGAACAAGCAAGATCAAGCGGAGCGACGCCTTCTAACACAGTGATCAATCCCAAGTCACTGAATGCCATAAGCCTTAGAAGCGGCAGAAAAGTCAGATTTGAAGACAAGGAAGGTGATGAACAAATTGAAGAAATTGTTTGTGAAAGTCCTCCTCTGTCACCACTCAAGCTTTCTGAGAGCTCCAAAGAGACTAGACTGCGGGAAAAAGTTGAAGAAAAGAAGAAGGAGCAACAAGAGGAACCAAAAGAAAAAGAGGAACAAAAGGAGAAGGAAGAAGCAATTAACAAAGCCATCTCCACCCAAAAAGGTAAGGAGGTAAGTATAAGTGATCTTCCCTTTCCTAATTCATATTTGCTAAGTAAGAAAGTCAAGGAAGTTAAAACTGATGAAGAGGCACTGAATTTATTTACCAAGTTAGAAGTTAATATTCCTTTGTTAGAGTTGGTAAGAAAAGTGCCTAAATATGCAAAAGTTTTGAAAGAGCTCTGTACAAACAAGAGAAGATTTAGACCAAATGAGAGAGTTCAAGTGAGCTCTAATGTTTCTGCTCTTTTCAAACCCCAAATCCCGGTCAAGTGTCAAGACCCGGGGTCTTTCACAATCCCTTGTACTATTGGTAAGGTTACTATAGGGGGTGCATTACTTGATCTAGGGGCTGCTATAAATGTCATGCCTAAATCTGTTTATCAGGCCCTAGGTGTTAAAACACTTCAACCCACTACAGTAATCTTACAATTAGCTAATAGGTTCATTAGGCGACCTGATGGGATTATAGAGGACCTTTTGGTCCGAGTGAAAGACTTGCTCATTCCAGCTGATTTTTATGTTCTTGATATGGCTGCGGAAGTGCCTCAGGATTCCACTCTCATTTTAGGTCGCCCCTTCTTGAGGACTGCTAACACTGTGATTAACATGAAAGAAGGAACGATCTCTATGGAAGTGGGAGATCATAAAGTTAATTTTAATATGCATGAGGCCATGAAGCATCCATATGAGGACTATTCTTTACTTGGGGTTAGTGCAATAGATATAATCATGGAAGATGAACATGTAGGTTATAAGCTTGATGATGATAATTCTGAATCTACTGTTGATGCATTTTCTGATGGTTATTTTTCATTCACTGAACTTTTGCATGCTGATGATGACACTTTTGCTTCATTCTCTTCTTTATATTCTTTTCCATCTACTTGCTCTTGTGGAGGTGATCCCTCATGTCTTAACTGCATGTCAGTTGATTGTACACGTGGTGCCCCACAATCTGATACATTTTCTGTGACTAGTTATTCTTTGGATTCTCTTTCTTCTTTGAGCAGTTATGATGGCCCTTTGGGAAAGTTGTTCATTGAGTTTTCAGGTGAGTCAAGCAATGAAACAGGGAAGGTGATTCAAAACAAAGTTCAATACATTCTGCCATGTGAAGACCCTCTTTCTGCTTCTCCACCTTCTCACCTATTCCAAGGGCAACATAGTAAAAGAAAGGAAATCGCGGTTGAAGCTGAATCAACCGAAGAAGGGAACATTCTACCAAGGTTTGAATGCATGGAAGTTGAGGCAAGTGGTAAAAATGAAATTTTAAAGGGAAGTACTCTTGCCACTTTAGATGTGCAAAAATTAGTTCCTTCTGTAATTCAACCTCCCACTCTAGAGCTCAAAGAGCTCCCTTTAAATCTAAAGTATGTTTTCTTGGAGTCAAATAACCAATTACCAGTGATCATTGCTAATGGGTTATCTGACGAGAATGAAGGGAAGCTCTTAAACCTTTTGAGAAAACATAAAAGAGCAATAGGGTGGACTTTAGCAGATATACCAGGGATTAGTCCTACAATTTGTACACATAGAATTCTGCTAGAGGAGGGGTCGCTGCCCAAGCGGCAACCCCAAAGGAGGTTGAATCCTTTGATTTTAGATGTGGTCAAGAAAGAGGTCACTAAGCTTTTGAGTGCGGGTATTATATACCCAATTTCTGATAGTAAATGGGTTAGCCCTGTGCAGGTTGTTCCAAAGAAGAGTGGGATCACAATAGTGAAAAATGAGAAGGATGAGTTGATTCCCACTAGAGTCCAGAATTCGTGGCGCATGTGTATTGACTATAGAAAATTAAATGACGCCACTAGAAAGGACCATTTCCCTTTACCCTTTATTGACCAGATGCTTGAGAGGCTTGCTGGCAAGTCTTATTACTGTTTCCTTGATGGCTTCTCTGGTTATTTTCAGGTACCCATAGCTCCGGAGGACCAAGAAAAGACCACTTTTACTTGCCCCTTTGGTACATTTGCATATAGGAGAATGCCTTTCGGTTTGTGTAATGCTCTTGGTACATTTCAGCGTTGTATGATGTCTATTTTTTCTGATTTTCTTGAACAATGCATGGATGTATTTATGGATGATTTTACAGTTTATGGAGAGTCATTTGATGCATGTTTAGACAGCTTGGATAAAATTCTTGCTAGATGTTCTGAAAAGGGTCTTGTGCTAAATTATGAAAAGTGCCATTTTATGGTTGATCAAGGAATTGTTTTAGGGCATTTAATTTCTGAGAAAGGGATTGAAGTGGATAAAGCAAAAATAGAAGTAATCTCCTCCCTCCCATACCCCACATGTGTTAAGGAGATTAGATCATTTTTGGGTCATGCAGGGTTCTATAGGAGGTTCATTAAAGATTTTAGCAAAATTGCATATCCATTATCTCAATTACTTCAAAAAGATGCAGAGTTTGATTTTAATGAAGCATGTAGGTCTGCTTTTGATGAACTGAAATCTAGACTTGTCTCTCCCCCAATACTTTCTGCTCCTAATTGGCAATTACATTTTGAGATTTCATGTGATGCTTCTAATTTTGTTGTTGGAGCCATGCTAGGGCAAAAGGAGAACAGGGTTTCTAGAGTGATTGCATATGCCTCCAAGACACTAGACCCGGCACAAATTAATTATACCACCACTGAAAAGGAATTGTTTGCCGTTGTCTTTGCTTTGGAGAAATTTAGACCTTACTTGCTTAATTCCAAGGTTGTAGTTTTTTCTGACCATGCTCCAGTGAAGTATCTTTTCTCCAAACCTCATTCCAAGCCCAGGCTACTCAGATGGGCCCTTCTCTTGCAAGAATTTGACATAGAGATTAAAGATAGACCAGGAACTAAAAACCATGTAGCTGACCATTTGAGTCGCTTACCTGAGGACACAAAGGGAGTGGACTCTTCTAACTCTACTTTTGATGCTTTTCCAGATTCTTTGTTGTGTACCATAGCTCGTCATGAGCCTTGGTATGCTCATATAGTGAATTTTCTCATTAGTGGAGTGACACCCCCTTCTATGTCTACTTTTCAGGTACAAAAGCTTAAGGGAGATGCCAAATTCTATGCTTGGGATGCGCCTCATCTTTGGAGACTATGTGCTGATCAAGTCATTCGAAGGTGCATACCAGAGGAAGAACAAGAGAGCATATTAACTGCCTGTCATACCTTGGCTTGTGGGGGGCATTTTGGTGGAAAGAAAACCTCTAGGAAAGTCTTAGACTGTGGGTTTTATTGGCCAACTTTAGTTAAGGATTCTGTCAATTTTTGTAAAACTTGTGATAAGTGCCAACGTTTTGGGGGTTTGGGATGGAAACAAGAAATGCCACAACAACCTATACTATTTTGTGAAATTTTTTATGTTTGGGGCATAGATTTTATGGGACCTTTTCCTCCATCAAACGGGTTTACTTATATTTTATTGGCAGTTGACTATGTTTCTAAGTGGATAGAGGCCGTACCTACTAGGAAGGATGATGCTCAAACTGTAGCTAAATTTGTCAAGTCAAATATTTTGTGTAGGTTTGGGATCCCTAGAGCCATCATTAGTGATCAAGGCACCCACTTTTGCAATAGGCTTTTCAATAGCTTATTAGCTAAGCATGGTGTCCGACATAAAGTTTCCACACCTTACCACCCACAAACCAATGGTCAGGCAGAGGTGTCTAACAGGGAAGTTAAGAAGATTCTTGAAAGGGTTGTGCAACCCTCCCGAAAGGATTGGAGTTCCCGACTTGAAGAAGCTCTTTGGGCATATCGCACAGCCTACAAAACTCCAATAGACATGTCCCCTTATCGCCTAGTCTTCGGTAAAGCTTGCCATTTGCCGGTTGAATTAGAGCATAAGGCATATTGGGCGGTGCGAAAATGTAACTTAGATATGGAAGCTGCAGGAGAAGAAAGAAAACTCCAATTGCAAGAGCTTGATGAAATGAGGGCTGAAGCATATGAAAATGCCAGGTTGTACAAGGAGAAGACAAAGAAAATTCATGACAAAGGCATTCTTAGAAAATGCTTTAGTGTTGGGGATAAAGTTTTAAAATTCAAAGCAAGATTCAAGTTCAAGCAAGGAATGATGAAAACACGTTGGGATGGACCATTCACAGTGACCAAGGTCTTTCCTTATGGAGCGGTGGAGATAATGGAAGATTCAACCGGTGCCGTGCACTTGGTGAATGGTCAATTGCTGAAATTGTTCAAGGAAAACTCCAAGCCCCCATGAGGGGCCAGGTCATCTCTTTCCTCTTCTCATCTTGCATTTAATTGTTGCTCTTATGGATTGCTTGAGATGAGTGTGGGGGAAGAGATCTTCCAGTAGGTAGTAGATTGTGGTTTTGTTCTTTGTAGTTTAATTATGCTTTTGTGTATTTTGTTGCTTTTAGTTTGTGCTTTGTATGTTTGTTTAGTTGTGTGGTTAGGCACTCCCTTGGTTGTTGAATGCATGAATTTTAATGTATGAGGTTTGCTTTTTGATGGATGGAAGCCAGCAAATTAGGTTCTAGGAGTAGGAATAGATGAATTTTTATGTCTTTTAGGAATCTCTGGTTGGATACAGGAGTGAATGGAGTGAAGAGATGAAGTTAGGGGTCAAAATGCCCAATTTTGGGCAAGTCTCTGTAGCACCCGCTGCCAGCGGGTAGCCTTTGCTCGCTGCCAGAGGGAGCTACAGGTAAGTATCCCCTGTTTTTTCCCCTGTTTTCCCCTGTTTCAATTCGCCTCTAACTTACCCGCTGCTAGCGGGTGAGTCTGGGCAAAAAAAAAAATTATTATTAATTATTTTTATCTAATTTCAAATTTTAAAATTACTTTTTTTTCTTAACCCTAATTCCCCTTCCCTCTCTTTCTTCATTTTTTCAGAATCCCTTCTTCCTTCTCTCTCCCCAAAATCGTCCTCTCTCTCTCTCTAGCCTCTTCTTCTTCTTCCCCACAACCTTCACCTCCATAGCCACACCTCCATAGCAGGCCCACCAAACCATACTCCTCTCCATCCCCTTCTCAGCCACCAAAACCGAACCACCTCCCTTTCCATTCCCAAAATCGAACCCCCTTCCTCTCTCCCTCCAAACCGTGAACTCTCCCATCCCTTCACCAAAACCAACTCATTCCCCCTTTCTCCCTCTCTTCTCTATTCGCCCTTCTCAGTCCCAAAACCAAGCCATCCCAATCCCTTCACCCATTCCCCTCCAAAACCGTATCCCTTCTCTCTCTCAACCCAAACCCCAATCTTTTTTTTTCCATCCCATAACCACCCATCCCCCACCAAACCGTACACTCCCACAAACCAAACCCGAACCTCCCTTTCTCCCTCTCTTCTCTATTCGCCTAACCCACCCCCACACTCCAAACCATACCTCTATTCTTCTCTCTCTCTCAGCCCGTGACTTTCCCCACTTTTCTTCAATCCCCCATTCCAAATTTCAACTTCATTCCCATTTAGGTAACTTTCTTATTATTTTTAATTTGTATTTTCATTTTTATCTCTTTTTCTATTTAGTTACCTATTTAATATTAATTTCCCTTTTATTTTTATTTTCTAAATTTTTAGTCCTAATTAATTATTAATCTGAATTTTTCTTTCAATTAGTGAATATTTTAGTATGCGTAGCATTAGTATTAGTTGATAAATAATTTAATCTTGATTTTCACTTAGGTTGTAAATAATTTTTATCTTGATTTAGTAGATAGGGTAATTGCTTTTTGTTTATTTTTTTAGTCACATTAGTACTTAGGTAGTAAATAAATTCTAGTTTAAGTTCTCTTTTTAATTAATTTTTCAGTATTTTATCTAGAATTAGTTAATACATACCCTAGTCTTGTTTAGCAATAGTAAATATGCACTATTTTCGTTTGGCACTAGTTTTTAGCTTACGTCAACGCCATTTTTCACTTTTGTGTAGTTGGTTTTAATTTAGGCTAATTATTTCATAATTTTAAAAAATCAGTCTGGATTAATTGCATACCGCAATATCACTTTTCAACTGAGCCCCCACATTAGTCATAGTTCATTTGGTTGTCTTTTCACTTTCCATAGTTTTATTTCTTTCTTTAGTATACTTAGTTTTTCTTTTTCTCTAATTAGTTTTATTTGGTTGGGCGTCTAGGTTGGTTAGTGTAGTCTTGCTGGCTTTTATGTTGACTGATTCTTTTTAAATTGCTTGTATTTTTCTTGTTTTTATTTGTTGGTGTTGATTAGCAAGCATGTCCGGCGAAGAGTTGACTTTTGAAGAAATACAAGAGGAGGTTGAAAATAGATCCCTCCACCAAGAATTTCATTTTCCTGAGACGGAAGGCAATACATTTTTTGATCAATTATGCGCTGCCAACCTCACATCTCTGAATCGGGTACAGGTAGCTGATAATGAGCAGTTTGTGCAACATTTCTACATTAATGCCAAGCTCAAGCGCAGCATCAACAACCCGACTTACCGCGGCACGAGGGTTACCACATTCACATTGGCTGGCATCCGGCAATTTTTTGGACTGCCTGTTGTGCAGAATTGTGCTTACAAGAGCCAATAGTCAGCTTTTAACAGTGGTGATGCTCCTTTTCCGCGCGCTGAAATTAGAGAGATGCTCATTCAGGACAATTCTGATTGGGATGCTAAGTATGGAGGATCTCAGATCTATTTGCAACGCTCTTCCCTGTGCCCGGCTGCTAGAGCATGGCTGCTTTTTATATGTCACAACATTCTTCCTTCCAGCCATGGTACTGACATACCCTCTCAGCAAGCACACCTTATTACTTATTCATGAAGAATGAGAGAGTTGATGTGGCCGGGCTGATTTTTGACTCGCTCAAGAAGGCTTCAGTAAAGGGAGTGAAGGGACAAATTCTGTTATTTCCACATCTCATCTCTCAAATGTACAAGAGAGCAGGTGTTCCGCAGCTTGATTCTGATTTAGAGTTCGATCCTGCCAACACCAGAGATTACAGTAGATTGGGATTTGGAAGACCTCCAGTTATTAGACCTCCCGCGCCAGCCAGGAATGTCAGGCGGCGCCGTGATGAAGCCTCTTCGAGTCGGACCCCTTCGCAAGCTTCAGAGCCAATGATGCAGACCTCTGACCAAAAGCTAGACTTCCTGATCTCCGAGCAGCGTGCCCTTAGGGATGACGTCCACACTCTTCGGGATGACATCCACACTTTGCAAGCTAGCTTCACATCCTTTCAGGTCGAGGTCCGGGACAATTTCAGAGAGCTGCGAGAGGGCCGTGATGGAGCTCGGTTCTGAGCCAACTGCTTGCTAGTCTTATCTGCTTTTATTTCATTTGTGTTTCATTTGACTTTTCTGCTACTTTTCCTTCTTACCAATGGATTCTATTTGTGCTGGTTATTACTTTTGCTGTTGAGCTACTGATGGCTCATTTAACTTCTGGAGCATTATAATTTCATGCATTCTTAGCTGTGTAGCTGTTTAGTTTACTTTGCTCGCCCCTCTTCTCCTCTTTTTGCAATTAACTGATTGTTTTTATGCTTGTGGACCCTCGTGCTTGCGCATCCTTGTCCTATCTTTCTGCATTGAGGACAATGCTTGTTGCAAGTGTGGGGGAGAAGTTTGTGAAGAATGATTGCTTTTTGAATTGTTGAATGGGCAGGTTACCTTGTGATTATTGCAAATATTGACATCAGATTTATATTCCTATTTCATGATTATGTTTTTGACTCCTTGTGAATTTAGTTTTTCAGCTTCTATTCTTGTGGATGCGAATATAAATGTAAATGCACATGTTTTAAGTCCTTTTGTTCATGGATATTATCAACTGAGTAGATTCAATTTTCGTTTTTGTTAAAGACTTTTGGGATTAATGATGTTAATCAGGAATTCCATAATCACCTTTTGATATCTACTCAAATGTTTTGAAATTTTTTTTTTTGGGAACCACGCTTAACTTTTGTGCCTGTTTAAGCATTATAGAAAATGCTTTCAAGTAGTGTGTCAGGAGCCTGCAGAATGCACAATCATTTCAAGAATAAGAAACAATTTTTCAAGAGATTGGTGCTCTCTAATTCTCAACTTAAGCAAGTCATTAATGTGAGTAATTAATTAGGCATGCATTGATCGATGTGAGAGTAACCTAGCCTTGTTGGAAGATTTTGAGCCAAACACTTCTGTTTTTCTTGCATATACTTGTGTGTTGTCTGCTTACTTGTTTACTTTCTAGAACTTGATTGAAATCTTGTTGAAGCTTGACATGCGTTAGTTAATAAAAATGATTGAGGCGTTTGTTTCACTCACCCATATTCCATACACAAACCACTTCTTTTGCTACCCATAGTCACCCCCCTTTGAGCTTAATTCTTGCTTTTCTAGACATTTTGCACTATGACTTTTAATTAAATGCTTGACTTTAGGTTTCTTAGTTTCTGACCACTCATCTTCCTGGGTTGAAATTGTCTAATTGATCCAATCAAGCAAAAAGCTTGAAAAGAAATAATAAATAAATAAATAAATAAATTATACATTTATTTATTTAAAAAAAAAAGAAGAAAAAAAAAGGGAAATACAAAAGAAAGAAAAGCAATAAAAAAAAAAAGATGATGAATAAAAGAGTTGCAACAGAAAGCAATAAGGATCTTAGGAAAATTTCTTGGTGGTTGGAAGATGATTGTTTGGTTAGACTCTTTTGGAACTCAAGTAATCATTTAATTGGGAGTCAATTCAAAATGTTTAGTTTTGCATAATTTTTTTTTTCTTTGTAAACACTTTTCACCATGACCATGCATCCATCATTACAAGCCATTAAGACCTCATGATTTGTTGAGCTAATGCATCTTAGTGGAGATCTAGATCTCTCTCAAGCCTATGGCAAAGTGATAAGTAAGTAAGATTAGAGAGAAAATATCCAACATTAGTGAGTAGAGCGAAACACTTGAGTCATCGGTCATTTGCATGTTTTAATTGATTGCTATGCATAATTGTTTTGCTTTTGTTGCATGAACCAAGACATGGTTTCTTGCTTAGTTGTTTTGCATCTTGATTTGATTGGTTATTTTGTTGCTTCCTACATACCCCTTGACTGCATTTTTGACTGATTGCTTTGCTCAGGAGTGCAAAGGTCTAAGTGTGGGGGAGTTGATAATACCAATATTTACCCTTGTATCTTTTGGCATTTGACAAGCTTTTGTTGAGTTTAAAGAGTCATTATGCATGATTTAATGTTATTCAAGGGCACTTAAGGACTTAAATCACAATCTTGCTAATTCCATGTTTTTATTGAATAACTTGTGATAATTCTCTAGTTTTATTAACTTGAGGGCCTCACAATTGTTTTGGTTGATTTGTAGGTCAACTAGCTTGAGGAATAGCAAGGATTCAAGTGCTAGAGGTCGAGAAAGAAGTTGGAAAGTGAAGCCGGTACAAGATTTGAAGCTTAGAGGCATTTTGGGCCTATTCTGCTGTTCCACCCGCTGCCAGCGGGTAGCCGTGCAAGCTGGCAGCGGGTGGATCTCAGTTTAAAGGGAAAACGTGCGTTTCGAGTAATTCACCCGCTGCCAGCGGGTACACCAGTTCTGCACAATTTTCTCGCGATTTTAAGAGCTGAAACGGATTGTGGGCCCACTTTCTCATTGTTTTACCACAAGGGGAGCATACTAGGTCGGATTAGAGGGAATATTCTGATGTTTTAGAGGCCCTTAACCTAATTTGGAGAGAGACCCACGATTTTACACACATTCATACACACAAGCTCTCATCCTCTCAAGTCTCTCCACATTTCCAACCACACTCACCATTTTCTCTTCATCTTCTCCACTCTCCACACCTATTCAGACCAAATTCCAGCAACCTCCATCATCATCCATGGCTAAGCAAGGGTTGGAGGAGCTTGGTGAAGCATTTCTCCCATCCATGAGTGGCTAAACTTCTTGTGCTTTGGAGGAGGATGATTAGGGCATGAGCTATGGCGTCCAATAGGGAGTTTTTCTTGTTTTCCTACTACTTCTCTTTATGGATTCATGTTTATCTTGTTGATATTGATGAGTTTGTATTGATTGTGGCTCCATGGTTGTGGAACTCAACTAGGTTGTAGTTGGACATTAGGAATTTAAATAGACTAGTGATTTGTATTTTGATTCTCCCATTGTGGGTTTTGATTACATTGGATTTGGTTGAATCTTATTGTAATTTTTAATTCATTGTAGAAGTCACTCTAATGACAATGGTAATTGTTGAGTTGAATTCTAGTTTATGTTAAATTCCTCATTTGCTTCATTGATGGTATTTGATTAGGCTTGTTAATTGTCCGGTTGGTTAATTGCATCCTCTAATTAAATTACCTAGGTTTAGTGGTCACTAAACTACTTTAGGAAATGACCCTTCATTGATTAACTCCACACTTTTTGATAGCAAGGATAGCCCAAAGCATTCTCCAACAAAGCATATTCATCTTATTTCATTCACCTCAATTTACTTTAGCTTTAAAAATATTGAAAACCCCAAAAAGTGTTAGTTCTAGTTCCATTTAGTTGCATTTAATTCCATTTAGTTTCATTGCATACCAAGTGTTTGTTAAATTGCCTCAAAGACACCCCATTTTGTGTTAATTGAGCATATTTGTCCATCGAGTCCATAGGCTCCGCGAGAGAGAATCGACCTAGGTTGTGCCACTAGCTGCACTTTCTAGTATTAAAATTATTGTGCCGGCCTCGCGACAAGGCCGCGTCCCATCACTCACCTCCTCCTTGGAGCACACCACTTACAGGGTTTCCAGCAGCCCTCAAAGACCATAGCTCTTTCCCACTAAGGCAACCTCCCAAAGAGCGGCTCGCCCGCCCGGAGTACCTTAAGCACGTCTTAGCCGCACACGACCCAATATAGGTAACCACCTTACCTAACGGCTCTGATAGACGTCACCATGACGAACTACGTGGACTTTGATCCCTCCCGAAGGGTACGTAGGCACCTAGGTGCATCACCTAAGGACAAGTCCCCCAAGGTTAAGACCCCTTTCGGTCCTAAATTCGTATTACAATTGTCTGAGCCACAAATGACAGTTACAGAGTTAAATAAATTGTATTTAATATAATTTTTATTTTGAAAATTATACTAATTGTTTTAAATTTATTTTAGTACAATAAGGTAAACTTTTTTTTACACAATATAGACTATTTTTATGGGGTATTATTAATAAATAAAATTAAATTAGTGTCAATACATGTGAGATTATAATTTCAGCTTGTACAACTAGAATGAATGCGTTTTGTATAAAAATCTAATTTCATTGACATTTTTGGAATAGGGACATAAGTGTAAATTTAAAACAAAAGGATATAAATGTAATTTCATCCCCTTTAATTTGAAGTTAGGGAATCTCTATTTGGAGTTTGAATTTTTTATCATCTTAATGACACACGTTGAGATGTTTTAATTGGTTGAACCAAATTAAAATGATAATTAATGATAGGTTACGCTAAAATTATACTTTATAATAGCATGTTTGGGATAAATTATATTTGCCTCATAAGATGTGCATAACTCCAACCTTGAAATTGACTGCCTTGAAGCTGGCATAATCATTAAGGATGGTCATTGCCCTACTCATGCTTATGGTGTTCTCGTTGAAGATGTTAGAGACATCCTGAACAATCACTACAAAAAAAGAGGTCTTTGGTGGCGACATTTTAGTCACTGCAAGGTTGCCACCAATAATCGCATTGCAGAAGACATTTTGCAGCGACATTTTAGTCGCCACCAAAGACATGTCTTCAGCAGCGACAAATATCGCCGCCAAAGACATGTCTTCAGCAGCGAGTTTTAGTCACCACCAAAAACATGTCTTCAGCAGCGACTTTAGTCGCCACCAAAGACATATCTTCAGCAACGACTTTAAGTCGCCACTAATGACATGTCTTCAGCAGCGACATTTGGTCGCCACACAAGACCTTCAATAGCAAGCTTTCGTCGCCACTAAAAGCAGTTACCGAAACTCCAACTGCCGGCAACGACCTCCGTCGGTCGGTGACGACCACCGTCTGCCGGACCTCCACCGGCCGGCGACGACCACCGTCATCGGACCTCCGCTGGCCGACGACGACCACCGCCGATCGGTGACGACCACAGTCGGCGGGCCTTCGCTGACCGACGACGACCACCGTTTGCCAGACCTCTGCCGGCCGGCGACAACCGCCGTTTGCCGGATCTCCGTCGGCCGACTATCACCACCTCCTTATATTTTTGAAAAATGGCGCATGGACGGATTCGAAGTCGGGACATGATGCATGGTAATTTCTGCAGCAACCACTAAGCCATATATCACCTTTTGTTATATAATGTCATTCTAATATATTTATTATATGTATTTGTCTTTAATCTCAAAGACATGTTTGCTGCAGCAACATTAGTCGCCACCAAAGACCTGTCTTCTGCAGCGACTTTTCAGTCGCCACCAAAGACATGTCTTCTGCAGCGGCTTTAGTTGCCACCAAAGAATGTCTTCAGCAGTGACCTTTTAGTCACTACCAAAGACTTGTCTTCAGCAACGACCTTTTAGTCGCCACTAGAGACATGTCTTCAGCAGCGACTTTGGTCGCCGCCAAAGACATGTCTTCAGCAGCGACTTTTGGTCGCCACTGAAGACCTTCTAACAAATGGTTTAGATTTTTTTAAAAAAAGATTTAGTCCCTAAAATTATACAATATAAAATACAAGATAATTGAAAATAGAGAATTAGTTATATTAAAAAAATTAATTTTTAAAATTGCATGCAATTTAGCTTATGTCAAATCTATTAGTATTATTTTATTGTAATGATACAGATACCTACATACGAATAAATTATGATGATACAAGATGAAATAGTTGTCATTATGAATTTATGACCTTCATTGGAATAAACTATGGTATAATACAAGAGGGGATACAACACTTAAATTACACAAGTGTTAAAAAATTACATAAATTTTTTTAAAGATTAATTACTTTTTTTAAAATTTTAATTGCATATAAAATTATATAAAAGTGAATTGTTATAGGTTTTGATTTTGTATTTTTATATTATATACTTCAATATAGATATAAAATGTTTTACTATGACTAATATAATTTTTAAAAGAATAATTTTATTACTTTTGATAAAATAAAATAATTAGAAAATTATGATTTCAAATAAATTATAATATTTGAACTATACTAATATTACAGATTATTTTAGAGAAGAAAATATAATTTTTTCAATTGAAAATTAAAATTATAATTCGACTTTCTGTGGCGACTCTTTGATGACAACTAAAAAAGTCGCTGCTGAAAAGGAATTTTCGATAGCGACATTTGATAGTCGCCACCAAACACCCTTTGGTGGCTAAACAAAAGTCGCCACTGAATACTCTTTGGTAGCGACTTACTAATTAATGTCGCGACCAAAGGGTTTTTCGGTGGCGACCCTTTGTCGCCACCAAAGGGTCTTTTGTGGCGACATTTAAATGTCGCCACGCAAGGGTCTTTGGTGGTGACAGTTTTGTCGCTACCAAAGGGTGTTTGGTGACGACTATCAAATGTTAATGCCGAAAACTCCTTTTCAGCAGCGACTTTTCTTGTCGCCACCGAAGAGTCGCCGCAGAAAGTCCAGTTTTTTGTAGTAAATTATGGTGGCTTCAATATTAAAACACATTTTGAGAGAAGCCAATTTTTGGGGCAACACTCCTGTTAAAATTAGAGTTTAAAGGTTTACTTGTTGGAAGGACCCCCATCTAATATTAGTTTATTTTTGTTTGTTGACACCGTTGGTGTCCAGTTTGTTCTTAATTGGGGCTTGATCCGTCCCACACACACACAAAAAAAAAGATGATTTTTATACAACATTTGTAATTATATTTTCAATATAACAATAAATTAAATTTTAACAAATAAACTTTAATATAACAGTAACCACCAAAGTTGTTAAAATCTAAATTTAAATCTTAAAATCTTACGATTTTACACCTTTAAATCTTGTTGAATCGTGTACAAAATCGTTTAGGTGCAAAATCGATGGAATAGATAGAATTGAGTAAAATTGCATAATATCTCGATTTTACCTAGGATTTCACAATTTCACTACAATCTAAAAATAGACTCGTTGAAATTTTTTTGACATGTTTGTGTGGATATCAATAACCCTACCCACCCAAAAAAAACGGTTTGTGTTAATATGTTATAATCTTATGATTAATTTTGATAATGCTTGAGTTCGTAGTACTTCAAATTATATGTGTTTGGATTTACATAATATTAGGAATGAAGTATCAAGTGTTGATAATGATGCATTGTGGTAATTTGTGCTGGTGGAATAGATCAAATGATGGGTATCTTAGTTAAAAAATAGTTTGATTTTTTTTGTTTAATTATTTGTCTATGAATTATTGATGATTAATTATATATTGAACTGTCTGCAACCATAGCAAGGTGCGCGACGTGGGTCGAGTTCGGATTAATAATTCAATACATAGTTCTTTAGAAAATTCAATCAATATTTGTAGTTACATATAACTAAATATTATTTATAGTTTAGTTGGTGCATAATTCTTTAGAAAAAGCACTCAATTATTTGTAGTTGTAGACAACTAAAGATAATAAGAATTATTAATAATATTCTTATAATATTTGGTATTATTTTTTACAATTTAGATGAGATTATGAGAAGAATATACTATAACTTTAATTTTTAAGATTGTGTTATTTTAATTTTGATTTCTTTTACTTTAATTAAAAAATCAACTTTAATGATAAAATTTTTTATTCATTAAAATAATTAAAATTTCTAAAGTTCCTTCATACAAAAAAAAAAATCTGAAGTTCCATTTGTCAAAAATTTATATTTTAAAAAATATGATAAAAATTTTAGAGCATCACTTGTTGAATTATTATGGCATCACTTTTTAACCTCTAGAGTGCCATTTGACATGTTTAAAATGGCACTTGTTGAAATTTTAGATTGGTGGAAACACTTATATATATATACACACACAAAAATATAGATATCTCATTTTATGTTTTTTTCATTTTAAAAAATGATTTATAATTTTGGCTCTACAATTCTATGATAGGTAAACTGTTACGATTATACCATGCGTATTTATCTATCTCTCACGATTTTACTTAAAATCTAGATCGAGTTTGATATTAATATATTACAAAAGATTATCATGGCAAATGCTGAGATTCTGTTCATAAAATAACTTTCCAGGTACCTGCGTCACTATGGAATTTGACGAAGTTTGACTATTTCTATTGAGGCTCCTCTCTTGAAGCTAACTGGGAGAAAAGATTTCCACATGCACAGAAGTGTCACAAGAGACTGCTCATATTTAACGGAGGTTACAAAGGTCATGAGGTCTGTCTTAGAGGTTTAGTTAGTGAAAAAACACTGAGTGATAGTTCAAATATTGAAAGAGATATAAAAGGATCATGTAATAGATGACCTACTCTATCATGACGTTTGTAAAATTGATTGATTACTTTGCTAGTTCGTTGTATAAATGAAGCCAAATGATGGGGCAAATTTATGTTCAAAATAGACAAAAGCTAAACATAATATGTAGGCTGTACCTTTTAAGGCTTTCTCTTCTTCCCTTCATCAACTTCTTCACTTTCTTCAATTTCATCAACCTCACAGTTCCCCAGAAGATCGACCATTATTTTTGCTATAGTATATTTTCAAATACACAAAACCACAATATATAATGAGTTTTCTTAATGAAAAAATATATTCTCAGTTAAAAACTTTCTACTCCCTATTACGGTGATTATCGACCACACCAACTGATCAAAAGCTGTTAAAAAAAACTCATTAATGATTTTATTAATAGTGGTAAGATGCATCTCACTGAAGCCTTGGTGCTTTAAGTAGGGTAAAGCACAAACCTACCATACATTGTCTCAAAACTAAAATCTAACTAGAATTAATCTTGTGGTCCGTGAATTTTCAAGGGAGATTTTAAGTTTGATATATATATATATATATGATTTATAGAAAAGTATGAACTAAATAATATAAATATAATGTAGGATAATTTTGAAATTCAATAATTAATTTGTTGTAATATTAAAAATAAAAAATTTATATTAAACAATAAAAATAAAACAGTCCTAGTAAAAAAAAATACAATAAATAAAGTAAAACTCTATTTTCTCTTGTAAAATAATGTTTCAGCAATTTCCTTCAGAATTTAGTCCTGTGGATATACAGAGGGAGTTTTGAAGTTTTATATATATAGCCATTACATAGATAATTATGAATTTATTAATGTAATCACTATAAAATAAAATATAAAATGAAATATTGTAACATTTGACTATAATAATTAGAATATAAAATTTATATTAAACATTATAAAGAAAATAGTCCTATAGTTATTATAATCAAAATCAATAAACATATTTATTTTACAAAAAATATATCTCTAAGTTGTATAAATAAAGTAAAGCATAGAACATATATTTGAAAAAAAAGATATTTATAATTAGCGATTTAATTTATAAGAAATTATTGAGTATAATTTATTGATATTATTATATTCCACAATTTAATCCGGTGTTGACAGTCCACACAAATAGTAATTAAAATGTGAAAATGAAGTTATTTAATGTAATCAAACATTAAAATTTCTCTACCAAAAACTTACAAATTTTTTAAAATAAAGTATAGATGAGATTAAATGAACAAAAATATTTTATAAAAAAATTTGTAAATTTAAAAAAAAAATATTTATCATATTTGAACATAGAAAATTATTTGTAATTAGGGATTTAATTTAAACTAAATGCTTATAGTTTATTTTATTAATAGTAATTTGTTGTTGTAAATATGGTTAGAATTCTAAAGTTAATTAATGTTATAGTTGTTTTCCTCCATTTATTGTGGAGAAGAGAAAAGAAATTAAAATTTTAATTTATAATCAATCTTTTATAACCTTTTGTATAATTAAGTATTTTTTCTGTAATACCCCGAAAAATTTCGAGGATTAAAGAATGATTTATTTCGGGGCTAGGAATTAAACTTAAAAAAAAGAATGTAGAAAAAGTATGAAAGTTAAAAGAAACCGGAAAGGAAATTTTTTTTTTTTTGAAGATTGTATTACTCGAGGGGTATTTTAGAATCAAGTCAAATATAGTAAGACTTAGAATGGTCATCATTTGAAGTTAGAATTAAAAATAAATAAATAATATATAAACAAGTAAATAAATATATATAATATATATTATATATATATATATATATATAATCTTAATTAAGAAATGGATGGGATAATATGAAATTGATAGAATTTGATGTTGAGGTTGGACATTTTGACTAAATAAATAAAAATAATTTCTTGGAATGAAATAAGATTTTTGGGTTATTATTAAGATTTTAATTGCTTTAGATTTGAGAATTTAAGAAATTAAAATAATAAAAAATTCAAATAGAAAATATAAATTGGGTTAATATGAATCATATGAATTATTTCAAGCTTATAGTTTAAATTTGAGAATTTTTCGAAAATAAAAATTATACTGGGTAAGAAATTTTCATCTGCAAGACACTCAATAATAGATATTTTTAATAGGATTCTGATTAGCCAAAAATTTCAAACTTTTCCTATTCTTACCTACAAATAATATAGTTAAGAAAATCCAATCAAAACTCTATTTCGCCATACCTCAAAAGTTGTCAATTGATCAAACTACCCTTAAATGCTCAAACCTAATTGATAAGCATCAGACATCAAGCACACCACTCTTCCTCATTTTGTTCATCTTTCTTCTTCTCTTCTCTTTCTCTAAAGCTCTCTTAGGGCAAGCAACAAGTGAAGAAATACTTCACTTTCCACCATGTTTCTTGCTTCCTCCCACCAATTCCATGCCTCATCAAGCTCCCTCCACCATGTGTTAAGCATTAACAAGTTTGGGCAACCTCCATGGATTTCCAAATTCGGACCTTCCCCAGAGGTAAGCATCAAAATCTTGTTTTCACCTCTTAAATCATAGGTTTCTTGAAGGGGAATGAGTTACCTATCATAATATATCACCTTAGAATCATTTTGAACATAGAGATCACTCAAATATTGAGTTCTATGGAGATTTCTACCCTAGGGTTTCTAACCTACGAATTTAGACAAAATTTATGGAATTTATAAATTAAATTTTCTTAACTTGATGGCATGCATGGACTTCAAATGAACTATTTAGGTATTCTAAATGATTTGTAAGAATGCCCAATAATTGGGAATAATAATATGTGAACATTTGGTGAAAATGAGAATTTTTCATATTTGGCAAATTCTCCATTGATGGAGGTTGGAGAGTGAACAAGTTTGTAAACTTGTTCATTTATGCATTAATTGAGTTGAACTAAAGAGAACACCAAATGATGACCATAGGCCAAGTAAATTAACTTGGGTTGGATAAATGTAAGAATTCATAAGAAAAGAAACTAGGAAATTGTATGAAATTTGATATCGATTGAATTGGTTGTATGTGATAGGGTTCAAGTACTTCCTTGGAGACTAGAATGCTCAAAGGGAATGCTAAGTGAAGCGGCCAAGGTGAGGGCTCTACCATCTCTGCTCCTAGGGTGTATTCTTATGTGGATTACATGAGTATGTGTATTCTCTCTGTCTGATATGTGTTAGCTAGAGCTATAGGATGCTAAAAGAATAAAAGAACTAGAAAATAGGTGGTGGAAAGTAGCTTGGATAGGAAGACATAGGAGTAGAGTGTAATTGTTGCTATGATTGGTGTGTTACAAATCCAACTCATACACTCCGGAGGCATGATGAGTAATTTATTAAATCTTTTCCACGATGGTGGTAAGAGTCCTTGTGTGGAAGGGACTATATTTTGAAAACTCGTCACAACGGTGACTTAAATTATAATCATGCAAAGGGAGTTATTGGTGGGTTTCGGATTTGATTATGCTAGCGATGTGATACATCGACTAGAACAATGTCATATAGCACTGGAGACCTCAGTTTTATAATCACCATGACGATGGTCATTGCCCTATCCTGGCAATAGGGTCAGAAAGGATTTATATTGCTATGACGATAGCTTGAGGTTCAGAAGACGTGCATCTGGACGGGTATATAAGTTATATTCTGTGAGGATACTTGTCCATATTAACAAGGAGATGAATTGTTGATCCTTCGGGAAAGATACAAGAATCCTATTAATATGTGAGACTAAGGTAATGAGACACGGGAGGATCAAGCTATTGCCACGTGTGTTAGTGGCCATGCTTCGAGACGTCGTGTCATGCCCGCCCATGTGGCCTGATTGGGTAATGGACGAGTGGGCTCAAGCTATTGCCCGCAGCAAGGGGTCAGGGACGTGCCACGTGGTGCTACGTATCAGTTGTTTGATAGATAGAAGTTGATTGTGTTTGATTAATAGAATTGTCAAGAGGTGACTAGTACCCAAGTGAATGGGTTAAATTTGTTTAATTAACAGAATTGTCATGAGGTGACCAGTACCCGAGTGAATGAGTTTAGTATATTTGCCACGTGGTGGCTAGCAACCTGAGTGCACGAGTTCGAGGTAGAAAAGCCATGTAGTGGCTAGTAAATACCCCAGAGTTGGGGGAAGTTAAGTAGATGTATGTTATAGTATCTGCGTGTACTTAAAGAATTGTCTGTGTTTGCATATAATTGCTGATTGTGCAGCGTAGTGGTGACGTACTGGATTACATCACCACAACGTCTTCTTTGGTTCAAACATGGTGAACGTGAGAAGACCGATAAGTAAAAGCCGGCATTATATGTTATATGTTTACTTGTTGAGTGATGATGTGAATTAAACTTCCGCATGCTTGTATCTGTTAAAATGTGAGTGGTTGGGTGAAAATCTGTTGTTGTGTGGTCGCCAAGAATGTATGCTAATTAATAGTAACCAGTTGTTTTGGATGTGGTTGTGTATGATCCCAATCCTAGCGCCATGGTACCCGCCTTGCGCCGGGGATGGGAGAGTTCTCACTGAGTCGCGTGGTTAAAACTCACACCTCATTTCTACTACACAGAGACAGATTAAGTACAAGTGGAAGAAGTCTCGCTGGAACGAGGGTTTGAGCAACACTTTCCAAGACCCACAACTTGTTCATGTGGGTGAATAAATTGTAATTGCAATTTAATTTACTTTATCATTGATTATAAAGTAAACGGTAGACGTACCCAATTATATTGTATCACTAAATCTAGAACTATCAGCTTCACACCTTAAGGATCAGGATCTGTTAGATTGCGTTGCAGGGAAAACTAGTTTTCAAAATATATATGTATATACATATATCTATGCATGTGAATAGGATAGACAACATCTTCAGATGTGAAGCCAGTACACAGGTTATATATTATGTGTGTTTTCCTATATCTATATCCTGAAGCGGCACTGGCCGTGGATTTGCTTGCCTAGGATAGGCCACCATTCCGGTGTAGCCATGGTTTATAATGCATGTGAATGTATTTTCATTAATAGCTATTCTGTCAATTAGGTGATAAGGCTTACAGGCATAGGGATATTCCATGTGTCTGTGCCGGTCACGGTCCTTTAAAGGGGGGTCGTGACATTTTCTTTGTCAAAATGCATATAAGGGCCCTGAACTATAGGAGGTGTGCATAGAATCTTCTCTAACTTTCAAAAGTACATAAGACCTCCTTAAACTTTCTTCTTTGTGATTTGAAGGTTCCATTACGTTTTCCATCCCCTTTTTAACAGTTTTACTACATCAGCAACCTTATGGATTTAGGTGCCAAAGGTCCTTTGTTCACATAGAGGAGAAATGAGTTGAAGTGGCAGTCCAATCTGAATTTTTAAACCATGGTATAATGTATGTAGTTTAGACTTCAGAGTATTTCCAAATTAGACTCCAAATAGCCCTTTTAAGTTTTGGGATATTATGCCTATATAGATACACTAACGGCCCGTTTGGTTATAAGTTAGTAAGGTAGGTCCTAAGTTTGAATTCTTAATCTTACTAAAATTAAGAAGGCTCAGAATAAACTCTCCCTTTGAAGGAAAGTTGAAAAGATCGTGAGTTAGAGCAATACAAGATTTACAAAATTGTTTGACTAAGCTCCCATACAAATCACAAAATGACATACTGCCAGTCTGCCACCAAATCAAGTCGTCGTCACTTCCTCAGACCTCAATACAACGAAATTAGATTCAGTAAAGTACATAAAGTGTAAAGTATAAATTGGATCCACAACATCTCGGCCACATACTAAATTAGAGTTTTTTTAATTTAAAGGATAAAATAGTCATTTTATTCCACTCTCATTCTTTGCCATTGATTTTGTCAACCCAACATAGCAAAGTAATATGTTTTCGGTCAAAACCCCAAATTGGTCCCTTAGTTTGCACGAAGTTTCATATTGGTCCTTATGTTTCAAAAAGTTTAAATTGGTCCTTTATGTTTGCAAGAAGTTCCAATCGGTCCTTCCGTCCAAGTCCGTTTATTTCTTCCGTTAAGTGCTGATGTGGCATGCTGAGGTGGACAAATCATCTCTCCTACGTATCCATTTAAGCTGACGTGTCATGCAATGTCATCGCCACGTCATCATCTAATATCATATGTGATGATTTGGCGCTAACGTGGCAATGACGTGGTATGACATGTCAGCTTAGATGGATACGTCAGCACTTAACTTAAGAAATTGACGGAAGTGGACGGAAGGACCAATTTGGAACTTCTTGCAAACATAAAGGACCAATTTAAACTTTTTGAAACATAAAGGACCAATATGAAACTTTATGCACACATAAAAGACCAATTGGGGTTTTGACCTTTTTCTTTCCTTTCCATGGCTAACCAATGTGATAATAACATTCTCATTCCCATTTATATTTTTATTCTTTCAAATTCTTTCCGGCAACCAAAGAACTCCAAGGTGTGTTGGGAGTGTAAAAATAGAAAGGAAGGGAAAGGAAGGTTATCTACTAATCTTTCCCTTGTTTGAGAGTTAAAATTTTAGAGGAGAAGGAATTGAAGGATTTGATGCTAACTTTCCTCCTTTGTTAATTTTAATTACCCCAAATTGAAATAATTCGAAGGAAGTCACATGTAATTGTCTATTTTATCCTCTATTTAAAGTTTTGTATTTTGCTTTCTCATGGGAACCACAACTGCTGGCAAGTTATATTTTCATTCATATTTTATTATTATATTAATTGCAACGGATGCACAGAATTTTTTTTTTCACACAAGTCAAGTTCATGCGTCGGGAATTCTTTTACGGAATATCACGTAATTATGAAATATTATATACTAACTAATTATATCAATTTTTGCAAACTAATTCTAAAATATTACATAATAACTACAGTATATCAATTTCTCACATGATTATATTAAATAAATAAATTTGATATAATTTATAGATACAAAAAAGATATATTATTATAGGGCACACATGACATGAATTTTAAGAATAAACATGTATGATATTTGTAAAGATAATTGAAAAATAATAATAAAAAGGGTAAAATAGTCACTCCTTAACCTCTGCTTTCCTCCCCTTTCCTTTTCTCCATTCCATTCCCTTCCCTTCCCTCCGAACTCCCAACACAACCTAAAGATATGTTTAGATTGAAGATTAAGGAGAAGGGAAGGGGAGGCGAGACCTTTAAGATATTTTCTCTTGTTTGAGAATAAAAAAATTGAAAAGAAAGATAATAAAAATCATCCTTAATCACAAAAATGCATTAAGTTATCATTATGTCTCAATTTTTTATACATTCAATAAGAAAAGATTTTATTTCTCCATTAGTAGAATTTAAAAAGGGATTTTTTTTTTTCGTTTTTTAATAATACTTCCAGGAACCTCATCTAGTTCTATTCCCATGGGATCCGATTCCTTTTGGTATTTACCCAACCCAAATATAAAGAAACCCTAGCCCAATATAATCTCATAGATCAATATTGCTATCTTAGCCCAAGATAGACTTCTCTTTTCTAGAATTAATCATCTAATTAGAGCTAAATTGCAAGAAGCCCCCTCAACTTTAAATGTTGCCAAAAGACCCCTTAAACTTTTAATTTTATGCACTATACCTCATTTATTCATTTTTATCCAAACATTTGTTCACATCTGCATAATTGAGAGAATATTTTGCAACTTCAAATGTTCCAAGGGGTATTTTTCACAAAACTAAATGTTTAAGAAGACTATTTGTGGTCAAGGATTCAGAAGAAAGTTCTCGCCTCACCCATGGGCAAGAGTTCAAATCCCCTTGAAGCCATCCAAAATCCTACTTTGGTGGGCATCCCTCCCCAGGGAGATCCCTAGCACCTAAGGGTTAGTTGAGTAGCTGCGACTGGATAAAACTGTTTGCGGTTTAGGCCTGTGCAGTAATCCTTTGTGTTGGGCATCTATTGGTCTCTCCAACATATCACTGGCGCCCTGCTCAGTAGTACTTTGGGAGTCCCTTCCTTTATTACCATTTAAAAAAGAGAGGACTATTTGTCACATTTTTAAAATTGAGAGGGTAAATTGCTAAACTCCCTTACTTGGGGGATTTCTTGCCATTTACCCCACTAATTTGATACATCATGGGTTGTCTTGGCTTAAAACACTACCATTGCACAAGAGATACAAAATAAATATATACAGAGCAGCAGATACTAATGAAACTACAATATTCTTTTGCAATTAATCAGAAGCAAACAAATAAATAAATAAACCTTTTTCATGCCTTATGACAAATATGAATATTTATTCTCTTTAAAATTGCATATACCTTCAATTTGGGGATGTGATTTATCCCTAGAAATAAAAGAATGCATATGACCTCCAATTTCAATCCAACTGCATCCCATACTCTTCTTCAGTCCCCTCAAATCACCATTTCCCTAATTTCTAATGATTCATTCCACTCACCCATAAGAGCATATGAATTGGCAAGAAGGACATAATTTGAAGAATTCCATGGTCCCTTAATGTGAAGATGTTCAGAAATGCGCTTTGCCATTGTTAAATTTCAAAAAACAAGTGAAAAACCAAGGAGAACAATGCTCTCGAACTACTATCAGGGCACTCAAGGAGAGAGCACGTTAGCCTTACCCGGGAAGAGACAGATCTGATGGAGAGGGATACAAAGAAGATTAAGTGCGCGAATGTGGCCTTTTCAGGGTCGTCAAGGATCCCCGTGTCCTATGAAGGTTTGGAGGATATCAGCCCTGAGGATGGGAGGTTCACGGAGAACATACTAGAATCATTTGACCCTATAAACGTTCTTACTGAAAGCGTATTTTTTTGTTTTTTGTTTTTTGGCCATCAAAGGCTGTTTCGAAACCAGCAATACATAAAACCAGAGAAAACCAATACATAGTTTAATACAATCTAAGACAACAAAACAGAAACAGCAACAGAAACAGCAAAGATAGAAACGAAACATCGAATAGAAAAAATACATAAACATAAAAAAACAGAAACAGCAAACCAAACACAGCAACAGAAAGTAGTGTATATCTGTAGATAATTTTTAAAGATGGCTGAATTTATGTATATATTTTGTGATGTGTATATACTTGTCCAAAAGCCAAATTAAATTTAGGAGGAAAGAAAATGAAGAAAACCTTAAATAATGAGGCAAAACTATTTAGTCCCTGAATTGCTGGTCAAACTACTATTTAGTCCCCAAATTTATCAAAAATACTAGTTAGTCCCCAAAATGTTTAACTATGTTAACTATTTAGTCCCTGAATTTGACAAAAATATTATTTAGTCCCCGAATTTGTAACTATGTCAACTATTTAGTCCCCAAACTTTGCAAAAATACTATTTAATCATCGAATTTGTAACTCTGTCAACTATTTAGTTTCCTGACTGTTACCCGTTATAGTTGACAGAGTTGCAAATTCGGTGATTAAATGGTATTTTTTGTCAAGTTTGGGGATTAAATAGTTGACAAAGTTACAAATTCGGGGACTAAATAGTTGACATAGTTAAACATTTTGGGGACTACTAATATTTTTGATAAATTCGGGGACTAAATAATAGTTTGACCAACAATTTAAGGACTAAATAGTATTTTGCCTCTTAAATAATATATATATTCTTTCCTCTTCTACGTGTAAGGTTTAAGATGTTTTTCTAAAGGGTGTCTTAATTGGAGATAGCCACTTCACCTTTCTTTCCACTTGTTTACGGAAGAGAGGCATCATAATACTAGCAACTCTTCTTCATTGAGTCTCCAACATAATACCCTAACCCAAAAATCACCCTTGCCTCCTCTTCTCTTTACCATGACCAAGAAACAAAGAAAAAAAGGGAGTTAGCTTAGAAAGGGAGAGGGAGAAACGGGAACGAGAGAGGGAGAGAAGAGAGATACGGAGAAGGAGAGAGTTAATCGAGAGAGAAGAGATTGCTGAGAAAAGAGAGGAATCGTGAAGGAAAGAGGGGAAGCGACGGTTTAATGTAGAACTTCACGGGAAAGTGGCAGGGAATCAAAGCACAGAAGCCTCTATATTTCTCGACGCTGTGGGACGGTGAGGAAACAAATTCGAGACTTTTGGATTTGTGTGGTCTAAGCAAGCGTGCGTTGCAATTGTGAAAAAACATTCGAAGAGCTGAGTTGTTCCATCGGCATTATAAGTCCCAATTTTAGTGTTATAAATGTGTTCACTTGAAATTGTTGCTTGCCATGTTATAGTGATTCTGCTGTTCTTATTTCTTCTCTGTTATTATTGGTGAAGTACTGCAGTTGATTGAAACCAGGCTTCTTTGATCGAAATTTCTTAGGTTTCAGTGGAATGAAATTTGTCTAATTTCTCTGGTTTGTGAAGGAGTTGCCTGTGTACTAGCTTGCTGAATTATTAATAATTAAGTGAAAGGGGTCCTCGACCCGGTTTTCGACAACGAGGGAGGAGAAGTGAGAGGAGTTCGACCACGTCAGCAGTAACGGCCATGTCACTTGGTTATCTAAAGTAATATCTAGGGCACAAATAGTTGACAAAGTTGTAAATTCGAGGATTAAATAGTTTTTTTTCAAAATTCGAGAAACTAAATGTAGTTTGACCATTTATTCGGAGACTAAAAAGTATTTGTCTCAATTTTTTAAAAAAATTGATATAAACTTTTTTCCCATATTTTAGAAATTGACTATTTGATCCCTGAATTTACACTATCAAACTATTTAGCCTCTAAAACGTTACTCGTTTAAGTCACGCGTGACGTGGCCGTTATGTTCTGACCCGCCATCGTTAATTGGCCAGCATGTTACACCTCACCTTGTCACATCATAGGAATATTTAAAAGTACTACTAAATAGTCCATGTATTAGTTAAAAGTAATACTAAGTAATATTTGTATTAATTAAAAGTGGAAATATGGTAACAAATACATAGACTATCTAGTATTACTTTTAAATATTTAGATGATGTGGCAAGGTAATAGGACAACATGTTAAGAAATTAACGGTGTTACTTTAGCACATAACGGTCACATCACAATTGACTCAACAACGAATAAATCATATGAACTAAATAGTTGATGAAATATTCAAATATTAGAGTTTTTGCTATATATTGCACACTTTTGGTCGATGAAATATTCAAATATTAAAAACTATTATTTGGTAAAATATATTTTTTGTTGTGAAATTTTAAACCAATTCTCAATCTTTATTCCAAAAGTTTTGAATTGCAATCGATTTCATCTTCAACGTTTTGAATTTTATCCTAATATCTAAGATCATATTTGAAACTTTTGGGACAAATTAAATTGATTGCCAAAAAATGATGCGTCTAACCCTTCATCTCTCAAATTTTGCAAAATATCACCTTAGACGTGCCATTTTCACTACTAGAAAAAAGGATTTTAGCAGCAGCTTAAACTGTCGCTAGAAGTATTAAAAAACTGTTACTAACATTTATACCAACAATTGTAAAATTGCTGCTATTTCCCTATCATTATAGAGTTATACCAACAGTTACATGAATTGTTGATATAATTTATTTTATAGCAGCAAATGCCAAAACTGTTGTTATAGAGTCAATATAACTGTTAGTATAAAGAAATTTGTAGTAACAAATAAAAAACTGCTGCTATAAACCCCAAAAAAACTACTACTATTATAAATATAATAAGATACAAATATTTAATAATTACGATAAATAAAAATACAAATATAAATATAAATATAATGAGATTGTAAGTAAGAATAAAAAAAAGAATGGATCAACATTGACTTATATATAATCTTTCTTGTGTTTATTCTTGTGCCATGACAAGCACAAGAACTTAAATTATTTGATGATTGGGAATAGAATAACGCTGTAATCTTTGAATGAAAACCATGAATGACAGAGTGTTCATCAAATTAAAGCTCAAGTTGGCTATAACATCACTAACCACAATGGCCATTACTTTCTCAACATAATAAAAAAAACAAAACAAGGCCATGACTTAGCCTGCACCACCAGTACCATGAGTAATCAAGCAAGCCCCATTACATCTTGTAAAACCAATTTTGTAAGAACCGAATCGGACAAAGACTCGGAAAAGTGTTCGGTTCATGGTCTGATCGATTTAACCGGTCGAACTGTCGGTCGAACCGGATGATGCAATAAATAATAAATAATAAATATTCTTAATATATAAAATGACATCACTCAAATTTTAGGTTTCAATATACATAATTTTGAAGTTTTAATTACATAACTTCTCAAAGTTTTAATTTTTAAGACTTGTTAAGCTTTGAAAGAACTTAATCAAACCAATATTAAATTATTGATAATCATAACTTTTAAATTTTAATTTTTAAGACTTTTCTAATTTTAATTTTTAAGATTTCTCTAATTTCTTTTTTTTTATGTTATTTTCCTTTTATTTTTTAATTTTTTAATTTTTTTAAAAAAATAAAATTGGACCGGTTGGACCACCGGTTGACCGGTCCAACTCCGATTAAATTCGGTCCAATCCGGTCCAACTGCAAAAACGGTTTTTTGGTCCAACCGACTCGCCTTTGTTCGGTTGGCGGTTGAACCGGTCGGACCGTCCGGTCCGGTCCGATTCTTACAACATTGTGTAAAACCATTGACTATAAAAGGCATTTCATTATGCTCTCTCTATCTTTTAACATACTGATCAACTCTAGCTACCTAACACACCTGTCCATTGTAGAAATGATGAAAATAAGCATCTAATTTCAAATGAAATCAATATAAAAAAACGAATTAGTGATCACACAATTCATAAATTAAGATCAGAGACATCCAAAACCCAAACTTCGGATTCTAGCATTTTGCCACTAAACAAGAGAAGGAAAAAATGAAGAACCTTTCTTGGCCAGTGTGTCCCAAATCGGGACCTTGATCATCTTTGTCATTAAACTAATCTGCAAGTGACGAAACTAATTGGTTTTCTGGTCTGCTTGGGAAAGCCTATGTAACAAGAAGGTAAGCACCCACAACAACCATATTTATATTATATATAATATATATTATAATCCATTAACCAGAACCACAATGCATGATCATCTATTCAATAAATCATAATTATTTTTTAACCATTAATCTAAGTCTAATTAATAAAGCCAAAACCTTCTAGTGATCATATTAAGAACTCCACTTGATTAGTGCTTGGCTGACTGGTAAGGTAAAATGATATCAAATCAGAAATTGTTTCAAAAAAAAAAGAAAGTTAAAGAAATACAATTGATTGTATCAAATTAACCTGTAATTGCTGTACCAATCTAATTCAAGATTAATAAATTGAAGGACATATATAGCTAGCTACAATCTGAATTGTTTTGCAAAATAATAAGGGCCTTCTCTATTTTATCATGGTATTGAAACTATAGGCTCATATCACTATTTTACAAGATAAAAAAAATGAGAACTATAAGATTATATAGAAAAACTAGAAAGAGAATGGAAGCATATGATTTTTTTCATCAGGTAAGGCCTGTACATGTATGGCTGTTTAACATGTAATAATTATTTCCTATGATGTTTTCCCTTCTTTCATATATACATGTTTAACTTCAGCAGGTAATGCAGAACAAAGAGGTCAAATCACATAGCTTAACATGTGTGATTATAAGCGCCCCCTGAAAACCTTTATACCAACAAAGATTTTTATCAAGAATTGAAGATGAAACAAAGAAGTTTTCCAATTCCAATCATCAGAATATTCGAGGCATACCTGGTTTTTACATCCCCTGCCTTGCAAAACCTTATTTAATGGTCACTGTGAGTGATTACTAACCTGTTTGAGAAAATTAATCTCTCACAATATATATATATATAAAATTTTAATACTAGATAGGTTGAAGTAAACAAAATAAATGAATGTGGAATATGGATGGTGAGTTATTATATTATATACACAGAATGAAAAAAAAAAATTAATCAGCTCCTGCAATTTTAATTTAATTTAACATAAGAAAATATGGATGTGGAATATGGATGGTGAGTTAATTATATATATACACAGAATAAAAAAGAGTAAAATTATACAATAACATAAGGATTACGATTAGGCAACCTGTTATGGTAAGCACAACACAAGAAATCCAAGCATCTTTCTTCCTAGTGAAGTAATAAGAAAGATGCTAATCAAATTACAAATTCCTTAAACTTAATGATGTCATATTAGAAAAATATTAAGGCAAAAAACAGAGCAAGAAGAATAAGAGTCAGCGATATATAGGAATGGCAATGGCAGAGGAAGGAGAGGGAAATTCAAATATCAGAAATTCTTGAAATAGGATGAATTGATAAAGTTATATACTGTGACAAAAGTGATGAATGGAATATAGTTCTATATATAAACTTGAAGAATTAATTAATCAATCAGTTCTATAACTATAAAACTACTACACTTGGGTTCCATCATTTCTTAAACAAATTAATTAATCAAGTCCAAGATATAGAAACTTGAAGATTAATATAATTAAGTACCTTCACTGCATGGGCCTTGTCTGTATAGTGAAGATCTAATGCTAGGTATATTTTTCGAGAAAGGAACGTCCTTCACAGGCCAAAAGAGGAGGCTATGTTTAGGCTCAAGATGGACATGAGCGAGGGTGAAGGAACGTTACTTTCTCGAAAAATATACTAGCAGGAGAGAAAAGAGGTTGCACCTTCTTTCGTGTAAAGGTGTGTTTAGCATCTCATAGTGAAACAGGAAAGTCTGCTTCATGCGTAATCATAGCTAGCTAGTGCAGAACCAATAAAAAATGTATGAAACTTTTACTCTTTTGGACTGATGAATTTGCAAGGACAGAAACACTGAATTTATAGCCGCGCTTGGACGATCAGATACTTCTTTGTATTACTAAAATCTTACTAGACGATTTAAAAAATTGCCAAACACACACAAGTTTTCACTGGCACTCACCAGCTAAGTCACAGTTGTACATAACGTAGCACTAGCACCAATTTGGTAATGGAGTTATTTTATAATAAACAATACCATCTAAACCTATATGTAAATGACAATTAAGGAAATGCTTTAAAATGACTATAATATTATAGGGCATCTAATATTCAATATCATTATTTTTTCAGATATTTCGGGTTTTTGGGTGTTTCGGATATGGATATTCAAAATAACATTTTTTTTCGGATTCGAATAGGGTTTAGAATTGGATATATTGGGCGGATTCGAATGCGGATAGTGAAAAAATGAGCGAGTATCCGCCCATTGCCACCCCTAAGTATAATGTATGTAATTTAGACTTCAGAATATCTCTAAATTAGACACCAAACAACCCTTTTAGTTTTGGAATTTTATGCCTATAGAGTATGATAGGCTAACGGCCGTTTGGTTATAAGTTACTAAGGTAGGTCCTAAGTATGGATTCTTAATCTTACTAAAATTAAGATGCTTGAGATAAACTCCCTTTGAAGGAAAGTCGAAAAGATCGTGAGTAGAGCAATCCAAGATTTACAAAATTGTTTGACCAAGCTCCCATACAATCACAAAATGACTATACTGCCAGTCTTGCCACCACTGTCACTTCCTCAGACCTCAATACAATGAAATTGAATCCAGTGATGTACAAAAAGTGTCAAGTGTAAAGTACAAAAAGTATAAAGTATAAATGGATCCACAACATCCGGCCACATACATAAGTTAGAGTTTTTATTTTTATTTTTAATGTAAAGGATAAATAGTCATTTTATTCCACTCTATTCCTTTGCCATTGATTTTGTCAACCCAACATAGCAAAGTAATATTTTTCGGTCAAAACCCAAATTGGTCCTCATGTTTGCACGAAGTTTCATATTGGTCCTTTATGTTTCAAAAAGTTTAAATTGGTCTTATATTTGTAAGAAGTTCCAAATTGGTCCTTTCCTCCAAGTCCGTTTCTTCGTTAAGTGCTGACTGGCATGCTGAGTGGACATATCATCTCTTCTACGTATCCATTTAAGTGACGTGTCATGCCACGTCATCATCTACTATCATATGTGATGACGTGGCGCTGATGTGGCAATGACGTGGCATAACATGTCAGCTTAGATGGACACGTCAGCACTTAACTTAAGAAATTGACGAAAGTGGACGGAATGACCAATTTGTAACTTCTTGCAAACATAAAGGACCAATTTAAACTTTTTGAAATATAAAGGACCAATATGAACTTTTTGCAAACATAAGGGACCAATTTGGGGTTTTGACCTATTTTTCTTTCCTTCCCATGGCTAACCAATGATATAAACATTCTCATTCCCATTTATATTTTATTTTTTCAAAATACTTTCCGGCAACCAAACGAACTCTAAGAATGTGTTTGGAGTGTAAAATAGAAGGAAGGGAAAGGAAGGTTATCTACTAATCTTTTCATTGTTTGAGAGTTAGAATTTTAGAGGAAAAGGAATTGGAGGATTTGATGCTAACTTCACCTTTTTGTTAATTTTAATTACCCCAGATTAAAATAATTCGAAGGAACTCACATGTAATTATCTATTTTATCCTCTGTTTAAAGTTTAATTTGTATTTTGCTTTCTCATGGGAACCACAACTGCTGGCAAGTTATTATTTTCATTCATATTTTATTATTATATAATTGCAACTGTATGCACAGAAAATTTTTTTTAACACAAGTCAAGTTCATGCGTCGGGAATTCTTTTTACGGAATATCATGTAATTATGAAATATTATATACTAACTATTATATCAATTTTTGCAAATAATCTAAAATATTACATAATAACAACATATATCAATTTCTCACATGATTATATTGGATAATTAAATTTGATATAATTTATAGATACAAAAAAAGATATATTATTATAGGGCACACATGACATGATTTTAAAATATAACATGTATGATATTTGTAAAGATAATTGAAATGAAAAGATAATAAAAAGGGTAAAATAGTCAAAATATATCAAATTTGATTGCTAACCTTTTCTTCCCTTCTCTTGGTTATTTTGAACATCCAAACAAGGAAATTAGAAGTCACTCCTTAACCTCTGCTTTCCTCCCCTTCCTTTCTTCCATTTCATTCCCTTCCCTTCCCCCCAAACTCCCAAACACAACCTAAGGATATGTTTAGATTGAAGATTAAGGAGGAAAGGAAAGGGATGGGAGACCTTTAAGATATTTTCTCTTATTTGAGAAGATAAAAATTAAAAAAAAAAATAATGAAATATAAATCCTTAATCAAAAAATGCATTAAGTTCATTATGTCTCAATTTTTTATACATTCAATAAGAAAAGATTTTATTTGTCCATTAGTAGAATTTAAAAAAGGATTTTTTCCTTTGTTAAATGCTTCCACATAACCTCATCTAGTTCTATTCCCATGGGATCCGATTCCTTTTGGTATTTACCCAACCCAATTATAAGAAACCCTAGCCCAATAGGATTCTCATAGATCAGTATTGCTATCCTAGCCCAAGATAGACTTCTCTTTTATTTAATTAATATAATTAGAGCTAAATTGCTAGAAGCCCCAACTTTAAATGTTGCCAAAAGACCCCTTGTAGTTTTAATTTTATGCGTTATACCTTATTTATTCATATTTTTATCCAAACATTTGTTCACATCTGCATAATTGAGAGAATATTTTGCAACTTTAAATGTTCCAAGGGGTATTTTGCACAAAACTAATGTTTAAGAGGACTATTTGTGGTCAAGGATCTAAAGAAAGTTCTCGTCTCACCCATGGGCAGAATTCAAATCCCTTTAAAGCCATTCAAAATCCTATTTTGATGGGTATCTCTCCCAAGGTAGATCCCCTGGCACCCAAGGGCTAGTTGAGTAGTTGCGATTGGATAAAACTTTGCGGTTAGGCCTGTGCAGTAATCCTTTGTGTTGGGCATCTGTTGGTCTCCCCAACATGTCACTGGCGCCCTGCCCAGTAGTACTTGGGAGTCCTTCCATACTACCATTTAAAAAAAAAAAAAAAGAGGACCATTTGTAACATTTTTAAAATTGAGAGGGTAAATTGCTAAACTCCCTAACTTGAGGGGATTTCTTGCCATTTACCCCACTAATTTTGATACATCATGGGTTGGCTTGGCTTAAAAACACTATCATACATAAGAGATACCAAAAAAAAAGAGAGCAGCAGATACTAATGAAACTACAATATTCTTTTGCAATTAAAAAGAAAAAAAAAACAAACCTTTTTCAAGCCTTCTGAAATAGAATATATATTCTCTTTAAAATTGATACTCTTCAATTTGGGGATGTGATTTATCCCTAGAATAAAAGAATGCACATGACCTCCAATTTCAATCCAACTGCATCCATACTCTTCTTCAGTCCCCTCAAAATCACATTTCCCTAATTTCTAATGATTCATTCCACTCACCCATAAGAGCATATGAATTGGCAAGGACATAATTTGAAGAATTCCATGGTCCCTTAATGTGAAGGTGTTCATAAATGCGCTTTGCCATTGTTAATTCCTATGCAGCTTGCAAGCTCTTAACAGTGTGCTCCACATTACAGAATCAGCTCCAAAGGGCATTTGCAACAGAAGAGCCTCAGCTTCGCGCATGATCTTCCAAGCATGTCCACCATACATGTGTAATGCTCAATTGGGATTGATCATATGCTATAAATCATGTCATTGAAGTGGTGGCATCCTCTTTTACCAACCACCGTGACTACAGCACACGACGAAAGTTGCATGATTCGGAGAAATCGCAGAAGGCCATGATCGCATCATGGCATTGTAAAGTTTCAAGGCTTCCGCAGGTTCGCCATTATGCATACCCACATACAATTCCATTCCAACAACTATATCTCTCTCAGGTATGCTTTGAAACATCTTGAATGCACACTGCATTTCACCACATTTAGAATACATATATGAAATTGCACTCCCCACCACCAAATTATTTTCAAATCCATGTTTTATAGTAACCCCATGGAGTTGCTTACCTCTTTGTACTGTGTTTCGGGTTTCACACGCGGCAATCAAGCCGCCAAAGGTGAAGGAATTCGGTTCCACGCCAGCCCACTGCATTTCATAAAGAGCCACAAAGCATCATCCATATGTCCACTCTGTGAGAGACCAGTAACAATAGTTTTCGACGCAAAAAAAAATCCTTACACTTAATCTCTCAAACAATGCCAATGAACAGTCCACTTAGCCACACTTTGCATACAACTCCACAAAGAGTTAGTGATGAATGGATCAGAGAAAAACCCATGTTTAATCACACTTGATTGGATTTGCATTGCTTCCACCAACTGCAAGTGAGATGCCATTTCATTTAAAATTATTGCATAGGTAAACTCATCACACATAACTCCTTCTTTGTACATTTGTTTAAACAAACTCAAGGTCAAATCACCAATCCACCACAACGAGAGTAGCCAGAAATCAAAGCATTCCAAGTAACAAAATCTCTCCTCGGCATTTCATCGAAGACCTTTCGTGCACCCTCGATAACCCCACAACCCGCATACATCTGCAAGAGATTAGTCCCCAAATAAGAATCTCAAATCGAGCAAACCTTAACCACTTGCGCATGAATTTGACACCCAAAGCTCAAATCGCAAACAGAGAGCAAACAGATATGCATAATCATCAGGCTTAAGATCAGAATTCTGCCTCATTTCCATGAAATGGGAAATGGCGTCTTGGGTTCGGCGATTCTTGACACACCCAGAAATGAGGATGTTCCATGAGTGAGAATCCTTGGTGGGTGCGGAGGAGAAAGCTTGCAATGCTTGGGGGACCAAACCGGCGTTGAAGAAGCCAGAGAGGAGGGTGTTGTGTGAAACAACATTGGCATTGGGCATGAAATGCAGGAGTTTCTGAGCACTAGAAAAGGCGTGGGTTTTGGTGTATGCTTGAAGGAGGAGGTTGCAGTGGTAGACATCGGTGTGGAGACCCTTTTTGATAATGGATGCGTGTAAGATTTGAGCCTTGAACATGTGAGATATGGCTATGGAGTAGTCCTTGTATTTGGTGATGCCGTGATCATTTATTTTGGGCATTAAAAATTTTGAATTACTAGCATTCAACCCCTAGCACACCTTTGGCCAAAAAAAAAAAAAACCCCTACACACCGGATATAAGTATAACTACATATGATTTTATATTAATTTGAATTATGTATAAAGTAAAAAAATAGACATATAAAATTTGAAGTATATGAATTTAAGTTTTGACTATATGGTCCTTAAAAAATTTTGAAATTGACATTTTTGTTATTGAAAGATTTGAACTATCTAATTTGGTCCATGAAAGATTGCGCTGTTAGACAATTTAGTCCTTCCGTCATGCCCAGTTAAATGCACTTAACAGAATTGCATATGTAGCCCGTTAAGTGCTGACATGTACTTGTTTACATGGTAGAAGAGCATATACACAATTTGGTCCCTGAAGGATTCTGAAATTGACATTTTCGTCCCTGAAAGATTACTCTGTTGAACAATTTGGTCCTTCTGTATCTTTGAATTCATTTAAATTATTATGCTTTCCAACACAACACACACCGCCAACAAACATGTTGAGGACAAATTACTGTGAACTTAATCATTTGTCACTTTAGTTCCTCTTGAAGGCAAAATACTGTATATATTCAACTTTTGCAATACGACGCCTGCACAAACCAATTGAAAGGTAAAAGCCATATAACTTTAATAAGGCAACCAGATCAGAAGGAAGAGATAATGTGTTAAATGACATTTAGAGGTAACTTACCCATCTTGGTCCCACGACTCGATGATGTAAAATTTCTTGTCGCTTTAAATATACATAATTGAAATTTCTTGCATATGGAAATAAATAAAAAAAATAAAAAAAATATAGATTAATATGAAAATTTCTTACTCCATACACACTTGGCAATACATATTCTTGACCTTTAGTTGCTTTTTTTGGTATTTCAAGAGGCCAATTCCCTGCATCAATAGAAATCACTTAATAGCATACTATAAGAGTACTTTTCATGATCAAGATAAATAAATTTCAGGTCAAGATAATACTATATTTTGTCTCTAAAAGGAACTAAAGTGACAGAGGATTAAATTCACAGCAATGTCATCAACATGTTTGTTGACTTTGTGTGTTGTGTCGGAAAGCATAATAATTTAAATGAATTAAAGATACGGAAGGAAATTGTCCAACGAAGCAATCTTCCAGGGATGAAAATGTCAATTTCAGAATCTTTCAGGGACTAAATTGTGCTTAAGTCGGTCATCTGTGAACTTTTCCTATAAAAAAGGGATTTAAAACTTGGGTTTCTGAGTGTTAAGTATATACTCATACTCCCCAAAAAACAAATGTTGTTCAGCGGCAGAATGCGTAAGGCATTGTGGTCTGAGAAGGACCGCGGTGTGTGCCAATGTAATTATTATTTTTGTTCAGACAATTCTAAATCAGAAATTAAGACCGCAAGGTGTAACATCCCACTTCCAAAATACTTAAGTAAAATGAATTAGATTAATTATACACAAGGAAAGAGATTTATGAATAAATAAAATCTTAAGTATTAAAATAAAGAGGGAAGTTATGAATCTATAAATAAAGAATTTAAGGAGTAAAATATAAATTTCATTAAGAAAATTAAATGTAAAATTTAAGAAAAGGGGAAATTGTATTTATAAATTATAATAAAAACATAAAGTTTAAATTAAATTTAGAAGGAGGAAAATGAAGAAAACCTTAAATAGATATATATATATATATATAAATATTCTTCCTCTTCTACGTGTGAGGTTTAGGCATCATAATACTAGCAACCCTTTCTCGTGACATTTGGTATCAGGTAAGTGTTTTAGTGAGAAGTGAAAAGAGAAGTGAAAGTGAAATGTTTTTGTGTATTTGGTACGTAGGGAAAGGAAGAGAATGGATCCAGTGTTTGGCTCTCTATACATTAGTATGATAGGCCGATTATTTTTCATAGTTTTTTTCACATTTTTTTATTTAAACTTAAAAAATTGTAAACTTTTTCTAAAGAATAAGAGTTAAAGACAAAAAAATAAAAAATTCTACACAAATAAGGACCTACCATGAATGGTTTAGGGACCATCTTTATTAGGGACTAAAAAGTTAGTCCATAATTCACTCATAGTAAATCGATTTATGTGGAGTTTTTAATTTTTTTGTATCTATATCTTTCATACTTTAGATATTCTTTAGAAAAAATTTATAATTTCTCAAATTTAAATTAAAAAACTGAAGAAAACTATGAAAAAGAGTCAGCCTAGCATACTAATACATAGAAGAGCCAAGCACTGGATCCATTCTCGGGAAAGGAAAATGAAAATAGTCATTAAAATTGTTTGGTATGATAGGAATGAGATTCGGAAGTGAAAGTTAAATATGTAAAATATCATTTTTGGCCTTATTTTAATATCTATCAAATAAATAAACACTTTTTACAATGGTACTTTGGTCATAAAAATTACTTCCTAGCAACTTCTCCAACTTCCTACCACACATGGCACATTACTCTCATCTCTCAAATCTCACTACCTACCAAACAATGACAAACCTCATTTCACCTCACCAATACTCAAGTCATACCAAACAATACCAAACAAGCCATTAAGTCTCCCGTTAATAATACCCTAACCCAAAAATACACCCTTGCCTCTTCTATTAGGAAATTTCAACTTTACATGAACTGGTCTCCTTCTTCTTTACTGCGACCAACAACAAAGAAGAAAAAGGGAGTTAGGTTAGAAAGGGAGAGGGAGAGAAGAGAGATACCGAGAAGGAGAGAGTTAATCGAGAGAGAAGAAGAGATTGCCGAGAAAAGAGAGGAATCGTGAAGGAAAGAGAGGGAAACGACGGTTTAATGTAGAACTTCACGGGAAACAGATTCGAGACTTTGGATTTGTGTGGTCTAAGCGTGCGTTGCAATTGTGGAAAAAACATTCGAAGAGCTGAGTTGTTCCAACCGTGTAAGAGATGAGCATTATAAGTCCCAATTTTATTTTTATTATTAAATGTGTTTGCTTGAATTGTTGCTTGCCATGCTTTATAGTGATTCTGCTGTTCTTAATTTCTTCTCTTAGTGATTCTGCTGTTATTAATTTCTTCAATGTATATGGTGAAGTACTGCAGTTGATTGAAACCAAGGCTTCTTTCATCGAAATTTCTTAGGTTTCAGTGGAATGAAATCTGTCTAATTTTTCTGGTTTGTGAAGGAGTTGCCTGTTTACTAGCTTGCTGAATTAAATAATTAAGTGAATGTGTGTTTCTGTAAGTGGAGAGTTCTTCTCTTATGAGTTATAATGTTTTTGGGCATAATTTCTCTTATGTTTTGTATTAACTATCATGGTTGTTCTTACTTTGATTTGTTACTCTGTGTTCTTTTGTGACCACTACTTTTTAATGGGCATATCTAAAAGAAATTATACTAGGAAAGGCAGTGTTCTACTTAGTTGCTACTAGACCCTTGCTAATTTATATGATGCTCTTGCTGCGAAAGTTTTCTATAGAATGAATCTATAATTGATTTAACATGACATATGTCAAATAAAACTAACAAAATGATATATGGAAACTGGTAAATTTTGGGTATTGGGATTTTGGAAATTAGTAGAAATTCATGTAGTATGACTTTTCTTATATAAATGTTTATGTGTTGTGATAAGAGAAAATACTCTTGCTTGTTTGATGCAACCAATAACCTCTTGTGAATAAATTCCAAGAAGGGAATTATGGGTCTTGCTTGGAGAAAGTAAGAGTATAGATACCCATATAAGGTTTATTTGTTCGACCCACGATGGTGAACATATCCCATGTCTCTAATACGAGAGCATGTGTGGGAAGACACGGGTACAAGCCACGTACAGTCCTTTGCGGTCCTAATTTCTGATTTGGAATTTTCTGAACAAAAAATGACAATTACAAGTACTAATAAAATCACAACCCTTTATATTAAAAAAAATAGCTTTATCAATTTTGCTGTAAAAGGAGACGGAAATAAAACGATGAGAAAGCATAAGCGTGTAACTACTTTTGTTCCCGCTTCTTTCTCAACATTTTTTACTTTTCAAAGGAAAAGTCATTCTTCAGTCTTACCAGTTACTACACAAACCTCCTCCTCTTTTGTGCCTCTTTACCTGCTTAAAGCTACCACCCGAATGGGAAAAATAGGTGAAATGTTCAAATTGGTGCAAAAGTACAAGGGATGTTTCAAATTGGTCCTAAATGTTGATTTGTTTTAAATTGGTCCTATAAGTTTCGACTGTGTTTCATATGGTCCTGCCATTACAAACCGTTATATTTTTGTTAAGTGCTAACATCATCATTGTCCAGTCAAAAAAAAATTCCAAGTCATCAATCTTGACACATCATCATTTCTTTTCATTTTTCTGCGTTTCGAAATGAAAGAGGGGTAGAAGGGGTATTGTGTGAAGACTGAAGACTGAATTAGAAGTCCGAAATGCAAAAAAAATGAAAGAGGAAGATGATGATGTGGCAAGAAATTGATGACCTGAGAATTTTTTGTTGATTGGACAATGATGACATCAGCACTAACAGGAAAAATATAACGGTTTGTAAAGGCATGACCAATTTGAAACATAATCAAAATTATAGGATCAATTTAAAACAAATTAAACATTAGGATTAGTTTGTGATTGAGAATAGTCATAGTTGCAAACATAGACACTGCTTCCTCTTCTGAAAGAGACACAAAATGGGAAATAAGAAGCTATAAACATGAGCAAATACCCTAACCCAAAAATACACCCTTGCTCCTCTTCTCTTTAGGAAATTTCAACTTTAGATGATCTGCTCTCCTTCTTCTTTACTGTGACCAACAACAAAAAGAAGAAAAAAGGGAGTTAGCTTAGAAAGGGAGAGGGAGAGACGGGAACGAGGGAGGGAGAGAAGAGAGATACCGAGAAGGAGAGAGTTAATCGAGAGAGAAGAGAGATTGCCGAGAAAAGAGAGGAATCGTGAAGGAAAGAGAGGGAAACGACGGTTAATGTAGAACTTCACGGGAAACAGATTCGAGACTTTTGGATTTGTGTGGTCTAAGCGTTGCGTTGCAATTGTGGAAAAACATTCGAAGAGCTGAGTTCCAACCGTGTAAGAGATGAGCATTATAAGTCCCAATTTTATTTTTATATTAAATGTGTTTGCTTGAAAATTGTTGCTTGCCATGCTTATAGTGATTCTGCTGTTTAATTTCTTCTCTTAGTGATTCTGCTGTTATTAATTTCTTCTATGTTATTATTGGTGAAGTACTGCAGTTGATTGAAACCAAGGCTTCTTGATCGAAATTTCTTCGGTTCAGTGGAATGAAATCTGTTTAATTCTCTGGTTTGTGAAGGAGTTGCCTGTGTACTAGCTTGCTGAATTATTAATTAAGTGAATGTGTGTTTCTGTAAGTGGAGAGTTCTTCTTATGAGTTATAATGTTTTTGGGCATAATTTCTCTTATGTTTTGTATTAACTCATGGTTGTCTTACTTTTATTTGTTACTCTGTGCTTTTGTGATCATGATCACTACTTTTTAATGGGCATATCTAAAAGAAATTATACTAGGAAAGTCAGTGTTCTACTCTAGTTGCCACTAGACCCTTGCTAATGTATATGATGCTCTTTGCTGCGAAAGTTTTCTATAGAATGATATAATTGATCATGATACATGTCAATTAAAAATTACAAAATGATATATGGATACTGGTAATTTTGGGGTATTGATGGATTTGGAAATTCAGTAGAAATTCATGTAGTATGACTTTTCTTTATAATAAATGTTTATGTGTTGTGATAAGAGAAAATACTCTTGCTTGTTGATGCAACCAATAACCTCTGTGAATAAATTCCAAGAAGGGAATTATGGGTCTTGCTTGGAGAAAGTAAGAGTATAGATACCCATATAAGGTTTATTTGTTTGACATTAAAGTGCATTAGCAATGATAGCATTTGCACAGTGAAAAGTTGAAAAGTTTACCTGTGATGATATATATATATGTATTGCCTGGTGCAAAAGAATGGTGTTGGGAAGTTGTATATTACAATTAGACTAGAATTTGGGATGGATATCTGATAACTGGTATGGGAAGGTTATAGGATCCTGCATGCCGTGATATTTATTCAGAGAAATTACTGTATGTGTTAGAAAAGTAATGCTTAGGTAAAGTGGGCTGGTGATGGAGGTAGTTGGGGTAGCTATCTAAGTATTACAGTTTCTAATCCTAGGTTATAGTCCACTCCTAGTATACATTGCTCAATGCGACATAGGAAGATTCACTACAGAGGTATGATGGATGATCCTATTTGACTGACGGTATGTGTACACATCAGGGGACGCCCTAACGAATGTCAGTTACGTTTTATCCATAATGTAATAAGTCTTGTCCACAGGTTAGTTCTATTTCTTGGAGACAGGTAAAGGTTTTCATATGAATGTCTATCATTGACTAAGTGCACTAAATTGAGTATATCTATTGATTAGCTGTTTGGCTAATTAAAGTGATCAATTGCGATTCTGTATAGTCATGACATGATAATTTATATATATATATATAATATATATATATAATTATAATATGTTATTATGAATTAGTTGTTATTTAATGGAGAGGTTTTCCGCATTTAAAACTAGGGCAGTTGAGTCACTAGCGAAACTATTTAAAATACTTGTAAGTTATGCTATGGGAATTTTATATCTCACTACATAGTGGTGCAGGTATAGGTAGTTGGAGCATGAGCAAAGGATGATGGCATCCGGAGTGTATTGAATGAGTGTAGCTGCGAAGTGAAGACGATATTTTATATGTTTTGATACATAGCCTCCAAAAAGGCCTAGTGTATTTGTATTATTCAAGACCGCGACCCGAGTTGTATTAAAAGATTATTTTATAATAAAGATAAGTTTTAAATTTTTCACCTTTTAAGGCTAATAATCAATTAGCATATATTAAAAATCAGTTAAAAGTAGATAAAGGCCAGATGTTACACAGGGTCGTAACCTTAGGAGACTTGTCCTTAGGTGATGATTAGGTGCCTACGTACCCTTGTGTAGGGATCAAAGTCTACATATTCGAAGAGTATACGGCATTAGGCAGGAGTACCTGTAAAAGCCGCGTGCGGCTACGACGTGGTGGAATACTCAAGTCGGGCGGACTATCGGTTGGAGGTTTCCTTAGAGGAAGGAGAGAGCAAGGGTCTCTCTAGGTTGATTGGAGTTTGTGGATAGAGATATATCCAGAGGGTTAAATGAGCTTGACGCTTAACGTGAGAGGTGATTGATCATGTTTGGATGTGGAGGTGATAGTGTGTTGTACTTAGAGTATTCTGTCTTACTTGCCTTAGTCAAATCCCTCAGGTGGGTATTATAACTAATTGTAAAGAGGAATGTAGTCGACCCACATTCTGTTCGTAGTGGGTCGACCCACGATGGTTGAACATATCCCATGTCTCTAACTAGAGAGCCTGTGGGGAAGACGGTTACAAGCCACGTACCGCCCTTTGTGGTCCTAATTTCTGTTAGAATTTTCTGAACAAAAAAAAACAATTTCAAGTACTAATAAAAATCACAACCTATTATAAAAAAAATAGCATTATCAATTTTGCTGTAAAAGGGGGACACAAAGAAGAACGATGAGAAAGCATAAGCGTGTAACTACTTTTGTTCCCGCT